>CM074723.1:133607405-134825352 GCA_037306005.1 Rhinophrynus dorsalis | reverse complement strand
TCTCTCTCGCTCTCTCTCTCGCTCTTCTCTTTCGCTCTCTCTCTCTCTTTCGCGCTCTCTCTTTCGCTCTCTCTTTCGCTCTCTCTCTCTCTTTCGCGCTCTCTCTTTCGCGCTCTCTCTTTCGCGCTCTCTCTTTCGCTCTCTCTTTCGCTCTCTCTTTCGCTCTCTCTCTTTCGCTCTCTCTTTCGCTCTCTCTCTCGCTCTCTCTTCGCTCTCTCTCTCGCTCTCTCTTTCTGTCTCTTTCGCTCTCTCTCTCATACTACAATTTTCTGTTTCAAAATCACATCTAAAACCTGTAAAGTCCTTAAACCTGATTTTTATTCTCTCTGTTTAGAATGTCTACCTTGATGAAGAGGCTCAATACCAAGCTGCCATTGTGAATTCTTATGAGGTTTACAGCTGACTTACATGAAATCTCAATTCTTCAACAACTGTTGCATAATTTTTTAAACAATTTTAATTCAGTGTTTTGATAAAAATGTCATTAAGTGCCACTAATTTTTTTGTTTGTTTTTTGAGGTAATTTAATGATATTGAAAACAAATTTGAAAATGTATGCACAGTCCTGGATTTGTCAGTTAAACAGTTCTATACTTTTGATTAAAGCCTTAATAAATGAATAAATAATCAACAAAGATTTTTAAAACTGTTAAATTACCTTGCTTATTCTCTCTTAACTTTGTCTTACAAGCCATGTAAAAATAAGATGATTGATCAAGGTAGCCTTTATTCAAGTATTGATCCTGAAATCACCCACTGGATGTACCAATTATTAAGAACTACTAAGGTCTGATGAGTGTAAGGCATCCAGGGCTGTATGCCTCTTACTATCCTGTTTTCTTGGTTCTCAATGTGAACCAGCAGCCTTTACTTTTATTCACATGCTTGTATATGTGACTGTGCTGTGGATGCCAGCTGTAAAAAAAAAAAAAAAAAAAAAAAAAATACCCAACAAAGTATTACATTGCTTGTTGAATGCTTTTATGTGATGTAGATATAGATAAATATTCTCTAATTATTCAAATTCATTACACATTCAAGAGCTGATCAATGACATTGCCACCTAAACCAGAACTTTACCTCTAATATTTTCTCATCAGAGCATCTGGCTAAAGAATCACAGTACCGAAAGATGCTTTTGAATGGCCCCAAAGGCACATAAACATTAATTCAAAACCCTAATGACTCTAATAAGTCTGTGCAGGTTGCAGGCATATTGAAAAACTGCACCGTAACTGCTTTATCATGACTGGTGGTGGAGGTAATAACAGAGGTGGGGCAGCACATCTGGTGCAGAATCTACGGCCTTCTCACTTCCAGCTAACTGTCTTCCTTTTCTGTGCTTTGCATTTGCACAACAGCTGTAGCTGACATTGCTATCGTTACTGAAGAAAATGTTGTGTTACTCCCAGAGACTAGGGATGGGGAAAAAGTTTCACCTCAAACCAAAATCGGGGAATAATGGCACCTGCCTCTTGGCAAATAATTTCCTGTGGAAAGTGACATTTTTCTGCTTATCTCATTACATTGAAATTAATGGGAACATTGCATTAACACACAACACATAGCAAATGCCATTTTATTTCCCAAAGACCTAGTGTAAAAGGGGATGAGGGTGCCTGTTTTGGTGGAGCATGGGGAAACAATCATTTAAACAGGGACTTTTTTTTGAGGGGGGTGTACACTGGTATTGGGGGGACAGTTAACAAAAAATAAAAATGTAAAAATAAGAAATTGGTACATAACGTGACATGGAACCCCTGATGTAATCTGTGACTGGAGTAGACTGACTGTCTTGATGGGATAGAATATTTTGTAGAGTAAGATTTGCAGAACTTAGATTTGTGTTAGGCCCAATACTCTAGGAAACGTTATTTGCAGAACTTTGGCTTGTTAAAGTCACAAGCCCTGAGGAATCACAGATAATTTTTAGGATTTGCAGGACCTGGGCTGGTTAGAGGAAAAAAAAAAAAAAAAAGTTTGTTTTTTTAAGGCCTCTGGTTTTTGATGAGGGGGTGAATGCCCTATTGACCTAGTGTCAGCAGGTCATGTTATGGTGTCATTCCAGCATTTGCAACTGCTGTTTTTGCTGCCGCTGATGATTTGTTTAAGCAACAGGATGATTAGACTGCTCCAAGTGAATGGGATCAACAACAGCAGTGATATGGATGATGGTTTCACTTGCCACTACTAGTTCCAGTGATGCTTCTGTGGCAGTAGCAGAACCACAACTAGCGCCCACCACTTCAGGTATATGTGTAGAAATGAAGAAGTTGACCAGTAATGCTTCTCTACCCGCTCCTCCTCCAAAAATCATGTGTGTATGGTGTTGGAATATACATTTTTCCCTTGAACAGGAAGGAACTGTGCCTCTCCTCTGCAACTGCAATGTGCACAATGTGTGTGGTAAATAATGGAAGGACTGGGAACAATGGGCACATATGCACTTGCATCACACACCTGGCACAATTCTGTCCAAACACCATGAAGCTTGGGGTCCCCAATGTGAAATCATCCCACCAGAAATTAAGTACTGCTGCTGTCACAATGACCCATGTCTAGTCCCTGCTAAGGACATGTGACAGCTTGCAGTTTAAATAGTAATGGTGAACCCTCCCTGCCACCAGCTTAGCATTTTCTGTGAGGATGGAATCTCCTCGGATGCTGCTTGATGCCCTGGTTGCGATTATCCTCCACCACACTGCCATGTGTGTTCAGCGCACCACACAGTGTGCAATGGACATGAAATGCTGCATCCTGACATTTTCTGAATGGCTGTCAGCTGGTGGAGAGGTAAGGATGAACGAGCTGGATCACCAGATGTAGGTACTTCTTCCCATGACCATACTCTAGAGCAAGAAGGTGATGGCGAGCCAGATGTTTCTCTCACCATTGAACTTTTAGGCTCTTTCTGGGTTTCTGTGTTCTTCCTCCTCTTCTGGTCAGGGGGTACAGCAACAGTGGTGTGCAATATTTATTTATTTTTTGTTGGGGAGGGCTTGACTTTAACATGTTTGACATAACTGTCATGGTGTCTGCATGTCGTGTGTTTATCACTGTAGTTGTACCAAGGTGCCTTCCCCCTTTTCACTGGCTTTTCACAAATTGTGCACTGCGTCATCCCCAAAAGAAAAATAGTCCCACAGTACGCAGATTTGCCAATCTTGCTAGTGGTGGTGGTAATCGTGCCTATTACAGTCTCCCATTCATTCTCAGTGTGGTCTAAAAAGGTCATTAATGTGTCTTCCACCAGAGCTTCTCCACCATAACTACTACCAGTCACTCCTTGCTACTGCTGCTCATCTGAAGATGATGAGAATTGTGACATAGGGTTTCCTACTGTCACACTTGCCATCTCTTGTTGAGCTGAAAAAGACAGACTGGCAGCAGCCACAGGCAGCTGATCTGTGCTCATGGTGGTGGTGGTATTATTGCTACTAGCCATCAGTTGTACCTTCTTCAGGATAAAGTTCCATAGGGACAATGCCATGGCAGGATGGGGACTCCCAGGTCAGGTGCATGTTGTGGACTTCCTTGACCGCTAGTCTGGCCGCTCTGCATCACTTCTCTTACAACCTCCACATCATCAAGAGGATCTACTATTTTCACGCTAGTCCCACCAGCTCCTTCACTATTATGAACACTAACCACATTAATTTCAGTCTGAGTCTTCCTAATTACTAGTATCACCCCCTTCCTCATTCCTAACAATCTGAATCTGTAGCTTCTGGATCTTAGTAGTGGCAGGACTTATTGGAGATGGCAAGTGTGACTTAGGGTCCCCTGCTATTACACTTGGCATCATCTCCTCCCCCTCCTGAGAAGCACAAAACACACTGGCAGTGCAGCACTTGCAGCAAGCACTAGTAGCTGGCCTGTTCTGCTCACACTGCTACCTGCTGTACGCATAACTGTCCTTCCAGCTACTCTTTTTAGTGTTATTCCAGGTACTCCTAGTGAAAGCACACAGTATGAGCTTCTGCTACCTTCGAAATATTGCACAGCACAACAGCCTAGCACCAGAGCTAGATTACCAGCAAGGCATCCAAGGTGAGTGCATAGGGCCTGGTCGAGTTAGGGGGCCCGTCTGCACCCACCCATGCCCCCTGCCACGTTAAAGTATCATGGAGTCTTAGAGTGCATGTACCAGGACACTTCCTGTTGTCCTGGCACAGGAGCATTTGTGGAAGGGAGGGATTAAGTCGTGCTGTGGCGCGGAGCTCTCTAACTGTAACTATGACAAGACCTTTGTGTACGTCTATATGATCCACTGTAGGCAAGTCCTTTTAAAGTGTAAGCTCTCCTTTTTTTTTAAGCTGTATTTTATTAAATTTTTTTCAATATAGGGGTACAGGAAAAATGGGACTAAAAAAACGGGAAGAGCAGTAACTACCAGTATACAGTTCATAAACAGAATGAGAGATAAACATTTGACTAACTATTTGGAAAAGCTAACTATAGAATTAAGAAATTGCACGGTTAGTACAGAGGGTTAAGAATTGTCTACAGTAAGTGGGGAGCAGAGGGACAAAGGAAAGGTAGAGGAAAAATAATGAGAAAAAAGCCCCCAGCACTGAGCTGAAAACTATGTGCAGAACACATCACAGCCTGTGTCGATGTATTCCACCCATTGTTCAAAGATTGGTATACATTTGGACTGTGAGTTTGAAAAATAGGAAGTTAGTTTTACTGGTTTAAAGATTTTTCAAATTCCATGCAAGACGGCAGTCTGGTTAAGTAGTGTTTGCTTTTTCCAGGGGGAAGTTAGAATATTTCTTTCTGCTACCTGTGCAATCAGGTAGCTGACATTTTTAGGTACTCCTTCTGGGTGTAGGCACAGAATCACCCATGGATTCAAATCAATTTGAAATTTGGTAGCCTGTATAAGGGTAATTGTCATTTTTCAGTTGTCATTTTTCAATAGTCTTGGGCTATCGGGCAGGACCACCAGATGTAATATAAGACCCCACACCCCCAGCATCCCCTTAAAGGGGATACATTTTATTGAGTCTGTCAAATACCACCTCTTAAAGGGATAGTAATACTTTGTTTTATCTTTATTTTATTTTGTAGGCATTAAAAAAACATGAAGAACGATATAAGTCTTATCTCTCAAACCTTTATGGTTTAAGAGATATTCACAAGCAAAGTATCCCCCCCTCCCGTTCAGCCAAATCAGAAGGAAGGTGCCCAGGTAGACTGCAGAGAGGGACAATCTTCAATTAAGATAAGGGAAAAAGCTGAAAAACTTGTCAAGGGGGAAGGGCTTTCATTCTTTTCATGCAAAGAAGATTGTCCCCTGCTGTTATCTGTCTGGTCTTACAACCAGATTCACATCTGAGAAGAGATGACTTACACTAGGAAAAAGGGGCGGGAGGGGGAAACTTTGCTTGTGAATATCTCTTAAACCATAAAGGTTTGAGAGATAAGACATATCATTCTTCATGTTTTTTTAATGCCTACAAAATAAAGTTAAAATGAAGTATTACTATCCCTTTAAAGAGTCTTTTTGTATGTTCTTTCTTTGTTGGTGATTCAAGGTGTGATAGTTCAGTTTTGTTCACCACATGTATCCTGATGAATTGGGATAGCAAGGAGGTATGCATTGCCATCCTCACTGCTCAGGATACACATGATGACCAAAGCTACACCACTGTAGGTTAGGAGAATCAATGTATGGGATTGTGTAAAGCTCAGCAATGTCTGTCAGGATGGTAACCAATGCATTGCAAAGCAACGCAATGGATACCATCTTGCCACTCAACGCTTCTCATATCCGTGTAATAGTCTTGCAGCACTCCTGTCATAGCTCACATCACTAATTACATCATGTAATTTCCCCACACAGCATACATGTCTGCATATGAGGAGGAGTCAGGGGAAACCTCCTCTGAGGAGCCCACCACCTCCAGGGCACTGCCACCACCACCATGTAGAGATGACTACAGTCATCAGTCCCCACCACAGCAGCAGCAGCAGCCATACTTCGGCCACCAGTCCCCGCCACAGCAGCGCCAGCCATACTTCAGGCACCACCACACCACCAGCAGCAGACCGGCCTCCATGCACCACCACGCACGGGATGGTACGTGATGCCGGAGACTGTGACAATGCCACCTCCTGGCCAATATAGGCCAACACCCAGGCCCCAGCCTCCCATGTGGCAGGAATTAAGGCAGGAGGAGAGTTTTGACTGGCCACTAGACTATGAAAATGTGGTGCTCATCGGCGAGTCACAGTTTCCCTAGGCCCGGGATGTTTTCACCCCACCGGCACCATCCACATCACCACCACCCATACTGTCAGGGGGTGGTACGTCACAGGGGAGTGAGGGGTCCGGGGATGAGCTCCAGATCTCCCCACACTCCATCCACACAGGTGATCTCCCTCATGAGGCTCTCCAGGTGCCTCCACCTCCTGAGGAGGATCAACAGCAAGTGTGTGGGCGATCCACACCGCCAGCCTCCACACCCTCAACTCTGGTCACTCCCACAGTGGTCCTGGATGTGGAGTGCGTGGCCATCCAGAGGGAACAACTGAGGGAGATTAAGAGGTGCACAAGATTCCTCAGGCAGATGGAGCACAACAGCTAGCCAAAATTGATATGGACTTTCTCTAAAGCAACCTTTTGATTTCTTAACCCTCTGAGTGCCAGAGAGGTATGCATTGCAATGCAATGTGTTGGATACATCTCAGGTACTCAAAGGGTTAAGATCATAGCTCTAGATTCCATCTCAAAGTAAGCATATAAAATACCATATTACGTGATAGTAAGCTGCTCCAATCAAGGTGTAACATTCTGTGTTTATGCTGAAAGGTTAAAAAAAACTCAGCATTGGATGTTAAAAGGATCATATTACATCAGGTAAACTCTCCTGTATATATAATGAGTAGATTGTGTATTACCATTCATTCTTCAGATTCCCAACATGGGCTCAGTGGATTTATCTCTTCTGCTAATTTTCCTTCAAGGTGTCCATGGTCTGGTAAGAATAAACCAATAAAATATTTTATTATAATTAAAATAGGGCTAAATTTAATTAAATCTACTTAGTATTCTCCATCTTTAACCCTTTGAGTGCCACAGAGAGTTGCCCAACATCCACAACTTTGCAAACAATACATTGGTCACCCCCTCTGAAACTCAACAGATCAATATCCAGTGAGATACTACAGCTGGTGTATTAAGCAGCTGAACTATCTGTTTAAACCCCAGGGTTGCAGTTTTTAGCCCTGGCAGGGCCAACTGAGCCTTTCATCCTTTTGAGGTTGATTAACATGAATATAATTGAGTTGGGTAATAGCAACAACAGTTTATCATCTGCCACCAGTCTGTCAACTTAGAGGCCATGAGTCCCCATAGGTTATAATTACTGTATAATGCAAAATATAATTGGTAATTTTGATTCTAATGTAGAGCTTTGAACACAGTGATCCAAAGCTCCAGTGCACATTCTCAAGAAATGGTTGTGTGAGGATACTCCTTCCTCTAGCACAGGAGGAACATTCAGCAGTACTAGTGTAGGCGTGTCAAACATGTGACCTGTGGGTCACCAGTGTGAGGCCCTCCATAGAGAGAGAGAGAGAGAGAGAGAGAGAGAGAGAGAGTTTGCAAGTGCATTGAAGCCCAACCTCAAAGAGTTGAAAGCTCCATGTAGATCAATGTAATTTTTTCTCTCATTTATTTTAGCCCTCCTAATACCAGAGAGGTGTCATGTAAGACCCCACCAAGTATATATGTGCAAATGTAACACATCTTTATTCATCGATATGTATTTGATATTTGATATGTATACTGGTGGGATGTTACATAGCCTCCCTATTATATGGTGTGTGGACACTTTGCAAATGGTGGTTGTTTAAATTATTACTTTTAGATGTTTTATGCACTAATCTTCTTTGCTTTTACTTTTCCTAAAGATTTATAATGTGCCTTTATTTAGATTTTTTAACTTTCTGTTAACACTTTTTGGTGTTTTTTGTTTCTATACTGGTTATTTAACCCTTTAGAGTGACTCACAATGTGTTGGGCACCCATCTGGCACTCAAAGGGTTAAGGGGGTTGTGTGCATTATAGAATTGTCTTCATAGAGATCCGAATAAGGATCAAAATGTTGAATTTTCTTTAAAATAAATAAATAAATAAATAAAAAAGCAATTGAAACGTTGAAAATACCTGAAACCTCTGCTTCTACAGTCTGTCTTCTGTCTCTCTCTCTCTCTCCAAAATTATTTTGTATTTCAAACAAAAGGCTGGCACAAAATATTGGGTTCTTTAATTATTTTAAAAATTAATTAAAATTACCATGACAAGTCCAGTCTAAAACTTGCACCATTGGGTGGTATTAAGGACTATCCATTTAGAATCTGACTCATCTCCGAAGAGAGCAATACAATTGTGTTCAGCAGGAACTGAATACAAAGAATATTAATCGATTACACCACAATATCTCTGTGAAACTGGTTATTTATAGAACGAGATGAAATTCCCTAAACCACAAAACTGGCTTGGGGTTACATGCTTAAATAGTTATATTTTTGATAATGTGACTTTACCATGTTTAAATTTATATAAGTCTCCAGAAATATATTTGGAAGAGCAAGCAATGTGAGCAAAATGCTAGCCTTTGTATCACAGCAGTTACCAGAGGGATACTAGTAAAATATTAATTTTAACATGAATAGGGGTTTCCTCCAAGCTAAGACATGAGTAAAAACAAAACTGTTTTACTACAGTAAGAGAATAATCTTTATAATAATGAGAAATAGTATTTTCACTTTCCTTATTTTGCCACGAAGGGACAATTATCTCCTTAGTATCAATAAAGGTAAGCAAATCCATCTCTAATTTGGAAGGCGTTTATTACTTGTTAAAAAAAGAAAGAAAGAAAGAAAGTTACTGCTGGATTTGATGTAAAAATATTATATTCTCATTTTTGGGATGTAAGATAATTCTACAACTTTCCTTCAGTACTAAGTACAGTAGGAACTATATAACATATTGTGACTGGGCTTAAAGAGCAGGGTGATGTACAGGAATTTAGTTATTACTAGGGGTTATGTTTATTATTGAGGTGCTCTATTCTATTTGACCTGGAAATACCTGTGTTAGTGAAATAAAGAGCTCTGGCTGGCACACAGATCATTGTACCATTACAGTTTTGTTCTCTGTCCTGTATACTTAGTAAGTGTTGGTTGCATGAATTTGTGTTGTGTCCAAACATCCATCACGGCTTTCTTTTCCCACAACTCGCACTAAATAGCATAGTAGTGGGAAACTAGCCAACGCGCAATGTTTGACGCAGTACCTAACATTGACTGTGAGTTAGTTTCACAATCACACCCACCCCTCCATTATACCTAATCTACCAATACAACCCCCCCAGCCTTAAAATTAACCTATGCTCCCTCCCCACACCTGTAACTAGCAATGCACTTACCTTGAAGTTGGAGGTCTTCTTCATCCTGGTCATCCTGCAACTTCTCCTTAAATTAAATATTGGGAGAAAAACCTAATACCGCCACCTATACTATATAATAATTCACTAAAATGTGTGTAAATGCGCAGTCGAGACTGCTGCGTGTGCTGCGGTCATGCTCAGTAGAGACTGCCCATGCCGCGGCTGATACAGAGCTGGACGCTCTGAAGGAGTGTTCTTTTCCATTGATTTCAGTGGGGGCTAATTTGGTGCCTGCTGTGAGTTTTTAATGGGTGGTAGTTTGCCACAGCACAGGTAATAGAGTACTTAAATGGATAAAAATGTTTCACAATAAAAGCAGCTCCAATTAATCTTCAAAATATCTGGGCCATGGAGAGTGTTATTTTAATACTGTCTGAATTGTAGTTCAAGAGTAATTGAATGATAAAGCATCCCCCTCCCACCCCTTTTACTGATGTAACACTGCTCACCTCAGAGCAGCAAGACTGTCTGGATGGATTGTAGAGATTAGAGAGGGACAATCTTCAGTGAGCATGAGGGAAAAAACTGTCAAGAGGGGCAGGGTTTTCCTTATACTCACAGGAAGAAGATGTCCCTTGCTGTGATCTGTTTGGTCCCAGGACCAGATTCCACATCTGATGGGAGGTGGCTTACACTAGTTAAAAGGGGCGGGAGGGGGATATTTTACAACTCTGACAGTATAGAAATAACACTGTCCATGGCCCAAATACTATGAAGATTAAATGGAGCTGCTGTTTTTGTGACACATTACTATCCCTTTAACTGTAACTTAAAAATACAGCCATTAGTTTCATATCTCTAATGACCGTAATAGAATCAACCCTGAGGTGTTATTTAGGCCCATTTCACATTTACAACATCAATGCAGAAAATTATGCTTATGGTGCCTTTCACACAAGCAGCTACTATGAAAATACCAAGAGATACAGCATGGCCATCTTGACTTTTTTCATGAAAAAAGGCTGATCTGTGGTGTTACCAGCAGATCTTTAATAAGAGCTATATTGAAGGTTGAACCGTTCACTACAACCTCCATGACTGAAGATTCCATGGACTGGCCATCAAGTATGCCCCCAGCAACAGAATCACTGGGGAATGCAGAAAAAAACTTGAATTTAGAACAAGGGCTGATGAAACTGCAGCAGGATGTGTAGGAAACATGTTCTACGTTTCTGCTGCCTGTTTTCCAATTGCTGAAAAAGATACATTGCACTCAACTTGTTTGGCAATTAAACATATTTAAAATTTATCACTTTAGAAATAATTTCCCTGCCTCAGGGATATTTCATGATCACAAAATTATTATTATTATTATTATTGTTGAATAGTAAAATAATAAAATAAATACAACTGTGTTTATTCAGCTGTTGGGCATAGCCACTCTGCTTCAATCACATACGCTCTCAGAATGTGTGAATGTTATTCTAAACTGATAATTATCATATTTTTTGTTTTCTCAGCCTGTTCCTGGACGTATGGGTAAGTTTTATTTCTGTTATCATATTAGTAGTTATTGGTTCTTCCACAGCACATCACTCACCCCCTCACTCTGTCCATGACCCCCTGCCATAGTACATCACTCTCCCACCTCACTGTCCATTACTTTTTCTTCCTGTTGTCCATCATTCCCTCTTTTTGAAGTCCATAAAAAGCAAAGACGTGTTGCAAGCATTGCTCCATAATGAGGTTGACACCCTCTTGCACTGAAAGGGTTAACAATGCTTATCATTTCTCTGAGGTTCCCCCAGGTACTCCATCAATCCTCCTGGTGCTGCTGCCATGCTTTCAGTGGGCGGCAACTCTGTCACTAAAATAATATTTTTACAGAGACAAAACATGGTAGCACTGGAAAGAATGATGGACTACTTGGAGGTGGGGGTGGTGACAGCTCAGAAACCAAATAAATGTCATTAACCCTTTGAGTGCTAGGGGTGTCCATTGCATTGTGGAGCAATGCTTTGGACACCTCTCTTGCACTTAAAGTGGTTTGATTCCATGCCTGTCAGTTGACAGTGGAACAAGCCTGGGGTGCCAGACAGATATGTGTGGCTCTGTGATTACCATTGGCACCATGGTCTCAGTGGACTGTGAAACAAACCTGGTTGTCAGATGGTGTATGTGTGATTATGTGGCTATCAGTGGACAGTGCATCAAGGCTGGGGTGACAGACAGTGCATGTATGGTTCTTTGTTTACCACTGGATAGTAGAACAGGGCTGGGGTGTCACAGGGCATGTGTGATTGTTCAACTATTCCAATGAAAGCCACACAAAGATAGGATGTCAGATAGGATGTGCATGTGTAATTCTGTGGTACTGTGACTGCCAGTGGGACAGTGTTCTGATCATATGACTACCGCTTGATAGCAAACAAGGTTGGGGGTATCAGATAGTGTATAAATCAGGGCTTATAATTTTAAGTCCTTTGCTGCTAGCCAGACCTGAAAAGTTACTCGCCACTGCAAGCCAAAGCATACCCACCAGGGCTGAATTTCTACTCGCCAGGACTAAATTTTCACTCGCCATTGGCTAGTGGCAAGAGGAAATTTTAAGCCCTGGTGTATATATGTATGTATGTATGTATGTATGTGTGTGTGTGTGTGTATATATATATATATATATATATATATATATATATATATATATAATATAGTTCCGTGACTACAAGTAGACAGTGGAACAAGGCTGGGGCATCAGTGTATGTGTGTGTGTGTGACTACCAGTGGGACAGTGGAATATCTTTTCCTTTCCCCTCTCACGTCTTAAAACACTATGCTTGTTTTGCTAAGATAATATAAAACTGAATGTAAACCTATAAAATATTGTATTATAATTCATTTGTATGGAAGATGTCCACCTGTATATGCAATATTTGTTTGTATTCTGATGATTCTTTTGATTATCCTTAAGAACAACCAGTTAAAAAAGACAAAAACAACCCACGTGAGATGTTCTGAAGAGGCAATGTAAAAAATGGTAATATTTAGCTAGCTTTCACAAAATCAGTCTAAGTGAAGTCTAACTCAAAAAGCTCTAGTAAGAGAATTAAATGGGTATGATAATATATTGATATTTCAGCCTGAGCCTTTTTTCTTTTACTGATGATGATTGATGATATATATGTAATAGTCCCACTTAGCACAGCTATAGTTGTAATTCAAACAAGGGTTCTGTATTCAGTGCTTTCAATGTTTTAACCTTTAAACAAATAAAGATGACATTTGGTAGTTGAAGAATGAGTCCATGTCAGTGCTCACAATCCTTGCAAATTAGGTGCGGATTGGTTTGGTATGGAAAAAGCTCTAAGGCTGTCCAAAATTTGTACTTTTACCATTTTAAATTGAAATGCTAGCAAAAAATAAGAGTATGTGTATTGTAAAATCTCTAGAAGGGATATGTTTAAAATGTGGTACTAAGAGCTTATGGAAGACAGTTTTTTTTTTTTTTTTTTTTTTTTTAAAACCGCTTTGTTGAAACATAAAATAAGCAGTACAGGCATAGGAGAGTAAGAGAAGCAATTCTGAAAAATATAGAGGCACTAAAGATCTATATAAAAAATATGTATATATATATATATATATAAATATATATATATAATGAGAGGACAATGGGAGATTTAAAAAAAACTCAGTCTTTCACCACCGAAAAGGAGAACTGTGTTGGTCTATAACTGATTGAGAAAATAGCTGGAAAGTCTGACCCTGGACAGGCAAAGATGGCAAAAAAATACACAGCCCTCCTGTCAGTCATCATCAGGGTTACCACTTCCAAGTTCAAGTCTCACTCTACCACACACACTATGTGTTGAGTAACCAGAAACAACACAGGTTTTAAACATCCTCAAACCTAACTATGATGAGTGCCTCTTCTGCTGCAGGAAATGCAGCACATTTGACACATTGTACTAGTATAATTGCAGCAGCATCTAGCCCCAGTAGCAATAGCAGCCCCTCAGGAACTCCGTGGTCTATGAAGTCCACAGTATAGAGATCTAAAAGCTAATCATGTTGCTATCTGTGTAAAAAGCATGTGAGCAAGGGGAAGCAGACTTCCACCTAGGCACCTCCTCACTAATATCCCACCTAAAGCACAACCACAGGTCAGAGGTACCACAACTAGCAGCAGTGGAAGCACATCTAAAAGTTCCAGTGGCTCTGTGGAACATAACAGAAATAGTTATGTTAATGTGTCAGAGAGTGTGCCAGGAGTTTGTTTGTGTTATATAACACATATGGCTCCTGCTTCAGAGGAGTATAAATCTGACAAAAAAGAGAGAGATCCTAGAGCTAAAATATGAATGTGTCTATGTAAAATTGAATAACACTACACCACTGTCCAAGAATGTGTCAAATACATGCAAAAATATATTTATTTACTTAAAAGGATCATATGGAAAAATAACACACTGTATCTGTTAAAAAAATAATCCTCTAAATACTGTGCTCCTCCCCCCTTCAGCACAATGGATCAAATCTAAAGCGAATCTGCTCCACCCTGCTGTGGGAGAGAACAGAGAACACCAGACACAAAAGGAAAAAAGACAATATTCGACAGTACCCAGTCCAAGTAGATAGGTAAATTATCAGTTCCTAAAACACTCACGTCCCCCCCACAACACACAGAGAACGGGATAGTAATATTCCTCCCAACCCCATGTTGTCCCGCTAGGCGAGAGCACCTAACTGCAAAATCACAGTCAGCTGCTGCAGAGGCACAGACACGTAGCAAGTGGTGGCGCTTCAGGGGCCACTAAAGAACCAACAAATAGATATAAAACACACAATAAAAAGAGCCTTCTCTTTTTCCTTGTTAACTCCAAGTGAAGACTGCGACGGTAAGTATACTCAAGTATATATATATATATATATATATATATATATATATATATATATAAATATATAACTGTATACAAATATCCCCAAAGGCGTTGAAACGAGTCTTGGTAAGAAAACGAAAGTTAAAGTTTAAAGAACCAAGTGAATAAATGTTGAAAGCTCTTTAAAGGGAAACACGCATATATTTGACACATTCTTGGACATTAGTGTAGTGTTATTCAATTTTACATAGACACATTCATATTTTAGTACCAGGATATCTCTCTTTTTTGTTAATTAATATATACTTCTAAGGTGAAAGAAGTAACTTATCCTGCAGCGGCTTTTTTGTTTAATTGTGTTTTTCAATTTATAGTGCGCACTTTAGTTTTTGTATTTGTTTTAGGAGTATGAATCTGAGTTTGCTGTGGGAAATTGCCTATACCTCCTCTACCACTTCTAGTAATTTTGTTTAAGCAATCAAGTTACATGGTTCTTCTACCATGTACAGGCTGCAACCCACATTTGGTATAAAGCAAAATTAATGGGAGAAAGAGATGAAAGTGGGGATGGGCATCATGACCAACTGTGACATTACACTGCTTTGGTGGAAACCAATAGGTTTTAGCAACTTAAAAAAAAGTGGAAAGAGGTGGTTTTCTGGGCATGTGAGTAATTATGTCTGCTTTATCTGACCAACTACTAACCAATTAGCCTCTCCAACTACTAAATAAAAATGTCTGAAAACAAAAACCACAAGTTATACACAGTTTACATACATGCGATTAATGAGACAAAAAACTCTGTCTACTTTAAGCCCCAATTAGCCTAGCATTAGTAGCTGTGAACCTCATATTCCTGGAGATGTAGATTTCAATATGGGCTTTGCTTTATGATTTATCTACCAAAACTATTTTATTATGATCAAAAATGATAGCTCTGGATTAAGTCCTGACTAGTTTAGCTGCGAATCAAGGGCTTCCCAAGATGTAAAATTCCATTTGCCTTCTTACCTTCCAATCTAGTTACTGAGGCCAAAGTTGAAATATATGATTAGACCATTGTTTTATTTAGTGGAAGTATAGGACACAATTTAAAACTTTTCACATGATTGTATTCAGACCTGTAACTAAATGTTTTATTGTCTTATCATTTAATGAGGATGGCTCAATTTTCCATTTGCTTTTTGTAGACTGTTAAAGGAGCTGTAATATTTCATTATTAACATAATAAAAAAGCAACAGATATTGAGATACTTTCCTGTTTGTGAAAAATGGGTAGTCTGAGACATGCTCAATTCAATTGCTTGAACTTAAATATATAATAAAAAGGCATATTTTGATAGTCATCAGGTAACATTGCTACCAACCCTTTCTATGGAGAGTTTTAGTCTAATACTCTCCAGTGTACTATTCACTTGGTTGTATGTTAAGTGCCCTGTATTTACCTTTAACATTTTATCTGCATTTGCATGTTGCCCTCTGCTTTTAAACATTTAATGAATGCTGAAAACTCAAAATGATACATTTACAGAAAACAACAATATAGCATTGTTTTTATTCCCCATCTGAGAGGGAGACTCCATTTTATGCATCACTTGCAAAACATGCGTCTGAGTTGTGACAGTCCTTTTTGAGAAATTTGAACGTTTTAAGGTCAACCATGAAAACACATTTTTGTTATTTCAAGAAAAAAAAATCGGCATCCCTACACTCAAGTAATAGAAAAAGCTGTGCTACTAGTCCTGTCATACATTCGCATAAAACGAGATGATAAAGCTAAAAGAAAATTTAGGGGTGTTGGATTCAGAATCTAAACATTTTGTAATAAATATATGTTTTAATGTGTGTAACAGGAAAACCGAAAAAATGCTTGCATAGGAAGCTGTGCCTAATACAAAGAAAGAGATTTTTACAGTAGGGATTGTCGACCTTTGGACCTCCAGCTGTTTGGTAGAAAATAATCCATCTCTTACAGAAACAGAATGCAGAACACATACTGTAGATGAATTATAATCTGGAAGAGCAGTGTACAGTGATTAATCATGATATTTAAAATCATGATATTTAAAATACGTGTGATGGGAAAGAACTCTGAGAAGAAATGTAAGTGATCTACGAAATTTACTTTGGAAAATACATTTATATATTGTATGAATACATTAAAACAACAGCACTTGAAAGATTAATTTAATTATCATGTAAAAAGAATATGACCAATCCGAGAATGAAAATATGGAATGCACAGAATAGACAGACTGACAGGCAATTGAGACTTTAGCACTGGAACGCTGAGGAAGTATTGAAAGATGGTGTTACAGCTTACCTTAGTTTCAGCATCATCTACAGGAGCGAGGCTTCAAGCATGCAGCAGGCCTCTGTTTTATGTGTTTTCTTCATGTAGTCTCCTCCTACCAACTTCCTACTTCCTCCCTCTGAGCTGCTGCTCCTCCTACTTCCTGTGGAGGGGTTTAAAGGGCAGACTGAGTCCTGACTCAGTTGCCCTTGCGTTGTTGTTCATAGCAGTTCTGCTACCTTGGGCTCCGTGTAAGACCTGGCTAGTCTTCCATCCATTCTAGTGCTGAGCTGTGGCTCTCTCTGACTATTCTTTTGCTTAAACCCAAATAGTGGACATCCAATCTGGTGCAGACTTGTGGCTTTGGCTGACTACCTGAACTGTGTATGACCCGGCTTGTCTGACTACCCCCTCTGGTGCTGACTTGTGGCTCTGTCTGACTATTCTTTCATCTTTTCCCCTGGTGATCAGACACCCAATCTAGTGCGGGCCTGGGGCTCTGGTAGACTTCCATAGCTGACTGCAGGCATGAGTCAGTTTTCACCTTACCTCTACTGACTGCAGGTGTGAGTCAGTATTCGCTCCTACTGACTGCAGGCGTGAGTCAATATTCACCCTTACTGGCTCCAGGTGTGAGTCAGTGATATTTCCTTCTGACTGCAGGCTGAGTCAGACCTCGTACCTCATTGGATCAAGATCCTGGGTTCCTGTTCCAGTTCCTGTTCCTGGTTCCAGCTGAGACTTCCAGTGTCTAAGGTCTAGTCTCCAGCACAGTGGTTTAACATTGCAACCTATTATTTCTGATAGCAGGCTTGCTGGCTATTATCCTGTGCTTATTCCTATTGTATTTATTGTATATATCTTCTTTATGTCATTTGTTAATAAATTACATTAACTAAACTGTACTAACTCACATTTTTTAAGGAAAAGAGATGATTAAAGAGAGACAATGGGGCTATTTCATTATCATTATGTTTGATATTTTGGAGTCACAGAGCCTTCAAAATAGCGCAGTTTCTTAAAGGATAAGTAAAGTTTTATTTAAGGGAAAAAAAAGATCTATTAAAATAGGAAAGACAAAAGAAACACAGGGGGAGACAACAGTGCCTTATCAAACAATGCTATAAACAATGGTGAACAAGTAATGAACACTTTCATTTAGTTGTAGCTGTAATATACGTAAATGTAAGCTGGTATTGTCCAATGTAAGCAGACTGAAACCTTGCTCTGTGAAAGAGTAGCTCCACAGAGAACCAGCAGACAGATATTTGATATATATAAAAGTAAATGCCCAGAGCACTAGGATAATAACAGACAGCAACAGGCAATAGCAAGGGGATACCCAGAAGGCCAGATGCTACTGGGCGCAAAGTAGGGTACGATGCTGGCTGGCGTAGACTACCCCCTAGACAGTCTTTCCAAGGCCGGGCTAAAGGTGCTGACCACAAGGTCAGATGGTTGTCTAAGGCATAGTAACTACCCACTGGGGTGAATGGCAAACAAGGACATATAACAAAAGGAATACTTGTATAGCCATTCGGAGGTAAACAACCAGTTCCATGGACATGGGGAGTTTGGGCAGTGGTCCAAAGTGTCCCTGTTTGGAGAACCTGTCCATGATGACCCATATCACAGTATTGCCCTTGAAGATGTCCATTGACATCTGTGTCCGGGGAAGTGCAGGGACTGGAAGAGGCTGCAGGAGACTCACAATCTGACACCTGGGTCTTGCCAGAAGCAAACCAGGCAAGACAAAAGAAAGTAGGAGACATCCTTTTTCAGTTTCAGCCACCACAAATATCAAGACATGAGATCAGAAATGCAAAAAAAACCAGGATGACCTGCTGTAACAGAACAGTGATCTCAACTGAGTATGTCTGAGTGACAATTCATGGGTACAAAAAACACATTGGGTGGCAATAAAATACTGGAAGTACAAGCAAACTGAACCTATTGGAGGTGGGTAAGGAAGGCTGTGGACAAAGATGAGATGACACAAACGTATGTGTCACGGTTTTTGATGAATACTCAGACATGACTAGTAAGGTTAAAATAACTTTATTAAAATTAAAGTACAGAACGTCACCAGGCAGGCCAGGTCATACACGAACAGAGCATAAACAGGAACTAACGTCAGGAACAGGTACACCACGAAAGGGCGCCCAAGTACTGTCTTGACAAGGTATATAAAGGCTGGCCCTGGGTGGAGTCAAGATCACTGACCAATAAAAGTGAGGCAGTAAAAACCAGGAAGTGATAATGTCGCCTCCTGCAGCCAGGAGCATGGGCACTGTGATAGTAGGGCATTATGAGCTCTGGAATGAGCTGTGTGTCGACTTCAAGTGTAAGTAGAGAGTGTGGATCTGGGTATCTCAAGATAGGAGCTGAAGAAAAGGCCAACTTCAAAAACTTGAAGGCTTGTAGAACCTCTGTTCTCCAGTGATGTGGGTCAGTCCCCTTCTGGGTCATGGTGGTGATGGGGAAACTAGAGCAGAGAAGTTCTTGATGAACTTGCTGTAGTGATTGGCAAAGCCAATGAAGTGCTGGATAACCTTAAGACCAAGGGGTAGAGGCCAGAGACATTAGACAGCTTCCCTGGGTCCATAGTGAGACCCTGAGCAGATATGACATAACCCAAGAAGGACAGAGTGGTCTTTTCAGACTCAAACTTCTCTATCTTCACATATAGGTGATTCCATGAGACGGGTCAAGATGCAGCTAACGTGATATCAATGTTTCTCAAGGTTTTGTGAGAACACCAAAATGTCACCCAGATAGACCACCACAAAAGACAACAAAAGACTCAGTGGACCAGTCTATTGCAGGATTGTTCTTTCGGAGCCATGGATACACTAGAATTAATGGGTTAGCAGGACAAAAAATAAGATCAAACATCAGAGACTCTGTATGAGAGGAGCCCACATGCAGGGTAAGGGGTTCAATGGTGTGGGTTATAAGACCATCCCCTAAAGGTGAACTGTCTATACTGATAATGTGAATACGCACATCTCTTTTCTTTAAGAGATTCCCATGCTGAGAAGCAAAGATGGTGTCCATAAAAAGGCCTGCAGTCCAGAGTCAACAAAGGCAGAAACCAGAATGAATCTCAGATTCCAGGCCAAAAAGGCAGAAAGAACTAACTTAATTTAGACTTTTGAAGGAACAGAGGATAGACTGTGGGTGAGTCCTTCACTTAACCCTAACTCCAGGGCGTTTCCCGGCTTATTCTTGCACAAACGGACAAGTGTCTGAATTGGGCACAATATAGACATAACCCCAAGAGACCTCCTGTGGACCTTCTCCTCTTCAGGAAGATGAAACACCTGTTCGACCTCCATAGGACCATCAGACAGACTCCTCCTAAAGGTGGCCTTCAAGGTGTTGTCTCCCCAGTCCATTTCATAAGCTAACATCCAGAACTCTCTAGCATACTGGAGTGGGACTTGGAGCCCTGTTTACATTCAAGAACAGAGCACTTCCCAATTGTCTGATGTCGAAGGTTTAAAAAAATGGAGCAAAAGGCTGCTACAAAGGAGTCAAAGAGAATAGGCTAGTAAGGGTCAAGAAGGGAGAATACCCAGGCCAATGCAGAACCCCATAAGAGAGATATAATGAAAGAAATACAGGCTGAACAAGGAAATATAACAAAAGGAATACCTGTATAGTAGGTCTAAGGTAGCTGATCTGGAACAGGAGAAGCTGATGAACTGCAAAACAAACTTCGGCGCAGAGATGCAACCTGGTGGTACAGCAGCAAGGCTGACAGAAGATTGAAATAATGGAATTCAAACTACTCTGTGAATGGTGAACTCAGGCAGGTCAAATGAGTTGAGCAGAGGAATATAGCAGCTGGATGGTCAGTTAGTCGGTCTAGCAGGGTCTAGAAAAACCAGGAATCGCACCAACCAATAATGATAACTCCTATTATAGATGCCAAGTGGCAGAGGTGCACTTTGGGTTAAATAAGAAATTAAAAAAAGTAGAAAAAGGGGAAGGAAGAGGGCCAATTGGAAAAAATATATTACCAAATGACACCCCCCTCCCCCCTTAAAAAGAAAACCCAATATAAATAGGCACACTCTAGAGGTATAGAAAAGTAGAAAATAACTTTATTAATAGTACAAAAAATATAAAGTGAGCACCTAAAACCAGTTAAAACAATCTAGCACAGGAGTATGAAAGTACACATAAGAAGCTCCCTAAAGCAAAAAGTTCTAATACAAAGAATAATAATATTATACAGATAGATATCCTATAGTGTCAGATGCTAAACACTAGGCTATACAAAAATAATATAGCAATAAAGCAAATAATCCAACAATCATAAATACTAGTGTTGAGCGAGCGTGCTCGGCCGATGCTCGGATCGACTCGAGCATCGCTCTGCTCGGCACATGGCGGTACTCGTCGAGTACCGCCATGTGCTCGCCCGCCATGTTCGGGTGGCGGGGATCTGTGCCGGAAGAGGCACAGATCTGAAGACGCTCCGCTGGACCACCAGGGACTGGAGGTACGGGGGCATTGCGGAGATGAAGGGGGCATTGCGGAGATGAAGGGGGACATTGTGGAAGAGGGGCATAGCGGAGATGAAGGGGGACATTGTGGAAGAGGGGCATAGAGTCTATGCCCCTCTTCCACAATGTCCCCCTTCATCTCCGCTATGCCCCTCTTCCACAATGTCCCCCTTCATCTCCGCTATGCCCCTCTTCCACAATGTCCCCCTTCATCTCCGCTATGCCCCTCTTCCACAATGTCCCCCTTCATCTCCTCTATGGCATAGAGGAGATGAAGGGGGACATTGTGGAAGAGGGGCATAGCGGAGATGAAGGGGGACATTGTGGAAGAGGGGCATAGCGGAGATGAAGGGGGACATTGTGGAAGAGGGGCATAGCGGAGATGAAGGGGGACATTGCGGAGATGAAGGGGGCATTCGGAGATGAAGGGGGCATAGCGGAGATGAAGGGGGGCATTGACCAGGCACCCTCCCCTCATCAGAGCAGGGGGTGCCTGGTGTAATGCTCGTGTCGCCCCATTCATTTCAATGGGGCTCGGGTGCTCGGCCGAGCACTCGAGCCTCAGGGGGTGCTCGGTCAGAGCACCCAAGCATCGGGGTGCTCGCTCAACACACTTATCTGTATAAATACAAATATAAACACAAGGGAAGCTTCAAAACTATAAGTGTAACTCCTGGCTGCCCTACACCCTACACGTATCGCCAGTAGAGTGTCTTCGTCAGGGATAATTAAGGCTTTCCAGATGCAGGTTTAAATACAAATAGCATGCCAATCAGGTTCCGAATCACGATCAGACTGTCGGAAATGACATCACAAAGGGGCATAGCAGGGTCACCAACAGGCGGGCAGAGAGGAACACAATCGACAATACGAGTAGTCAAGAAGGAGAGCCGGGGTCAATAACAGAGAATCAAACACTGGAGCAATGGTACAAGGATGATAAACAGAAGAGTAGTCTGGAAACAAGGCCAAGGTCGATACATGGAATTCACTTTGGAGGAATGGTAAGGGAACTCAGGAACAGGACTGCAATGTACTAAGTACACACTAGAAAGACTAGACTGAAGAATTGGCTCTTGAGAAAAGCTCAGGACTGAGCAAAAACCAGGGCTAGGAAAAAAGATCCATCGAAACAAGAAAAAAACGACAACCCCCCCCCCAGAAAGACCATAAAAAGGAAAGGATATGAAAGGATATACCTTAAAACAGCACTTCAGGCTTACAGATATTTTTAGCATTTCTCTTTTCAAGCACTCTGTATCTCCACTCTACCAGTTCCAAAAACAATGTAAAATTGAAAAATGAAAATCAGAAAATGAAAGAAAACAATAGAAAAGGGGCTGTTCTTCCAGTTAAAAATATTTGTAATATTTATTAAAATACTTGGACCACTCCAACACTACTCTTTTCACAGCGATCCACACTGCTTTATCAAGTATGTGGCTTAAACAAACAAAGGAGGAAACAGCGCTCAAATATAAAATTTAAAAAGTGTGCTAATAATTTTGATTGGGTAGATTCAATGTGGCAAGCTGTTACTATATACGGAAGGAGAGAGTACAAGCTCAATTGTATGAATCTCTTCATTATAACTAACCATTATCCTAGGTTATATCATTTTATATCTTTAAATGTGTCAATTGGATTTTACCTGTCATCTGTCTCATCGGCTTCCTTTGTTCTAATCAAATCACGATAGCTAAAACATATGCACGTATTATATGTATTATATACGTGCCCTAAAGGCATCTGAAATAACTTCTATGAAACATTCTATAGACCCTTCAATGTTGGGGTTGAATGAATATTTAAAATAGCCTAATGACAAAATGTTCGACAGATTTGACATTTGCCATATAGTTACCCTTTTATATGTCCAACTCATCGCTAATAATACATCTAGATCTAATAAAATGTATAGCTTAGACAGACATTATACACCAAACACATATCCAATATACTTGTATTTATAATGTATATTCTACATGTATTACAAAAATGTTTTCTTAGATATTTATCAAACCACTTTGGTGCCCCAAAGACATAAACCCTTCCAGATCGGGGCTGAATAAATTATAAAATATAAAATAAATTTACTCTCTGTTCTATAAATATTAATCTGCTAAACATGTGGCATTAGACATAAAAACAACCCTTTAAATACTGGAAAGAAACTAATCACGAACAATAGACCTGAAAAAAACTCTGGGACCCAAAGTGAAAGAGCATCAATGAATTAATAAATTAGCCCTATCCTTGCCTAAATAACTATAGGTAATCCACTATAACTACAGTTATGTTAAATTAAAATATCCAAACTATTTACAATGTGGAAAAGCATCAGTGAATAGATAAATCTTATCATAACCCTCAATAACTGTGAGTGAACCTCCACAAATACATCTACAATATATTGATATACCCAATCTATTTATGGTGAACACTCAGTGTATCAATTAATTTGAGCTTTGGATGTATGAAAAGAATCAAATAATTCTTGATAAAATAAATAAATAAATGTGTTATTGAATTGTTTCTAACTAATTAACTATCCGCTTATATCAATATATTGCATAATAAATACTTAAATATATCTGTTATGTATCCAGCTTACTGAATCTCAAATATCCTTATCGTCCGGGTACATAGAATCAATACAAAGGAAAAAAAAAATATTTGAGCAGATATGTGTCCACTTTTTAAATATGCACCACCTCATACATTAGTAACAACATATACACTATCACACATCTACAGAAATATATGTTAATACTATACCAAATATTTTAACATAAAAATATGCTAATATTGGTAACCCAGAAGTACTTGCACACCTATGTGCTCACTATTTTAATATGCCCCATATATTAATAACATAAACTATCACATAACACCTACAAAAATATGTATTAATGTTGAAGCAAATATTACCACATAAAACATGTGAAATATTGCTCAAATAAAAAACCCACTATGTTCAACAAGGACACTGATGTTGAAAACCCACAATAATATTGCGTCTAAGTTGTCCATATCTACATCTAAGGTGTTGTGTAGTACAGCACACATATTGTAGGCTGCATTCACAAGACATCAGGTGAACTATAAAACTAGATCCACAATTCATAAAAATATGTATATCAAAAACCTCTGCTTTGGGGGGGAGGAGCGACCGCTGAAGTGCATGGACGCATGGTAGATTAGCTCTGTGGTCTAGGTGCCAAATCTGCTTATTTTGAGCCACTATTTCTTCATCCTGGTTCTTGTTTGGAGTCTTCTGAGATGGATTTGGCCCAGATGTCTTAGATTAACAAAAAGAAATCTAAAAAGAACAAAGATACTCTGAAAATTACTGCTTTCTTACCTGCGATTCAGCCGGCGTTGGCGGGAAGTCAATATATGGCATCTCTTCCTATCTCCGCAGGGGCAGGCTATGAGGAGACCTGGTCAGAACCTATTCGATCCTCCAGCCACATATCCCCTACCAGTTTATCATGTCCAGACTCCCCCGTGTTTGAGATGGTGTACTGGCCGCTCACTAGAGCGCATATCGCCCACTTGTCCTCCAAGGTGGATATTAAGTCCTTGATCCAAGAGGTTCGCTCGGCAGTTCAAGAGGAGATTGCTGATCTCTGCAAGGACCTTGGTTTGATGGAACACAGGATCTCTATTCTGAAACAGGATCGTCAGGACTATTTAACCTAGCAATCTAATTTTGAACGAATTTTATCTCAACATGATGACACTGTGGAGCTGCTCTTGAATAAACTTGATGACCTTGATAATAGGGGCAGAAGGTTCAACGTATTAGGGGTCTCCCAGAATCGGTACTTGGCAAAGACCTTGAATCTGCCCTATCGACTATATTTCATGATGTCCTGGGTATTACAGCTGATCACCCTATCTCTTTGGAACGTGCCCACCATGCATTCCACGTGACATAGCCTGCTGTCTATCTCGTTATGTGGATAAGGAGGTCATTATGAGGAGCAGTAGGGAGTTGGGTGAAATCCGACATGCTGGAGTATCCCTGCAGTTTTTTTAGGATCTGGCCCCTTGCACCCTCCAACAGAGGAGGGCACTCAAGCCATTGACGGCTCATTTGAGGAATCTACAGATCCGTTATAAATAGGGGTTCCCCTTTTCTCTCCAGGTGACACATCAGGGGCAGACCTGTTTCCTGCGCTCGCCTGCGGATATTCCTCGTTTCTGTGCTTCGCTAGGTATTTCTAACCCTCTACCGGGTGCTCCTGTTGTCAGTCTTGCCTCAGGATCTACTACTGCTCCTAAAGAACATTGTGATCGATGGATTTCAGCTGCATCTGCTTCCACAAAAAGACCTAAACTTCGAGACGATAGTGAGGGTGCCGTGGCTACCATACCCTGCTGATTTTCTTTCCTGTCTGCGATGCTCCCCAACATTTCCTACTGATGTACCTGTCATACCCTGATCTCTGGTACTGTTTGCACCTGATGGAACTTAGGAGTAGCACCTCAATGGGTTCCTGTTATTGGGGCATTCTTCTGGTGGATTGATAACCTACCCCTCCTTCAAAGTCCTACACCTGACTTTCCTAAGCGTCTGCTGCCCACTATACTCTATCCCCTTCTCTTTTACTATTGCCTCTTCTGAATGGGTTACTTGTCATTCCTCCACCTACATAAGTCAGGCTTGTTACTTCATAAATGTCCTTATGGCAGGGCTTAAAATATGAATCCTTTGTTACTAGCCAGACCTGAAAAGTTACTCACCACTGCAAGCCATAACATACCCACCAGGGCTACTCGCCAGGGCTAAATTTTCACTCGCAATTGGCTAGTGGCGAGTGGAAATTTTGAGCCCTGCTTATGGGATGATTATGCTGTGCATATCATTGCTAGTGCTGATTTATAATCCAATGTTTGTTTATGTCTTGTACTGTTCCTGCCTACCATTTTGGAATCTGTGGTGCTTTGGAGGGTCTGGGCTCTTAGTCTGGATGTGCATATCCGGGACGAGCCTGGCCCTTTGGACTCTCCGCATACCCTACTACTGACTCTGTGTATAACTTGCATGGTGACGCGTTGGAGGCCTCAGGTGTTTAGAGTAATAAGGTCCGAGTGTTCTGAGTTTGCTGAATTTTTACTGGAGAGGGCAAGTGTTGTTCCTGATTGTGGGACTTCCATTTTGGGGCACTGGTGGATTTCCCACCTTATATGTTCTACACCACATTTATTGCTGGCATTTAATATCCTTTAGGCTCTCCCCTTTTATCATGCCATTTCCCTTATTGGTCGGGATCTCTGCCAATCCTCACACTACATTTAGGGGGTTCCCCCCTCCCTCTATGTTCCCTGCTGGTGAATATTTTCTGTCTTTTCTTGTTTTTCCTACTCTTATACCTTTGTGGCATATTTATATCAGATTTGGCTTCTTCTGGGGTTTGGAGTGGTCGGGATACTTAGTTTAGCTGTTTCTATACAAGAGGTGCTTGACCTTTCTGACTTGCAGCTCTCTCCACGTCTGACTCTTTGTCTATCTTTGCAGGTTGATTGTGTTTCTTGATCTGATACTGTTCTGACTCGTATGTGGGGAACACGGTTTGTTTTATAGGAAGCTCCTCTTGGATGTCTTTCTGTTCCTCCCTCGTTGGGGGTTTCCCCTACTTTTAATTTTCGCTGTCTCCCTGCTCCTAGCCCTCTACCTCCCTGCTCCCTTTTCTTCTATCATTCCCTTTTCATGGTTCCACTTTCCATGCTAGGGATTAGGATTGTGACACGTCCTCTTTCTAATATCTCTATGGGACTCTGTGATAGGTATCTGTTAGAGGCTCCCCTACTGATATGTCAGTGGCCTCCACTTTGTTACATTAAAAGTTGGTACCTGGACCCATTGGTTCATGTGATATTGTTATTCTCATATTGGTTTTTCTCTCCCCCCCAGGTCCGTTTGGCCAAACCATGGTCTATACGACAGAGCTATTGGACCCTCCTGGTCTGTCTACTCTGTCCAAATTGTTTTTTCTCCTTTTCTCTATTCTTCTTCCTTTCCTTCTCTGATTTCTGGCTCCTTTTCTGTTCTCCTTTCATTGTCCCTCTCTTCTTTGTCCCATCCTTTCCTTTTCCCTGTGCCCTCTCTTCCCTTTCCCTTGCATCCCCTTCTCTTTCCCCCTCCTTCTGGTTCTCCTTGCTCTTCTCCCCCAGTTCGATTCCTTGTTCTCAGTCCTTGGCTGTTGGAGTGGTTATGGTATGACTCCTCTTTTGGCCGATTGTTACGCGCCCCCTCTCATAGCTCACTATGGCATCTAAACATTCGGTTAAGATTCTATCTGTTAATGTTAAAGGACTGAATATACCAAAGAAATGCTCTATGGCCCTTCGTGACTTCACCTGTCTGGGTGCAGATGTAATATTCTTACAGGAGACGCACTTTGCTTCTGACCACCCTCCTTCATTCATCTCCATCAAATTTCCAAATATTTGGCTGGATTCAGCTCCTCTAAAAAAACAAGGTGTTGCTATTTTGTCCAGTTCCCATGTACCTTGGGTACACAAGGAGACGTTGGCAGACCCTGAGGGTCATTATCTCTGCCTCAAGGGTACTTTGTATGGGACTCCTTACACTTTAGTTAATATCTACACACCAAATTCTGGACATATACCCTTTTTCTCGAATATGTTTGAGCAGTTGGTGTCTTTCATTTCAGGTCTTTTAGTTCTAGGTGGTGATTTTAACATCTCTCTTCACCTCAGCTTGGATTGCTCAGATGGGCGAACTACAGTTTGTTATACGGCTATACACCTCTTGCTTGACATTCTAAAAGATCATCACCTGATTGATTCCTGGCG
The DNA here is from genome assembly GCA_037306005.1 of Rhinophrynus dorsalis. Taxonomy (NCBI): domain Eukaryota; kingdom Metazoa; phylum Chordata; class Amphibia; order Anura; family Rhinophrynidae; genus Rhinophrynus; species Rhinophrynus dorsalis. Next base: position 134,797,442 of record CM074723.1, on the reverse strand, counting down.
GTATTTATATTCAGGGGCTCAGCAATATGCTTTTTATTCTGCGGTTCACAGGAAATATTCTCGTATTGACTATTATATTTTTTTTGTTTTTTTTTGTGAAAGTATTTTACCAGGAAGAATACATTGAGATTGTCTCTCGTTTTCAAGTATGTCCTGGACTAATTTTATCTACCTTAGAAATGTGAAAAGCTGAGCTGACCTTGTCGGGACTAGAACCTGCAACCTCACGGTCTAAGCAGATTCTACAGCTGGTGCCTTAAGCAACTGAGCCATCTCTCCGACTATTTGTTTGTGGACCAATTCCATCTCCATTTATTACAGGTGGCAGATGTGGAACCTATCACGTGGTCTGATCACACCCCCATCTGGATCTCCCAGGAGATCTGCTTGTCGAACCCCAGTGCCCCTACTTGGAAGTTAAATGAACGTTTACTGCAGGATGTAGCAGTCCATTTACGTAATTATTTTGACCTGAACAGCTCGGGTCATGTTTCGGATCCTGTTGTCTGGGAGGCCCATAAGTGCGTGTTGCATGGTATTTTTATCAAATGGGGATCCCAGCGTAAGAAGGAGAGAGGTGCCAGGCTTCTCTCCTTACTTGACGAGGTTCAGAGTTTGGAACGTCGGCACCGATGCTCAGGTTCTTTAGCTACAACAAACTATAGAACCCCGTGTTGGAAAAAAAGGAAAATCTACCCGGAGTAACTATATTAGTAGCTCTTTCAAAGAGGCACTCAGTAGTAGACACATATAATTGTTTACAAAAGAATCATCTTTATTTGGATACAAAAAAGAACCAATTACATAAAAACATTTAAAACCAAATAGTTGGGTAGAACCCCAAAATACAAAAGTCCCTAGTAATTGTATATAGGGGATAAGCCCTCAATAACTTAAATACTGCATACCATCCAATAGATAAGACATGCATGAATAGATATAGGATCTGATGATGGAGCGTCTACTGCCTATCACAACAGACACAGCACCATAGGCTTCCACTGGATCCCCAGACTCTAATAATGACAAATGTAACATCAAATATAATAACCATGTCAAAAGACAATATACTTATCTGGCAAATGCATAGAACAAAACATCACTAGGGCATCTACACCGGGACTCAGATAGACTGGGTTCTATCCCAACCTCTAACCATCCCCACGCGTATCGCCGTTATGGCTTCGTCAGGAAATGTATTTATGTAGTAGCTAGTTATCTCCTAGTGCCTATCTATCTTTCGTATGTTATAATCCAGGTTCTGTAGCTGACTTGAACCATCTCCAACTTGCGCACACTGAGGTTGTTTCATTACAGGAATCAGTTGTTCATAAATCATATCAATGGAGTCACTTTCGTCACTATGTGCAAGGCAATAAGTGTGGAAAGCTATTGGCCCGGTTGGTGCGTATCAAGCAAAATAAAAGGTTTATTAGGCATGTCAAGGGAGCGGATGGTGCTACTCATAGGTCTTTCCCTGACATGGCCAAAGCCTTTTGCTCTTTTTATGACTCCCTATATAATCTTTCAGCATCTGGTGTTGTGGGGGATTCTGTTTCTTCGCCCGTACCGACTGTTAGATCCTTTTTGCAGGCTTCTGGTATTTCCCCTTTGCCGCAGAGTACTCTCGACCTTGTGAAATTGCTGTTTACACTCAAAGAATTGGTAAGGGCTATTAAAACTACCCCTAAAGGAAAATGCCCAGGTCCCGATGGTTTCCCGGTAACTTATTACTCTGCTTTTCAAGACCTTTTTCTACCACAGATGCTAAAATCTTTTAACTCAGTTGTGTCCGGAGGGTCCTTTCCTCCTAGTTCCCTGATGGCTCATATCTCCATTATCCCGAAGCCTGGGAAAGACCACACTCTATGTATCAATTACCACCCTATCTCTCTGCTGAAGAGGGATGTGAAGCTATATGCTAAACTGATTGCGAACCGTATTAAACCTTGCCTTTCCTCTTATATACATCCTAATCAATCTGGCTTCATCCCTGGTAGGGAGACAAAAGACAGTTGGCCCTACCTTGGGGAGCTGCTTCAGTTCCTGGGTCTGGGTCCGAGGGGTCTCTGTTCAGTGCTGGGACTGTACTCTACCCCGTCTGTGAGAGTGTTGGTTAATGGTTCCTTATCTAGACGATTTAATATTTTTAATGGCACACGTCAGGGGTGTCCGCTGTCTCCCCTTATCTTTATTTTAGCTTTAGAGCGATTGCTGTCATTAATACGAGCTGATCCTGACATTTATGTGCTCCCCACTAAAGCTGGTCCTACTAAAGTCACTTGTTTCGCAGACGACATGATATTTTCCATTTCTAAACCACGAACCTCTTTGCCGGTTTTGGTAAGGGCTCTAGATAGCTATAGTGCGATATCCCAATTTAAAATTAATTTTTCCAGGTCCGAGATTCTGCCCATATGCATATCTCCATCACTCCTCTTATCCCTATGTGCCTCCTTTCCCTTTCTCTGGGCTGAGGAATTCATTAAATACTTGGTATTTGGAATGAGGCTGATCTCTCTAAGGTGACTGTCAACTATTTTGGACGACTTGAAATTGTGGAGGACTTTACCAGTGTCATGGTTCGGTAGGGTGAAACTCCTGAAGATGGTTGCTCTGCCCAAATGCAGTATGTATTTAAATGTGTTCCTCTATGTTTTTGTAAGTCTTTCCTCACCTCTTTGCAGTCTGCCTTCACACTTTTGTGTGGGCAGGTAAGACTCCGTGCCTGAATTTGGATAGATTGTGTCTGCCTGTTGATAAGGGTGGTCTGGGTACTTTTGGAATGTTTTGCTACAGACTCTAAGGATTGAGTGCTAGCTTTGTTTTGGGATCTCCCTCTTCTTGCCCCTCACAATGTGCTATGGCTCTCAAAATATCATTCCTATCCTCCCCTTCGCTCACACCCAGTCTTAGGTTTTCTCTTTGACGTTTGGTGTCTCTGTGAAGATCCTGTGAAATTAGCTCGCCACCCCTCTCCGTGCCTGTCAGTGGTGGGTTATCACGAATTTCCACCAGGTAATCAGAATTCCCTGTTAAAAATTTGACAAAAGAAGGGTGTTCACACCCTACAGTCATTGTTTCCAGACGGTTCCCTGTTGCCCTGGGATAGCTTACTGCAGAATTTTGATCTCCCTCCCTTGTGTATCTGGCAATATCATCAAATACAGCACTTTAGTAAATCCCTGGTAGCCATAGGATACGAAAAACAGGTTCTGACTCCGTTTGAGTGTTCTCTCATTGAGGGCAGGTTCCGGTCTGGTACTCTTTAAATTGCTTACCCGTGTCTCTCCTGATTCTAAGCTTACTATCGTATGTGGGAATCGGAATTCGGCTTTTCCTGGACAACTCAGGAATGGAATGCTGTCTTTACTACTCTGATGCACTCCACGGTCGATGTGGCTCGTACGGAAATGAATTTCAAGATCTTGACTAAATGGTACTTCACACCACACCGCTTGGCCCAGACTTTCTCAGGAGTGTCTAACCAGTGCTGGCGTTGTTGTACTGAAGTGGGTTCTATGGCCCATCTGTGGTGGTTATGCCCAGGTATTGTTACATTTTGGATGGAAATACACTCTGCTGTGTATAGCATGTTAAAATGTCAGCTATATTTTGATCCTTTGCCTCTGCTGTTTGCTTGGGGTGTGAGGAGGCCGCTGACCAACTCTGCTTCTCTCACATTATTCCTGCATCTTACAAACTGTGCTAAAGCCTTAATCCCTCTGCACTAGAAGGACCCTCAACCTCGGTCCTTTGTTGAATGGAAAGCAAAAGTACATAAACTTATGCAGATGGAAAGAAATCATGCTTTATCTGTGGGCCGCGTAATCCACTTCAACATGATCTGGACCCCGTGGCTGGCTTTTGTATCGAGTCATTAAGTCTTTCTCCAGCTCATTGACTGTGCTTTTATGCCTGATGTGGCTTGTGACTCCTAATGCTATACTTCTTATTACAACAAGTACGATTGCTGTTGAGCCGTCCTGCCATTTCTGATTCTCCATGTAGGCCATAGAGGACTATGAACAAACCCCCCCACTTTCCCTCCCTTTCTCCCTTACCCTTTCCTAGTCCTGTCTAACCTCCCCCTCTCTTTTCAGTCTTTTCTTTCTGCCTCTCTCTTTATTCTGCTGCCATTCTCTCTTTCCTTATGCTCTTTTAGCTATCTCTATATACCTGGGAAGGTGATTTGTCATCTCTCCATGTTCCCTGCTGATATTTCTCTCCTCTTTTTGGATGCTAGAAGACATTCTCTTGTCTAGCTTATGACTTTCTATTATGTGCCTTAATTCTTCCTGGGTGGATGTCAAGCATTTTATCTAATGCTTTAACCTATGTTCTATGGCACTTGTATCTTATGCTATCGAGAATGATATGATTGTATGATAGTTGTATTTACTAATGCTCTGTAATCCTTGCATACTTTGTACCATGACGGTTTCTAAATAAAGCTTTTTGAAAAAAAAAACCTCTGCTGTAACAAGTGAGGAAAATATAACCACTCTATTGCATATAAAATCACATGTATAACTATTCCAAGCTCCACGTTTATTTGAACCTTAAATGACTTAAAAATCTATAAAAATGCCTTTCCAATATTCCCTTGTATCATTGTCTGAAGTTTATCCTGTTTAAGTTGTTCCTTACTTCTAGCAAGTGGCAACACATTTTTAGGCTTGGTGTTCTTCTAAACAATGTTTTAGTGTATTTTAGAATTATCTGGACTAATAATGGATCTTTTTGTAATATTCTGTAATATTTCTTAAGAATATTATTAAGAGGACCAACTTTATTATTGAAATTTGTAACTAATGATGGAAATGTTTCAAAATTACTCTATTATTTTTATTTTTACTTAACTATTAGACTTTTGTATGTTACTCCTTATTTATCTATCTCTTGCACTTTTATATGAAACTAAAACTAGATCAGTAGGATACGATTTATCTAAAAATCCTCTCATCAGAAATGGTTGTGATAGTATAGAACAGTTATATCTAATCCTACAGAATTGTTCATAAGGGACATTCCGTAGACATTTTTTGTGATGACAGCTCTTAAAGATTACATAGCTATTAACGTCTACCGATTTTAAAAGAAGTTCTAGTTCTAATCTTTTAACCTGGTTATCACAACAGCTCAAAATCTAAAAATTATATATTTCCACTTATAATTGTGTCAGTGATTTCCATCCTCCAGATGTTATTGTTCAAAAATTATACACATCTATTAATTTGCTCAATATCTCCTTCCCAAATTATGAGTATGTCATCTATATATCAGTGATAGAACACCAAGCACAAGAGTCAACTAGGAGTCATCTTAGTGAGGAATTATAAAGAAGTATTACACTGGGCCCTACAATTACCTATAGTGAAAATGACAATATATCTAAAGCTCTTAATAGTATTTTTTTTAATTGAATAATTTTTGAAGACAGATATAGACAATGCTGGTAAACATGGCATTTAAAGAAGTATTTATCAGTTGAGATGATTCCTAGAGGTCTGGCACACTCCTTTCCTTATGAGGATTTTTATGAAAAATGGTATTGGATACTAGATGTATGTCTTAGTGCATAGGCACCCTAGAATAAAATAGGCACTGGAGAGTTTATCACATTGTAGAGTTTTTCTCCTCTTTATATTTTTGGGCACACTTTTGGGCACCAGTTCTCAAAAAGGGACATTATTGAACTGGAAAAAGTGCAAAGACATGTAACAAAACTGAGAAAGGGAATGTAGGATATGAGTTATAAAGAGAAACTGGCCAAACTGGGGTTGTTTACATTAGAGAAGATATGTCTAAGGGGTTATATAATTACCATTTACAAATATATTAAAGGTCAATACAAAGAACTATCCAATGAATAATTTACACAAAGAGCTGAGCTAAGGTCATCAATGAAGACTAGAGGAAAGGTGTTTTCAACTTAAACAAATGCAGGGATTTTTTTTACAGAAATGGCGGTAAAGATATGGAACTCTTTGCCTCAGGCTGTTGTGCTTGCAGATACTGTAACTGATTTCAAAAAAACAATGGTTACCTAACACAGATCAAAATTTAGAATTATGACAGATGGTTTCAGTGCAGATCGATTATTGATCCATGGAAATATCTGACTGCCACTTGGAGTCAGGAAGGAGTTTTTGTACCCACTTGGGGCTTAATTGGAAATGGTTTCAATGCTTTTTTTTGCCTTCCTCTGGGTAAACAGGGGGGATTTGGCATGGGCTGGACTTGATGTATGTATGTCTTTTTTCAGCCTGATCAACTATGTTATGATGTTACTATGTTGCTCTGACCTCTTTATCATACCATTAGTGTGGGTTGCCCAATGGGTAGATTTTAATCTACCATATATCACTAAGTAGTTAGAGGTTGACTATGAGAAGATTCATGCTATATGCTTTTTGCCAAAATCTTTAAACATTTAAGGAGTTAATAAGGTCCCAGTCTGTATCCATATTAACTCGGACGTGCTGGCAGAAATCTGTATGCCATGTTGAGGAGTTAACATTTCCTACCACACTGGGCATATCTGGTAGCAAAACTCTATCATTTTAAGCATGAATTAAATGTCAGGATTTGAATGCATAGTATATCCTCTAGTGCTAGAGGGATTGAGACCAGCCACCAACTGGACATTGTAAAATATTCACCCACAACAAGTTTATCAGATACAGATGTCTCTCTGGATGTCAGTGACAACTATGGGTTAGTACTACGTAGAGTAAAGCTTACTAAAGCAAATCCTTTATAGCAGGCATTACAAACATGCAGGCCACATGTAGCCCATAGGCCACCATTGTAAAGGCCTCCATAGACAGTAAAGTTAAATGCCATGCAGCCCATAATCTTCTAATTGGACTCCTGTCTAGCATTCAAGGGATTCAAATTTAACTTCCTATTTCCATTCCTGAACCTGAGGTGTAGCCCGGGGTAATGGCGATCATTCTGAGATCCGAGAGATTGCCGAAGCTCCGATACCAGATCAGCCTTAAATTACTTTGAACCATGTTAAGTGCACATCTGAACTGGAGATTCCCACTGATGGGATTTTTATTGACAGACGATACATATACTGGTATCTAGGTATGGGTGAAACATTTTGCTTCGAACCGAAACAGGTGAAAAATGTAATCCCCTAACTCCATGTGAGAAAGTTTCCATGAATATTATGGATTTCCCACCTTGCTCATTGCATTGAAATCTATGGTAAGAAAACTTTCCTTTCTATTTCCTCTGGGTTATTAGAAAAGGGGTGTTAGGTTCCACAGTTTGTCATTCTGTGTTTGTGTGAGTGTGAGAGAGAGAGTACAGCATAATTCTGGAGCTAGAGCACATAGGCAAATAACTTGGAGTTGGATTTTTTTTTACCAAACAAATCTTGTTTGATTGACACAGGCAGGTGATCCAAGTTCATTCCTGAGCTTGATGAGCCTCTGTGACTGACAGAATAAGTTGCAGACCACCACCCAAAAGACTGACATTAACTCCTGCAACAGCCAGAAGAAGAGAGATCAGCGTATTGACTGAGATCTATTCAGTACTGTCAAAATTATGACTGCAGTAATATTAGGAAAGATAGAAAGCAGCTGCTGATATCCACTTGGCAATAGCTATAGGCAGATATACAGGCAAAGAGGGGGAGAATCAGTTGCACTTATGGGGAGTGTTTGTTTTTGTAGACAGTGACAGATAGAAACAGTTAATTTTTTTAATGTCTTTTTATTGATAAGGAAGGAGGCATTACATAATAGCATAGTCATACAATGGTTACCAAAGAGGTGGTCGTATGTTGCAATCATGACAAAATATTAATTTCCAGCTTCCTTAAAAAAAAATTTGCATTTAAACAAACCTTCAAAAGAAAAATAACAAACCCTAAAGGGCGGAAATCTAAAGCTACTACTACTATCCCATCCTCAGATCGAGCACCCTCACCCCTAACTTAAGGCAATAAGTTCCAGTGCTATAGAGCACACAATAAAGAGACATCTACACGTAGCTCATACAAAACATAATGTAGGGTGATATGACAAGAAACCAAAAGAATATGACGAGCGCACACCGAGAAAGAGCAAAATGAAGTAGTTTGCTCAAGGTATGTGTGGCCCCTCAGGTGCTGCTCAAGTCACGTTTTTCGCTCCCATGTGCCATTGCAGAGAGGAAATTTCCATATTCATATCAGTCTGGTCCCACCCACAGACAGGCAGTCCAGCCCCGAAATGTCAGGCAAATCCTCTCCGCACGAGAGAAACAGCACAACCCCAGATGTACGTTTCGGTCTATGTGGACCTCGTCAGTGGGATGCAGCTGTTCCCCTCTAGGCACACAGAAGCAAGGGCCCATGCCTTGGATACCCTTCCACTTAGGGAGACAACAAACCAAAAGAATTTGACGAGCGCACACCGAGAAAGAGCTAAATGAAGTAGTTTGCTCAAGGTATATGTGGCCCCTCAGGTGCTGCTTAAGTCACGTTTTTCGCTCCCGTGTGCTATTGCAGAGAGGAAATTTCCATTTTCATATCAGTCTGGTCCCACCCACAGACAGGCAGTCCAGCCCCGAAATGTCAGGCAAATCCTCTCCACACGAGAGAAACAGCAACAACCCCAGACATATGTTTTGGTCTATGTGGACCTCGTCAGTGGGATGCAGCTGTTCCCCTCTAGGCACACAGACTAAGAGCTCTAGATCCATGGATCCCAAATTCTGAGGAATTGATGAGGTGATCCTCTGTGAGTGTGAACCATTTGGTAGTGGGGAAGATTCTGATGGATCAGTTGGGTCGAAGCATTATAGGAGGGGGTCTCATTCATTGCAACGATTTTCCTAGCCATGACCAGTAGCTCCCTAATCAATTTGGACTGATGTGAGGAGAGTAGACCATCCGGTACAATGGAAAAGATACAAAGTTTGGGTGATAGTCGAATAGGGAGTGATAGAATGGCTGATAGTTTAGTTACCACTTGATCCCAGAAAATTTGTAACCTTGGGCAAGCCCACAATAAATGACAGAATGTACCCTGCCCCTGTCTGCTTTTCACACAAAGCTCAGACATCAGAGATCCCATCCTGACCAGTCTAGTCATGGTATAATATGTTCTATGTAGGATCTTGAGTTGAATTAATTTGTGTTTATTATTGACAGATAGTGTCTTAGGGCTAGCTAGTGCCTCCAACAACACTCCCCATGCTCTAGCATGCTCAAGTCCCCCTCCCATCTTAGTGTAAGGACAGAATTGTGAGACTACGACACGTTATTCAGCCACCCATTATCACGGTGCCCGTGCTTTTCTTGTCAGTCTCTGTGTGTTGCGCTTCTATAGGCTGAGATTGATTTGGCCTGCCCAGTATGGCCTTTTTATACTGGGCCTCTGGCACCTGTCTGGTGCCCTTTCGTGGTGTTCCTGTACCAGTGCTTACTTGAGTTGCTGTGTTCCCGTGTACCGCCTTGGCCTGTTTGACTACTCCGCTTCTGGTTCCTGCTCCGTGATCCGACCTGGCCTGGCTGACGTTCCTGCTCCGTGACCCGGCTTGTCTGACGTTCCTGCTCCGTGATCTGACCCGGCCTGGCTGACGTTACTGCTCCGTGACCTGACCCAGTTTGTCTGACGTTCCTGCTCCGTGATCCGGCCCAGCTCTCCAGTTCCTGCTCATCGTGTCGCTGGGCAACATTATTACTTCTGCCTAGTCTGGGCCTACCAGTCAGTGTGTCACCTTTGCCTCCATTACTACTCCGGCAGTATACATTCCGCTGAGCATCCCGTTAGCTCTTGCAGAGCCACTGTTGCCTCCGTTATTGCTGAGCCTTCTGCTAACTCTTGCAGAGCTACTGTTGCCTCCGTTACTGCTCCGGCAGTGTGACCGTGGTTGCGTTTCCGTTCAGCTCTTGCAGCGTACTGTTGCCTCTGTTACTGCACCAACCGGGTGCCACTGGCTCTTTTCAATTCAGCTCTTGCAGAGTACTGTTGCCTCTGTGACGGCACCGGCCGGGTGCCATTGGCTCATTACTATTCAGCTCTTGCAGAATCTCGCAGCCTCCGTGACTGCACCGGTAGGGTGCTCGTGGCTCTATTTCATACAGCTCTTGCAGAGTATTGTGTGGCCTTCATTACTGCTACGGCAGGGGGTATAAGTCTCAGCTCTGCTCCAGCAGCTCTAGAGGGCTTGTCTCCATTCTAGCTCCTCAGTCTCCTGATCACTGTTATTCCATCATACTGGGCGTTACTGAACACACCACATCAGAGACTGATTATATCACTTGGACTTTAACCCATGCTGTGCTGAGTTCTCCTTGTTATGCCTGACCTGTGACAGTATATATATTATCTCTCTTATTATTATACTGGGCCTGTGTAGGCATATGTCAAAGTCCTATATTATACCTGTCTATTCTGCTGTGATACGCTATAGCCCACTAAGGGTATTTTCATTGTGTCTTTTAATAAAACTGTGTTTTATTGTAATCTACTGTGTCTGAGTGTCGAACAAACCGTTACACCCATATATGACTGACAGTAGTTTAGGAAATCTGGCCTTAGATATTTTGGACAGAAGAGGAAAAGGTTCCACCTGGGAAGGACGATCACCCCAAAAAAAGGATAGAGCATGACGCAATCGCAGATAAGTGTAGAAATAAGAGTTAGAGATGTTGTATAAGGAACGTAACTGTTCAAAGGACAACAGACCATTGTCCCGGTATATGCGACCAAACGTGACGCCCAGCCCACCGATGTCCAAAATCCAAGGAGGACAAATGAGGGGATCCAGCAGAACCTCATAGAGGTGTGTCTGGGTCTACAGATGAGTAATTTGAGATGCGTTTAATGTTTGATCAAGCAGTACAGAAGGATTTAGTGGGAATAGAAGGGGGAAGTACTGATGCCATCACCCAACAGGAGAAAATGCCCAGTGTCATAACCGGGGGGTAAAAAACGGTCTATCAAGGTCCGTCAACCAATGGGCAGACCCAAGCATAGTATAAGCCACAGCAAATTGGCCCTGAGCAGCAAGATAGTATTTGTGAAAATCCGGGAGGGCCATTCCGGGTCGACTGTTTAAGGGAGGATAAACAGATTCTTGCCCTACCCTCAGCCCACAACAGAGAGGTCATTATCTGGTTTATCTGTTTCAAATATCTCATAGGGATGGGGACTGGAGTTCCCTGAAAAATATATAAAAATGTAGGTAAAAATACCATTTTTATTAAATTGGTTCTGCCCAGGACGTTTAGCGGCAGTTTCATCTAGGCCCTAGCCTTAGTTCAGAATGTATTAATTAGGGCAGGAACAGTTAATTAAAATAAAAATAAAAAAAAATTATAGGTGTGTTTTGTTGTTAAAATCCACACTACTTTGATAATGTCCAGCAAACGTACTATGGGGAAAGGAGTAATGTAGGGAATGGGATGATTTAATAAAGTAGTAGTCCAAAAACGGACTGTAGACATGGTTGCTGCAGCGTGTTTGACAAAAGATTATCTTTCTCCTCCTGAGGAGGCTATTTGTGAAAGTGACATAATAGGTTCCACCACCACCAACAGTATTAATAAACCACTAAAGACCTCTGAAGACAACAACACATTTTAGTTTTGATGGAATATTGAAAGAAGGTGTAGCAGTTCAACTAACTGCTGCATCTGACAGTGAGAGTAACAAGTACAACACCTGTCCTGACTCTTGAAGATAGTAGCAAATGTTCTGAAAATCCCTATTTGAGGATTGTTTGAGTCTTGTTTGAGACTTCAAAAAGCCTAGGGTGATATGAACGTAGTGAGGAAAAAGTGTTGGGCAATGCTTCCAATGACCTAATGATTGATGATGATGATGATGATGATCTAAAATATATCCCTCCAATATTGTCCATTCCTTCTGATACAGTTGAAGGTGAGAGTGTGATAGATGATGACATGGTCATAAAGTTAACTGAAAGAAAAAGGCTCAATCTTCCACCACTGAAAAAGAGTACTATGCATGTTTATAAATGATCTGAGAAATTAACTAAAAAGTATTTTTCTGGACAAGTAAAGAAAGATGCCCTCAAATACAAAATCATCCTGTCAGTCATCATCAGCATCATCACCTCTTCCAAGTCCAAACCCCACCCAGCCACACACTCTTGAGTCCTCCGTAACACAGGTTATCAATATCCACAACCCTAGCTGTGATGAGTGCTTCTGCTGCTGTTGGAAGTGCCACACCACTGATACCTAGTACTAGTTCAGTTGCAATATCTAGCACCAGTAGTAGGAATAGCCCATCAGGAACCCCTCCATCTATGATGTCTACATTATGGAGATACTTTACTTATGATATAAAAGCTAAACATTTTGCAATCTGTTGCCAATGTTAGAAGCATATGAGCAGATGGGAAGAAAGACTGCACCTGTATGGTGCTTTTATCTTATGTGTATAGTGCATAACAGTTTATCTTTACAAAACATGTTTTGTTTGTTTTGATTTTAACAATGAAAATGTCATGGCAAGAATGTTTCATACTGATAGTTTTACCATCAATACCCTGTGTTAGTTGCACGGAATATAAACCAGCACACATGCCATATCCTTAGAAAAATCTGACCTTTGGATAGTACTGTGTATAGAATGTCAGAAAGTGTTGCATTCTCTAGTGCGTTTGCTTCAATGAAACATATGTATTTACAGTGTTTTTATGATATATAGCATTTGGCCTTTTAAACAATATTTAGTTCAATATGCAATGAAAACATCAGTGGGGTAGATTGTAATATACCAGTACCAAGTTATGGATCAATATTAGTCACGTGCATTTATACAGATTTGTAATACCTGCACTGTGAAGAGATTGGGTTTACAGCTTTACAATTTCAGTATTTGGTACTATCTGGATGAGACATACAGTGCTATATATAATGATTTTTCAGCATTATCAGACACATTTGTCAATCTTGAATATAAAAATCTGTTTATATTATTTCAGAAAATGAGTAATTTTAGCAGTAATTTTTTATGTAAATTTTAATCAAGCATTGTATAATACTTACTAGGGATAGCAATTAAACAGTCCCAAGGTTGTGGTTAATAAATACTATTATACATGAAAAAACATGCTGTGGTGATTGTGATAATGTTTACTTTCTATAGATATCTCTACATTCATATTTCACACTTTTCTTCAGCAGAACCTGACAGACTTCTCAGAAAGCCTCTGGATATCACTAGCATTAATCGAGGTATGTTACAAAACTGAAAGGGAAGCATAAAAGTCTTCAAAATAAATAATAAATTATGTCTTTTTTTCAGCTCTTGGTTTGGACCTTCACGAAGGAGATATTAAAATGAATATGGTGAGTGAATCCTTATGGGAAGCCAAATGTCAAATGCACACTACTCTAACTTCTAAGCAAAAGCAAAAAATCTAGGTATTGCCCTTAGCATATGAGTTATATTAGGTTATATAGAAAAACAGCTCTATTCCTAGACAGTTTTTCTAAAGGAAAAAGAAACTCCCCCTAAACGGACCTTCCCAAGGGAGTATATGAAGCTATTAGTGGCCATGTGGGTGGTTTGATATGCCAAGCTAATAATTGAGAGGTTAAAAAATTTACTAGCACTGTTAACATATATACCCACTAATGTCTAATCATTATTTAGTGTGATATATTCAGTGAACAAACAAGAGATTTAAATTGACAATTCAGGAAAGAATGGATTTGTCCAAATTGAGGAAAACATTTTGTTTGCAATAAATGAGACACTGAGGTGATAAATGCAAAATATAAAAATACAAATATTGAATGAAATCAGAAGCCAAAAAACACAAATTACAAAGAGTTAAGCCCCTCAGAAAGAAAAACACAAATCATATAATCACCAATTGAGCATTATCTCAAAATGCCATTCATAATTTTAACTTTTAACAGTGACTGAGTAAAACAAAAACTGAAAGAAGTGAGGAAAAGTTTTCTGTCTGTTAAGATACTTGATTGTTGGGTCATCAAAAAAAAACATATTGCAAAGCAAAATATTATTGCACTTCTGGCAGGTAACTGTGATCTTATTAATTTTCTACACTTGAGAAGACCACAAACACTAAAAAGTATGTTATTAGTATACTATGCAGTGGGTTGGGGATGATTAAAGTTGAAGCCCCCAACAGCTGATGGTCTGATAACTGACTATGCCTTCAAAAAATGGTACACAGAAAGAGCTTCTTTTACAATAGAAATATTTTTTTGTTAATGAGTCATTGATGAAGTTGGCATGTTTTATTGTGTACTATGCAGTGCCAGTCCCATCCAATGCCATCTGCTAGTTCCCCTTACCTGAACATATCCTTTAATCCTCCTTTTGTCCAGTTAAGCCACTTAGTGTAGATGTCATCAATTTGAGATAATTCTGTGGCACAAGGTTTCCACACATTTATAAGGAGAAGAAGTGTGCTACATGGAGTAGTTTGATTCATTCACTTGAGGGGAGTCTCATGAATGAGGTGCATCATGACATTTGAGAGTTGGGACCAGAGATTCTGTATACCCCATTTGGGTCTTTTTTTTTTTTTTTTTTTAGCACAGTCTTGTTTCTCTGAGTGTCTCAACAGAAGGTGGTATACAAGATCACCCATGGTGATTAGCGGCATAAGAGCTAATATGGAGTGACCTATTCAGTGCCTTTTACACTGTCATCATCATTTCATCTCTTATTACGATCTCATCATTCACCCATTCTATCATTTCATTACTTTGACTACTGGACAATATGTACAAATGATAAAGTGTGACTTTTCCATCCTTTATAATTGATTTTATGGACTTCATTATAGTTTGTTCCTTTTGCTATGGACTTTGAGCTTCTATATACTTAATAGCTAATTGATGATATATCATTTCTGTTGTTGATATATTTTTCTTATACATTGTTTTTAGTTGTATCTATTATATCTCCCCTTTTCTCTTATTTGTGTCTATAGGAGACCGGTGGTTGTTTTTTTGCACTTACACGGGTTTTGTTCTTATAAACAAAAATATCACAAAACAAAATATCCTTCCACTCCTGGAAGATAACTGATCTTATTAATTTTCTACACTTCAGAAACTCACAAACGCCAAAAAGTATACATACTTAGTATGTATACAATACATGAAGAAAGTTGTTCCCCAACAGCTGAAGGTCTGATAATTGACTGTCCCTTCCCTAAATGTTTTACAGCAAGAGCCTCTCTTACAAAAGAAATTTGGAAGGCTTAAAAGCTGTCACAGTAACGGCACTAGAAGGTACATAAAAGAAAATAAGCTAAAATGTAGAACATGAGTTTATTGAACAACTGATACCCAAATCGCATTAAGTAATGTGATGATTGTGGATCTACCACACTCTGTTACTGCTGGCTGGAGTTATTGATTTCTCTCCTCCGTGTCTGAATTTATGCTACTCCTCAGTGGTTACTGGATCCCTCTTTCCTTACCTGGGTTTATGCACTTTATTAGGTGTCCGTCTCCCTATACTGGTGTGCAACATTCCAGTGTTTTAGATTTTCAGTCTGTCTTTGATCCCGGTGTTCCTGATTCCCTTTTTTCTGCTGTGATTCCCTGTTGCCAACTAAGCTCTCCAACTGATTATTCTTCAGTGAACTGATCCTGTACTTTGCCACTACTGCCTCGATTCCCCATTGCTGACTCATGCTCTCCAATTGACTTCTCATTGCCTGCTGATTCTGTTAATTCTCTTGCCTTCCAGTTGCTAACCTTGCCTTTTCTGACCATCCAATTCCCCCCTGTTCCTGCTCAGTCCGTCCACTATTTCTGCTCAGTCGGTCTTCAACCCTTCGACTATTGTTCCTTCTCAGTCTGTGTTTCACTCTTCAACTATCAATCTGTCCACTGTTCCTGCTCAGTTGGAATTTGACTCTTAGACTGTTCCTGCCCAGTCGTGTTTGACTCTTTGACCATCAGCGTGTCTTCTGCCCATGCCTCTACTGGTGTTTCACTCTTTGTTTATCAGTTTGTTGACTATTCCTTCTCATTTGTTGTTCGACTCCTGGAGGAGATTCACTAAGCGGTGATAAAGCGGTGATAAACTGGAGATGACTTCTCCAGTTTATCACTTCTCCAGTTCCTGTGTTATTCTATAGAGCGTATGCACTAAGATCTCCAAAGATGAAAAAAATCTTAGAACATAGGCTCCATAGAATAATACAGGAATTGAAGAAGTGATAAACTGGAGATGTCATCTCCACTTTATCACCTCTTTATCACTGCTTAGTGAATCTTCCCCCAGGTCTATCAGTCTGTCTACTGTTCCTGCTCAGTCAGTGCTTCGACTCTTGGTGTAAGGTACCTTTAGTTTCTATTGTATTCTCATATATTTTTACCCCAGTATGTATAACCTACCCCATTGCAGTTATCCTGGGTGTGGGAAGGCTCCACTTATCGGCAATAAACTGGCATTGTGACTAGCACCTTTAGTCCAGCTTTGGCCACAGCTTAACTTTTGTAGGGGTAGTCTACTCCATTCAGTTGTGCTCTCTGTACAGCGTTCTCCATCTTTTTGCCTACTGGAGTTCCCTTATTTATATCCAGTAGGTATCTTGCTATTGGTACTGCATTTCTTGTGCCTTCCTGTTTCATTCTTCTCAGTTGTGTAATCTGTGCCTGCCAGCAGCCTATGCTAGCAGCGCTCTCTAGCCCTTGCCTTAATGAGGTCTCTGACCTTCTTGCTGTTCCATACCAAGCATAATAGGATCCTCTCTCTCCAGTTATTAAAAAAGAGAGAAGGAGGTGGCTGTCACAGAAGCAGGAAAATTTAGTTACAAAGGTGCTAGAGGAAATAATGTTAGTTAGCAACATTTAGCATAAAAGAGCAAAAAAAAAAAAACCCCGCAAACTGACAAATACCTAAACCTTAAAAGCTTTGAAATTATTTTTAAACAAAGTGGGCAACATGATTTCTAATTGATTTTGGAGGTTCTTTGGATGGAAGTCTGGTTCCTTTCAGATACATATATCCTATCTGGTTAATGTATGAAACTGTCATACACGGAGTGTCAGGTGATTAGCCATAAGGAAGAATAAAGTGCATAGTCTTTGTCCCACTATAAAAGACCACATTGCTCTAATAGTTTCCATTTTTTACAATGTACCTGTCACATTAATTAAATTTGTCGATTTGACAAAATGTCTATGTATAGGCTAAAAGACCATTAGAACAACTTAACAAAACAAACAAACAAAATAAAAAAATAGCAAAACAATACATATAATATTGCAGTAGAAGAATTGGAATTCTCCTTTTACTTCATCAAATCATTATTTGTGTGTGGTTTTAGCATATCCAGTTCCTATAAACTGAAATGTATGTGCAGTTATCTATCATATAACTAAGTTCAGGTTTGCTACTACAGAATATGGGAAGGAGCGAGATCAACGGGGATCAGTTTAGGTGGCCACGGACTGTCCCATACTACTTAGATGATAGTCTAGGTAAGTACTGAAATATTTATCCCTTTCCCACCTTCATATCACAATATCTGAAAGTCTGATTATGTGACATAAGCAGTCTTCATAATTCAGATAGTAAAGTATAAAGTTTACAGATTTCTTACAATCATAACAGAAAAAAGAAATGTAATTTCTAAAAAATGACTACATAGTCTTTGGCTGTGTACTAAACTGTAAATACTATTAGTATTATGTACTAAACTGCTAGTATTATATAGATTGACATTTAAGGCCTTATTCATCAAGATAAAGAGGTGTAATTCTAGAACTACACAAATGCACCATTGTAAGAACTGGAAATTCACATTTGCTTTAAATGGCCCTTTTAAGCATTTGAATGCTACATGTCTTGGTAGCATTGTATTCAAGGGGACTGATGTAGTAAAGAAAAGTGGTGCAAACACACTATATGTGATAAACGAAAGTTCCACTTATTTTTAAATAGGGCTTTTAACAATAAAAAGGTCTCCAGTGCATGGCTTTGAGACCTCCCTGGCATTCAAGGGCTTCACTACCTATTTAAATTAATGGGAATTTGAGGGATTTCTATTTTTATTTCTATGGTGAATTGGTTTTTCTCCAGAATTGCACCACTCTGCTCTAGTACATCAGTCATCATGTGTTAAAAGTCCTTTTTTACATTAATTTACAGAATTTTCATTTGAAACCCATGGTGTTCTAGAAATGGATCTCTTTAGCTTGATGAATAAATCTCCTTAATTGCATTAACCCTTTGAATGCCAGAGGGGTATGCAACACATTGCAAAGCAATGTGTTGCATACCCCTCTGGCACTCAAAGGGTTAACTTGCATGTGAGCCTATATACCAGAAGTCACTGGTTCATAAGTATAAGGACAAAGTGACGCAATTCCAGGGCAAACCAACTGCAGCATAGGGAAAAACTTAGATTTCCCCTCTGGTTTAACCCTTTGAGAGCGAGATGGCTGCCAAATGCATTTCAAAGCAATGAACTGAGCAGTTACTCTGGCAATCAAAAGGTTAAATGGGCATTTAACCACTTGAATTCTAGAAAGGTCTCTGAGCACTTCTTCATTGTTTAAACTGCCAGCCTGTGATTTGCCTGCACTGCCTAACTGGTGAAGTTTGGCACATATTGTACCACTTCAGATTGTACTACATTAGTATAGTCTGCCTTCGTTAGGTTCCTTTACATCTAATATTCCATTGACACAGAGGGAGGCTGATGTGCTATGGAGAACGGGTGCAATTATGAGACAAACCAATTGCACCAAAGGCAAAAATAAAAAATCCCATTGATTTTAAAATGGGCTTTAACCTCTTGAATGCTAGAAACATCTCCAACACATTGCAAAGCAAGGCATTGGAGGCATCGCTATCATTCAAGTGGATAAACTTGAGTTTTTTTAGGTGCAGTATCACAGTGGCCTGAAATTGTACAGTGGTGCTGTTGCTACATCATCCTATGAAGATTTATGGTCAACTGACCAGAGCTGTTCATAGGATGGTGTAACAACAGCACCACTGTATCATTTTCAGGCCACTGTGATACTGCACCTAGAAAATTCAAGTTTGAGCTATAATAACTTTTGAATAAAACTTTCAGCAATGGGAGTACTCTTGTTTTACTCAGGGGGATAAACCTTACAACATATTTTGTTTTACATTTTAAGTATTACTATCCCTTTAAGCCAGTTATTTTGGTAACTTTTTCATACAGTGCATTTTTATTAACCCTTTGAGTGCCAGAGGGGATTGTGGATTAACATTGTGAAATTACATGTGACCGTTCAAGTGATTTAGAAAGATTGAAAGAAGGTGTCACGCAACACGAATTGATGGGAGTCTTCCATGGATTCCAGATTGAATCAAAGGATTATCTATTAGATTTAGAAAATGTTAATTGTCCCTTAGACATAATATA
Organism: Rhinophrynus dorsalis; assembly: GCA_037306005.1. Classification (NCBI taxonomy): domain Eukaryota; kingdom Metazoa; phylum Chordata; class Amphibia; order Anura; family Rhinophrynidae; genus Rhinophrynus; species Rhinophrynus dorsalis. The sequence goes on along the minus strand of CM074723.1, from coordinate 134,778,056 downwards.
ACATGTCCTAAGTTTCAATTCCTAAAGAAAAGGAACTTTGGACTGGTTTCAGAAAAGAGGAGTAAATAAATTAGCAGCATTGATCAAATGCAAATAGCGATTAGATGAAGGTCTGTCACTTTTAAGGGTTAGTAATGTTTTATTAACAGGTCAGCTAGGATCCATCCTTATAATGTTTACTATAACTCCACTAAATTACTAATGCCAACATCACTCTAGTTCCTTGGATACTATATTTTTACTTGTCCCCCTCCAGCCCCTTTACAGTAAAGGAAGCCACCTCCCGTCACACAAGAAGTCTGGTCAGATCGCAATGAGGGACAATTTTCCTTCATCCAGTATAAGGAAAAATCTTCCTGAATGAAGATTGCCCCTCATCACTATCCTCCTTCATTTCCAAGGAAAGAAGACCAACTTAAGCATAAGAGCCGGGAGGCGAACAAGATATGATATGATATAACTTAAGAGGAACTAGAGCAATGTCAGTATTTGTAACTTAAAGGGATAGTAATGTTTCATAATAAAAGCAGATTCAATTAATCTTAGTAGTATTTGGGCCATGGAGGGTGTTATTTCAATACTATCAGAGTTGTAGTTCAAGAATAATTGAATGATAAAGTATCCCCCCTCCTGCCTTGATGTCACTTCTCAGCTCAGAACAGCAGGGAGGTGTCAAAGTGGATTGCAGAGAGGGACAATCTTCAAATAAGATAAGGGAAATCCCTGAAAACCTGCCAATGGGGGCAGGGTTTTCATTGTTCTCACAGTAAGAAGATTGGCCCTTGCTGTGAGCAGTCTGGTCTGTGGACCAGATTCCACATCTGAGGGCAGGTGGCTTACACTAGGTAAAAGGGGCAGGAGGTGGAAACTTTATCATTCAATTACTATTGAACTACAACTCTGACAGTATTGAAATAACACGCTCTATGGTCCAAATACCATGAAGATTAATTGGAGTGGCTGTTTTTGTGAAACATTACTATCCCTTCACGGAGTGATAGTACACATTATAAAGATGGATCCTCGATGACCAGTTATTAAAACTTTACTAACATTTTAAGCTCAGGATGGGGAATATTCTGCAGAATTAATTGAAATTTATTTTTAGGCAGTCTGATGCAAGTATTTTTTTTTTTTAGTTTCATTCAATACCTTATACCAGAATTTAACGATTAATGACCATGCCCACCATATATGAAGAAACACAAAAGAGAGAAGGCGCCTCTTATGCAATATCCTCTAATCCACTGGAACACCACACCACCACCATTTAAGTAATACTCACTTATTAAAAATGCGTGAGATATACCTATGTACACACCAGCAATAGGAGCTTACAGAATAATAGCTGCTTCCATAGACAGCATCTTTACTGTCATGGAACAGTGCTTTGGCCACTCTCCCCAGAGATCCCCCACTCACAGAGCCAGGAAACATAAAAAAGAAACAGAGAACAAGGGGGTGCCAATAGTGCCTTATCACTAAGGACTACCAATATTTTAAGACAGAATTACTATTCAACTCACATTTACAATATGCTGTGTTGTAGACCTATGTTTACACACAGCTACATGAGCATACAGAGATATTCATACCGTCTCTGATCGGTATCGTTCAGGTCCCGTCTCACTCCTCCTTCAGAACAATGGAAACAAACACTTCAATACACGGCAAGCTTGAGTAAATCTCCAAATTTCTTTATTAAAACACTTTAAAAAATAAATGTAACACCACTGTGTTATCTTATGCGTTTCGCAGCTGAACTCTGCTTTTTCTAAGAAAGTGGCTACAATATAAAACCAAAAAATAGAAACAAGCTTGCCTGAGAGAATTTAAAATCTTGAGCTAACCTATGATTGGTAGCTGGGACTTGTCAATCAATCGAAACAATGATAGGTGGGCTCTGCTCTATGTTAACCTCTAATTCACCAGTTTTTAACTCTCTCAGTCCTGGGAAAGAATCATTACTTAAAATCCTTTACAACAATATATCTGTCACGGTTTGTTAAGACTCTCAGACGTAAGGTTTAGGTAAAAACATAACTTTATTGAAAAGTTAAAGGCAATCCCATAGGGTTTTCATACACATACAAACAATACATAGCAGATAATGACAACAGCAAATAGGTTCCACCGACCTTGCCAATATACCGGGCAAAGCAACCCAGGCGAGTCTGTAACAAGAGGCTCTACCGGCCCAGCCAATATACCGGGCTGGGCAGCCTAACCGGATACCAGTGTAGTAGGCTCTACCGGCCTTGCCAATACCGGGTAAGGCAACCTTAAGATGGAATAGAATGCGGTTCTACCGGCCTTACCAATATACCGGGCAAGGCAGCCTGACGGAATACCAACAAGTCGGCTCTACCGGCCTTGCCAATACCGGGTAAGGCAACCGTAAGGTGGCAACATAAAAGGTTCTACCGGCCTTACCAATATACTGGGCAAGGCAGCCTGACGGGATACCAATGTGTAGGCTCTACCGGCCTTGCCAATACCGGGTAAGGCAACCTTAAGGTGGCAAAGTGAAAGGTTCTACCGGCCTTACCAATATACCGGGCAAGGCAGCCCAAAGGAAGGTGACAACCACAGTGACCTAATGACTGTCAGATGATAATGACAGTAAGATGGAATATAGAGGTTACCAGGTCAAGTGGTTTCACAGTAATCAGAAACTCTCGTGCCCATATACTATAGGAATCAATGCTGATAGGACTGGACAGCGCACTCGGAACCATCAAGAACCTGACTGCAAGTCAGGGAGTAAACCAGCGCCCTACATTAGGAACATACAGGCAGAATGAGAGCCTCAAGGCTTAGTGGAGCAAACCAGCGTCCACACGCTGGGACCAACAGACTGAATGTGAGCAGCAAGGCTAATGGAGCGAACCAGCGTCCGCACGCTGGGACCAACAGACTGTAATGAGAGCCGCAAGGCCAATGGAGCGAACCAGGGTCCGCACGCTGGGACCAACAGACTGTAATGTGAGCCGCAAGGCAAATGGAGCAAACCAGCGTCCGCACGCTGGAACCAACAGACTGTAATGTGAGCCGCAAGGCAAATGGAGCAAACCAGCGTCCGCACGCTGGAACCAACAGGCTGAATGTGAGCCGCAAGGCTTAGTGAAGCAAACCAGTGTCCGCACACTGGGAACCAACAGGAGGAAATGTCGCCGAAGCGAATGAAGAACAATGTCGCCACAGATGCAGGAACTGGAAGCAGGAAACAACAGGAACCAGCAGAGAAGATCAACCGGATCAAGCGCGGCCAAGCAGACTGGCAACAGGAGCAACAGCTACCGATGAGAACAACCGGAACCGGACTGGAACTGACAAAGCAGGCAGGAACTCAGGAACAGGTTGACTCAGGAACTCAGGAGCTCAGCAACAGGCCCAATCAGCTACTGCAGTAAGGAGGAAGTGGATGTTGTCAAATACACCACGAAAGGGCAACCAGAGGGTGCCCAGACTGAGTTTAAAAAGGCAATGTGAGGCGGGCTGAAGGCAGACAGCCAATGGGAGCCCCCTACAGGTGATAGACACTGAATTGCAGCAATCACGGGCACCGTGATAATATCATAAGGAGGATCAAGACAAATCTGATAATGAAATTAGATCTAATCTTGAAACTAAACTAAATGCCAATTATACTGTACATATTGTATATTGTTCAGAATCACTATAAAATAGATTAACCTTTATCAAACTAGTAACGACTTTATTATAGCAGATACACTGATATGGTATTTATACATTCCATTGAAGGAGTCTGATATTGGGGATATACTGTACTAATGGATATATATTCGATTGCTACTTGATGGTGTGGCTGATATATATCTATTAAATATGTTTATACAATGATAGAAGTTTTATTATTAGGACCATAGAGTATCTGCATATTTCACTTTATATTAGTTTGGTCATGTTATTGATCATGGTACACTATAGGAATTAAAGTTAGTTCCTGATATACTGGTAGATTGGTTATAGTTTATTCCCCTCATTTCTGGTATAGGTAGCTATTTGTATTATCAACATTTAGTACAATAGCTATCTATTAGCTTCCTTATATACATTTGCTTTGGACATATATAATTTTTTAGTGTATTATAGGACTTTTAATGGCCCCGATAGTTTATATATTTTAATGGTCGATACAAACTATAGAGTTTGCTTTGACCCTTTGAGTGTTGGGAGAATATCCGGTGCTAAATATAGGGTGCTGTTCCGACACTCGAGAGAGATAAGAATACATTTTAGACTGATGTTTCATAATTCTATATTTACTATATTTAATGATAGAGTTCTTTTATTACTTAATTGTTAAAATACTAGGTTGATAAAGGTTAGTCTATTTTATTGTGATTCTGAACAATATACAATATGTACAGTATAACTGGCATTTAGTTTAGTTTCATAATTAAATCTAATTTCATTATCAGATTTGTCTTGATCCTCCTTATGATATATTGTTGTAAAGGATTTTAAGTAATGATTCTTTGACATGATTGAGAGAGTTAAAAACTGGTGAATTAAAGGTTAACATAGAGCAGAGGCCACTTATCATTGTCTTGATTAACTGACAAGTCCCAACTACCAATCATGGGTTAGATCAAGATTTTAAATTCTCTCAGGCAAGCTTGTTTCCATTTTTTTGTTTTATATTGTTGCCACTTGCTTTGAAAAAGCAGTGTTCACCTGCGAAACACGTAAGATAATGCAGTGGTGTTACATATATATTTTAAAGTGTTTTTAATAAAGACATTTGGAGATTCCCTCAAGCTTGCCGTATATCGAAGTGTTTGTTTCCAGCGTTCCGAAGGAGGAGTGAGATGGGACCTGAACGATATCGAACAGAGACGGTATGATTATCTCTGTATGCTCATGTAGCTGTGTGTAAACATAGGTCTACAACACAGCATATCGTAAATGTGAGTTGAATAGCATTTCTGTCTCCATATTTTGGTAGTCCTGAGCGATAAGGCACTATTGGCGGCCCCTGGTTCTCTGTTTCTTTTTTATGCCCACCATATATGTAACAGATATTTCTATTACATTTAAGGGATTTTTTTTTTACATTTTTAACCCATAGTGCAGTGTGTTTGCTTTCACGGTACTACATTTCTTCTTAATACACCGGTTATTACATATAATGCCATTGGATATTTTATTAGTCCTTACTGACCAAGCTAAAGAGTGCAATTCTAGAGCAAACCAACTGTACCATAGGGTTGAAATGAAACTTCAATAAATTCATATGGATTTAAATACTTACACTTACAGTGTGCTGTAGACCACTTTATCATTCAAGGGGTTACAAGCCACACATAAATCACTGGGAATTTTCATTGGTTTGCTCCAAATTGCACATATTAACCCCTTAAGGTACTGGCGGACCAAGGCTTTTTTACTCTTGAGGACCAGCTCCATTTTATTTGGAGAGCAGATACATGTGACTGAGAGAGAGGCTGAAACTGACTGCTACAGTCTTGGAGCAGTCAGTTCTAGACTCCCGGCATGATCACAGCATGCCCACAGGAGAGTTTTGATCAAAAAAAACCTATGACATGCCAGGGGTTAAGCTTAATGAATACAGACGTTTATGTTTACAATATTTTTTCTGCTATGCTATTATGTGAGTAAATTGTTGCTTTTCGGATGTGAAGTATGCTGCATTATTTTCTTATTTTGTTAAAGGAAACAATCATTGATACTAATGTGGACCTACCAACACTAGCAAAATCCGGTATCCTTTTGAAAAGTTGCATAAAAAATTTTGCGTGGCTAGAACGCGCATTAACCATGTCGCCATGGTTAAAATGGTGACATGAGAATCTGACTCTACAGAAAAGCATGAGATTTGCATGTTGCCTCTTTTAATATGGCTATTTACTGGCCAAAAATACAGAAAAAAATGTTCGTGATGATACCCGATACCAGGAAAATGCCAGACCACTTGCATGTTTGACATGCCTGTATGAAGTAAGTAATAAGTAAATGACAATTGGTCATGTATCTGAACCAGCAGCGTACACCACAACTCCTATAATCCTTTCCTTGCCTCTTTCACAAGGATGATTACCTTATCCAACACTTTATGATTTTTAACTGAGAGCAGCGGGAGACAGAGCCGGCCAGCACTTTGCTAGATGTCTCGGTTAAATTTCATAAAGTGCTGGCTAAGTAATCATCCTTGTGAAAGAGGCAAGGAAAGGATTATGGGAATTGTGGTGTATGCTGCTTGTTCAGATACATGACCAATTGTAATTTACTTATTACTTATTTCATACAGGCATGTCAAACATGCAAGAGGTCTGGCATTTTCCCGGTATCCGGTATCTTCACGAAAATTTTTTTCTGTATTTGTGGCCAGTAAATAGTGACATTTAAAGAGGCAACATGAGAACCTTGCTCTTTTATGCAATGTGATATTCTCATGTCACCATTTTAAACATGGCGACATGGTTATTGCGTATTGTAGCAGAGCAATATTTTTTACGTGACTTTTCAAAAGTGAACTGTAAAATCCTATGGTACATTCAGTCTATTAACAAATGACTGTTGAAAGTAGTCTCTCTTCGTATTCCCTTTTTCTGCACATGTTAAATACTGATTTTATAAAATGGTGTCCAAATACTAAACCAATCATCTGTCTCCAGAAAGTGTCCTACTTATGCTTATGAGTGTTGAGGGTATCATTGTGAAACTGAATACAAATGTGCTGACCCTCCCATTGTGATGCTCACTCCCTCAGGCCCTAAAAAGGGTTAACACAGTGAGACTGAGATGAACACTTACATCAGCCTCATTGGGAGGGGGGTTAAAGTGTGACTAACATCTCAGGTGATTATGTAAGAGCTTTCAAAGTCACTTTTTAGGTATGTTTGGCATTTTTTATTTAAAACAATAGTTTGAGACATTTAGGTTTTTTATTTTGTGAAATATTATTGGCTGTTACCCACATGGGCCAGCCACTAATTATATCATTGTGGTGAGCAATGCATCAATTCAGTAGTTGCATTAGACAAGCAATGCAATGCAGGAAGGTTAGAAGACTTTCGGAACAACCAGTACAATCAGCAGTAATGGAGAACAATTTGGAGTAGTTAATGCAGTGTAGTGTACAAAATGCTGCATTAAAATGCCTTTATGAGTTAGTGCTTATATTTTTTTCTTCTTTCTTTAATGTCATATCTTTAGAAATGAATGCAAAAGGAGCTATACTGAAAGCAATTGAACGGTTCAGACTCAAAACCTGTATTGATTTTAAACCATGGGAGAATGAAACAAACTATGTAAAAGTGTTCAAGGGTACTGGGTAAGTGGAAATTTTAATGGTCTATGGGGAATAAACATATAGGCAAAGATGGGGCAATGGGCAAACCATCAGCACCATAGGGAAAAAAAAACAAATTCACATTACAGTAATTTGAATGGGACTTTTAGACGCCTGAACGGTAGATGTCTCCAATGCATTGGATTCTTTATCACTATTGTAGACTATTGTTAGGTTCAGTTTACAAAAACACAATTGACCCATACAAGTTATCCAGGACTTTTGAAGCCTGTCACTTTCTATAAGGAGATGTAATCTAGAGGCAGACCTCTACAGAAAGTATTATATAAAGGAAATTACACATACAATGCAAAATACGTAAATACGTATACCTGACAGAGGAATGAAATGCTCCAACATAAGGCCTAGATTAATTGTAAAATAGTATTATTATTATTTTATAGATGATTTATTGGACACATTTGTAGAGAATCAAATCCGCCTTATAGAGTGATTGTATTGGCCAGATTATGGAAACGTGCAGATATGTGGCAACATGTTCATAAGTGTCCCCAGAATGAGGCCCATGGAGGTGCAAGTGAAGCAGGAGCACACTGGATCAGGCAGGGTTAACTGGTGGGCAGTATCTCTCCATGGGGGAGGATCACTAAGGTATGATAAAGATGTAATAAACAGGAGATAACTTCTCCAGTGAAATCAATTTTCCAGGTCTTATGTTATTTTATGGAGCCTATGCCCTAGACTTCTGTCATGGTCACTTCTCTGGATGGCAGATTGCCAGACATAACCATAATTCTGTGACAAGTCTAGTCTAAACTTTCCACTGGCTTTGTCTCTCCTTGGGCTTGAACCGTCAACTTTCAGTCTGTGAGTCCTGCAGCTACCCCTGCTGCCACCAGAGAATCTCTTATCAAGAGGCTGTTCTGTGGCAGTTGTCCTGTTGTTCGCCCTAGTTCTCCTGGATCCTGGGTCTGCCCCCAATCTCCTATTGTTTAATAGTCTCCAGCTGTAACTGGTTGATAAGACTATTTAAACCAGCCTGCCTGAGCTCCAAGTACTTGGTTGTTTGGCCTGTCCAGAAACTCAGCATTGCTTTGTGTTTGGTTTACTGGTTTCCTGACCATTGGCTTGTTTGCTACTTTGCTCCTTTGCTTCCAGCCCCTGACCATTGCTATCCTCCTTGCATAAGAACTTTTACTGCCTGCCTTGACCCGGGCCATCCTGTGACTACGACTCTGTCTGCTGATTCCTGTACTGCATATTCTCTGTATCTGCCCCTTTGCATACTGTGTGTGTGTGTTTGTGGTAGTGGTGCTCTGTTTTCACTTTCAGGCCTCTCATTAATGTGGTCCTGCCATTAGGTTCCAGCTCTTGAGAGTGAACTACCTACAGGTACGTGGTAGTTCCTGACAAATTCTCATGTGGGAGAGATCTTATTGCATAGACTCTGTAGAATAACATAGGATTTGGAGAAGTGATATCACTGGAGAAGTTGTATCATCTTCATCACCTCTTTATCACACTTTAGTGTATATCCCTCCACATCCCCTGTCTGTGCCTACTATGAACCTCTCATTCCTCCAAACACCTTCCTCACACCTACACTTTGTTAATCCATCTGCTGCCAGTTTTCCTTGTATTAGTTGCAACAGAGAGGTAAACTTAAGTAAAATATACTAAACTACCCCTTCTCATGGGAGAGGAAGTGTTTTCAAAAATGAATATGGGGTTCAGAGACTTCATATTGGTTTAACCCATTGAGAACCAGAGCATTCTGAAGAATTTTGCTTTGCAATGAGTTGTACACCCCTCTGGTCCTTAAGGGAACAAATAAACAAGTGCAGCTCAAATAAGACATCCCTTCATTGGCTTAAAATCTGCCAACGAGAGTGTAAACTACTCCCAGCCAGTCAGGCCTCTGCATTACCTCTTCCTCCAAATCCATTGACTGGCTTGGAGGTAGAGGTTACGATGAGGCACTCATTATCCCATATATAATGTGTTACATATTTTGAAACTATTTAAATATAGCCAGCAAAGTAAACCCATACTTCTTGAATACAGGAAACCAGAGGACAAATAAAGTCCCATAATATGCTGCAATAAATATTTGTACTACAAAGGCCTAATCTTATGACATTATACAAAGACATAACTCAGGAGTTGAGTGACCAAGAGCAAGATCTACATGCATATTAAGTGTTCTCCCACTTATAAAAACAAACAACCACAGAAACAGACACTGCTTTTTTTTTTTTTGTTAGGGAATGTTCTACTTCTGATTGTAACACATAGATACACAATAAGCTCAAAGACTGTAGATTTAGTTCCAGGGACACCAACACTACATACAGACTTTGACAAGCCAAGTTTCCCCAGCCTTGTTTCAGCTCTGAAGACTACCCACCTGTCAATCCAAATATGGTTACAATCCAGTATATTTGAGGTAAATCCTACTTGTCTCAGGTTGGAACTTCTCACTCTGTATTTCACATGAATCAAGTGCATCAGTGAAAGTTTAGATGACCAATGTTTTTCATGGCTGACTTCACCATTTCTAGAAAAGTTAATATCTGGTAAATATAAAACAAGGATGTGAAGAGCTATAAATGTCAGAGCAATCATCTACTATTCTCTCATTGTTTGAGTTATGAGTTGGATTATTTCATATACCAGGATAATAATCACTAGGGATAGGTAAGAAGTTCTGTTTTTTATCCCACCGGAATTTACTATTTGTGGCTTTTTACTGCAGGAATTCACACCCATAGAGAAATCCATAGATTTTCCTTCTTTTTCACTTTATATGTTTTCTATGGGGTGAGAATTCCCACAGTCATAATATAAAAACCCGGAACATCCCTCTATGCTGAGTGGTATTGATTACGCAGAGTGAAATCGGGACGACAGCTTAAGGGAGGGTAAAAGAAAACAAAACAATAAAGTTTGATTGCATTACTTGCTGGAGGATGAATAGGATGAGTTATAAGGATACTCAGAGGTTGGTGGTGTAGAAGATAGTATAAGACCTTTCTTGGCTCAAAGCAGTGAAGAATGGGAATGAGAGAGGTAGCTGGGAATGGGCATCACCACCATCACACACAAGTGACATTATTGTGTTTTGCTGGTAGAATATCTACAACTACAAGTTATCACAGTGGACAAGGGGCATAGTGACAGCAGCAGTACTTGGTTTCTGGAAGGATGATTTCACATTGGAGACCTTAAGCATCATGGTATTTGGTTAGAGTTATGCCAGGTGTTTGATCATTTGAGCACATACATTGTTCTTGGTCCTTCCCTTAATTACTACACACACAATGTGCTCATTAAAGTTGTTGATGAGAGGCACAATTCCTGCTCTCAAGGGAAAAAGTTATATTTTAACAACACCTCCATGATTTTGGAGGAGGGGTAGGAGAAGAAGAAATATTGGCCAACTTCTTATTTTCTCCACATATACCTGAAGCTGCGGGGGCTAGTTGTGGTGCTGCCACTGCCTCAGACACATCACTGGAGATAGTAGTGGCAAGTCAAGCCATGATCATCATCACCCATATCACTGCTGTTGTTGATCCCTTTCCCTTAGGTCTGCCTAAGCATCCTGCTGCTTAACCCTTTGAGAGGCAGAGGGGTACAGAATGCATTGCTTTGCAATGCATTCTGTACCCCTCTGCCACTCAAAGGGTTCAGCAACTCAGCAGCAGCAAAAACAGCAGTTGCAAATGGCGCAATGACACCAGGCATTTGCCATTCGCTGGTGGCCATTCACCACCATAACATGAGCTGTTGGCACTAGGCCAGTAGGGCATTTTTTTTCTCACTGCATGTTTCTAACACCATTTTTGGGGGCTTGATTCTAGCAAGCCTAAATCCTACAAATCACTGATTCCTCAGAGCTTGCAACACTAGCAGGCCTGACTGAAAAAAATTATATCTGATTCCTCAGTGGTTGTGTTGCTAACAAGCCTGATTGATAAAAATCATCTCTGATGTGATTCCTCAAGGCTTGTGATGCTAACAAGCCAACATCAATGTTTCCTCAGGACTTGGACCTTTAACAAGAAGTCTAAAGTCCTACAAATCATCCTCTACAAAATATTCTAGCCTGTCAAGTATCAGTCTGCCTCAGTCACAGTTTACGTCAGGGGATCCCTGTCCCTAACGTTACTTACCAATTTTATTTGTTTTAAATTTTTTTTTTATTAACAGTCCTCCTGTCACAGTTAGCGGTGGCTCGATTGAGCGCAGCAGGATTTACCTCATTCTTGCTGGCCGTATCCATGGGCAGCAGGCCGGCCGCATCCTTCCTCTTTGCAGCTCAGCCACATTCTGTCTTGCGGCTCCAGCCTCTTCATTGTAGAGGGCCTGGCCGATGCCGGGTGACGTTGTATGGGCACACGTCCAGGGAGACGGATGCGCGCTCCATTTAAAGAGGCAGTCACCCATTCCTGGCCCTTCCTCTTCCTGATGGCAGACACAGGGCTCAATTGCCCTTTCGTTGGTGTCCAGTGCAATTCTTAGTGTTTATCCCGTGTATGACCCTGGCATAGTCTGATAACCATTCTGGTGTGGACCTGCGGCTCTGGCTTACTACCTACTCCATATATAACCCTTGGCCTGTCTGACTACCCATTCTGGTGCTGACCTGTGGCTCTGTCTGACTATCCGCTTTGTGTATGACCCTGGCATAGTCTGATAACCATTCTGGTGTGGACCTGCGGCTCTGGCTGACTACCCATTGCGTATTGACCCTTGGCTTGTCTCACTATCCATTCTGGTGCCGACCTGTGGCTCTGTCTGACTATTCTCTGTGTGACCTCCCGTTAGTCTGATAGCCATTCTGGTGCGGACCTGTAGCTCTGGCAGACTCATTCCTGGTTGCCTTCTGAGCGTCTGGTGTTCCTTCAGGTGCGGACCTGAGGCTCATTTATTTTTGCTCTGTGTTTCATTGGTCTAGTGCAGGTGCGGACTTGCGGAGGCCTACCATTCCCTATCTGGGCTCTACGTACAGTACCACACTGAAGCAGTCTCCGATCCTCGCAGTGACGCTTGCTCTGTTGTGTGTTGCTCAAACTGTATGTATTGTATATCATTTTTCATTGTCAGTGTTTATCTGTTTCCACTTGTGTTCTCATTGCCTTTAATTATGTGAAGTGGAGGAAGGGGCACTGACAGCACAAAAGGGAGGCAGTTTGAATTCTTCTGTAATGGATGTCTTGACAAAGTGCCGGTAAGGCATAAAACAGTTGTCAGCTTGCTACTGGAAATGCCACCTACCCCTCATGAACACTGCTGTGTAAGCATGAAACCTAATAAAAGGTGAATTTTAATCCAATAAGTGCCCTAAATGCTAATATATGGAGGCTGCAGAAGCAGGTTTCTTAAAGTACCAGAGAGTATTTGTTACAAAGGGTCTTTGGATTCCAATGTAAATAAACAGAGAGACTAAAGGTATAATCAAAGATTTTATTAGCAATTAGCATGCAATACTCAAATAGCATGTAATAGCATGTCCTACTTATCAGCCACTAATCACAGCAAAAAGTCATGGAATACTTTTCAGCCAATGTTTTTCAGCGCGTATAGGAGAGCTCCTGGTTAGATCTGCTAACAGCCCATACGACTTCACACATCAGGACTGCCTGGTCACACAACAGGGACACTTTTCCCCTTCCTGCACGGACACAACACACAGGAACAAGGGTCGCACACCAGAACTGCCTGGTCACATAACAAGGATATTTCTCCCCTTCCTTCACAGACACAACACAGGGAGCACGGTCACACAGCCAGGACACATCACACACGTGCTTCGGTGAAGCTCTACCTCAGCCCCTCACATCACACAGAATTATACCCTTCTTCCCCACTGCTCTGAAGGCACTGACCTATCAGATTACATGGTTAATATTACGCCCCTACATGCCTAGCTCTTGCTCTACGGCTGCAAGGGTTAATGCAGTTTGTTTGCAAAACAAAGCATTCCTATCAGTGTTGCATGGCCTTGAAGCATAATCACAGAAAGAAGTTGAAGATCTGTAAGAAAAGCATTAACCCCTAATTAACCTCTTCTTGCTTGGGATGGGACCATATTTTCTACATCCTCATACAGTATTCCACCAGCACCTCCAAATCACATAGGTCATAAGGTCTGTTTAGTCAGCCTGTTCCTTTTGGAAAAACTTATAACTTTACCTGCCCCAGAGGGCATCTGCTGTGACTATGGGGTATAAATCAAAAAGGGATGATGTGGAGGAGAACTGAGGAAGATTAATAGTGTCTAGGTGCCAGGGTTCCACAAACCATTCATTGTTGTAAATGGCTGCAAAATCATCACATGCAGTGGTGGGGGTAGTGAGTGTCACTGGAACTTAGGCAAATAAAGACACAAAAGAGTACAAGTCAATCTAACCAGTTTATTGAAGCAAATAATAATAAAAATAATATAGGAGTGAACACTTCCTTAACCGTGGGGGAGACAGGCGTAAAGACAACGTGTAGTCCACTACCCAGGAGCTGACACTGAACTGAAAGCAGTACAGTAGATATAAAGTGTATCTGTTGGTTCTAACCAACAGATAGGAACCTGGAAAGCCAGGAATCAGTAAAGGAGCGTACCCAGACAACCTCCAGAGAGGGATGTCAAACAGAGGTTTGGGCAGCTATATTCAAACCAGAGACTACCAGAGATGCAGTTGCAATAGCACAGAGCGGAGGCAACCGAGCGAGTGTTAGGCAGAGACAGCAAGGAATAATATATGGTAGTGTAGCCAAGGGGCAAGGAGCGAGAGATAACAGGCAATACTACCAACCCGGAGGTAATAGGAACGCACATTGCGGAGGCAACTTGCAGCTTCACTCCCAAACAGCAAGGTAGCAGTTGCACCGGATAGGTGGAGCAAACCCTCTGCTATAACCGGAGAGAAGTGGTAGTCAGACAGGAGCAAGGAGTAGCACGGAGCGTAAGTCAGGCAAGCCACAGTCAGGGACCGGATCAAGTAGTCAGCCACAGCCTATGTCAACACGGAGCGGGTAGTCGGACAAGCCAGAGTCATAAATGGATCAGATAGTCAGACAGAGCCACTGGTCAAAACCGCAGCGGGTAGTCAGACAAGCCAAGAATCGAGCACCAGGAGAAATCGGAAGCCAAGCAAGGGTCAAATGAGCAACACTGGAATACACACAGAAACACCATGAAAGGGCGATTAGGCCCAGTTCGCGGGCAGATTATAAGGTCACTACCGGAAGGCGGAGCTCAATCGACCACAGACAGGAAGCTACAAAATAGTGGGCGGCACTTCAAAGACGTGAGCCCGCAGATAGCGGCAAAGCAGAGGATGCAGCTCCACTCCCAAACCACCGGATCGGAATGCAGGCAAGCAAATCACAGGCACCGTGATAGGGAATGGGGGACGAGGAGAACATTGAGAGGGCTTTCTAGTGCAGCAAAAATGTTGCCCAGATGGATAGGTATGTAATTGAGGACCTGATTTAGTTTAATTATGTAAATAGAATCTGGAGCTGTTGATAGGAGACAGAGAAGATGGAAAATAAAGGACCTGCCTTGTGGAAGGATTTTCATCTCAAAAAAGTGGATTTGGTGAAGAATTAACTAATGATGGTTTTGATATGATGAAGCTTGTTGTCTGGCAGGCTAGCTTCTAGCTTTGAGGAATCTAGGATTATTCCTAAGAATTCAGTGGTGGTAGCGGAACTGCCAGTTTTATCTTGTGCTAGGGAAATGTTAAGGGTGGTGAATATGGAAAAGAGTGGAATGTCTGGGAGTTCTATTAGTACGGTGTCCACTTTAGGACTTCCTCCTACCAAACCTCTATCAAACATCCTTCCACCTATCAAACTCCCTCCTTCCTCCTACCAAACCACTGTCACTCATCCTCCATCCTTACAAACTCCATCCTTCCTCTTACCAAACTACTTCCTTCCTCCTATCAAACCTCTCTCACCCATCTTCCTTCCTAACAAACTCCCTCCTGCCTCCTAATAAACCTCCCTGTCATACTGCGTCCTATGAAAGCTCTATCAATGCATACTTCCATGTACCAATTCTCTATCAGGTATCTCCCATCCTAACAAATAGGGGTGGATGAAAGCTGTCACTGTGTTCCCGTGAGAAATCCCATGAAAACCACGTTTAAAATACACTTTTAGACCAGCGATTAAAATCTTTCTTCTTTGCCATTTTTTTCAATGGCTAGAAAGCTTCCGCCCATTGATTTACAAATTTTTTGCCAATTCACTATAAAAATGTAACTTATTTGTGGACGTGAAACACAATAGAAGAAGCTACAGATCGATGAAGAAGTGATGTGTGGTTCTGCTGTGATATTTTGGCAAAATTGAGGCAGGAGAGCTCATAGTGACTGCTATCACCTATGAGAAAGTTTAAAAATAGTAAAAGGAGGAACTGGAAGGACCCTTATATGTCCACTAAGTCTGAGGAGGAGGTGAGCACTACCAAACCAATGCTGTCCAGTACTCCTAAATCACCCCTAGGGATCTTGGGGAATTTAATGGGAATGGAGGAAGAAAAGGGTAGTATTAGTGAGAGCAGGACAGGTCAGTTGCCTGTGCCTACTGCCAGACATGCTGCCACTGCTGCCAACATTGCTGTGCCTGCTGCCAGATGTGCTGCCCCTGCTGCCAGTAGTGCTGTGCCTACTGTCAGATGTGCTGCCCCTGCTACTGCTACCACCATTGCTGTGCCTAGTGTCAGATGTGCTGCTCCTGCTGCCACCAGTGCTGTGCCTGCTGTCAGTACTGCCCCTGCTTCCACCAGTGCTGTTCCTGCCGCCAGTGTTGCCCCTCCTGCCGCCAGTGTTGTACCTGCTGCCAGTGTGTCTTGTAATACTCAGGAGGGGGTAGGAGAAAATTATGCCAAGTGTGACAGCAGGGGACCCTAAGTCACACGTGCCATCCCCAAGCAGTGCTGCCAGTGCTAGTACTTCTACTACTGAGAAGGTCCAGCAACTTTGGTAATCAATATCCTCATATTACTAGTGGCTGTGAGGAGGAAGACATTTTGGCTGAACTTGATGTGGTTGGTGTTAGTGTAACAGTCATGGTGAAGCAGCCAGAGGACTAGTGTTAGGGGAGTGGTAGGGGAAGTATTTGAGAGACTAGCAGTCAAGGGAACCCACACAATTCCTCTGGCTCTGGGAACCCCCTTCCCTTCACTACAATATCCAAGTGGAACATGATCCTGAAGAGGCCAGAACTGTTGGGGGATAGCAGACACAGAAATAATAATACCATCTCCAGGAGCGCAGATCAGCTGCCTGTGCCTGCTGCTACTGCTGCCAGTTTGCCTTCTTCACGTCACCAAGAAATGGCAAGTGTGACATTAGGGGACCCTCTGTCACATTGCTCGTCACCTCCTCCAAGCAGCAGGGAGATGTCTGTAATAGAGCAGCAGCATGTAGGGACTAGTGGTGGTGGTTATGATGATGCTGGAGAAGCTGTGGTGGAAGAGACATTGATGGCCTTTTTAGCCCAAATTGAGAAGGAATGGGAGACAGGGATGAGAATGGGCATCACGACCACTACTAGCAATGAGCTTTTGGAATTTGCAACTGTTCTAATTCTTGCTGCTGCTGATTTGCAAGGGCAGCAGGTTGCTGAGGAGCAGGCTAGTGTGCCACAGACCACCGTGGACACAGTGGGAAAGTGGTCATCAAGTGATGCGGGACTAGGACAGGTTCTACTTGCCAGTGGCAGCAATACTCCTGGTGCTAGTTGCAGTGCTGATTCTGAGGCAGTAGCAGCAACATCGGCTACTGCCACAGACAGTGAAGGGGAATGTGGAGGAGAAGAAGAGGCCATTATTCTCCACCTGTTCCCTACCCCTATCCCCTGAATTCATGGGTGTGGGACTATTTTTCTCTTGGGGCAGGCACAGTGCAGTCATCAATGGCACTGTGCACAATTTGTGACAAGTCAGTGAGCAAGGGAAAGGAGGGAACACCCCTTGGTGCAACCACCCTGATAACACACATGAAAAACACACACCATGACATTTATGTCAAACACCCATCACAGAAATCAAGCACCGCTGTTGCTATACCCCCTGACTCTCCAGAAATGCAACAAGAGGCGAGGCAGAGATCAAAGAGGAGGAAGATGTCACGGTGTGCAGGCAAAAGAAGGACAGACACAATTGTTTAAAATAACCACCTTTATTTATAATGTATAGCAATAATAGTATATCCCACACAACCCCAGACAAGCAAATAGGACCCAAGGTACCTCCGGAGATGCACACTGTGCTGTGCACTGCACTACTCAAGCTCTTGAGACTAGGGAAGAGGCTCAAGTGGGACAACAGAGAATGGTAAAATATGTGTAAGTCACCACTTGGTCTGCGAACAGAGGCAACAGAGAGCAAAAGCAGACCAGAGCCAGGAGGCACCGAGACTACAGGTCAGACAAGCAGGTAGTGTAGGGAGCAAGTAGGCAGCCAGAGTCAAAGGTCAAACAAGCCGGGGACTACACGGAGTGAGAGTAACCAGGCCACTGGTCAGGCAACAGGAGCCTATGCTGAGCGAGTAGGAGCCAGGGCCACTGGTCAGGCAAACCGAGGACTACAAGGGGCGAAAATAACCAGGCCCACAGGAAGGCAACCGGAGACTACACTGAGCGGGTAGTAGCCAGGGCCACTGGCCAGGCAAGCCAGGGTTATAGACAGAGAGAGTAGTCAGCCAGAGTCACAGGTCAGAACCGATGTGGGTAGTCAACAACCCGGGGTCATACACGGAGCGGATTTTCAGATAAGACATTGGTCACAACAGAGCATAAGACACAATAGCAGAAACACCACGTAAGGGCCATGACTCCCAGGCCCAGGGAGGTTTATAAAGGAGCAGAAGGAGGCAGGACCCAATTAGGCCACCCAGAATAGGCCCATAAACAGGTGTCCATGCTAGTGCCTGTTACCTGATGTAGCATGGCCGGAAGTCATGCCGGCCGGTGGCCATATAGAGGTAAGGAAGCACAGGATAGCCCAAGAGAGACTGTGATAGTACCCCTCCCTTAACTACCTCTCCACTGCAGAAGAGGACCAGCACTAGAGGCAGTGCGGGAGTGGAATTCATGGAGAAGATCTGGTACATGTAGATCTCTCTTAGCTACCCAGGAACGCTCCTCAGGTCAATATCCTTTCCAATGAACTAGATATTGTACCTGGCCTCTGACCCTGTGAGTGTCCAAAATACTTTGTACCTCATACACTTCATGGTCCCCCACTTGGACAGGTCTGGGACGGACAGGAGCAGTAGCATATCTGTTACAGACCAATGGTTTCAGTAGCGACTAGTGTTGAGCGAGCATGCTCGGCCGATGCTCGGATCGGCTCGAGCATCGCTCTGCTCGGCACATGGCGGTACTCGTACGAGTACCGCATGTGCTCGCCCGCCATGTTCGGGTCTCCTCCCCGCACGTTTTGCGGCTGCTGCGCAGCCAATAAACGTGCAGGGAGGCTCTGACATCGGTGTAATGCCAGCAGCCATGTTGGCTGCTGGCATTACACTGATTGGCTGGCCAGAACCCGTGGTCGGGTGCTGTATAGCACCTGACCATCGAGTTCGGCTCAGTCTTAGCCAGGGAGAGCTGAGGATAGGAAGGGAAAGTCAGTGTAGGGAGGAAAAAAAGCAAAATTGTGAAAAAAAAGAACCAAAAGTCCTTTTTAGGACTACTGTGTGTGGGGGCAGCAGGTTATTTTGTGTGGGGGGGAAAAAAAAAAAAAAAAAAAATATATATATTCTGTTTAGTGTGCAAAGTTGCAGATTAGAGCACATTCTGTTTAGTGTGCACAGTTGCAGATTAGAGCACATTCTGTTTAGTGTGCAAAGTTGCAGATTAGAGCACATTCTGTTTAGTGTGCAAAGTTGCAGATTAGAGCACATTCTGTTTAGTGTGCAAAGTTGCAGATTAGAGCACATTCTGTTAAGTCTTCAAACTAAAATATCAAAGTCACATATTCCATTCAGTGTGCGTCGCCGCAGTTTAGCAGCACATTCTGTGTACTGTGCAGAGTTGCAGAATAGGAAGAAATACTGTTAAGTCTTCAAACTAAAATATCAAAGTCACATATTCCATTCAGTGTGCTTCGCCGCAGTTTAGCAGCACATTCTGTGTACTGTGCAGAGTTGCAGAATAGGAAGAAATACTGTTAAGTCTTCAAACTAAAATATCAAAGTCACATATTCCATTCAGTGTGCTTCGCCGCAGTTTAGCAGCACATTCTGTGTACTGTGCAGAGTTGCAGAATAGGAAGAAATACTGTTAAGTCTTCAAACTAAAATATCAAAGTCACATATTCCATTCAGTGTGCTTCGCCGCAGTGTAGCAGCACATTCTGTGTACTGTGCAGAGTTGCAGAATAGGAAGAAATACTGTTAAGTTTTCAAACTCAAATATTAAAGTCACTTATTCCATTCAGTGTGTGTCACCGCAGTTTAGCAGCCTATTCTGTGTACTCTGCACAGTTGCAGAATAGGAAGAAATACTGTTAAGTTTTCAAACTCAAATATTAAAGTCACATATTCCATTCTGTGTTCGTCACCGCAGTTTAGCAGCCTATTCTGTGTACTCTGCACAGTTGCAGAATAGGAAGAAATACTGTTAAGTTTTCAAACTCAAATATTAAAGTCACTTATTCCATTCAGTGTGTGTCACCGCAGTTTAGCAGCCTATTCTGTGTACTCTGCACAGTTGCAGAATAGTAAGAAATACTGTTAAGTTTTCAAACTCAAATATTAAAGTCACATATTCCATTCTGTGTTCGTCACCGCAGTTTAGCAGCCTATTCTGTGTACTCTGCACAGTTGCAGAATAGGAAGAAATACTGTTAAGTTTTCAAACTCAAATATTAAAGTCACTTATTCCATTCAGTGTGTGTCACCGCAGTTTAGCAGCCTATTCTGTGTACTCTGCACAGTTGCAGAATAGTAAGAAATACTGTTAAGTTTTCAAACTCAAATATTAAAGTCACATATTCCATTCTGTGTTCGTCACCGCAGTTTAGCAGCCTATTCTGTGTACTCTGCACAGTTGCAGAATAGGAAGAAATACTGTTAAGTTTTCAAACTCAAATATTAAAGTCACATTTTCCATTCAGTGTGTGTCACCGTAGTTTAGCAGCCTATTCTGTGTACTCTGCACAGTTGCAGAATAGGAAGAAATACTGTTAAGTTTTCAAACTCAAATATTAAAGTCACATATTCCATTCTGTGTTCGTCACCGCAGTTTAGCAGCCTATTCTGTGTACTCTGCACAGTTGCAGAATAGGAAGAAATACTGTTAAGTTTTCAAACTCAAATATTAAAGTCACATATTCCGTGTAAGATGAAGAAGGCGGGTAAAAAGGGACGGGGAAGTGGACGTGATCCTGATAGTTCAGGGCGCGGGTCAGGATGCGTAGAAACTGTGCCTGGTGCCAGAGCACAAGAAAGAAAGACATCCACCATACCTAGCTTCATGTCTAATTTTACAGGGCGTCGCAGGACATCACTCTCGAGGTCCGACCACTGCGAACAGGTGGTCGGTTGGATGACAGCTGATACTGCTTCCAGTCGGTTAAGCACCACCCTGTCTTCCACCAAGTCCACTCTCAGTAGCCAAGAGTCTGGTCAACATAATCCTCACTCTGATCATCCTTCCTCCCACCATACACGGTCTGGTCAAAGAAGTGATCCCACACTGGGATATAGTGAGGAGCTCGTCTCATCACCAATCCTTCATTTGACCCTCTCTCCAAGCACGCTTGCAGAGGAACATGACATCTTGTGCCCTGATTCACAACCTCTAGAGGCTACCCAATCACAAGAAGATGACAGATGTGAACGGCATTTAAGGTCAAAGGAAGTAGTGGATGATGATGATGATGATGAGACACAGTTGCCATTAAATCAACCACTATTTCCGTCTCAAGACCTTGTTGAGGAGAATGTTATACAGTTGTCAATGACTGAGTATGTGGTGGGATCAAGACATGAGGAGGATGATCAGAGTGAGGAAGTGGAGGAGGACTTGGTGGACGATGAGGTGACTGACCCCACCTGGGAAGGTGTAGAGCCGAGCGATGACAGCAGTCCTGAGGGTGAGCCATCTGCAGCACCGCAACAGGCTGGAAGAGGCAGTGGTGTGGCTACAGAAAGAAGGCGGACCGCACCAAACCGGCCCGCAAATGTTCCACGGAGCACCCCCTTGCGTAAATCTACCTTGCCAAAGGGTAGGTGTTCCGCGGTATGGCGTTTTTTTAAGGAAAGTGCGGACGACAAAAGAATTGTAGTTTGCAACCTGTGCCACACCAGAATGAGCCGAGGCATGAACACTAGAAACCTCACCACCACCAGCATGATCCGACACATGGCATCCAAGCACCGTAGTAAGTGGGAGGAACGCCTGGATCGCCCATCTGTGTCTGCAGGCCACACCACTGCCTCCTCTTCCCCTGTTTTCGGTGCCGGCCAATCGCCTGTCGAAGGCGCAGGCCCGCATACCTCCCGCCCTGCACCTGTAGCATCTGAAGCACCATCAGCGACCACATCCACTTCCCTGTCCCAGCACAGCGTCCAAATGTCGTTACCCCAGGCATTTGAGCGCAAGAGAAAGTACCCAGCCACCCACCCACAGGCCATAGCACTAACCTCACACCTTTCCAAATTACTGGCCATCGAAATGCTGCCATTTAGGCTTGTGGACACTGAGTCCTTCCGCAGCCTGATGGCAGCAGCTGTCCCTCGGTACGCGGTCCCCAGCCGCCACTACTTTTCCCGGTGTGCCATCCCCGCATTACACCACCATGTGTCCCGTAACATCACCCGTGCCCTGACCAACGCAGTTACTGGGAAGGTCCACTTAACGACTGACACATGGACAAGTGCTTGTGGCCAGGGACGCTACATTTCCCTGACGGCACACTGGGTGAATGTCGTGGAGGCTGGGAGCGACTCGGACCCTGGGATGGCACGGGTGCTACCCACGCCGAGGATTGCGGGCCCTACCTCCATCAGGGTTTCCGCCAGCACCTACGTTATTGGCTCCTCCTCCTCCGTTTCCACCTCCGAATTCTCTACACGCAGCGCCACTCCCCCATCAGCCAGTAGCTGGAAGCAGTGTAGCACTGCAGTGGGGAAGCGTCAACAGGCCGTGCTGAAGCTGATCTGCCTTGGGGACAAACAGCACACGGCCTCAGAGCTGTTGCAGGGGATTAGTCACCAGACCGAGCAGTGGCTCTCGCCACTCAACCTGCAACCAGGCATGGTTGTGTGTGATAATGGGCGTAACTTGGTGGCGGCTTTGGAGCTCGGCAAGCTCACACACGTACCATGCCTAGCGCATGTATTTAATTTAGTGGTGCAGCGATTTCTAAAAACCTACCCCAATGTGCATGATCTCTTGACCAAGGTGCGCCGCGTGTGTGCACATTTCCGTAAGTCATCTACAGCTTCGGCCGGCCTGTTGAAGCTGCAGCAGCGCTTACAATTGCCAGCTCACCGGCTGCTGTGTGACGTGAGCACGCGCTGGAACTCCACCTTCCACATGTTGGCCCGGCTTTGTGAGCAGCAGAGGGCAGTAGTGGAGTACCAGCTGTTACACGGTCGTCGCCTCTCCGTTCAACTTCCTGTAATCAGAAGTGAGGAGTGGGATTGGATGTCAGACCTCTGCGAGGTTTTACGCAATTTTGAGGAATCGACACAGATGGTGAGCGGCGATAACGCTATTATCAGTGTAACCATCCCACTTCTGTGTCTACTGAAACGCTCGCTGCTCACAATTAAAACCGACGCTTTGCATGTGGAAGAGGTGGAAATGGGGGAGGAAGAGCTTACACAAGGTGATAGCCAGAGCACCCTCACTTCGTCTTCTCAGCGACAATTGGAGGAGGCGGAGGAGGAGGAGGAGGAGGAGGAAGACACGGTTGCCTCCGCTACAGAGGGTAGCCATGGAACTTTAGTTCCATCTCTTCAGCGTGGGTGGGCAGAAGAGGAGGAAGAGGATGAGGATATTGAGAGTCATCCTCCTGGTGAGGACAGCGAAATCTTGACTGTTGGTACTCTGGCACACATGGCTGACTTTATGTTAGGCTGCCTTTCCCGTGACCCACGCGTTATACGCATTTTAAACAACACGGATTACTGGGTGTTCACCCTTCTGCACCCCCGCTACAAAGAGAATTTCTCATCTCTCATTCCTCCGGTGGAGAGGACAAGCAAAATGGTGCAATACCAGAAGGTTCTTGTTGAAAAATTGCTCCAAAATTTTCCATCTGACAACGCTGGCGGCAGAGTACGTGCTACCTTGGCCAACCGAGAAGGGGAGAAAAGGGGAGCACACAGCAGTTCCGAGAAAGGCAGGGCAACACTCTCCAAGGCGTGGGACACCTTCATGACACCCCGCCAGCACCCTCACCCTGATGCGCAGCCTAGTGTCACAAGGAGGGAAAAGTTTTGGAAGATGGTGAAGGAGTACGTAGCAGACCGTGTCAGCGTCCTCAATGATCCCTCTGTGCCTTACAACTACTGGGTGTCCAAGCTGGACACGTGGTATGAACTGGCACTCTACGCCTTGGAGGTGCTGGCCTGCCCTGCTGCCAGCGTTCTGTCTGAGCGGGTATTTAGTGCTGCTGGTGGCATCATAACAGATAAGCGTATCCGCCTTTCCACCGACAATGCTGATAGGTTGACACTGATAAAAATGAACAAGGCCTGGATTTCCCCTGACTTCTCCACTCCACTGGAGGAAAGCCCCGGGGGAACATAAACTCACTTTATATATGTTATTTACAATGATGGGAATACTCTGTATTCCCATTCACCCCTTCCACCCAAAAAACGGGTATATGGTTGACTCTTAATCTTCTCATCCTCCTCCTCCTCTTCCATATGCCCTGGGATATAATTTTTATATAGGGCCAGCTCACCAGCGGGCCCTGTGATATAATTTTTATATAGGGCCAGCTCACCAGCGGGCCCTGTGATATAATTTTTATATAGGGCCAGCTCACCAGCGGGCCCTGTTTGACAATTTTTATATAGGTCAGCTCACCAGCGGGCCTTCTCATATAATGTTTTATTGGGTCAGCTCTCTAGCGGGCCCTCTCATATAATGTTTTATAGCGTCAGCTCACTAGCGGGCCTTCGCATATAATGTTTAGGATGGTCAGCTCTGCAGCAGACCCTCACCCATAATGTTTTAGATGGTCAGCTCAGCGCACGTTTCCCTCTTAATCATGGCCTCAGTTCTGAAAATCAAGGAAATTTTTGGGAGAATTTGCCTCTGCGCACGTTTCCCTCTTAATCATGGCCCCAGTTCAGAAAATCAAGGAAATTTTTGGGATAATTTGCCTCTGCGCACGTTTCCCTCTTAATCATGGCCTCAGTTCTGAAAATCAAGGAAATTTTTGGGAGAATTTGCCTCTGCGCACGTTTCCCTCTTAATCATGGCCTCACTTCAGAAAATCAAGGAAATTTTTGGGAGAATTTGCAGATGATATACAAGTAAATATACAGCAAATATTGTTTGGTAACAATTTTTTGCCTAAAGTCGTTTTTATTTTCCTTTTTGTGTGTTTTATGGTCAGTCTGTAAAAATGGCGTACTACGGGCGAAAGATCGTTCCCAGCAGCGATGTTGGAGTCCAAGATGCATCCAGACATCCTCCCTATGCTGTCCCTGAACCATTTCTGTGGTGTTTCCATCCTTTTCTGCCCTTTTCCTATGGACCAGGCACCCTCCCCTCATCAGAGCAGGGGGTGCCTGGTGTAATGCTCGAGTCCTCCCATTGACTTCAATGGAGCTCGGGTGCTCGGCCGAGCACTCGAGCCTCAGGGGGTGCTCGGTCAGAGCACCCGAACACCCGAGCATTGGGGTGCTCGCTCATCACTAGTAGCGACACATGGAAAGCATTAGACATGCACATATTAGCAGGGAGGTCAAGGACATAGGTTACAGGGTTAATCCTACAGAGAACCCGAAAGGGACCAACAAATCGGGGACTCAGTTTTTTACAAGGCACCTGGAGATGCAGACTGCATGAGGACAGCCATCCTCTCTCTCTCCCACCTGGAACACTGGAGCCTGTAGCCGTCTACAGTCTGCTTGTATCTTATAGCGAACGTGGAACTCTGCAGGGATCTCTGAACCCGTACCCATGTGGAGCAAAGCGCCCTCAAGTGCTCCTCTAGAGCAGGAATATTCTGAGCCTCGAAAGACTCTGGCAGCAACGAAGTTTGGAACCCGTAGTTAATCAGAAAGGGTGAGTTCCAAGAGGAGGAATTAACTGCATTATTTCTGGCAATCTCTGCCCACGGTAACAGGTTCACCCAATTATCATGATGGTCGGAGATAAAACAATGGAGAAACTGTTCCAGTGCCTGATTGAACCTCTCTGCAGAACCGTTAGACTGTGGGTAGTAAGCCGAGGAGAACGAGAGCTGGATACCCATCTGTCTTCAAAAAGCTCTCCAAAAATGCAACACAAACTGGTTCACACTATCAGAGACCACCACTTTGGGTATACCATGGAGGCGGACCACCTATTTGGCAAAGATCTCTGCCAACTCCTTGGAGGAGGGGAGTCCCCTCAGTGGCACAAAATGGGCTATCTTGGAAAATCTATCCACAATCATGAAGATGACTGTGTACCCCTCTGAGACCGGCAATTCCACCATAAAGTCAATGGATAGGTGTGACCATGGATGTTCCCCATTAGGAATTGGTTGCAGGAGACCAACCAGAAGATGTCTAGGAGTCTTAGTCTGAGCATGTGGCAACAAATGTGGAGCAATCTGCCCTTAGGCTGGGCCACCAAAAGAGTCTAGTCATGGACCATATAAGTTGGTCTCTACCAATGTGCCCTATGTCCTTCGAGGAATGGTATATTTCCAGCAGTCTGGTATGGAGGGATTCGGGCACAAAACACTTCCCATTAGGCTGCTCTGCTAGGGCGGAAGCTTGAGCAGCCAAAATCTACTCTCCCAATGGAGATGTAATACTGGTATCGTAGCCAATATGTGGTTAGGAGGAATAATAGGTACTGGAGGCAACTCCTCCTGGGACTCAAAATTGTCGCGAAAGAGCATCTGCTTTAATGTTTTTAGTACCAAGGAGGTAGGAGACCACAAAATTAAACCTCGAGAGGAATAGGTCCCATCTGGCCTGGCGTGGAGACAAACTCTTGGCCTCT
Source organism: Rhinophrynus dorsalis (assembly GCA_037306005.1). Lineage (NCBI taxonomy): Eukaryota > Metazoa > Chordata > Amphibia > Anura > Rhinophrynidae > Rhinophrynus > Rhinophrynus dorsalis. Next base: position 134,751,550 of record CM074723.1, on the reverse strand, counting down.
GACAGATATGTGATATCTTGTGATCTGTCAGTATCAGGATAGGGACTGTAGTACACTCCAACAAATATCGCCATTCTTTCAGAGCAATGATGATAGTGAGGAACTCCCGGTTGCCTACACAGTATAAACTCTTAGTCTTCGATAGTTTCTTAGAAAAGAAACCGCACGGAAGCAATGGTTTCCCAGGGCCCACGCGCTGGGACAACAATGCACCTATTCCAGTTTCTGAGGAGTTAAACTCCAGGGCGAAAGGTAGGGTGGGACAATATTGGGGCTTTAACAAAAGCCGACTTCAGATCCTCAAATGCCTGCAAGGCCTCAGGTGACTAGTCTGAAGGATTAGCTCCCTTCTGAGTCATGTCCGTGAGAAGTTTGACTACAGTGGAGAAGTTTCGTATGAACTTTCTGTAATTATTGGTGAAGCCCAGGAACCTCTGTATGGACCTTAGCCCCACTGGAAGTGGCCACTGTAATACGGAAGGTTTTTGTGGATCCATGGCTAGGACAGAGGATGAAATAATGTATCCTAGGAATGTCATCTAGGATTTGTGAAATTCACATTTTTCTAGCTTGCAGAACAATTTGTTCTCCTGCTGTAGGACCCGGGCTACATCTACTGTATGTGCCTACAAGGTAGGAGAATGGATGAGTATATCGTCCAAATATACCACAACACAACTCTGTAGAAGGTCTCTCAAATTCCTGGAAGACAGCGGGAACGTTGCACAATCTGAACGGCATCACCAAATATATATAGTGCCCACTCCGGGTGTTAAACGATGTCTTCCACTCATGACCTTCTTTTTTTCGTACCAAATTGTATGCAGCCCTCAAGTCAAGTTTTGTGAAAATAGTCGAGCCTTTGATATGATCAAATGGCTCCGTAATTGATGGAATCGGATAAGCGTTCTTTACTATCAATTGGTTCAGACCCCTGAAATCAATGATGGTCTGAATTCCCCATCTTTTTTCTTAACAAAAAAGAAACCTGCAACCGCAGGTGAGGAGGACTTCTGGATAATGCCCCTAGATAAAGCATCAGCCACATAATCCTCCATGGCCTTGTTTTCCTCCACCGATAAGGGGTATGCTCGGCCCTTAGGAGGTCTGGCCCCTGCACCAGATCAACAGTACAATCGTACAGCCTGTGTGGCGGCAACGTAGTGGCCTCCACCTTATTAAATACCTCTTTGTAAGACTGATACTCAGCAGGTAAGGAGGTAGAGGTACACAATATCCTGGTAGGCTGCTTGAGGCAAGATTTTCTACATTGAGTAGACCACGACAGTATATCACAAGTCTGCCAATCAATTCTTGGGTTGTGAGTCTGCAACCAGGTAAAACCTAGAATGATGGCATGATGGGGAGAATGTATGACTTGGAACTGTTCTGTCTCCATGTGGAGTTCCCATACCCTTAGAGACAAAGGATGAGTCTCAAGCACAAAGTGTGCCGGCTGTAGGGGTCGGCCATCAATGGCCTCAATCGCCAATGGCTTGGAGCGAGGCAGCAAAGGGATTGAGTGTTTGGCCGCAAAGTCTGCATCAATGAAAAAGCCCACGGCTCCTGAGTCCAGTAGTGCCGAAGCCACTACTGAAATCGGTTTGTCCTGAAGTCTTTCTGGGGACTGTGAAATTCCACCCAGGGTCTGTCCCTTACCTGACCCTAGGTGCGTACCTTTCCCGGCCGTATAGGGCAAGCACACAACATATGGTCCAGCTCTCCACATTATAAGCAAAGGCCCCTCCTCCTGCGCTGAGCCCTATCCTCCACAGAAAGGCATGTAAAGCCTAGCTGCATCGTTTCCTTCATCGTTACCTTCCCCGCCAAATGATAGCCACTCTGTTAATGTTAGGATATGGCAGTTCATCTCTACTCATTGCACATTGTTTGGTGTACTGACCACACATGCCATTGTGGTGAAGGAGAATCGATACCAGGTCATCAGGCAGCATCTGAGGAGATTCCATCCCATAAAATATGCTAGGATGCTAGGAACATTGCGGTTGTTGATGAGAGCCACAGTTCCTGCTCTCAAGGGAAAAATGTATATTCTAATAACAACACACCCATGATTTTAGAGGAGGGGCAGGTGGAGAAGAATTATTGGCCAACTTCTTCTTTTCTCCACATAGACTGGAGGCTACTTATTGTGTTGCTACTGCCTCAGGCACATCACTGGAGCTAGTCAGAACTTTCATCATCCATCATCACCCATGTTACTGCTATTGTTGATCCCATTCCCTTTCAGCTGCCTAATCATCATGGTGCTTAAACAACTCAGCAGCAACAGTACAAACAACAGTTGCAACTCAGGACTCAGGAGGACATTTGACAGTGGCCACTGGCCAACATGACCTGCTGGCATTAGGCCAGTAGGGCATTTTTATTTTTTTCTCAGGGCTTGTGTTTTGAAAAATAAAAAAGTAAAAATCAAAAAAAACTAGTCCTACGAAAAAAATAAACAATTTTTGGGAGGTTTGTTTCTAAAAAGCCTAAGTCCTACAAATCAATGTTTCCTTAGGGCTTGTGTCAAACTAGCTTAAATCCTAAAATCAATGTTTCTTCAGGGCTTGGGCCTCTAATAAATCTAAGTCCTACAAAGGCCTCAAACACAAATCAAACAAATCATCCTCTACAAAATACTTTATCAAGTCAAGTATCAGTTCACCCCAGTAGCAGCTTATGTCAGGTGGTTCCTGTCTCTATCATTTTAAATACAAATTTCTGATTTTATTTATTTTTTAACTGTCCCCCCCAATAGCAGTCAAGAAAGCCCCCCCAAAACAAATTCCCTGTTCAAATGATTCATTCACTCACCAACACAGGCACCCTCCTCAGACCCCTTTATACCATGTATTATAGTTTTTATTTTATTTTATTTTATTTAGGATTTATTTTATATTAACTGCCCCCCAATCCCAGTAAACAACCCCCCCAAAATCATCCCATGTTCAACTGATTGTTTCCCCACAAACCACCAACACAGGCACCCTCATGTCCCTTTTATACAATGCCTTTGGGAAATAAAATATTATTTGTAATGTGCTGTGTGTAACTTCTATGTTCCCATTGATTTCAATGGGTGAAAAAGGCAGAAAAGCGGTATATCACTTTTTGCAGGAAAATTTTCTCCAAGCGGAAAGTGCCATTTTTTGCCAATTTCAGTTTGAGGCGGAAATTTTTGCCCATTCCTAGCAATGACTGACTAAGATTGATGAGCAGCCAACAAAGTATTTCGGAAATAGTAGGAAATAGTTTAGGGCTGTTCTTTGAACTGAATGTGAGTCTTGTTGCAAATTATGAACGGTCCCATATGATTCCTTGCATGTTCCAAAGAGATGGGTAAATGGAAATTAGTTTAAAGGCATCTACAATGTCTTGTTTGGCGATCCAGCAACCTGGTTTAGTTTGCTTAATGAGTGTGATAGCGTTGAAATGTAAATATTGTAGGGTGAATTCTTCTGATGGTATTAGAGAATTAATACTGTTAGAACATTTTCTGGTTGCTATACCTAGTGGGTTGATTCTCCAAACTGGGAATGGAGGGAATGTGAATGGACTGATTACAAACCCTTTCTCTAATTCTTTTTTGAGCAGGGTTTTTGCAACATCAGGCTTGTCTGATGGGAGAGATTAGTGTCTGGGTGGCATGAAAGGACAGACTTCAAGACAGATATATTAATGGATTCTAGTCATTTATTATATAGATTGTTGTGTGGACATATGGAACAAGAATGGGCTTTAATAATGAACAAATGTGAAGTAAATGGCAAGCACTGAAAAAACAACCTTTAGTGTTGAATTTGTTACAGAGCTACCTAAGTAATGGATAGGCCTACCTACTTTGTCATGAGGAGGAGGAGGAGGAAGCTACCAGAGAAATTGGGTTATTACCTGACTGACTAGGACTGATGGACAAAATTTAATGGAATGGTTACTTGACTGACAGTGTTGGCAAACCCTGCAAATTATCTGCACAACAATTCATTGTCCATTGATCTCCAGTCCATCACATAGTTGAACTCAGCTAAAGCTGCAGCTTCCTTAGAGGAAAAGGATCAATGGTAGTCATAAAAAAAAATTGAACCTCTGTACTTGTACGCAAGGTCGACTACTAGAAAGAGATGTAGGTCCAGCCCCTGCTTGCGGTGGGGAAGAGCAGAGCAAACAATATCACTATACATGCTAAAGGCTAGGGTGAATTCTGGAATGTTAAATTTCTTGGCCAGCCTAGGACCTTTGAATTTCAATGTAATAGAAACATCACCGTAATTAACAGCTTTTTTCTGCTAGATCCTGAGAGACAATTAGAAGGGGCACTAAGTTAACTATCCCTTCTAAAATGTATTTGCGGATGTGAGGGAACCATATGAGCTGGAGTGATGTGAGTTGAAGGAGAGGAGTATATGGAATGGATGCAATGTCTGGAGAAAATATGATGGAAGTGGAGTTTGGAACGCTGTTTACCAGATATGAAAACCTGGCTTGAATGTCTGCTACAGTGGTAGTTAATCAGTGAGTAGGTGGGTAATGTGGGATAACTGAGGGAGAGCTTTGTGCTGGGGAAAAAGGGGAAGTGGTGACAAAGGGGGTGAGAATAATAAAAAAAAGTTCAAACGCACCAGGGATGTCTTTTTGTAAGTTCCACTATTAATTTGGGAAGAGTCCATCTCTTGGGGATGGACGTGGTACTCTCAAGGTAGCTGAAACTTCTGATGATGAAGATTCTGAGTCAGATACGACTTGGCTGTTATTCTCTTCTATTCTTGAAAAACAAAATGAATTGTAAATAAATTTGGCGAAATAGTTAGGTAATATAGTGGATAAGCCACTGCGCTAGGTACGTGGTGGGAATGGGAATGTGATATGTATAAGGTCATGCCTAAAATAACATACGTGCAAAGGTAATGGATAAACCTTTGGCCTCTGTGAAGAGGAAAAACTGGTAAATGATAAAAGTGACATACAGAATGGGAGAGGCTTCTGGGAATGAACAACCACACAATGGCCTGTTCTATGGCTAGTCGCCGCCCAGAAGCATCACGTTTTAGCTCTCTAGTGCCATTACAGAGGACAAATTTCCACGTACATATTAGACTGTAAAATTTCTTTTCCAATAACAACACACCCATGATTTTGGAGGAGGGGCAGGTGGAGAAGAATTATTGGCCAACTTCTTTTTTTTCTCCACATATACTTGGGGCTACTTATTGTGCTACTACTGCCTCAGGCGCATCACTGGAACTAGTTGTGGCAAGTGGAACTTTCATCATCCATCACCCATGTTACTGCTATTGTTGATCCAATTCCCTTTCAGCTGCCTAATCATCCTGCTGCTTAAACAACTTAGCAGCAGCAAGAACAGCAGTTGCCAATTCTACAATTATGGACTCAGGAGGACATTTGACATTGGCCAGTGGCCACCGGCCAACATGACCTGCTGAAACTAGGCTAGGAGGGCATTTTTTTTTCTCAGGGCTTGTGCTTTAAAAAAATAATAAGAAACCCCATAGTCCTACAAAAAAATAAACAATTTTTGTTTCTAACAAGCCTAAGTTTTACAAATCAATGTTTCCTCAGGGCTTGGGCCTCTAACAACAAATCGATCAAAGCATCCTCTACAAAATACTCTATCAAGTAAAGTATCAGTCCATCCCAGTGGCAGCTTATCTCAAGGAGTTCCTGTCTCTATCACTTTACATACAAATTTCTTAATTTGTTTAATTTTTTTATTAACTGTCCCCCAATACCAGTCAAGAAACCCCCCCAAAACAAATTCCCTGTTCAACTGATTAGTTCCCTAATCTCCACCCACCAACACAGACACCCTCCTCAGACTCCTTTTATACCATGTCTTATTAGTTTTCTTATTTGTATTTAGGATTTATTTTGTATTAAATGCCCACCAATCTCAGTAAACAACCCCCCCCCAACAAACATTCCCTGTTCAACTGATTCTTTCTCCACACCCCACCAACACAAGCACTCTCATACCCCTTTTATACTTTGCTTTTTTGAAATAAAATATTTGTTATGTGTTGTGTGTAAATGATTTCAATGGAATGAGCTAGATGAAAAATGCAGAAAATCTGCACTTTTCGTGGGAAATTATTCGCCAAGCTGGAAGTGTCATTATTTGTTGATTTCAGTTTTTCGCCCATGCCTAGTTGGGACCTAGAATCTCTATGAAAAGAAAGGAAGGTAAGGTGGTGTGGCTAGATGTAAACGAGAGGTAAGCAAATGATGAACCTTTGCAAAGAGGTTTGATTGAAAATAATAGATTAAAAGTGAAATGTTTTTGTTAAGTAAAAACATAAGGGAAATTGGTGAAAAAAGTGGAGAAATAAACATGAAGTAACCAGTGAAGCACAGTATAAAATAACAGAAGTGCCTACTGGTTGACAGTGCTGGTGAACGGGCAAAAACTAATTAACGTAAAAAGTCCTACCTCTTGATTGACGTGAAATAGAAGATGTATAGCCAACTTTGTTAAATTCGTAAAGGTCGAAAAATCGGTATAGGGATCAGTGGAATGACAATATGGCAGAATTGAAAAAAATATATAATATATATATATATAAATTTTTTTGTTTGTCACTTTGAATATATTGGCCGTAAGCTTTGAAGAAGCGACTGTACCAGCCGTGATCATGTCAGCAGGCCATTTATATATTACTTTTAACACACTTATGTATTTTTTAATACATTATTAACATAAAAATGTATATACTTTTATCTGGAGCAGCAAAGTTTTTTTCACATGAGAACCTGTGATACCTGAGTGGAGACATGTTGGTGATTTCCACAGGCATGATTGGTTGAAGGTGAGGCTTTGACAATAGTGAATGTGAGTAGATTTATGATAATTTAGACTAGAAGCTTGTGTTGATAATATTACACTATTGGGCGCCCTTCTGTGTGTTTTTTTTTTTACTACATGTATACTTGTGCGCTGAAGGGATGAAACAAAGCAATGACATTTTCCAGGGGTCTGAAATTTAGCAATGCTAACTTCTGGTAGGCATACCTGGGAACTTTTGAAACAGGGCTACCCGGAGGGTAACCCTGTCAGTGCCGACCTGGGAGGAAAATGACGCGATTCGCGTAACAAAAGGGGCCGGGCTTAGTCGCGGAGGGGGGGGGACAAAAAAACAAAAAAAAAACCTGCAAAATGTATCTAAGAGGGCGGGGAGTGGGAGGAACCAGGTGGGACGGAGCACAAGAGGGCAGAGTTTCTATTTAAACTCTGCCCCCCCGGTGATACACACATTGCCCCGGAGACCCGGTAATTCAGTCTGAAATCCGGAGTCTCCGGGGCAAAACCGTAGAGTTCCCAGGTATGCTGGTAGGTGCATGCTTGCTGATGAAACAAGATTTGTGGGAGGGGCTTAATTAAGTGTATAAGTATGCTTACAGCCCCTCCCACAAATTCAGGTGAAGCCTTCCATTTCACGTTGCTTTTTCATCATGGCAACTGTTTCTTTTGATGTTTTTTTTTCTTGTTTTACAGTAGGTGCAAGGGCATGGGCAATGTCTACGATGGTCTCAATAACATTTCATTGTGGGTTGAAATCTCTGTCTGGAAGGTCTTGCAGAACACTGAAGTAATTGGACAGTGCTATCTCAAAATTATTATGATTTTTCAGTAGCTGGCTAGTGTAAATCTTCACATTTCTTTTTCTTGCAGTCAGTTTTGATTTTTGCTCTTTCTAGATAATGGTCACTTACAGTGTTAAAACGATTTAAGACTGAGCAGTCAGTGAACCGCATTTTATTACTTCCAAGTATGAAGTGGATTTCACTTGTGTTACAATTAGGGTTTTTCCATATCCATTTTCTCTGTGCCTTTTTCCTGTAGTATGAATTCATGATATACAAATTTTGTTCTTCTGCAAATTCAGTCAGTTGGTTGCCACCATCTTCTTTTTCCATTTCAATGTGGTTTGATCGATTTTTCACCATTTTGAATCTTACCAATTCTTGCATTGAAATCTCCCATTATAAATTTTTAGTGGGAATTATCCTGTTTGTAGAGGTGTAATAAAAAATAAAATTCTTCAACTTCATCACTGTGGCTACTTATAGGGGCATAAATGATCTGAAGAACATAGCGACTATTTAGGTTGATAGCACAGGAAGCATTTATTTATACTTTTACGACTGACTCTGTCTTTTGTTAATCAAGAATCTGATCCCTCCATTTGTCCATCTTCTAATTTAACTAAATCTTTATCTTTTTTTACGAGTCTGACATAAACCGATAATGTTGTACAAAAAACCATAGCGCCCATATTTATGGCATCTCCTCCTATTTATATTTGTAAAAAATCTCAGGAGAGTATAGATATATAAATAAGTCACTGATGTTAATGTGAACAAATGGGTACAAGGAGAATTACTAGAAGTCAATACTTCTTAAAGCTGTGTAACTTCTCCTTCACTTTTAATTAAAGCCTTCACTTTAATAGTATATTCACAGTTTGTCTTCCCCACAATGGATCAAAGGATACACAGCATGCTCCAGGGTGAATTGTTAGTTTTCATGTGAAAATTAGATCCCACGTTCTGGTCACTGCCCTATCAAATCACACTAGTGGAAGTGTACCACTTTAAAACTCTGAGCTTGGCACTAGTTAACTCCACATGGCCCTGTAATATATAAATAAGGGATACACAGTATCTCAACCTATAGAATGTATACAAAATGGTGCTAATAGAACTAAATTAGAAACAAGGACTCAATACACTACAATTGGAATAGTAAAAAATATGTAAAATAATAGTAAAAGGCATCACATACAAGTGAATCCAAGATAGATTTATTAAAGGGAAATATACATATTAATGCAGCTGCAATAAAATCCAAGATACAAAAATACAAAATATATAAATAAGGTGGCTACTATTCAGCAAAAGAAACTGTGCTGGACCAGGAAAAAAAACACCTGATTCTGAAATAAGTGAATAGACCATTTGGATACATAGTATGGATCCAAAGGGCTTCACGTCTATTTAAAGCATTCACAAAACTCCCTTTTCTAAAATCTAATCTACACTCTCTAATGTGAAACCCCTTAACAGTTTGGGGTCACTATTATGTATTTCAAGGAAGTGAAGAGACACAGAACGGGTGGTGACTTTTTTTCTCAATATTTCTCTTATGTTCATACATTCTTCTTTTAAATGATCTTTTTGGTCTTCCTAATTACAAAAAATCGCAAGGGCATTGCAGCAAATAAATTACCCCTACACTATCACAAGTAAGGAATTGTTTAATGCAAAATTCTCTACCACTTTTTTTATCTGTCAATATTTCCAATTTTTTAGGACAATTGGTACAGGTGGTACATTTACCACATTTATGCCAACCTGTCACCGGTGACAGGGTAAAGGGGGTCTTTTTCTCCCCATCCTCATCCCTAATTGAATTATTCCTATTCTTACTCTTATTATGATTTTTATGTTTTCTATATAATTTTTGTTAGGGTTCTTTCTATATATAATATGGACATTATTTGGAACCAGATTCCTAAGGATTCTGTCATCTAGGACTATGGGACAGAATTTGTCCAAAATTCTCTGTAATTTATAAATTTGATCTGAATATGTGGTTGTGACAGAACCCTCCATCACTGGGGCTCCTGGAGAGGGCTGAGGGCAAGCCTCCTGCCACAGACTATGGACCTGTCCCTGGAACAGGGTATAACTTCACCCTAAGATTTAGTCCCTAGCTTCCCCCTAAGACTGAGTCTCTACCCCTGCCAAGGAGGGTGATAGTCCCCTTTTACCCCGGTCATGTTATTTCCCCAGTGAGCCCTTTTCCCCAGACTTGTCAGGCCAAAGGATACCAGACCTCCCAAAAGACTGTAATTACTTTAGAAGGTGTAGAAGTTGCTTCAGCACAAAGTACGTTATCCAGTTTTGTGTATTCTGGCCCCTCTGTAACACTTGTACCCATCCCTATTCCTTTGTCCCATTGTCTAGTTAATTCACTCATGTCTGGTTCCATTGTATCCTGTTGCCACCTACCCATTGTTCCATCACACAGTATGTTTACTCCCATTGTATAACTTGTGTATTGCTCCCATTGTGCCTCTTTGAATTATGTGCCCCTCCACCACTGGCCCTATTGTCTCTTCATATGTGGTTTGCAGTGGGGTGTATCCTATTGCATTCCAAGATGTGTTGATAATGCAGTTATGTATATATATAAACCCTGTTTGTTCTGCAATAAAGAGTTCTTATTCTAACCCCATACACTGGTGTTGCATGGTGGACTTGGGGCTGCTTGCTGTATCCAGAGTGCATTCACCCTACACTGAGTCCTGCATAAGTGAATGGGTGAATGGAACTATGATCCTGGTTCCTGGCTGGTGGAGTTCCTGAGTGTTGTCCTAGGTTAAGAAAGTACAGTTTTGGCAGAGCTACTCAGTCTGAGTACGGGTATCAGTCACAGTGGTTATTAGTGCTAAATCATTTTTCTTTTTCTGTAATTCGTTCCCATACCATATTATTAACCCTATAGACCTTATACATATTTTTGTCGATGTTTCATATTTTTATCCTTTATTTTAGATTTAGAAGTGTGTTACCCACATTTTAAAGCTGCAAAAATCTGACACAAAAGAGAAGAAAACAGGGAGCAGATCTGTTATTAAACATATGCATCACCACCACTATAAGTGGTGCTCACCAGATGGCATTTCAAATAACCTCAATTATAGAATACTGACTCAGCTTCCAGGTACCTCTATACCCTAGGGAAGTGCTTGAAGACTGACAAGTTTAAGTATTTTATTAACAGGAAATTCCTACGTGTTTTGTATCATCAAATTGATACTTCATCAGGGAAAGTACAAACATAACATTATGTTTGTACTTTCCCTAATAAAGTATCAATTTGATGATACGAAACACGTTGGAATTTCCTGTTAATTAAATATTTATACATAAGTCTGTCTTCAAGCACTTACATAAGATATAGCACCTAGAAGCGGAGTCCGTATTCTATTATTGAGGTTTTTATTTGAATTGCTATCTGGTTAGTACCACTTACAGCAGGGGTAATACATATGTTTTAATAACAGATCTGCTCTTAGATGGGTATGCTCCCTGTTTTTTTTCTCTTTTGCAAGCTGATAATGTGGATTTTAATTAGTTCTTGGACGAGTTCCTCTAAGTGTGAAACTGTACTCATAGATCGAATTTTAAGCGTTCCAATGTCTAAAGACCAAAGGCATCCTGATAGAACCTGGTAATTCTTAGCACCCTTTGCCATTGAGCTGGTTTTCCCTCTGTCATAGGAAGTAACTCGCAAGCCTCTGGGGAATGAGGGCCATGTTGTCCAATTTTGGATAAATGTAGTCTGGTGTCATCTTTGATCTGTCCACCTTGGGTTTCCTTGCCAGGAGTATATGCTCCCTATGGCATAGTTCTTGGCTTCACTGACACGCACAAACACTCCTGACATGTTAAGGCATCGACCATTAGGAGTGATATATATTTATACAAGTATATATAATAAATAATTAGTATGTATATAAAATAAAAATGTTCAATGTCTATATATACATTATGATGACAATTAATGTTACAATTCATATTAACATCTTACTCAAACATAAAACACTGATTCAGTAAAACTGAGTAGAGAACAATCTTCCCTTTTCTATACTATAGCAAAGATAGATTATTGATTATTACAGAATGCAGATTTATGTTATAGGTAAAATGTCACTTTTTATGATTCCATCACTGCTAAATAAGTGTTTTGCAAAAAAATTACTCAGTAAACGTGAGTCTTAACAGAGATCCTTTAATGTTGAGCTTTCTAATGAAAAAAATTCTATACTGATTTAGAAATCTTTCAAAACTAATTTCATATTTTACCAGTTGTTATTCATATGTTGGAAACCTTCAAAGAGGAGAACAAACGGTCTCTATTGGAGATTGGTGTGATTCTGTAGAAATTGTTCAACATGAATTTGTTCATACGTTGGGATTCTATCATGAGCAAACACGATCAGACCGAGATGACTATGTCACCATAATTTGGGACAACATTAAGCCTGGTAAGCCCTTTGCCTGTTTTTCAAATTCATATTAAACGTAATCCAAATGGAACAATATGTATCAATGAAAAGTAACTAAGTATATGACATGTCTGTTATGTATTTATGTTAATTAGGGCTTTATCTTATTTCTCATTATTTGTAAGTATATACATTTACTTGGATTTTTTTTATCAGTGAAAATGTACGATATGCAGAGGAAGGAGAAAAAAGCAATAACACAATATTGCTCTCAACAGTAAAAAATTGTTGAAATTTATATCCACTGACTTATAGTTAGTATGCATTGAATATAACCATTTAATTGCCGTATAGAGGCATCAGAGTGATGCTGGAATTTTTCATGTTATACATAGGAACAGAGAAACAATTAAACAGATATATACTTATTTAAAATACTGCTTATCAGGAAGCAAGCCCCAGAAAGTTGAGCCTGGGCTCTATTGATGTGGTAAAAAGGGTGAAATAAAGAGCAGGATAGTAGAGCATAATCACTGCATGAGAATCCACAATGAGTAGCTTTTTAATGCATAGGATTAACCAATGTCTGCATGGGGGCTTCACATTCCATAAGGGCGTTCGGTCAAAACAAAAGAGGATTCTAAATGTATTCTCATATTTGGGGTCCTCCATCAATAAATTCACCATGTGACTCAGAGGTTCATAAAACTGAACTAAACCTACAAGGTCCTTTAGGACCTGTTGAGGGGCTCACTGCACATTTACAGAAGAGGAAGGAAAATTGTGTCCTAGAGTATGGAGTCATCTGCTGGGAATTGTCTCCTCAATAGTATCTTCATCCACTTGATGAAAAGCTGTAGGAAGGAGTAAGGATACAAGATTGTTTTACCTTCATGGACAGCTAATTGAAGCATGTCATGGAACTTCCAGAAATTTTGCCCCAGCTAACCTCAGATGTACTTTTGATCATTGACAAGGCCCAATAAGGCTGAAATGTATGTCTGGGGTTAGCTAGTGTTCCTGTGCAGTGGGTACTTGTCTGTCATTTTGGAACTGGACTGCCCTTTTGAGCAGGATTAGTGTAATATGTATGTGGAAATGTCTCCTCTTTAATGGCATTAGAGAGCTAAAACATGATGTTTTCAAACAGTGACTATCCTTAGAACACATCACTTCTGCCTTTATTCATCTTCAGAGCCGCACACATTTTGGTATGTATAGCCAATAATAAAGTTGTTAAGAAGATGATTCTCTAAGATATGGTTCTGTAGACTATCAGGCTGCTATATATAAGAAGAATAGGGCAGGATGCGAACAAGAGTGTCCAAGAGGAATAATAAAACAAAGTTGGCAAGTTGTAATTAAACATTTAAGCCACTTGAGAGTACTCCAAATAGGAGGGATCTTCCAGCAGTTCATTACCTATGGAAGATGTCCTTAGCAACACTAAGAAGAGATACACCACTGAAAGCTGGCTGGATGGTAGTGAAGAGAAGGGACCCAACAGACAGGAATGTTACTGAGGAAGTTCCAAAAGAATAGTCAGGGTGGACAGCAAATGCACTTTGTCCCTAAATTTCCTTCAGTTTAAATGGGTCTTTAAAACCCTAGAATGCTAAGGTGTTTTTCCACTTCATTGCATAGCAATGTGTTTGAGACTTCTCTAGTAGTCAACAGATTAAAAGCCTCATTTAAATCAGTGGGAATTTGCTGAATTTTCATTTCAACCCAATGGTACATTTAAGTTGATCCAGAATTGCCACTCCTTAGCTTGAGGAAAATACTTTTAGATGTCCTATGAGCGTAACTCTCCATCTCTGTATCTGCCTCCAGTCATGTTGGACTACAAAGATGTAGATATATTATACTATATGCCAAAGGTATATTGTTTGAAGACAGATAACAGAGATAACCCTGCAGTACTAGCACTGTCTTCTACAGTGTGATTTGCCTTAGAGTGGATCAATATATACAAATAAAATATAACTTTTATTAATAAAAGATTAAAAAGGAATTAATAAATCCTAGTACTCTAGGGTAATGTAAATAGATGTGAAATATTCCGATTTCTAATTTCCACATACTGTTGTGTACTTCTAGTGTATTAAATGTCAATGTTCCTCAAAAGTGATTCGTCAATATGCCTATTGATATGCTCCTTCTATAGATAATGTCTTACAGGCACTCACTCCAATCTTTTAATGTCAGGGCATCAAGGCCTGTTAGCCTGAAATGATCAGTAATGTCCCATAAAAATATTTTTTTTGTTTTCTAGATTAAAAAAAACACAAAAATTGTGTGCAGCAAATCCTATCTCTCAAACCTTTATGGTTTGAAAGATATTCACCACTCTCGCCAGATGTCAGCTGTAAAGCTGCCAGCAGAAGATCCGTGTCGGCCGACATGAGGAGGCTCTTCAGAAGAGCTGAAATAGCGATATTTAGGAAGAACTACTTAATTGGAACGGTCTACAAAGTGTGCCTGCAAACCAGGTACACTTTGTAGACTGTTCCAATGAAGTAATTATTTTCAAATATCGCTATTTCTGCTCTGCTGCAGAGCCGTCGTCTGGTCCCAGGACCGGGATCTCCTGCTGTCAGCAGAGTGCTGACGTCAGGAGAAGGGATGGGAGGGGGGAACTTTAGGACCGAGGTTTGAGAGATGGGATTTGCTGCACATAATTTATTTTTTTTAATTTACAAAACAACATTTTTTTTTCTTGCTTAAAATACAGGCAGCACAATACATCTCTTAGTGTGGTAATGGTGTGCCAGAGAACTCAAAGAGTTAACAAATGCACCTGCTCAGATACTTAATCTTGGGTTCATTGTGTATACTGACGAGGCATTCTAAACCGACTTGCCTTTTACGATGTAAAAAAGAGGAATTATGATAGCTGACTTATCTTATATCTTGTTTAGAAATGCTGGCTACACAGTATGTCCCCTCAAATTATTGCCGTGCAACTAACAACTCATGGAGTTGGCAAATATACCTACACAAGGTTTCTTTCCTAGATACATAGGGTTACTGTGTGTGATACCTGGGCAATGAAAACGGGCTTGACTTAGTGGTGCATTCTTTTACTCAAAGGGTTAATGAATGCACTTTTCGAGACTCTGAATCAAGCTAAGAATGAGTATAGCTATGTACAACTATTCACATGTACTTCTTGGGTACATGTAAAATAGCACACAGTACTCTGCTACCACCAATTTTTCAAAGTGAATCTATACTTCAATGCCGGGCACAAACTGGCTAGCCTTTGAGTCAAATTTAAGTGTAGCTATGTATGAGGTATCAGCATGCAAAAGTTCAGAGCACCTGTTTAAAATACCTCAATTATTCTGCTACCACTACATTTGCAGGTTCCGATTCCTGTGCTAGATTACTGGGGCATATACTGGCTTGCAGAGAATATTAACACAGAGAGAAAATGGATTTTAATTAAGATTGGACCCTAAGTTTTATGTCACCGTATGGATATGTACGACTATTCACATGTACTTCTCAGGTACATGTAAAATAGCACACAATACTCTGCTACCACTAATTCTTCTAAAGCGAGTCTATACTAAAATGCCGGGGCACAAACTGGCTTGCCTCTAAATCAGTTGAAGTCTAGCTATATTGTTCTGCTACCACTACATTTGCAGGTTCTGATTCCTGTACTAGATTACTGGGGCATGAATCGCTTTAGAAGAATTAGTGGTAGCAGAGTACTGTGTGCTATTTTACATGTATCTGAGAAGTACATGTGAATAGCTGTACGCAGCCATACAGCAACATGAAGCTTAGGGTCCAATTTTAATTGAAATACATTGTCTCTCTTCATTAATATTCACAGCAAGCTGGTATATGCCCTGGTAATCTAGCACAGGAATTGGAACCTGCGAATGTAGTGGTAGCAGAATAATTGAGATATTTTAAACAGGTGCTCTGAACCTATTAAGCCAGCTCCAGTAGGACATCTAGTAGTGAACCCAGTCATTGGGTTCATTCATTCTTGAGAATCGAAGCTCTGCGCTGCACTTTTCATGAATGAATAAATCACCCGGTCACTCACAAACTGGGTGATTGATTCATTCATGAAAAGCACAGCACAGAACTGCTCTGAACTTCTCATGAATGAATGAACCCAGTGACTGGGTTCACTACTGGATGTCCTACTGGAGCCGGATTAATAGTGGCTCCAGTAGGGAGAAAAGGAAGGCAGCAAATGCATTCCTTGTCGCCCACATTCATCACTTATGCTACTAGATAGGTGATCTGTGCTGAGGGGGGCATCAGGAGGGGTCCAGATTCCCTCCGCCAGGTCTGAAGTATTTTTTTTTTAATAAAGCGCATATTACACATTTTTACATATATAAACGCAAGTTATACAGCTGCATACCTTGCCTATTAACCATTCAAGTACCAGAGGGGTATGCAAACACATTGCAAAGGAATGTGTTTTGTACCACTCTGGTACTCAAAGGGTTAACTCTGCACTACATATACAAAGGAGGCAGAATGTCAGATTGTAGGGGGTAGTAGGTCAGAGGGAGCATTGGATGTTGGATTTCTAGCATGTTGTGCAGCATGGGGAACACCACCATTGTGTGTTAGCCCCATATACACTGCCTGATACTCCCAGCCTTCTTCCCTTGCCAGGCAGTGCCCATGGGGATTTGATCTGTCCATGGTGCTGAAAGTCTTCTCTTTACTTCCCCACTGGCCAAGTAGGGAAGCAGAGACAATGCTGTTAAACATCAGAATTGTCGTAGTGTTGGTGATGTGTGAAGAGAGGAAACCCCTTCCACATCAACAACAATTCACATCCCTCCCTGCTTGTGATTGATTAAGGGCTGTTACTGCATAGGAAAGAAAAGGGTGATCCCAACTGCCCCAGCCTCAGGTAGGTAAAGTTGAGACTGTGAACTCTGACAGCAAAGGCTGCTATCAGAGTTTAGTGAATGTGTTGACGTGTCACATTAACATATCAACACCCCTCCCTTGCATATGAAACCGTCTCATTATTCAGCATTTCCATATGGAAATGAGACAATATGCTTCACTTCCATATGGAAATAGGCCATTGTCGATGTGATGAATGAAAATTTGTAAACCTGTCGGATGTATGCTGATGATGGCATATTTTTATTGCAGTGATGATGATGTGATGTCATTGACACTTTAGTGAATACTATAGATATGCCTTTGACACTGCTCCGACAGGACATCAACATTTTCAGCCCTCTTCGAGGTTTATTGAGTCTAGGCCAATGAGTTGGAAGCCTCTCTGCCAGACAAAAAACAGAAAACATTGGGCCACATGTATACAGTAAATTGTGGAACAATCTGGAAATCCATCTGCATCAAAAGGGCCAAACTAAATTCCTATGAATTTATATGGGAATTTTAACCCATTGAATGGTAGTGTGTAGTGTGAAGCAATGCATTGGAGACTTCTCTAGCATTCATGGGGTTAAAGTTGAAATCAATGTGTGTTTGGGGAAATTATATGTTTTCCTTATAACACAGTGGGTTTGCTCTGGAATTAAGCCTCTTAGTTCTTATATATGTATGACCCAGTGCCTCTCTCTGTCTCTCTCTTGCAGGTTACGAGGGCATTTTCGGCAAAGGTACTGCACCAAGCTTTCTAAATGTCCCGTATGATTATACATCACTTATGCACTACTCCATGGACGCATTTGGCAATGGTGGGCCAACAATCTTAACTAAGAATCCATTTTTCAAAACATTAATTGGGGGACAAATGGATTTAAGTGAGAAAGATGTCCAACAGATTAATAGACTATATAATTGCAGTAAGTATATAACATGTTTAATCCCTCAAATGCTATGATGTTCTATATAATTTTCGAAGCAATTGCTTTGATGCCTCTGTAGCATTCGAAACTTTAAAAAAAGTTATTTGAACACCACAGATAACAAATGCAGAACATATAAATTAAAGGACAATTAACACCAATGGAACAGACTTAGTAAATAAGCCAGGGGCTGCTGTATACAGTCCCAAATTACTCCTATCAGATATCTGAGTGACCAGAAACCCTCCCCTCATCTGTAATGCAACCACAAACTTCACTTTTCATTTGCATTGCCCATAGGCTTTCTGTTAATGTGTCAAGCCCAATATAAGGGCTGACTACCATCACCCAGGGCTCAGGGAAATGGAGGTCATGGCCTACTTTACCCACTTCCAGTTATATACCACCCACATTTATGTCTGACCCCCAGTTATTGTTCCAGCCTGCCATCCCAGTCCACCTCCTTTTTGCTAATTTGATAATTGACATTAATGTTGTGAAGAAAGTCAAGTGATACCAATGAGCTTACAATTGAAACTGAGCTAGGCTAGTGATACCACAGGAGAGAATGATGGCCTTTTTAGCTGAAAGTGAAAAGGAATGGGAGACAGAGATGTAAATGGAGATAAGCATCAAAACCATCACCAGCAGTGGTATTGCTGAGATTGCTGCTGCCTTAATTACTGCTGCTGAGTTGTCAGGGTGGACTGTAATTAGAAGCAGAGAATTAAGGAGCATCTGCTTACATTCAGTCCAATAGAATTCGCTAAGCTGGTGGCAGGGAGGATTTGTCATTATTACTAAGTAGTCTTGTTGTCACGTCCTTAGAGGAGTGGATAAGGGCCAGAAAAACAGTAGTACTTGGTTTCTGAGGGAATGTTTTGACATTGTGTCAAGGTGTTTGGTTGCAGTTGTTCCAGTTGCTTGATATGAAAGCAGATATAACAAAAAGATCAGCACTATATTCACCCTTAAGGATAAAGGATACAGTGATACCTCAATGGTAAAAGGTATTTCTATTTAATAAAAAACATTCATACATCCAGTAAAATAAAAATAAACGTTTAAAATAAAATCACATGTATTGTACGCACTATGAATGTGACTGTTTTCCAAATCCTAATGTTATTGTGCCTCGACTACCCTGGATCGTCGGCGAATCGAAAACCCTCAACCATGGACATCCCGATAACTTTGAGGATCAGATTCTACCCACCTGTCGGTAAGTAATGTGCCCACACAATACTGTCCATCACGACTTCCTCACTCGACTACAATAGGGCAAAATCCCCCTCCACCGTCTCAAGAAGTCCCTCAAGGGTTAACTCTCCTCCGCCCGCCACGCCAATCATGGCACACACCAAAAACAATACCACAAATGTACCCCCAACACACAAAAAAATATATGTATTAAATCAACCCACCTATCCATGAAGGCAAATGCAGGAATTAACCCTACACATACCTTCACTAAAACCTTAATGATACTCTGTGATATTCATTCACCGACAGAAACCCTACATCAGAGCTCTGTCGGTAAATAGTCACTCCTTACACATACAAATATACAAATATTCCTAAAATTATAAAATACAAAAAATCATCTTCTAAAAATTCAAAAATCAGCAAGCCCAATCGATCCACTGGATACTAAATCGTGGTAATCCCTCAGATGGCAATGTCTTACTCTTAAAGTAATTTTGTATCTTTATGACATCAGTTCCTTATCAGATCTTCCAGATATATATATATCCACATTCCCAACATGTATTCAAATGTCCGATACAATCATAAAGGACTGGATTCTATTTAATAGAGCATTGTTTTCATACACACTCTCAATCCCGATTATTATATACTGCATTAAAATCTTCTGTAGCATTCAACAGCTCATACCTTTACATATATCTCAAATCTGTAGAGTACCATTCTGATCCCAATGTTATTCACAGACGCCTGTGTTTGTTGTTCTCGTGTGTCAATCTAACAACAGCTGTGAGATATCCGATGGTCTCTTCTCATCCTTCCGGTACGCTGTTTTGTTCAGCATTATATCGGGGATTCGTGCACCTAGTTTTCTCTACCAATGCTCCCAGATCCTTTATACACCCTTCATGCCAACTCCTTTCCAACGCGTTTTGAAGCAGTATACTTGCTTCTTCCTCAGGGAATCATTTTCCTTCCTAGCCTTCAGGCTATTTAACTGCAATCTCCCCCGGAAATATTCATCCTCATTACACATGAAAGTATATATTAACCCTAACCTACCTCAATCCCTTCTACCATAATTACATAAAATTATCTCCCACTCTACATAATGCAAGGTATTACAATATCATTGCGGACTTCCTCCAGTGATTTGACACATTAAAATCAGTGTTAAATTTAAACTAATAATCCAAATGTAATCCTTCTACAAATATATATATAATATCTCCGAAACCACATAATCCAATTATCATTTTAGATTCCCTTAAATATGGTTTCTACTACAATCTACAAAATCACTAGAGGAATCTTCCCTATACCCTACTTTAGTAAAGAAATATAATCTAAAATGAATCACTGTATCCTTATCCACACCACTCTATATAATGTTCTAAAGTCATCTACCCAACTAAAACCCTAATCACTATTATAATAACTAAACAGATAACCTTCTCCACTTATAGAAATCCAAAGACCTCTACATCTGAATTAAGACCATAAGGTTGTAACGTCTTCATTTCAAAAATCCATTGGGTTTCTTTCCTTGACGTCTTTTGTTTATAATCTCCTCCCCTCCAATCCTTCTTAACAGTGTCTATTGCCATAAATGTTAATTCTTTAATATTGGAAGAATGACACTCCAAAAAGTGTGCCGATACACTGTGTTGTTTATAACCAATTTTAATATTATACACATGCTCCCTTATACTATCCTTCATCTTCCTCTTTGTCCTTCCGAAATACTGTTTATTACAAGTGCAGGTCAAAAGATATAAAACACCTTCAGAATGACATGTCATTCCTTCTTTAATCTTAAATTTCTCCCCTGTAGACATGGATGAAAATTCCTTAACACTTCTCTGTGTGGGACAGTTTTTACAACCCACACACTCCCCACCCTTGTAAAAACTGGACTTCTTTGTAAGCAATTTTCCCCCCCTTTTTGTTAAGATTTTTAATACTGGGAGCTATTTGAATCCTTAAATTTGGAGCTCTATTGAATATAATTTTAGGTTTCTCTTGCAATATGGGATGTAATATCCTGTCATTTTGTAATATTTTCCAATGTTTTTGAATATTTTTTTCTAAACTTATAATGATCTTCAGGATATGGACAATATATCACATTATCATTATATTGTTCTTTACCTGAATTCTATTCTTTGAATAGATCTCTTCTATCTTTATGTTTAATCTCCTCTATTTCTTTTTCTAATTTACTTCTATCGTATTGTTTCTCTACAAATCTTTCTTTTAATTTATTAGCCTGTTCCTCATACATATCAATCTCTGCACAATTCCAAAGAATCCTATTAAACTCCCCTTTTGGGATGTTTTGAAGCCAGGGGGTAGTGGCAGCTGTCCATATTGATGTAACTATTTACATCCGTCTTTTTGAAGAATGTCTTTGTTTTAATCTTACCTTCTTCAATATAGATTGTTAGATCCAAAAAACTTACTTGCTCTTTACTTGATTCCACTGTAAATTTCAAATTATAATCATTATTTGAAATTTTTGCCAAAAATTCATTCAATTTATTTTCACCTCCTCTCCAAATAAAAAATTTATCATCTATATATCTTTTCCAGGTTACCAGGTTTGTGCCGAACTCATTGCCACTCCACACATTATGGAGTTCCCAATACCCCATGTATAGATTTGCATAGCTTGCCGCGAACCTGGTACCCATTGCTGATCCTAATACCTGTAAATAAAACCCAGTTTCTTCCTGCTCTCAATGGAAAAATTAGTATTCCAATACACCCATGATTCTAGAGGAGGAGCAAGAGGAGAAGAATTATAGAAAAACATATTTTCTCTAGATACACCTGAAGGGGTGTGGGCAAGTTGTGGTGCTGCTACTGCTTCAGACGCATCACTGGATATAGTGGCAAGTGGAATCATTTTCAACCGTCTCATATCACTACTGTTGATTCTAGTCCCTTTGTCAGCTCTATGCTCTTACCTTTAGAGGGGAACCGGGCACTTCAGTGCTCGTCTGGGCAACCGGTCCCCTCTGCCTTCAGTCCATCGCGGCTTCATTCCGCGTCTCTGCTCTGCCTTCCGCATCCGGTTTGCAGAGTGTGGGCGCGCGTCACTGGGAATCCCTCTAGTGATGTTGCGGCCCGTTCTTAAAGGGACAGGGTCATTTAGCACTCCACCTCCCAGGAGTGGGGAGGGTATATTACTTGCCTGGACACTACCTCAGTTGCCCTTTTGTGTTGTTCCAGTGCAGTTCAGTTAGTTTTCTCTGTGTATGATCCTTGGCTTGTTATCGTTACTCCTAGTGTCCAGTATTGTGGCTTGTCTAATTACCCGCTTGGTTCTGACCATCGGCAGTGGCTGACTACCCTTTCTGGTACTGATCCCTGGCTTGTCTGACTACCCACTCTGATACTGACCTCTGGCTTGGCTGAGTTGGCTGGTTTTTGTTCCGGCAACTTGCGTCAAATAGCGTGAATTGTGGAAACATCAAAGGAAAACAATGAGAGTGAGCTGAAAACAGTCAGAAATGTAACACTTACCTGTCATCCACTGTATGGCGAAGGGTAGTCACACCAAATATTGCTCTGATTTAGATTTTTCTTCTGGTCACTCACTATCATTTTGTTAATTGATCAAAATAAACTATTAAAATGTTTATTTTTGAAAGCATTCTTACTTTACAGCATTTTTCACACCTTCCTAAGACTTTTGCACAGTACTGTATATAATTTTTTTCAGCAAATTCATGTAACACCTTTTATATTTAAGGCTTGTAAGTGACTTACCTCCCAAGAACAAAAAATTAACTGCATTTTACCTTATTATCCAGCACTTGGTTTTTCTTTTACAGCATCTTCTGTAACTTTCTTGGATTCATGCAGTTTTGAACTAGATAACATCTGTGGCATGGTGCAAAATTCTGAAGATAATGCTGACTGGTTGTATGTTTCCCATGTCCCTGCTGGGCCCAGCACCGACCGTACATATGTGGGAAAAGGTAAAACTTGCTTAATATATTTACTAATATCTGCTAAAATGCAAACCTCCCTTCTTTAGTCTAAGCAGGACATGCTGAAATAGTCATTCTCCTGTATCTCTGTCACTACTGTTTATTAACCTTCTGAATGTTAGCATAGTGTGCAAAACATTGCTTTGCAATTATTTGCCCATCCCTCTAGCACTCAGAGGGTTAAATGTTTTAATCCCCCCCTCCCTTTTTAGCTGCAACGGTCAATTAAAAGGGGTGGAACAAGTATCTCCAGTGAGCACAAGATCTTACATTCCTAGATAATATTGTAGATCCTATCTTCATTTTGAAGAGATTTTGTACACGAGTGCATAAGCTCTAGACATAAAAGATGGAGTTTTCTTACCAATTAAAGAAACATAAACAACCTAGTAATAAACCCCCTCCCCAACTTACCAGAATCTGGCCATTTAGTACTCGATGTATGTTCATTAAAGTAGATATAATTCTTTGTTCCTGGAAATCTGGACTGAAAACTCCCCCCCACTGAAACATTCCATTCTTCCGTCCAAAACACATCAGTGCAAGGGGTCCTTGGAGGTTTATTGCACTAAGTTGTCATAGGGATAGAATTTCCAATGTGAGACCCTCTCTCCAATTCCTATGTTGTATGGAATTTATGCAACAAGATCTCTCAAACCTGAGTGCATAGGCACCATAACATAAAACAGGGATTGGACAGTTCATCTTGCCTTATTGCATCTTCCCACACACACACACACACACACACACACACACACACACACACACACACACACACACACACACACACACACACACACACTGGAGTCCTGCAACAAAGCATCGTAACTGCCTCTACATTGAAGAGTCTACACAGTACTAATAAGGATTCGTTTTGGAGAACCAAGCCACTCCGAACTGATTCCTAGTGACCATTATATTTTTATGCCTATATTAAGTTAAGGGGCTTTTATCTTATGGTCTATGTGAAACACAGGAATCGTGGGAGTAAGTCCCCTCCTCCAGGGGGGGCAGGGCACTTGATGAAGGTTGAGACTTTCTCTTATATCCACTTTACCCCCACCTGTACCTGCCCATTTATTAAAGTGACCTGGCTCTGGCTGGATGCAGGGCAAGGATTCTCTTAACTAGCTTTATTTTTTATTTTCTCCTAATAGGCATGGGGCTGTATAATCCCCATTAGGTGGGCTCCTATCTCTGGCAGCCACTTCAGGGAGCTGAGGCAGGTGGAGGATGGCTTGCTTAGGCTGCCTTATCCTCCTGTCTTTCTCTGAACAGCATGTTTGAGCAGCATCTTTGAGAAGCTTCTTTGCTTGCTCATATAGGAGCCTGAAGACTGAAGAGAATGGATCCTTTTCCCTCAGAGTTCACAAGTCCTGTGAGTATGTCCCAATTCCCTTGACTGACAGCTACATTCTTTCATTGCGAAGTCATAGCCTGGCTATTACTCTAATCTATCGTGTGCTGTGACAGCACATACATTTGGGAAATGCTCTGATGTTCCTGTTTTTTTCTTTCCATTGTGTAATGGCATTAAACCATTGCACTGCTTCCCTGGTTTTACTCGATAATCGGATTTCATGACTTCTCTTCTCTGTTGGATATAGGAAACAAAAAGAAACAAGAAGCACTTCCTGGTGTAATATCCTTATAATTGATGGGAACCTCACCACCACCTATAAAATGGTACTCACAAAATTATAGGCTGGAAATACACTTATGTGCAAAGCAGCTATAAAACATAGGGATATTCAAGCTGTCCCTTAGCCAGCTCTCTCCACCTCAGAGTATGGCTGCCACTCTTCACCTCCACTCTCGAAGGAACCGAATACCCAAAAGACAAAAAACTCACAAAGAGGGCGCCAATAGTGCTTAACTCTGATAGACTGAGTATCAATAACAAATTTAGATGAATTGCACTCACATTCAAGTATGGCTGTATGTATACTTATGTACACGCACAGCTAAACACACTTGCAGGGGTATCTTACCGCCCTTGCTCGGTATTCTTTCATCAGCTGCCACAGGATCCACCGTCCACTTTCAATCCAAAAAAGATGATAGCCGCTCCAGCAAAAAAATCCCAAGATTGAAATTTATTCACAATAAAAATATTAAAATTACCCACTAAAAAACGCGTTTTGCAGCGTTAAAACGCTGCTTCATCAGTAATGTAGGCTATACATAAAATGAAACCTGAGCATTTTCTGCTCTGCTCTCCTTTCTGCTCTGCTGCATCGCCAGTTGCTCAGTGCTGTTTTACTGGTGATTCCTGACTGAGCTCCCCTTGGCTGTCTGTTCTTGGAACCTTGCACATCCCGACGCATCCCTGTCTCCTGCTTGTGCCGAGGCAGCAGCCTGCATCCTTGCCATTCTTATCGGACTGTGCAGCATTCAGTGCTTACAGCTCCCCCCTACTGTTTGAGAGTAGTAATTGCTGATCTCTCCAGGACGTCCCAGTGCATCTGCCTAGTGTTACCTGGTTTGCAGCCCTTGTTCCTTGATTCTGGGCTATTTGCCACTTCAGCTGCATTCATCTGATCATCAGCCCAGCTGAGAATTACAGTCGTGTTCATCTGATTATCAGCCCAGCTGAGAAGCACATCCGTGTTCCTGTGATCATCAGCCCAGCTGAGAATTACAGCCATGTTCATCTGATCATCAGCCAAGCTGAGAATTACAGTTGCGTTCATTTGATCATCAACCCAGCTGAGAATTAGAGTTGTGTTTGTCTGATCATCAGTCCAGCTGAGAACTACGTCCTCATTCATCTGATCATTAGCCCAGCTGGAATCCAGTTATTATTTGAACCTCTGTGCGTTTGCAATTTCCCTGTCCTGACTCTTTATTTGCTGAGACTCACCTTACCGCTGTCCATCATAGAGCCAAGTCATCTGCTGATTCAGAGGTGCATACCATCAGGCTATTTTATGCTCCGGGCCCTCGTCTCCTTGTGGACTTGCACTCATTGGACTATTCTTCTGTGCATCTTCTGGGCCTTGTCCAGGTCATCTTCCATCTGGAAGACTTTTACCCAGCTCTTCAGTCCAGAAAGAGACCTACCCAGCTACGACACCTGCTCCCCAGCTTCCATTCCAAGCTCCAGCAGTCTGAGACTCGGCATACAGGGTGTGACAGAATAATCAAGCCATTATTATGGATCCATCAGAGCTATCCAGAATGCAAGTTCATCAAGATCAACAGGAGCAGGTCTTTGTGTCACATGACGTTCACCTCCAGAATCTAGAGAGAAAATTGGAAGCTATTTTAGATCCAAGGTTACATTTATCATGTTGGTCCTGAAGGGCAAGGCCTTGGCATCCCCATTTTACAGAATTCTGACATCTTTATTAAGACATTTAAATCCACCTTTGACAGCCCAGGAAGAAGGTCATACACTGAGGCAGCACTACTTGAACTTTTTCAGGGGGGCACAAACTTTGAGTCAGTATGCCATTGAGTTCAGGACATTGCATACGAGACAGACTAGAATGCAGGGGCACTTAAGGCGGCATTCAGAAGGGGACTTAATGATCGTTTGAAGGACTCTCTGACCTGCAGACCAATTCCAGAAGATTTAGAAGGTCTTATTTCCTTATGTTATGACCTTGACCAAAGAGTCCAGGAGAGGCAAATAGAAAGAGACAGAACCGGATGTATTAGAACACAAGTCTGGACAAACCAACCTCAAGCAATCACAGAGAATACTGTTGAACCCATGGAGACTGGAACTATCAGATAACTAAACTTTCTGAAGAGGAGAATAGAAGTAGATGCTCGCTGGGACTTTGCTTATATTGTGGAGTTAAGGGATATTCAGTCCGCCAGTGTCCTGTCAAGCCGGGAAACTCCCAGGCTTACGGGTCGAGAGGGAGGAACCATCGCACATCCTGATACCAATTCACCTAGTATAGTCTGAAAAATCATCTAGGGTTCTGGCTTTTGTGGATTCAGGAGCAGCAGGTATATTCATGGACGAAAGATGAGTTATGAGTCAAGGAGTTCCTCTCCAGCTGAAAACTTCCCAGCTCCTCATCTAATCTAATGATGGTTCCTCACTGGCTAGGGGTGTGGTATGACTGGAATCCCAAGCCCATCTTTATGACTACTGGATCCTTTCACAAAGAGACTATATTCTTTGACATCATTCAGTCTTCCATGAACCAAGTTATCCTCGGTTTCCCATGGCTAAGACATCATAATCCAGTTATCGACTGGGTATCTGGACAAATAGATTCTTCTAGTCATTCTTGTTTTCAAGGCTGTATCAAACCTATCACCAAGCAAGTGCTGGGAGGATCAGAATTAACTAGCTCTTTTGAGAGAGAAACCATAGACATTCCTCCCCAATATCAGGATTTTTTGGAAGAAGTCTCCAAATCTAAGGCAGAAGTACCCCCCCTTGTCTCTGGGACTGCTCCATTGAATTATTAACTGGAACTACACCTCCTCATACCGAGTCATGCCTTTTATCTCCAGCTGAATGTATCACCATGTCAACATGTTTCAAGGAAAACTTGACCAAGGGATTTATAAGACCATCTTACTCCCTGGTTGGACCTGGCTTCTTTTTTATTAAGAAGAAGGACAGCTCCCTACAGCCATGGTTGCATTGATTACCGTGGACTGAATACGATCACGGTGAAAAACTATTACCCGATACCATTAATTATGGAATCATCTGAATTACTCCGAGGACCCGCTATATTTTCTAAATTCGATTTAAGAGGATTGTACAATTTGTTTTGGATCAAAGATGGGGATGAATGGAAGACTGCTTTTAATACTCATGATGGACATTATGAGTATTTGGTAATGCCTTTTGGGTTCTGTAATGCCCTGGCTGTGTTCCAGGGGTTCATGAACAATATCTTCAGGGATCTGCTTTCCACTTTTCTCATCATTTATCTGGATGATATCCTAGTCTATTCTTCTAGCCTCTAGTTACATCAAACTCATGTCAGAACAGTATTGTCAAGGCTGCAAGGCTATAACCTATTCATAAAACCAGAGAAATGTGAATTCAAGCAGGACAAACTCGCCTTCTTGGGGTACATTATTTCCAATACTGGACTAGAGATGGATGAGAAAGTTAAAGAAGTTACCCAGTGGCCCTTGCCATCTGATGTCAAATCTATCCAAAAGTTTATTGGATTTGCAATCTATTATCAAAGATTTATCTGCAATTTTTCTAAAATGATTGCACTCATCACATCCCTTACTAAAACAGAAGCAAATCCCAAACAGTGGCCAAAGAGGCCATCCAAGCCTTTGAATCACTAAAGAGATCCTTCATGACTGCTCCAGTTCTACACTTTCCAGAGCCAACCCTACAATTTATCCTAGAAGTCGATGCTTCAGAATTGGGAGCACATGCAATTCTTCCCCAGAGAGATCCAGACACTAAGAAATAACACCATGCTCTTTTTTTTTCTCCAAACAATTCTCTCCTGTTGAATCTAGCTATTATGTTGGAAATAGAGAATTATTGGCTATAAAGATGGTGTTGGAGGAATGGCATTACCTATTGGAAGGAGCAACTACACCAACACTAATCCTTACAGATCACAAGAATTTACAGTTCTTAGAATCAGCAAAGAGTCTCAATCCCAGACAAGCCCGATGGGCTCTATTCTTCACAAGATTCAATTTTACAATGTCATACCATCAAGGGTCCAAGAATGGGAAAGCTGATGCCCTATCTCGACAGTTTGAACCAGGACTAGTCATGGAACCAAAACCCAATATTCCCTCTGATCATTTTATGGCCGCCTTATCTACTGAGACCCTAAGGAAGATCCATTTGGCTCAAACAACTCCTGCACCCAAGCAACCTCCTGGCACATTGTTTGTACTGGTACAGCACAGACCAGAGAGACTGATTTTTTTTTCACCCATGCCCCACATTGGGTCATCTGCGAGTTAAGAAAACTATGAAGCTTATTCTTCGACAATTCTGGTGGCCATCTATTCATCAGGATATACAAGAATTTATCTCAGCTTGTCCCTCCTTACCAGTACCTTCCCTGCCCTGGACGCTTTCAGCCATAGATTTTATTGTTGAACTACCCAATTCGGTTATACTTGTATTCTTGGACAGATTTTCAAAACAAGCACATTTTATTCCACTTAAGAAATTACCTTCTGCTACAGAACATTCCATAATATTTCTCCGGGAAATATTTTGTCTTCATGGTTGTCCACTCAATATTGTGTTGGACAGAGGATCACAGTTTATCTCTTTCTAAGCCAGACTAGGGATCAGTCTCCACTTTTTGTTAGCATGCCAGTTTGTCTAATGGACAAACTGAATGAACTAATCAGACACTTGAATCATTCCTGCAACACTTTATCTCTGACAAACAATTGGGTAGAATTATTGCAATTCTTTGAATTTGCTTTCACAAACAAGCTTAAGTCCTACAAATCAATCTTTCTTCAGGGCTTGGGCCTCTAATAAGTCTAAGTCCTACAAAGGCCTCTAACAACAAATCAAACAAATCATCCTCTACAAAATACTCTATCAAGTAAAGTATCAGTCCACCCCAGTGTCAGCTTATGTCAGGGGGTTCCTGTCTCTATCACTTTAAATACAAATGTCTTATTTTTTTTATTGATTTATTTTTTTTTAACTGTCCCCCCAATACTAGTCAATTAACTCCCCCAAAACAAATTCCCTGTTTAAATGATTCATTTATTCATTCACCAACACAGGCACCCTCCTCAGACCCCTTTATACCATGTCTTATGGTTCCTATTTTATTTTAAACTGATTGTTTCCCCACACCCCACCAAACAGACGCCCTCATGCCCCTTTTATACTATGCCTTTGGGAAATAAAATATTATTTGCTATGTGTTGTGTGTAACTTCTATGTTCCTCTTCATTTCAATGGAATGAGCTAGGCAAAAAAAGCGAAAAAAAGCGGGAATTTTTTTGGCAAGCGGAAAGTGACATTTTTCGTCAATTTCAGTTTGAGGCTAAAATTTTCGCCCATCCATACTTATGATTCCTGAAGGTAACTTCTAGTTACATATGGAAAACAATACATATTTTTTTCCAAAAGGAATTGAACTTTTGCATGATGCCTCACATGAAGTAAATTTTGCATCGAAGCTATGTTATAATTGCAAAAGAGTAAAAAATTACTTCTTTTACTAAAATCACACACTATATATCAAAAACATTTTTGTTGATTCTGAACATTTCAGTAATTTGAAAAATCCCTGAATCCCCCAAGTGTAGAAATACTAAATATGCATGGTTTTACCTATATGCATAGCCTAAACAAACCCATAATTATTGGGAGCGCAAAATGCTATTTTCAACTTTATGAACTAAAATGAACATTTCAGTGGTTACATGGTAAAACATTCTTAAATTAGCTCAGTAACTATATAAAACTATATATATTTATTTATATATTTCCCTCTGCATCAAATAAGGGGTCATGTGCCTTTCTTTTCCTAGACTGGTGTGCACCAATATTTCCAGGAAATGGTGCTAAAGGAAAAATTGCATTTCCACCCCTTCAAAGGTACTAGAATTTTGAAAACTATTTAAATTCCAACTGTACTCATTAGCTAGTGCTCTTTGGATCAAAATGACACCCCATTGATATTTGATGACTTACTGGAGTAGGTACCAGAAGTACAAAGCTACACCAGATACAACCTCAGAATTTTCTTAAATGTTTCAAAATGACTTACCTGTACTAACATTCCACAGGACATGAAGAAAAGGTAGACAAAGCATTCCGCATCAAATGAGGGGGACACTTAACTTTCTATCTCTAGCCTGGTATGCACAAATGTTTCCAGAAGGTGACATTATAGGAAACAACTAAGCTATTTTACATTTCTATCTCTTCATCAGGCTTTGAAAAAACATAACATTTATGACTGTAATAATTAGCTACTACTCTTCCAAGAAAAAATACCCCCTGTTGGTATGAGCTGTTATACTGTAGAGGGTGCAAGAAGCACAAAACTGCACCAACTACAAGCTATCATTTCTCATACATGTTTTCAGCTATGACTTACCTGTACTAAAATGGTTATGAGATAAATTAAGAAAAGTTGGTAAATCATACAGTTCTGGAAAATTGTTAATTAGCTGCATCAAAGTGTGCACAACTATTTCCACAATGTGGCATTACAGAAAAAAAAAACATGTTTTTTTACATGAGTCACTTCAAAGATGCTAAAATGGTTCAACACCATGGTATTTTCTAGTGTATTCAGGACCTCTGTCAGAAAAATGATTCCTAACTGGTATGGGTTGACATACTATATTGGGTGCCAGCAGCGTGGCTACCAATGAAACAAGGATGGGGATGCAAACAGTGTATGTGTGATTCTATAACTACCAATTTAAACAGGATAATGTATGTATGGTCCTGGGACTGCCAGTTGAACCAGGTGTGGTGGTGGTGATGGTGGAGGGGGGGTCAGGCAGTGTATGTGGGTATGTATACCAGTGGACAGGAAAACAAGGCTGGGCAGGATAGACATGCATATATGCCAGTGTGCACAGGAATCAGACTGGGAATCATTGTATGTCTACCAGACTGTACTGGTAGCCGATGTCTACAAGTTGGCAGTGGAACCAGAGTAGGGAAATGTAACTGTCAGGGGGCTGTGGGACCAGGCTGGGGAGGGGGGAATGTTAGGCTATGTGGGGGAGAAAGGAGGCAGATAGTGTGTATATCACAGGGGTGTCCAGAGCATTGCAAAGTAATGCAGTGGACCCCCTGTGGCACATAGGGTTGATTTTTTTCATTATTTTTTAAATGGGGGGACATCAGGACCCAATGAGGTATGAATAAAAAAAAAAAAAAAAAGAAAAAGGAATATCCTTTGTGTGCCACAGGGGGTCCAATGCATTGCAAAGCACACACAGGATTATTATTTTTTTCATTATTTTTTATTCTGTCCTCTTTGGGGTGGGGTAGGATTGAAGTGGGAGAGCATGTTGATCTTCTGGGTAGCCAATATTGATCTCTCAGAGTGATTGACTGGGATATCAATACCTGGGGGAGTATCAGGAGGGGCCCTGATGCCCCCCCATGATGTCTGAATAGACAAAAAGGGAGGGTATAGAGGTAAAGTCCAGTTACATGTCCCACATGTGGCTGGCACTTTAGGGGTTAAAGCCAAGTACATTTCATGTTGGGTCTCATGACTATATCAGAGCATAAGGGAAACATGGGCAAAACTAAAAACCCCTTTATTACCTTTAATCCCATTGACCTATTGATCCCCATGGCAGATTGGTTTCCCTAGGAATTTCTGTGGTTCTCTGTGTCCTCTATGTTCCGTGGCCCCTGCACAACTACTGCGTCCCTCATCTGTTGAACAGGAGCTTGCATGGAATAAGGCCTTGATTTCCTCTGTGAGTCCTATCCCTTCATCTGCCATGTGGGTCTTAGACCTTTGATCCCACTGGCATCCTGCTACCCCAAAAAAGACACTTGAGTCATTTTACTGAGTTTAATGCCCCCATTATTTTGGATTCTTCCACTGAGGAAGGGAAATGATGCAGACCACCTGGACTCTTTCTTCTCTGCTGGAGATTCATATAAGGAAGACCCTGGTTCTTCTGCTGAGAGTCTTATTTGGGCTGTTCTGGAGACACTGTTCTGGAAGCCTCATACTCTAGCTTCTCTTCCCCTGATATTTGAAAGATAAGCAAAAAGGAGGTTGCTATTTTTTCCTACTCTCTCCATTCCTTAGACCAGGTACTCCTGGAGGAAAAGAGGATGTCTGACAGAAGGTATCCCTTCCTAGGTGTATTTTACACCTGTATTCCTTTTCTGCTGAGCCTTTTTATCACAGTGAGCTACTGTGTGGTGGATCCCCAACTTCTTTCCTTGCTAAGAATACAGTTTTGCCATTGTTGGATGTTGTGGCTCTTAAGGATCAGGCAGATAAACACCTGGATTATCTGTTCAAGGCAAATTTTGTGGCTTCTGGTGTGGTTTTACACCCTGCCTTTCCAACTGTGTAGGTGCCTAGGCCTGTGGCTGTTTCCTGGGGATCAGCTTCTAGATACTGTCTATGCAGAAACAGCTAAGGAGGATCTAGTATAAATTATTTCCATGGGGCTCGATTCTATTACCAGAGCTATAAATAACAGACGTTGTTGTTTTTTTAAGTCAGGTTTTAGTATCCTATTACCCGACTTGTGAAAACAAAACCAGAGGTAATTATACTTACTGCCAATCAAAAAAATGCCCATAGGAAACAACTAAAAACAACGTTCAATCAGTATCCTATTACTCACGCTCAGTATTAGCTCCTGTTTTGTGGTTACATTTAAGTCGGGAATTCTGCACTTCAGAGGTTGAGGCGTAGAAGCCATAACGACAGCTTGAAAACCATCGTTGTTCGAACAAAAGCAGTGCAGAATACAGTATACAGCATAGAAATCTGACATAAAGTGCCCCCCTTCGACATATTAACCCCCCCTTTTAAAAGTCGACTCGTAGTGCTTTCTTTCACCACTTTAATTCACCTAATATTGTTCACATTCCACATTTTAACCTTTCCCCTTCAAAATTCGACTTACAGTGCTTTCTTTCACCACATTAATTCTACAAATATTATACATTCAACATTTTAACCCTTCCCCTTGAAAATTCGACTGCAGTGCTCCCATGACTTTCACCATTTAAATTCAACAAATATTGTTCACATTCCTCATTTTAACCCCTCCACCTTGAAAATTCGACTACGGTGCTCCCATGACTTTCTTTCACCATTTAGAGTCGACAAATATTGTTCACATTCCTTTTTAGAATAGTTTCACTTATTTTTATGTAAATTGGGTCACACTTATTCAGTAACCTTCCTTACAAAAGTAAAGGAGGGGTTAGTATTACTTCTTACTGTAGAATCAAATAGCAGGAGTGAGATGTTTTCACACTTAGCACAGCAAGTTATACATTCTTGTACAGGAATCACTGTGACACATAAAGAGTCTGTATTTTGTAGTAAAATTGGAGAGTAAACAGTGTTTAATGGGAGCAATATTATACAAATTAAAATGGAGAAAGAAGGTAATAGAAACACTATAAGTCGAATTTTAAAGGGGAAGGGTTAAAATGTTGAATGTGA
Source organism: Rhinophrynus dorsalis (assembly GCA_037306005.1). Classification (NCBI taxonomy): domain Eukaryota; kingdom Metazoa; phylum Chordata; class Amphibia; order Anura; family Rhinophrynidae; genus Rhinophrynus; species Rhinophrynus dorsalis. The sequence continues at coordinate 134,717,381 of CM074723.1, read as the reverse complement.
ACAATATTTGTCGAATTTAAATGGTGAAAGAAAGTCATGGGAGCACTGTAGTCAAATTTTAAAGGGGGAGGGGTAAAAATGTTGAATGTGAACAATATTTGTCGAATTTAAATGGTGAAGGAAAGTCATGGGAGCACTATAGTTGAATTTTCAAGGGGAGGGGTTAAAATGTGGAATGTGAACAATATCTGTCGAATTTAAATGGTGAAAGAAAGTCATGGGAGCATTGCAGTCAAATTTTCAAGGGAAAGGGTTAAAATGTCGAATGTATAATATTTGTTGAATTAATGTGGTGAAAGAAAGCACTGTAAGTTGAATTTTGAAGGGGAAGGGTTAAAATGCGGAATGTGAACAATATTAGGCAAATTAAAGTGGTGAAAGAAAGGACTACAAGTCGATTTTTAAAAGGGGGGCTTAATGATGTGTCAAGGGGGGAGCTCTATGTCGGATTTTGATAATGAGGGGAACACATCTAACACCGGACTTTATCTTTCTGTCGTCAAATGTACACCTATTTCCTTGGATTTTGACATTTTGCATGTTTAGGCGGTAGTCGAATAAAAGTAGACAGCGCCAGTTTTGTTAGTTCTCTGAAATGTGCTGTCTATGCCAGTTTTGTTTTACTGTGGTTCTGCAATAGAATACCGACGTAACACGTTTGCAAAATTCACGTTGCTTGTTTTTCTTGTAATGCCGGTTTTAGCGCTGGTAAAAGAATCAAGCCCAAGATCCTTGAGGTCAATGTATATCTCATTGAAGTAGTCTTTGATGTTGCTAGGTTTACTGTACAAGCCTCCGCTCAGCTTAAGATTCATTTGGTTGACCAGTCTTCCAAGAAGTCTTTGGTGTGGCAAGCATTCGTTTGGCCACGAATTGGAAGTCTTCAGCCATGCCACTGGAGCAAGAGTACTTTGTTGTATCAGGTTACTTCTAAAACTTTCCTTTCTTCCATGGAACACACGTAGTTTTTGCTACCTTAACCACTAGTATGGTTGCATGCCCAGAGCACCAATTCCCTCAGCAAACCAGGTGCATTCCCTCCCCAAAACCCAAGTAGGCCTAGTTAGGCAAGATGCCTATGCAGAAGCCCAAAGCTTACAAACCTACCTACCTCTGCATGACTAGTGGGGGTCTGCTTGTCTTAGGCGACAGTAGATAACCTACAACTTTTCCACTGAATATGGGCTTTTTCCATGGTGGACCAGTGCGTTTTGAGGGTAATTTCAGAGGGTGCCATGTAGACTTCAAGTTCCTTCCTCCAAATAATTTTTTCATGTCCAGTGTTACTTGTGACACCAAGCTTGTTGTCTATTTTTAGACAAAGTCTCCTCCCTGCCAGATATGCATGTTTTGGTGCCTGTTTCTTTTAAAGAAAGGGTCACAGGATTTAATTTCAACCTTTTCATAGTTCCCGAAGTAGACAGAGTATGCTGACCTAAACTTAATGCTCCTCAAGCAATTTGTTCTATCTCCTCAGCCAGCTTTTGGCCAGATGGTCCTACATGCCATTGAGCCTGTGTAGGAGCCCTTCTTAATTTAATTTTGGCCAGTAACCTGTTTGTTCTTGCTGTTTGGTTTGCAGTGCCAGTGTCCATTGAAATCTGAGGTTCATGTTGCACCAGTTAGTTTGTGTTGGAACTGGTTAGCATTTGAGGGTTTTTTTGCTCTTTCCCTCCCTGAAATCTTTGCTTTGGAATATCCCGTGTTCCTGTGTTCCACACAGTACTTAAGAGAAAAAGGGATTTTTGTATACGTGCTGATAAATCCTTTTTTTTAGTCCATGTGGAACACAGAGCTTCCCTCCCATAAGAAACACAATGGTTTGTGTCTCAGGTAGGGGGTTCTGTTGTATTGGGTTCTCTGATTCAGCGTATTCCTTTTCTTGTTCCATTTCTGTTTCTTTTCTTTCATCTTTGCTATATGTTAAAAGTGAGCATGTCCATTCTGGGGTAAAGTGGATATAGGAAGGAGTCTCTGCCTCAGAGAGCACCTTTGATCAAATGGCCTGCTGTCCTGGAGGAGGGAACTTTACCCCATGGTTCCTGTACTCCACATGGACTAAGAGAAAAAGATTTGTTGGTAAGTATACAAAAATTCCCCTGTATTATTTGGTATTTGGTTCCCTTTAATATTCTTCTTTCACCTTAGAATATCTATTACCCGATGGGGTATACAGCCTTGTTTAGCCTAGGGCTAACTAACATTCCCTGTTTCACTGTAGCACAATATATTTCTTATTTAGGTTTATTTAGTACGTATTGTCCTTTTTGTCACATGTTGTTGTGTGATATGTTGAAAAGATCTAACACGGCTATTTTTCTGTGAGTAAAGGTGACAATGATGTTATACAAAGTTTTATTTTTCCTTTTGGAAGAAAAATGCCATATAGGATAAATGTTTTGTGTTTCTATTTAAAAAAAACAACAACCCTATATAATAGAAATATGGGATCATTATTATTATCTTTACAATATTTTGCTTTCTTCTAAATGAACAGCTACTGGCTATTTTATGCACTATAACACAAGCACAGGCAATGCTGGGGATAAAGCAATGCTAGAAAGCAGACTTTTCTACCCAAAGAGAGGAATTCAGTGCTTGGAGTTTTTCTACTATAACAGTGGAAGTGAGAACGATGAGCTGAACATCTGGATCAGAGAGTACACAGGAGACTCCCCTAATGGTACTCTGAGGTTCATCAACACTGTCACTGGTATGTTATTCAACCGTTATTGCTAATATAAATGTATGTACTTCATGCCCACTTTACTTCTAGGCCTACTCCGATGGTCCTCTTAGCAGTAAGATGATAAACAGTGGTGCAACTCCAAAATTACACTATTAAGAGTGTTATAGAAAAACAAAAAAAAAACAAAGGGAGTGTAATAAGGTCTATTGTATATGACTGGTTTATCAATAAATTAAGAGAGAGGGGACAGAACTAATAAAGCACAAAACCACCTCTATTGAGCAGATATAAATGGTTTAGGAGATGTAAAACATAACTAAGAGATTAAAAATAAATAAAAAAAATTCAGCTAATTGAAAGGGTTAGTTATCATTCAGCTCCTATCAAGTCGATAAGGAACCATAGCACATAAGTTCAACAATAATGTGAACTATCACAAATGAACTATCATTTTTGACAGCAGATATTTAATCAGTCGGTCTACAATCTTAGTGTTTTTTAGTCTTGTCCATAAAGGATTTTTTATTGCACAGATCTCCCTTTGAGTGTGATGGGTTTATACTATGAACCAAATTATTTAAACAATGGTATTATTAACCCTTTTTAGTAATTTATATACATTGTTGATAATGTGCAATTGATTATCTAAACACTTCAGGGTGTATGTTCTAGATCAATTTGAATGGACACAGAATTTTTTTCGTCCAAGTCCTTTCTTGTTCATTATGGTTTCTGTGTAGTGCAGAGGACTTATTCTATTTTATTTTAAACCAATTGCATCATAGGGGACATATTAAACATTCCTAAATTCCCAATGCATTGGACACCTCTCTAGAATTCAAGGGCTTAAATGCCCAATTTAATTCAACAGAACTTTTTATTTGACCCCATGGTGCAGTTGGTTTACTCCAGAATATCTTCAGTTCACATTTATAAATATGGGCTATAGTCCTTATTTTTAAGTTTATGCCAAAATACACAAGCAGTGTGCCAAAAGTGTATCCTGAATACAAAATCAATGAGCAATCTCCCTCCACTGTAGCTTTATTCTTCTCAGTTGATCAAGTCGGCAATACACTGCTACAAAGAGAACAAATCATGAAAGTCACTGTACCAGTTTTATACATCGTTAGCTAGTGCAACCTCTACAAGTAAGAACTTGTAGAAAAGACTACCAGGTAGGCAGAATAATTCTTCAGAGGCATATATCAGCAGACATTCTGTTTTAAAGATGTTGCAACTTTAACATTACATGATTGTTAAAGCTCTCTTTCTGGTGTTTGTTCTCTTATTTGAAGCAGTATATATGTCACCTGAAATATGCATATAATTAAGTTGCACTGGATTAATACTGCTCCTCCATCCAAAATAACCATACTATTGGCACACTCCTTACTGCTTTTACCAGACACCTTTAAACCACAAATGAGGAAAAGTTTGCCACTCTTACACCTGCCATTCATAGTAGAAAGGTCAAATTTGATAAGACAACAGTCTAGGTATGAACATTAGAATTATCAATGATAAAGATATGGTTAATAGTGGATTATATCCATATTACATTTTACTGAAATGCTATATAAACATTTATTTGACTTGACAAATATGGATGAAATGAAAAGTTAAAATATGTAAACTTTGTGTGTTTGACTTTTCTTACTATTGCAGGTAAACCATCAGACTACTGGGAGCTCCATTATGCACCAATAAAGACAACAAATAAATTCCGCTTTGTATTTCAAGGAGTAAAAGGAACAGGATACTCCAATGGTGGTTTTTCAATTGATGACATCAACCTTTCAGAAACAGAATGTCCTCATTATGTTTTCCACATCAGAAACTTTACTCATGATGTAACTAAAGTTGGAGTTGTTAGTCCACCATATTACTCAAAAGATGGCTATGCATATCATATCTCAGTGTGGGAATATGGGGACTGGGTGTTTGGATATTCTCTTCATCTGGTATCTGGAGCAAACGATAATTCTTTACAATGGCCTTGTCCATGGAGACAGGTTGTAGTAGAGATTATGGACCAACAGCCAAATATTCAGCAGCGTACATCAAATGTTAAGACACTTACAACAGATCCTAATTCCCGTTTATCAGGTTAGAATTGTTTTATTATATACTTGCATAAATCTTTGTCACTTGTCTGCTAGCAAATCCAAGACAACAGTATTTGAATTTATGATACTTGTCAGACTACTGACACTCAAAATTATGGCAAATGATTTTATAAAAGAATTTTGAAAAAAAAAACAGAAAAGCATTATATTTAAGCAATACATTTAAATCAAAATATATGCATTTCTAAACTATATTTTTTATGGTTAACAAATTATAGAAATATAGTTTAATGGCAAAAACATAATCTTAAACTCTTTTCTGCAATGATCTCCAAAATACAGAAATGTCAAGAGTAATAATTTCATTAGTAGACATCAACCAAATTATACCAATAAACTTCAGATTATGTACGGTAATGATGATTCTTAAAGGAAAAATTTTAACCTACATTATATTTATCTTGTAATTTAGAATTTTTCCTGTTGCCATTTGCAAAAATAAAAATGTTTTATCTAGAAATTAATTGTTTAGCACACTGATCTTTGTTTTTACCAACAGATTCTGCTTTTTTTTGGGACAACCCTGCAAAGGTTGGACAAATTGATACTTATCCTAATGGAACCCAATATTATGTTGGTCCAGAAGCACAGCGGTTTTTGTTTTCATCTAAAGAATGGTTTGCTCGAAGAGACTTTGCCAAAGGAGGAGATCTTTTTGTTCTTATATCCATGCAAGGTATATCATAGTGTACCATCACAGAAACCAATAATTGACAGTGGGTAAAAGCCAGTTGTAGCTTGCAATGTTTTGTCTGACAATTTTCCCCTCTATTAAAACAATCTCAATGTACTTTTAAAATTGATTAGTATATCTAGGCTTTCCTGATTTTCCTCATTGTGTTAACCCCTACCATTTCTGCTGAGGGGCTATTGCATGACTATCACTCTTCTCATAAAATAGGTCTCCTTTTGGGGCATGCTGTTAAAGGGATAGTAATACTTAAAATGTAAACAAAAAATATGTTGTAGGGTTTATCCCCCTGAGTAAAACAAAAGTACTCCCACTGCTGAAAGGTGTTTCATTCAAAAGTTCTTAATTTTCAAAGTTGAATTTTTTAGGTGCAATATCACAGTGGCCTGAAATTGTACAGTGGTGCTGTTGCTACATGATCCTATGGACAGCTCTGGTCCCGGGACCATAAATCTCCATAGGATAGTGTAGCAACAGCGCCACTGTACAATTTCAGGCCACTGTGATATTGCACCTAAAAAATTCAACTTTGAAAATTAAGAACTTTTGAAAAACACCTTTCAGCAGTGGGAGTACTCTTGTTTTACTCAGGGGGATAAACCCTACAACATATTTTTTTTACATTTTAAGTATTACTATCCCTTTAATCTGCTCTTTGTCATCATCATGTTCTAACAAGTCACAGAGGAAATAGGAATACAATTCCTCCTTTTCCTGTACATGCTATAGGGAATTCCTTCAGTCTTACTGATGTTAAAGTCTTATCACTGGTGAAGCTGTGCATGCCAGAAAGCACTAATGTTTTCTTAAAGGGACAGTAATACTTAAAATGTAAAAAATACATGCTGTAGGATTTATATCCCTGAGTAAAACAAGGGTACTCCCACTGCTGAGAGATAGTTCATTAAAAAATTGTATCAGCTCAAACTTGAATTTTTCAGGTGCGATATCACAGTGGCCTGAAAATTTGCAGTGGAGCTGTTGCTATACCATTCTATGGACTGCTCTGGTCTGTAGACCATAAATCTCCATAGGATGGTGTAGCAACAGCGCCACTGAAAATTTTCAGACCACTGTGATATTACACCTAAAAAATTCATGTTATAATTTTTTAATAAAATATCTCTCAGCAGTGGGAGTACCCTTGTTTTATTCGGGGACATAAACCCTACAACATATATTTTTTTACATCTTAAAGGGATAGTAATACTTCGTTTTAACTTTATTTTATTTTGTACGCATTAAAAAAACATGAAGAACAATATAAGTCTTATCTTTCAAACCTTTATGGTTTAAGAGATATTCACAAGCAAAGTTTCCCCCTCCCGCCCCTTTTTCCTAGTGTAAGCCATCTCTTCTCAGATGTGAATCTGGTTGTAAGACCAGACAAATAATAGCAGGGGACAATCTTCTTTGTATGAAAAGAATGAAAGCCCTTCCCCCCTTGACAAGTTTTTCAGCTTTTTCCCTTATCTTAATTGAAGATTGTCCCTCTCTGCAGTCTACCTTGGCACCTCCCTTCCTATCTGTCTGAACGGGGGGGGGGGGGATACTTTGCTTGTGAATATCTCTTAAACCATAAAGGTTTGAGAGATAAGACTTATATCGTTCTTCATGTTTTTTTAATGCCTACAAAATAAAATAAAGTTAAAACTAAGTATTACTATCCCTTTAAGTATTACTATCCCTTTAAATAAGCATAGGTACTGTAAGGGCAGGATCTTTAAGATTATGAATAAGTTCAGGAAATGGTCTATGGTGACAGATAGTTACATTAACTCCTATTGTCGCAAACTGAATACTGTACTGGTCTTACCAGTGACTTGTACCGCTCTCTCTTACTGCTGCTAATGCAACTTCCTTGAATTCTGACAGCTTTTCCCACTGCTTTAATGAATTGCTTGCTTACCTTTACTTCATCTAAAAAAAACTTCCAAGGTCATTTCCATTGCTGTGTTTTCAGTAAAGTGCCATTAAGTACCCGTAGACTGTAAGATCTCATGCAGGGCCCTTTAATAATTTTGATTTCTATGTTACATTTGTAATCTTTTTCTCTTTATGTCTATTCCCTATTGTACAATGCTGTGGAGTTGTTAGCACCAGATAAATAAAGGATTATAATATGATAACAGTCAATATTCTACCTGTTTTTATGACACAGATGCATATTTTTCAGGAAACATTAAATATTACATTCCATACACACACACACACACACACACACACACACACACACACACACACAGTTAGGGAAAAAATTATTTGATCCCCTGCTGATTTTGTATGTTTGCCCACTGACAAAGAAATGATCAGTCTATTATTTTAATGGTAGATTTATTTGAACAACCAAAAAATCCTAAAAAACGCATTTCAAAAAAGCATAATGTTTCCATCTCCATGTTTGACGGTGGGGATGGTGTTCTTGAGGTCATAGGCAGCATTCTTCCTCCTCCAAACACGGTGAGTTGAGTTGATGCCAAAGAGCTCAATTTTGGTCTCATCTGACCACAACACTTTCACCCAGTTCTCCTCTGAATCATTCAGATGTTCATTGGCAAACTTCACACGGGCCTGTACATGTGCTTTCTTGAGCAGGGGGACCTTGCAGGTGCTGCAGGATTTCAGTCCTTCACGGCGTAGTGTGTTACCAATTGTTTTCTTCTATTTGAGAATTATCGCAGCAACTGTTGTCAACTTCTCACCAAGCTGCTTGGCGATGGTCTTGTAGCCCATTTCAGCTTTGTGTAGGTCTACAATATTGTCCCTGACATCCTTGGACAGCTCTTTGGTCTTGGCCATGGCGGAGAATTTGGAATCTGATTGATTGATTGCTTCTGTGGACAGGTGTCTTTTATACATTTAATAAGCTGAGATTAGAAGCACTTGAAAAAATTGTTAGCAGGCTGAGTGACTTTGTCCTTTGCCTGCAACACTATCTTTCTGCTTAAGTAACATAGCACAACCATCCTTGAAAAATAACTGTGGCTTTGGATATTCCAGAAGGTTGCAATGCATGTCATAAGTTCTTTAAAGTCCTATTTTCAACAAACAAAAAGAACAGCATGTCAACTGCCAACACTTTTGCAAGTTTACTATTCCATAGGTGTGCTTTTGCATCGTGTGTGTGTAGGTTTTGACTTCTTTCTAAAAACTTAGTAAGTGTGGGATGAGAGTCTATAGTAAAAGAACTTTGTAACTTTATTGCTTTAACACCATCACTTGTGGAGGTGGAGTGGGTGGTGGCGGTATGTGTAGGCACTTGTCATCTCCAAAAACAAACTTAGTCATACTCCTCTGCATCAGGAGCAGGAAATATTGGCACACTCTCTCTGATACATCAACAGCACTTCTTTTATGTACCCCAGAGTCCCGGGAACATTTAGGAGTACTTCTCCTGTTGCTAGTTTTGGCACTTCTGACATGTTTATGGTGTGTCTCCTAGTCAAACCTATGGTTGTGCTTCATGTGGGAACTCATTGAGGAGGTGCCTAGGTATGAGCCTGCTTTCCCCCTTCTCACATGCTTCTTACACAGACAACAGATAGCAACATGCTTAGCTTTTGGATCCTGAGTAAAGTATCTCCATATTGTGGACTTCATGGACTGTGGGGTTCCTGAGGGGCTGCTACTACTAGTGGGGATAGATGTTGTTGCAATTCTACTACTAGTAAGTGTCAAAAGTGCAGCATTTCCAGCAGCAGAGGCACTTATCATAGCAAAAGATGTGCATGTTAATAACATGTTGTGTTGTTGCTGCTGTTTACTCAGCCTCATTGATTTTTCCTTTTTCTTTTTTAACATGCACTGTTTTCTTTAATTTTATATTTAATAACTGAACTCTATATGACCACTTTGTTTAGTTTGACATGTCAGATTCCTAGCACAGTTCACTGGTTGAACACTAGCTACATTTCTTAAAATAAACCTTAATATTTAAAGAAAACAAATAAAAAAATCTTTACATTTTCTTTATTTTGAAATAATTCCCTGCCTCATTCACAATGAGAAAATGCTCAAAATGGTTTGGACTATCTATACTAATTAAAAATTGTTACTATACAATAATATTAATTTTAAACATACTAACCTTTGCTTTGACTTTTACTTTATCAGACCTTTCCCATCTTGTGCCATCTCAGCCGACGACAACACCTCCTCCTCCTGTGCCAACGACAACCAGCATAGATTGAACTTTGGTAATAAATAGCTCTGTTTCTTATCCTCCCTTACACAACTTCCAATACCACAGAGTTATGCACCATTATATAGAAAATATGAAACAAGTTTGCAGATGACATGTTTCATAAAAATGTTAATGATGAATCAAAATCTAAATAACAATCTAATATTTCATATCAGTCCCAAAGGCATTACAATCATGCCGAGTGAAATACAAATTTTGTATACAAATCAGTAGTGTCAATTTATAATAAAGTTTAATTAACTTAGTATATGAAATTATAAGTCCTTAATGCAGATAAATGAGAGACAAGGATTGCTTTTAAGGCAATAACTATTAAAATATAGGGTGCTGCTTAATTCCTTGGATAGAGAAGTCTCCAAAGCATTATCAGACATATTAATTCTATACGAGAGTGTAATAAATTATTGACATTAAAGTGATAGTAATGTTTCACAAAAAAAGCAGCTCCAATAAATCTTCATAGTATTTGGAGAGTGTTATTTCAATACTGTCAGAGTTGTAGTTCAAGAGTAATTGAATGATAACATTTCCGCCTCCCACCCCTTTTAACTAGTGTAAGCCACCTCCACTCAGATGTGGAATCTGGTCTCTTCTCCAGACAGCTCGCAGTGAGGGACAATCTTCTTACTGTGAGCATAAGGAAAACCCTGCCCCCATTGACAGGTTTTTCAGGGTTTTCCTTATGCTCACAGAAGATTGTCCCTCTCTGGGATCCATCTGGACAGTCTTGCGGTTCTGAGGTGAGCAGTTTTACATCAGTAAAAGGGGCGGGAGGGCGATATTTTATCATTCAATTACTCTTGAACTACAAATTTGATAGTATTGAAATAACACTCTCCATGGCCCAAATACTGTAAAGATTAATTGGAGCTTTTTTTGTGAAACATCACTATACATTTAAAGACAGTACTAATACGTTTTCCAAATGCTTGTCATCCAAATTTTATTTGTTGTTCTGTTTCTATCATGGTGTTTCCATCTGTTTACATATCCTGTCCAAGATAAACAGTTCTTGTTCATCTACTGTGATTTTTCTTTTGTATGGTACATTTGTTAAACATGACTTGCATTTTGTCCACATTTTCTAGTTCCAGTTTAATATATTTATAAATATGTGTGAATATATATATATAGATGTATGTGTGCTTATGTACATATATGTATGTGCTTCTCCTTTTTTTCTTCAAATGTGTCTTTGGAGATTGTAGCAAAAGAGTTGAATTATAACTTCATCAGACCTCAGCACTTGGTTTCAGAATGCCTATGGCTTATCTAAGTGTTGTGTTGCCTACTTAAATCATTGACTTTTGATATGAGATTGCAGGTAAGGTTTCCTTCTGATGACTCTTGTATGCAATCCATGTCGACAGGGGCACCACTACTCCCATGCCAGCTAAACTTTCCTGCAGGTACTTTGAAGTGATATGATGTTTTGCTTTGCATTCCTGACCAGTCTACAAGCAGTTCTATGATGATATTTTTGGACTTTCAGATTTTGTCTTGACTTCAACAGTTTAGTTCCCTTTAACTTCAATTTCTTTATGACATTTCAGACTGTGGAAATTGCAAGCAGGAAAGGGTTATATATCTTTTTATAGCCTTCTACTGCTTGTAAGAGTCCATTATATTTATTTTCTGGTCCTCAGAGGGGCAAATTGTTGTTAAGTGTAAACACAACACCCCGACAGGTTTGAAGAGTCATGGTATTTATTAAGCTCTGGAATTGTCATCACCTACATTAAAGGGATAGTAATACTCAAAATGTAAAAAAAAAATATGTTGGAGGGTGTATCCCCCTGAGTAAAACAAGAGTACTTCCTCTGCTGAAAGGTGTTTCATTCAAAAGTTATTAATTTTCAAAGTTGAATTTTTTAGGTGCAATATCACAGTGGCCTGAAATTGTACAGTGGCGCTGCTGCTACACCATCCTATGGAGATTTATGGTCCTGGGACCAGAGCTGTCCATAGGATCGTGTAGAAACAGCGCCACTGTACAATTTCAGGCCACTGTGATATTGCACCTAAAAAATTCAACTTTGAAAATTAATAACTTTTGAATTAAACGCCTTTCAGCAGTGGGAGTACTCTTGTTTTACTCAGGGGGATAAACCCTACAACATATTTTTTTTTACATTTTAAGTATTACTATCCCTTTAAGACCAAACCAATTTAACCCCTTAACGACCCATGACGGTCCAAGACCGTCATGGGTAGAATCCCCTTAAGGACCCATAATGGTCCTGGACCGTCATGGGTTAAAATCTCCCATCGCCTCCACACTGAGTGATGGGAGAGCACTGGCTGGTTGTTACTAAGTGCTCCGATACCGGGGCACTTAGTTTCAGCCAGTGAACACAATGTTGCAATGTGATTCGCTAGATTAGCAAATCACATGTTGCAGAAACAGAATGACAGGGACAGTATTTACAAATACTGTCCCTGTCACATCTCTCTGCCTCCTTCCATCTTATACACTTCTGAGGTGGAGAGAGACAGAGAGACATCTTGCTGCTGTGTTCCAGAGCCTTTTCCAGAATTTCTGTTAAAAAAAGTCCAGTTTAAAATAAAATGAACCCCTTGATCACTGGCGGTGCAGTGATCTATACATTTCACCCCCTCTGATCACTCTAGTAGTGATCAGTTTGCTGCAGATCAGCTTTTGCTGATCCGCGGTACATCCCCCATCCCCATTGTGTTTTTTTTTACATTTTTTTATTTAAAATATGATTATTTAGTGTATTTTAGGTAGTTTAGGTAGGTAGTTGGGTCAGTTTAGTCTACATCTCTTAGGGAAAGGTTTAGGGTTAGATTTAGGTTTAGAAGTAGAGTAGAACAAAAAAAAATATATATAATAATTATAGTTTAGATAGGTAGTTGATTTGGATTAGGTAGGTTCAGGGTATACATGGGTTAGGGTAAGGTTTAGGGTTAGATTTAGGTTTAGGGGTGGCGTAGGAAAAAAAACAAAACAAAATAGTTTGTTTTATTTAAAAATTGATTTTTAGAATAAATAATTATAGTTTAGATAGGTAGCTGACTTGGGTTAAGTAGGTTCAGGGTATACGTGGGTTAGGGTAAGGCTTAGGGTTAGATTTAGGTTTAGGGGTAGCGTAGGAAAAAAAATCAAAACAAAAAAAGTTGTTTTATTTAAAAATTGATTTTATACTATAAGCTAGTTTAGATAGGTAGTTTGGTTGGGTTAGGTAGGTTCAGGGAACACGTGGGTTAGGGTAAGGCTTAGGGATAGATTTACATTTAGGAGTAGTGTAGGAAAAAAAAGATTATTTTATTTAAAAATGTATTTTATATTATAAGCTAGTTTAGCTAGGTAGCTAGGTTGGGTACATTCAGGGAATACATGTGTTAGAGTAAGGCTGAAGGATAGAGTTAGGTTTAGGAGTAGCGTAGGGAAAAAAATACAAAATACAAAAATAAATTTATCATAGGAAAAGTGACCATTTGGGGTAAGAGTTAGGTACAGAGAGGTATAGAAGTTAGTAATTTATTTAGTTTAGAGTAGGTGTATACAATGCAGTAGAGGTACACTTTAGAAGAAGCATATTCCTTTTTGGCGTCTGACTCAGAAGCCACAGACACTGTGTCAGACTTCAACATTACTCAGTTTTCTGAGAGTGAGAGCAGCTCTAGTGATGACACTGGGCCTTCTGTGAAAAAAAGACGCACTGCCACAAGAGCTGCCCTGGCAAATGCCCCAAGAGCTGTCCCAGCAACTTCCCAAAGAGCTGCCCAAAGATTTTCCCCAAGAGCTGCCCTAAGAAATGCCCCAAGATCTGCTCTAAGAAATGCCCCAAGAGCTGCCCCAAGACCTGCCACAAGTACTGCCTCTCCTGCTGATGAATGGGTATCATCAGCCAATTTATGCTCACAAATTTCTGAATTCACAGGCAACCCAGGAATTAAAGTGGATGTAGCAGGATTTACCCATGTTCAGGTTTTTTATTTTTGGAGGAAGAAATTTTGGGGGAAATTGTGTCTCAAACCAGTTTATATGCAGCCCAGTATATTGCCGCCAAACCATCAGTGTTCATTTCCAAGGAAGAAATATGGCAACCCACAGACCTTTTAGAATTCAAGAAATTCTGGGCCCTAACAATGATAATGGGAATAGTAAAAAAAAGTATTAGATCATACTGGATTAAAAACCCAATATATGATATCCCTATAGTCACCAAAACAATGACCAGGACTAGATACAAAATTATTTTGCGCTTTATGCACTTTAGTGATAATACCCTGTGCCTCCCAAAAGAACATACCCAGTATGACAGACTGTTCAAAATTCGCCCCCTAATAAATAACAAGAAAATTTTCCCCAAGTATATACCCCCAAAAAACACATAAGTATAGATGAATCACTTATGAAATATAAAGGCAGGTTAGGTTTCAAGCAATACTTCCCCTCCAAGCGATCCAAATTTGACATTTAATTTTATAAATTGTGCAAAAGTGCCACAGGCTATACTCAGGCTTTTGGAATTTACGAGGGCAAGGACAGCCAACTTAACCCTCCTGTTAGCTCTGAATCTCTGGGGACAAATGGGAAAATAGTTTGGGGTCTAATATACCCCTTATTAAATAAAGGATATCATTTATATGTTGACAACTACTACACCAGCCCCCTTTTATTTAAGTCGCTTTTTTATTTTGACACCATGGCCTGTGGCACTGTCAGGCGCAATTGCAGGGAGATACCCAAAAAACGTGTAGCTAAAAAGCTAAAAACTGGGATGTCCTCAGCTTTGTGCCAACAAGAGCTGCTGGCAGTTAAGTTCAAGGACCGAAAAGATGTCTACATGCTTTCCACCATGTATGAGGACAAAACTGTGGCGGTCTGTTCGTGGCAGAAGGGGGGTACTAAGAAAGCAGGTCTGCATCAGAGACTACAACAAGCACATGGGGGGAGTTGATCTGTGTGATCAGCTCATACCATACCTCACCATGAGAAAATGTAGGGCATGGTACAAAAAGGTTGCCATTTACATGATGCAGACTGCAGTATACAATTCTTTTTTTATTTTCAGATTGGCAAACCCCGCTCTAAAAACTTAGTTTTCTGCAGTATTATCTAAACCTTATTTCTCAATTTTTGTTTCAAGGGGTAACAGAAATAATTCCACCAAAACCTAGGGTAGTACACTTTATTTATAAAATCCCCCCAACCTCCCAAAAGAAAAACCCACAAAAGCGCTGCAGGGTTTGCTACAGCAAGGGAATACAGACCGATACCCCCACTTACTGTCCTGATTGTCCTTCCAAACCTGGCCTCTGCATGGGTGAATGCTTCAAGCAATACCATGCAGGCACAATGCAGTAGTGCTGTAAAGTTTATTTTATTACTTGGCCACTTTTCCCCCCTGAAATATCCTGTTTTTTTATTTTTCAAAACACATCCCTCCTTTTTTTTCAAAACACTATCAAACTATAATGGGAAGCAAAGCACCCTCAAGTTTTTCCATCTATGATAATGGAATCACACATGTTCCCTACTGGGCCCAGTAGCTCCCCCAAACCCTGACAAACCTATGCATATGGGGCATTGCCGTACTCAGACGATGTAACTCACCACTAATGTAAAGCACTTAAAAATCTGCAAATATCATCTGATTGAAATCCAGAGCAACACTAAAATATGTGTGAAAAAATGGTCTTTCTATGCCTTACTGCAGGTTTTGGGAGGGATTGGTGATAGAGCGGCAGTGAAAAAAATTGATAAAATGCAAATAGAATGAAAGCCAGGGTTGTCTACTCTTCTACAACATATACTTTTGGGGGTAAAATTAATTGCAGCATTGCCAAACAGTCCGAAATGAGGCAAGGCACCAGCTGTAAAAATGGCATGTCTATAAAAGGAAACTAACATGTTCCAACTGGGCCCAGTAGCTCCCACAAACCCCAACAAACCAATGCATATGGGCCATTGCCATGCTCAGAAGAAGGAGCCAAACACCAGTCAATGCAGTTTATAAAATCTTCACCTATCCTGTGCTTGAAATTCACATCAACATTGAAGTATAAGTGTGAAAAATGCTGTTTTTTTTACTTACGTCAAGTTTTACGAGGGGTTGGTGGTAAAATGGCTGTGTACAAAATTTGAAAACACACCTAAAATAAAAGCCTGGGGTGTCTACTTTCCAAACTCATACACTTTTGGGGGGAAATCTTAAAGCAGAGCACTGTTACACAGCCCCAATTGAGACATTGCACCAGTTAAGCAAGATATGAAAATTCAATATTTGTTCAAAATTGGGTCCCGTAGCTCCCCGAAACCTTGAGAAACCTATGCATATGGGGTATTGCCGTACTCAGAAGAAGGAGCTGAACACTAAACAAAGCATTTTTAAAAATCTCCACCTATCCTGTGCTTGAAATTCACATCAACATTGAAACCTAAGTGTGAAAAACGCAGACTTTTTTGACTTACATGAAGCTTTACGAGGGATTGGTGGCAAAATGGCTGCATATAAAATTTGAAAACATACATAAAATGAAAGCCTGGGGTGTCTACTTTCCAAAAATAAAAATTTTAAAGTGGAGCACTGGTACACAGCTCCAAATGAGACATGGCACGAGTGACGCAAGCTGTGAAAATTCAAAGTGTGAAGCTGGAAACGCGTATGTTCCAATTTGGGCTCTGTGGCTTTCCCAAACCTTGAGAAACCTATGCATATGGGGTATTGCTGTACTCAGAAAAATGAGCTGAACACTAATTACTGCATTTTTTAACATTTTCAACTATCCCGTGCTTGATATCAACAGTAATATTGAAATGTAAGTGTGAAAACTGTAAAAAAAACAAAATATTAACACAGTTTTGAAAAAAATTCTCCTGATTATTTACCTTATGTTGTCTAGTTTTCAGAAACATATACCTTTCTGGGACATTTTTTGTTCTGGCACTGTCAACTAAGCTATGATGCTCACATGTCAATTGTTGAAAAATTATAGGTTTGAAATAATGGCGTCCATCTTGTAATATTTACCTTGTAAATGTGAGAAAGGGATTGAAATACTAGGAATATGGGATACTCTTATATTCAGGAGAAGCAAATGAATATATTTAGGGGTATTTTTTTGTAATGAACTAATGATATGCAAATCCTGACAGGAAAATGTAAGCAAAATGTTGTTTTTTTATTTTTTTTTTGCTCTTTTTTTCTATTTTAATCAAATTAAACGATGAGGTATTCATATAATTGTGGTATCAAAAGAAAGCCCTACTTGTGCTTAAAAAACAGTAAATAATTTGTGTGGTTGTACAAAAGGAATTAAAGATAAAATATGGGTAAACAACGACATAGTCAAAAAAGTCAAAATTGCTCTGGTCCTTTAGTGAAATGCACCTCAGATTTTCCTGGTCCTTAAGGGGGTTAAGTTCTGAGACCTTACAAAAAATAATACTAGTATATTAAATTTAGGGGTGCCTAAACTTTTGCCACATAATTTTTTTTTCAGTCTGTTAAATTCAGCAAATATAGAGTAACTATGCATTACAATTTTCAGAAATATGTCAAGTTTAAGAGGTTGTGTATTGTGTTAACTTATTTTCATTTAGAAAATCAACAAAAAATGTAAGATGGTCAGGGTGCACAAACTTTTGCATAGGACTGTATATACATGCATGGGTAAAGATGAGTGAAAGGTTTAAAAAAAGATCTAAGTCTGTTTTACAAATGCCACAATTCCACATTATTGCCTGTAATTTCTGGCACAAATAAGTTTCCACAGCCCTTATAAGTCAATTCCACACTGTATTAAAGTAAAAGCTATTTAGAAAATGTTTACCTTAACTCGACACAGACTTATCATTCCACACTGTATTAAAGTAAAAGCTGTTTAGAAAATGTTTTCTGTAACGCGACACAGACATAACATTTTACATTTATAACATTCAATATGTTTTAATGTCTATTTTTTATCAATTGCAGTGCCCTACTTGATTTATGCAAAACATTTCTATTTTTACATTACAGGTGTAAAGCTACTTCTGATTGGTGGTCTGTGGGTGAAAGGTGTGAGGAAAAAGTTTTCAACAATTCCAAACTGCTGGCAATATTTTCTGTGGCATTAGCCAGAGTAATGTTAACAGTCGTTCTTGTGAATGGTGTTTGAGAACAGACAAAAACATATATTGATGTTTCAAACAATATGATTATGGTTTTTCATTGTATGTAATCTTCTAGAAATAATCAAATTCTGAATATATTTGTTTACAAATTATAGGGGTATATATTTTAAATGTATCTTCTTTACATAAATCTCAGTATCATCCCAATCAAAAAGTCTCTGTGTTCATTTTAATGTCCTTCCACACAAAATTTCCACTACCACCACCCTTCATTGTGAACTATGGTAATGACTGAGGAATCAGGTTACAGGTGGACTCCACCCTCACTTTGACCCTTTGGATAATTGAGTGTAATCTCAAAGCAGTGTGATGGAGACCTCTCAAATATCCAAGATGTTAAGAACATTCCAATTATCCCCCTTCAAAACAATAATGCACCTTATAGCGCATCCCCAATTCTGACACCTATCCTAACTTTTCATGTAGTGTTGTACTTATTTATAAGGTGGTATTTCAGTGAGGCTGATGTACTAAGAAAGTGGTAAAATTCTGGGTCAAACCAAGTGCACCTATGAGAATACAGATAAAACTTCAAACATTTCCATTCATTTAAATTGGTCTTTTGATGCCTTGAATGTCACCTTGGACAACCTATGGTTGTCAAGCTGAATGACACAGATAAGGAGTGAGTAGAAACATATCTGTGAATAGTCTCCTGAGAGTTTCTTACAGCATGACAACAATATAATTTGTGTCTGTCACTATTGGTCATCTGTATTTGCCTCTTCCTGGATTTAAATCAATGACCTTCAGGATGTGGGTCCTGCGACTTCCACCACTGCCAGCAGTGGATCCTTTCCTCATCAGCGATGAAAAGTCATTATATCTTATCAACTTGAGACCCCTTTAATAATTTGACATTTACTTAATTAGATGTTATAGGGCTATACAATATTAAGTACTTTTTTGAGCCACACATTTTTCGTTGGCTTAACTGTTTATCCCGTATACATATTTTTGGCAACCTCTAATTAAAGTATTGTTTTTAACTGGCAATGATGGAGTTTTGCTTAATGCTGCCTCTCCCACTTTTTAAATGTATTTCTTATCTAGTATACATACAATAGATTAGGAGGAACATGTTTGTATTAGGTAGTCATGCTCTGGGTTTATATTAGGGCACTTATATCGCAGAATGGGTTTGCTTTTTTCTGAGGTGGGTGATGCACGACACTGGGAAGCATACACCGCTCCAAACAAATTCTCTCTTAAAGGGATAGTAATACCTAAAATGTAAAAAAAAATATGTTGTAGGGTTTATCCCCCTGAGTAAAACAAGAGTACTCCCACTGCTGAAAGATGTTTCATTCAGTTATTAATTTTCAAAGTTGAATTTTTTAGGTGCAATATCACAGTGGCCTGAAATTTTACAGTGGCGCTGTTGCTACACCATCCTATGGAGATTTATGGTCCTGAGACCAGAGCTGTCCATAGGATCGTGTAGCAACAGCGCCACTGTACAATTTCAGGCCACTGTGATATTGCACCTAAAAAATTCAACTTTGAAAATTAATAACTTTTGAATGAAACATCTTTCAGCAGTGGGAGTACTCTTGTTTTACTCAGGGGGATAAACCCTACAACATATTTTTTTTTACATTTTAGGTATTACTATCCCTTTAACAGTGTGGTTCTTAGTTACCATGGGACAAGGCTGGGGGAAAGCGTGTGTTTCTGTGGTCACTGTGGGAGAAGGCTAAGGGGTCAATGTGTGTTTCTATGATCACCATGGCACAGCTGAGGTCATGGTGAGAAAAGAGGGGAAAACAGTAATTTTCCATAGGAATTCCCTCCAATGGTGAATATGGCATTTTCTCTGTTTAATCTTTTTTTCTATTTTGTATGTCACTAACTGTGATTAGAGAGCGTGCACACACGCACACATGCACACACACACACACAAGGGTATCCCTGCATGCTGAGTAGGTCAAATATTTTGGGGTGGGTGACATTTTTTTTTATCAGGGTAGGGAATGCAAGTCGGCCTGCAGTGGGATTTATTATGGTTGCTCTGTTTACACAGAAACCATAGTAAATCCCAGTGAGTGAACCTCAGCTTGTACAAAAGGACAAAATCTGTCATTTTTCAGCAAAGGTTGATCTAACCAAACGGCTGTAAACTTACTGGCAATGGAAAATAGGGCTAAAAATATATAATAAAATTGCAGATTGCAGCCTTTTTTCAAGCCTACTTGTATTGAACCCTATGGGATCTTTTCTTCCCATCATTATCCCATTGGGTTCTAGAATAGGGTGACCAGACCACACCTTTTACCGGGGACACATAGGAATAATGTATACTGATTTTATTGCAGTCCTGAAATATGCCTACTTCCTATGTGTCCCCTGGTTAAAGGGGAGGTCTGATCAGCTTTTTTTTTTTTAGAGAAATCTCTAATGCAGTGCAAAGCAATGCATGGAGACATCTCAAGTATCCAAGGAGTTTTCTTTTATGTTGTATGATAGGAAAATATGAAGCATACTATATTCTGTATACAATTGATTCTATATTCTCTCTACATATATTGGGGAGATGCACTAAAGGTCGAATAAGGCTCAGGATGGCGATGTACTGTTGGATCTGTGTCAAAGACACATCTTCAGGATGCACTAATGTATCTTCATCATCATATCCCCGTTAATCCGACACCAATCCACCCTCGTTGCCATCAATCCGAAATACCTTCAACAGGTTTACGATTTTTCACTTAACACATTAACAATGGCTCATTTCCATATGGAAATGGCTCATTAAAGTGGAACTACCACCTGAACACAACTTTAGCTTAAATACCTCCCCATCTGGCGACTAGCTGCTTAATAGAGCTAGCCGCCAGAACTATTACCTTGACAAATAGATTTAGCCTTTTTTCCCCGGCTGACAGCATCACAGAAGTTATTTAAGCTAAAGTTGTGTTCAGGTGGTAGTTCCACTGTAATGAGCCATTTTCATATGGAAATGCATGATAATGAGCCATTATCACATTTATGTGGCTGTGTTCATAGGTTAATGTGGCACTTTGCCACATGCAATAAACTTTGATAGCCGCCTCTACTGTTGGAGTTCACAGTCCCCACTTTGCTTATCTGATTATATCTCCCCATAGCTTCCTGTATAGTACCAGCCTTGGGTTGTCATACTGTGGAAGGGATGACCTCCCATACACTAGGAATCAGCGAAAAATTTCACCTCAAAATGAAATCGGCGAATAATGGCACTTCCCGCTTGGTGAAAAATTTCCCACGAAAAGTGTAGATTTTCCTCTTTTTTTGCCTATCTCATTCCATTAAAATCAATGGGAACATTGAATTTCCACACAACACATAGCAAATATTATTTTATTTCCCAGTATAAAAGGGGCATGAGGGTGCCTGTGTTGGTGGGGTGTGGGGAAAGAATCAGTTGAACAGTGAATGTTTTGGGGGGGGGTTGTTTACTGGGATTGGGGGGCAGGTAATAAAAAATAAATCCTAATACAATTCAAAAAAACCCATAAGACATGATATAAAAGGGGTCTGAGGAGGGTGCCTGTGTTAGTGGGTGGAGTCTGGGGAATTAATCAGTTGAATAGGGAATTTGTTTTGGGGGGTTTCTTGACTGGTATAGAGAGGCAGTTAATAAAATAAAAATAAATAAAATAAGATATTTGTATTTAAAGTGATAGAGACAGGAACCCCCCTGACATAAGCTGCCACTGGGGTGGACTGATACTTGACTTTGTAGAGGATGATTTGTTTGATTTTTTGTTAGAGGCCCAAGCCCTGAGGAAACATTGATTTGTAAGACATAGGCTTGTTAGAAACAAACCCCCAAAATTTGTTTTTATTGTAGGACTACAATTTTTTTTGTCTGTATTTTTTTTAAAGCACAAGCCCTGAGAAAAAAAATGCCCTACTGGTCTAGTTCCAGCAAGTCATTGGCCAGTGGCCACTGGCCATTGTCAAATGTCCTCCTCCTTAGTCCATAATTGCGGAATTTGCAACCGCTCTTCTTGCTGTTGCTGAGTTGTTTAAGCAGCAGGATGATTAAGTAGCCGAAAGGGAATGGGATCAACAATAGCAGTAACATGGGTGATGGATGATGAAGGTTCCACTTCTATCTCCAGTGATGCACCTGAGGCAATAGCAGCACAATAAGCAGCCCACAGTGTTTGTGGGGAAAAGAAGAAGTTGGCTAATAATTCTTCTTCACCTGCCCCTCCTCCAAAATCATGGGTGTGTTGTAACATAGTTGATGAGGCTGACAAAAGACATGCATCCATCAAGTCCAGCCAATGCCCAAAACACCCCTGTTGATCCAGAGGAAGGCAAAAAAATAAGCCCTCTGAAGCCATTTCCAATTTAGCCCCAAGTTGGTAAAAAAATTCTTCCTGACTCCAAATGGCACAGTTCTATGCTAGATAGGCATGCATTACTTTTTTGAAAGCAGTTACATTATCTGCAAGTACAACATCAAAATGTATAGAATTCCATAGCTTTAAAGCCCTTACTGTAAAGAATCCCTGCCTTTGTTTTAGTCGAAAGCGCCTTTCCTCTAGTCTTAATGGATGACCTCTTGTTCTCAGCTCAGCTCTTTGGGTAAATAATTAATTGGATAGTTCTTTGTATTGACCTTGAATGTATTTGTAAATGGTTATCATATCACCCCTTAGACATCTCTTCTCTAATGTAAACAAACCCAGTTTGGTTAGCCTCTCTTGTAACTAAGATCTTCCAATCCCTTTATCAGTTTTGTTTCACGTCTCTGCACCTTTTTCAGTTCAACAATGTCTTTTTTATTAGAACTGGTGCCCAAAATTGTACTCCATATTCTAGATGAGGCCTAACCAAGGATTTATAAAGAGGTATGATAATATTAGCTTCTCTTGCATCTACACCTCTTGTTGTTTCCCATTTAGAGTATACGTAGCAAGTTTATTTCTATAGCCCTAATGCATACCCTTACATTTATCTACATTAAATGTCATCTGCCACTTTTCTGCCCATTCACTCAGTTTATCTAAATTATTCTGCAGAGAAAAAAACATCCATGTATTTTCTTACATACCTTAGTGTCACCAGCAAAGATTTCAATTCTCACTTCTGGATCATTAATAAACCAATTAAAAAGCACTGGGCCCAGAACTGAAACATGTGGCACCCCACTTATAACTTTAGACCAATTTGAAAAAGTTCCATTTACAACAAGTCTCTGCCACCTACCTACCAGTTCTTAATCTATGTACAGATAACACCACCCAAACCAAAGCCTTTTAATTTATGCAGTAACCTGTTGTGAGGAACTGTATCACAGGCTTTTGCTACATCATTTATACTACATCAACAGCAATTCCCTTGCCCAAATTACTACTTACTCTTTCATAAAATGCAAATAAATTAGTCTGATTCCAACTAATAATATTGTTTTCCTTCACATAGTTCTGAATACTGTCAGTTAGTAACCCTTCTAGTATCTTACCTACTATGGAAGTCAAGCTCACAGGTCTATAATTTGCTTGTTTGCAGATTTCAGTACATTCTTTGTACTTTTTAAATTATGCATCTGACCAATTTGATTAAACACTTTAAAAGCCTGTTTCTTATTTCTCATTTCCCTGCAAACCTCCTTATTAAGCCACATTGGCTTCACTTTACTCCTTTTGTGCTTATTCCCCAATGGTATATATTGACGCGTATATTTGTCTAAGAACATTTTAAACATATTCTATGATTCTTGTGCATTTTATCTTTGAAAATTACATCTCAATGAATATCCTTTAATACTTCTTTTAGCTTTGTAAAATTAGCCTTTTTAAAATTTAATGTTTTGGTTAAACTCTTGCTATTGGGTTTCTCATAACAAATTTCAAAGGATACCACATTGTGGTCACTGTTGCCTAAATGTTCCCTTAGTTGTGCATTTTTTATCATGTCAGAATTGTTTGAGAGCACTAGGTCAAGCAAGGCCTCTTTTCTAGTCGGCTCCTCTACTAGTTGGGACATAAAATTCTAATTTATCATTCTTAAAAAACTATTTCCCTTAGTTGTACCGGAATTCATATTGATCCAGTCAATTTCAGGATAGTTGAAATCACTCATTATAATTACCTAACTATAATTACCTTTGCTGTCCTAGAAGCCTTTTCTATTTGCAGTAAAAGTTGGGCTTCCAATATTAGGTGGCTTGTAGCAAATCTCCACTAACATCTTTTTATTATGTATGCCCCCAGTGTGTATTTCAACCCACAAGGCCTCTGCCTTTTCATTGGACCCATTTATATCTTCCCTTAAACTAGGGTTTAAGGCATGCTTTACATATAGGCATACCCTCCTTGCTTTTATTCATTCTATCCCTCCTAAAAGTGAATAACCCTCTAGACTGACTGCTAAGTCATATGTATCATTTAACCAGGTTTCAGACACAGCAATTAGATCATACTGCTCATGTATTGCAATCACTTCTAGTTCCCCCATCTTACCAGCCAGACTATGAACATTTGCATGTATACATTTTATCTTTTTGCCATTCTTAAAGATTTCATTATTTGTCAGATGTATTTGTCTTGTATCAGGCTGTAACAATGGCAACTCCCTATTAGATGAACTAGCCCATTCCCCCTCTCCACCCCCATGCCCCTTCTGTGATCCAATTTCTTCAATTATACTACCTTCCCCATCATGTGTTGCAGCACCCTCCCCCCCTTTCTAGTTTAAAGTCTCCTCAAGCCCTTTAACCACCCAGCACCAAGGTGCAATCCATCGCATCTATAAAATACTACCTTAGTGGTCCCTTGCTTAAGCTTGTATCCTAAGTCTCTTAAATCCTTCTTAACGGACCTCCATTTTCCACTGACTTTGTCATTAGTACCAACATGTACCATGACAGCCGGGTCATGCCCAGCCCCTCCCAACAAACTATCAACCCGATCTGCCACATGTCGAACCTGAGCTCCCGGGACACAGCAAACGAGATTGTATCGATCCTGGTGACAGATTACCCCGTCTGTCTTCCTAATAATAGAATCCCCTACCACCACCATCTGTCTAGGTCTGCCTGAGTCCCGGATCACATCTGTGCTAAAGGGGCTGTTCTCCCAGCTGTTAGAGAGAACAGTCCTCTCCAGCAAAGGCATTCCTGTGTCAACATCCCCAACATCATTACTCAATGTAGCAAATCTGTTAGGGTTAGTAAACACAAGAGTGTCCTTCCTATTTCTCTTCCCACCCATTGCTATGTCTAGCTGTAACCCATCTGGCTACCTGCTCTTTCTTTGTGCTGTCTCCACCCCTAGAACCTACCTACCACCGCTTCTTGCTGCTCAGTCAGCAGACCCCTCTCAAGACTGGCCGTCTCTCTCAATGTTGCAACTTGCCCCTCCAGATCTCTAATATGAGCTTCCAGAGAGACCGCTTGCTCACATCTGCCACAGAGGTATGCACCCTGGAACAGTTGTTCCAGTTGTGCAAACATATGGCAGTTTGTGCACTGAGTTAAATGGACAATCATGCTACCACTCATTTTATGCCAGTTACCACAAGTTAGAAGACAGGCAGAAAAAAAAATATTGGCACAGTAAGGTTGATAAATGTGTTCCCCTGTGTAATCCCCTGTATTTGAATCCCCTGTAATTTAAATTCCCACACTTACCACACTTCTGTACTTACACACTGATGCAAGATTCACATGTTCAAGTATTCACTGTGTATCTGTTATTTAACCCCTTAACAACCCTTGACAGTCATAGTACATCATGGGTTGTTTAGAGTTAATGACCCATGATGTGCTATGACCGTCATGAAATTCCGGGCTCCTCCTGTGGCTGTATGCCATTTGAGGAGTCTGGAATCTGAATCAGCAACGTGCCTGCGTGGCCGGTCGTTAAGGAGTTAAAGCAGAAACCCACCACTTACAACACAGCAATTAACCACTCCCACCACACCAGACTGTAATCAGTTTGCTACTGCAAAGGATGGGAAAAAAATAGTTTTGTATTTTACCCTCTCCCTTACCACACTACACCACACACAAAATACTTATTCAATTTCTCCAGCAAATATAGCAAGTTTAGTTTCTCAGTTCACAGATCACTGATCAATATAAATATAAATATACATTTTTCCTTGAAAGCAGGAACTGTGGCTCTCATCAGCAACTGCAATGTGCACAGTGTGTGGTAAATAACATCTGGGGGCACAACTGTATCCAAGCACCATGACACCAAAACCCAAGTACTGCTGCTGTCACTGTACCCCTTGTCCACACCCCACTAAGGACACATGACAACTTGCTGACAGTTTAATAGTAATGATGAACCCTCCCTGCCAGCATCTTAGCATATCTGTGGGATGGAATCTCCTCAGATGCCACTTGATGCCCTGATATCGATTCTTCTCCCCACACTGGCATTTGTGGTCAGTGTACCACACAGTGTGCAATGGGTAGAGATGAACTGCCATATCCTAACATTAACAGAGTGGCTATCATTTGGCGGGGAAGGTAACGATGAATGAGGTGGATTGGCAGGAGGTGTACTTGTTATCCTAGAGGAAGAAGGCGATGTTGATGGTGAGCTAGTTGTTTTGCTCATCATGGAACTTCCAATGTCTGTCTGGGTTTATTTATTCTTCCTCCTTTGATCTCCCTCTTTCTGGAGAGTCAGGGGGTACAGTAACAGTGGTGCTAGATTTCTATAATGGGTGTTTGGCTTTAACATGTTTAACATAAATGTCATGGTGTCTGTTTCATGTGTGTTATCAGGGAGGTTGTGCCAAGGTGTGTTCCCTCCTTTCCCCTTTTATACTAACTTGTCACAAATTTTGCACTGTACAGTTGTTGATGATGACTGCACTGTGCCTGCCCCAAGAGAAAAATAGTCCTACACCCATGACTTCAGGGGATAGGGAACAGATGGAGAAGAATGGCCTCTTTCTTCTTCTCCTCCACATTCTCCTTCACTGTCTGGGGCAGAGGATGATGTTGCTGCTGTTGCTGCTACTGCCTCAGAATCAGCACTGCAAGTAGGACCAGGAGTATTGCTGCTGCTGCTGCTGCTGTCAAGTGGAACCTGTCCTAGTCCTGCATCACTTGTTGACCCCATTCCCACTGTGTTCATGGTGGTATGTGGCACACTAGCTTGCTCCGAGTCCTCAGCTTCCTGCTGCCCTTGCAACTCAGCAGCAGAAGGAATTAGAGTAGTTGCAAATTCCCGCAATTTCCAAAAGCTCATTGCTAGAGGTGGTGGTGGTGATGCCCATCCTCATACCTGTCTCCCATTCCTTCTCAGTTTCTGATAAAAATGCCATCAATGTCTCTTCCACTCCAGCTTCTCTAACACTACCACCACCACCACCACCACCACTAGTCCCTACATCACTGCTGCTTGGAGGAGGTGATGAGCAATGTGATAGCGGATCCCCTAATGTCACACTTGGCATTTCTTTTTGACCTGAAGAAGGCAGACTGGCAGCAGACACAGGCAGCTGATCTGTGCTCCTGGTAGTGGTATTAATTCTGCACCTGCTCTCCCCAACACTAGTTCTGGCCTCTTCAGGATCATGTTCCACTTGGACACTGTAGTGAAGGGAAGGGGAGGACTCCCAGAGCCAGAGGAATGGTGTGGGCTCCATTGACTGCTAGTCTGGATGCTCTCAAATGCTTCCTTTACCACTCCCCTAACACTAGTCTCACTGGCTGCTTCACCATTACTGCTACTACTACTAACATAAACCACATCAAGTTTAGCAGCAGAGTCATCCTCCTCACAGTCACTAGTAGTATGAGGATATTGATTACCCCCTCCTTCACTCCTAACACTAACAAGCTGATGGACCTTCTTAGTACCAGCACTGGCAGTACTGCTTGGGGATGGCAAGTGTGATTTAGGGTCCCCTGCTTTCACACTTGGCATCATCTTCTCCTTCCCCTCTCCTGAGTATTACAAGACACACTAGCAGCAGATTCAGCACTGGCAGCAGTCACAGCACTGGTGACACTGGCAACCCGGGCAGCAGGTCTGACAGCAGGCACAGTATTTATGGCAGCAGGTTAAGCACTGGCAGCAGGCACAGCACTGGTGGTTCTGGCAACATGTGCAGCACGTCTGGCAGCAGGCACAGTATTGGTGGCAGCAGATTTAGCACTGGCAGCAGGCACAGCACTGGTGGCACTGACAACAGGTGCAGCATGTCTGACAGGAGGCACAGTATTGGTGGCAGCAAATTTAGCACTGGCAGCAGGCACAGCACTGGTGGCACTGACAACAGGGGCAGCATGTCTGACAGCAGGCACAGTATTGGTGGCAGCAGGCATGGCACTGGTGGAACTGGCAACAGGGGCAGCAGGTCTGACAGCAGGCACAGTATTGGTGGAAGCAGATTCAGCACTAGCAGCATGCACAGCACTGGTGGCACTGGCAACAGGGGCAGAACATTTAGCAGCAGGCGCAAGCAGCTGACCTGTCCTTCTCTCACTAGTACTACCCTTTTCTCCCTCCCTTCCCATTAAATTCCCCAAGATCCCTAGGTTTGATTTAGGGGGACTGAACAGCATTGATATAGCACTGCTCACTTTCTCTTCCTCCTCAGACTCAGTGGACACATAAAGGTCCTTCCAGTTCCTCCTTTTCATATTTTTAAACCTGCTCATAGTGATAGCAGTCACTATGAGCCTCTCCTGCCTCAATTTTACCTCAAAATGACAACAGAATAGCACAGCACATCTATCTCGCTCTGTAGCTGCTTCTATTGTATTTGATTTCCGTAAATACGTCTGTTTTGATAGCGAAAAGGCAAAAACTTTCTAGCCATTGAAAAAATGGCAAACAATTTTGGCCAATGGGCGAAAAATGTGAATATTTTAACCACTAGTTTTAAAGTGGGTTTTCCAGCGAAAAAGCGGGCAACAATGTGGTTTTCCTGGAATTTTGCCCACCCCTATCTTACACATCACCAGCAGTATGACAAACCTGAAGTCTGAGTACATTTTCTCTGCTCCCCCACTTGTCCACTGGGGGAGCTGAGAGGATCTGCTTAGACTTCAGCACCAGAAAGAATATCACTCCCATAGCTCTCTTTTGAATGGGAGGGAAACCGACAGAGTGGTGAAAGGAAGGATGTGGTACTGAGTGGCAAATAGGCGGAAGAGGGACAAAGTGTTGAAAGGGAGGAAGTGGCACAGCATGATGAATGGGTGGAAGAGGGACAAAGTGTCGAAAGGGAGGAGTTGGCACAGAGTGGCGAATGGGCAGAAGAGTGAAAAGCGTTGAAAGGAGGAGGTAGCACAGAGTGGCGAATAGGCGGAAGAGGGAAAAGTGTTGAAAAGGAGGAAGTGGCACAGAGTGGTGAAAGGGATTGAGGGAGGCAAGAGGTGAATGGGAGTGAGAAAGGTCAAGAGGTGAATGGGAGTGAGAAAGGTCAAGAGGTGAATGGGAGTGAGAAAGTCAAGAGCTGAAAGGCAAGAAGTGAATGGCTTTCTTACTCCCATTCACATATTGTGTCTCTCTTGCTACCACTTGCCTCCCTCACTCCCATTCACCTCTTTCCTCTATCACTACCATTGCAGTGATAGAGGTAAATGTACATAATTGTACATGTTAACCCTTTGGGTGCCAGAGGGGTATGCAACACATTGCACTGAAATGTGTTGCATACCCTTCTGACGGTCAGCAGGTTAACCCCACATAAAGAGGTGATTGATAAAGTGGAGATGACTTCTGCATTGTGATAAACTCTACAGTTCCTATGTTATTCTATGGAACCCATGCACTAAGATCTCTCAAGTTGGAGAAATCATAGTGCATTGGCGCCATAGAATAACATAGGACTTCTGCATCTCTCCCCTGTTAGACAATGAAAAAATGGACACCAACAACTGTGTTCAAAATGTAAATATTTTAATAAAAAGAATAATAATAAGAAATAATAACTAACAATATTAATAATAATATTGATAATAAAAACAATAAAACAAAAATAAACTGTGAGGGGTTGGGGGGGTGCCTTGCACAGTGATGCCGTTGCTACTCCATCCTATAGACAACTCTGGTCAGTTTATCATAAATCTTTAGATGGTATAGAAATAGTGCAACTGTGAAATTTCAGGCCACTGTGATACTGCACCTAAAAAAATTCATGTTTGAGCTGTAATAACTTTTGAATACAACATCTTTCAGCAGTGGAAATACCCTTGTTTTACTCAGGGGGATAAACCCTATAACATATATTTTTACATTTTTAGTATGACTGTCCCTTTAAGTGGGAACATTCTGACAACATGCACTGTGGTTATAGAGCATGTTTGTGTATCCTAGCCAACAGGACCATTGCTGAGAATTGCCCCACTTAGTTTATTCATTTGAGGATAACCTGCAAATATGTGGCATTGTTGTGGCCTGAGAACAGGATTGACCACTAGACCAGTGGTTCTCAACCTGTGTTCTCAGTGGCTATTAACAGGCCAGGATTTTAGAATTTCCTTTTAAGAGCACAGGTGAGTTAATCAATACAGCTG
Source organism: Rhinophrynus dorsalis (assembly GCA_037306005.1). Lineage (NCBI taxonomy): Eukaryota > Metazoa > Chordata > Amphibia > Anura > Rhinophrynidae > Rhinophrynus > Rhinophrynus dorsalis. Next base: position 134,687,035 of record CM074723.1, on the reverse strand, counting down.
AGCCTCTGATCAACACACTTGTGTTCTAGCAGGGAAATTCTTAAGTCCTGACCTGTTAGTGGCCACTGAGGGTATGGGTTGAGAACCTCTGCACTAGACGCGGGAAGAGATGGTGCACCACTTTCAGTGTTTTAGGTGTTTGTGAACTGAAGAGAGTGTGCTGTTCTGTAATATTATATTGTAACTATATAAATGACAAAAAGGCAGAATACAGGCATCTAAGCACCAAACCCACCCCAAATATACAAGGGCAAGTGTATATATGTAATCCCTGCAGAGAGAGAGTATAGAGGCAAAACACTAATTAAAATATAACCTTTATTACATATGATTAAAATAGAAAAGGTGAATTTGATTAAAAACAAAAAATTGCATGTCGCTACATGAACAATACACTACTATAATCTAATTGTGCAATGCAATTCAGTTGGTACAGTGCTCAAAAGAGCTATCTCCTTATAGGTGTGTGGATATAAAGTATATGAACTCTACAGCATAGAACATAGCATTAGTAAATAGTTGTAGTTCAAGATCCACACAAATGAATTTGCTGTTGTGTGGTTCGACTACTTAATTGGATATAGAAATTGGTAATCACCCGATCTCTGTAACTGTTGATATATCAGCTTGAATCAATCCTGTGTGCAGAGGTAGCTGATAGACCCTGTGTCAAAAGAGATCAGAGAGGCTTGCACTAATAAGATTATATAACTGAAAGATACGTACACCGCCTCACATCACAGGCTTATATCAACCTCATCTGAATGTTTTTAATTAAAGAGGCTCCGGATAAGCTTTCTGATAACTGGAGAGACTATTCCTAGCACTGTATCGAAGTCTGGTGTTCTGTTGGTTACCCACAACACATGCTTTAGTGCTGCTAGGCTGCTCACATCGCCCCTAAACAAACAGATCCTACATCTAAGTGAAGAGATCACTATACCATATTCCTCATCTAAAACATAACTATGCTGAATTGGTATTTGAGCCTAGGCCGTCTTAGCTTATAACATTATTGCAACAACAAAAGTCCAAGAGAGAAGATTATGGCAATTAAGGCTAGTATATGCCTTTAGCCATGACCTGACACATGTTTTGTTCACAAAACGGCTTTCTCAAAGGTCTGGGCCGCCATTGAGTTGAAAAATTGATCACACTGCATGCGTTGCAATGTGATGGAGATCAGTTTGTTCCGTTCCATCCATAAACTCTGTGGTTATGGCGGGACAAAAGGGTCAAATACAGTGTGTGTGTGTGTGTGTAAAACATCTCTTGTAATGATAATAACAAATTAATAGATGGAATGGACTTTCCTTTATCCAAATGGTATTTAGTTGACAGTCTCCATCTCATGAAGGGAATTATCTGTCTATACATGTGGATACTTCCTGGCGTACGAGAGTCACATACACCCAAATGAGACCAGAAAAAAAAAAATATATATTATCTCTTAGCTGGGATCTATAGTAATCTCATATCTACTAATCAAGAGAATATATAAATAATTCTATATTTATGTGTTTTATGTATATAAAGTTTGCATAATCAGTTTCGGATTACTAAAGTTTCATGAAATTAAATGAGACATATCAGATATCCTGAAAAACAAGGCTCAAACGTTATAATGTCAAAAAGGAAAAAAGTGTCCTTAATTCAGAGCTCAAGAGTTATGATTAGTCAATTTTAAAGACAAATAATGTAAAGACCTTTCTACATATGTTTCTTTTTATGTAAATCGCCCAGTCTAATAGACATATTCAGATATGGATTATAAATGAGCTGAGAGGTGCATACCTTCATTCAGTCCTTGTGAAGACATACAGGATTGACCACCCCTGCTATGGACACACAGACATGTTTGGTTTGCCCTTTAGCCATTCACAGCTGGATCATCAGTGTGACTATCATTGAGGTCTGTGCTATGGCCTGGAGCTGAACATACATGTGTGACAAGATCATGACATGAACAAAGATCATGTCATGATATTTGTTCATGTCATGATATTTGTTCATGTCATGATACTGTCACACACATATGGCATGAACACAGATCGCTACATTGGTGTTTCTTTAAAAGGGAAGAGGAGACAGGCGGAACACACATTATGGCAGCAGATTTAGGATTTTACTCACCATGCTCCTACCCTTCCATAGCATCAAGAGCAGTGGTGGTTGCCTTGAGAGGTGGTTCTTCAACCTCCTCACCAGATGCAGCCTGTGATGACATAGAGAATAGAGAACATTGTAATTTGGGTGAGCTAGTGGTAGGGAACCTTAACCCATTTGAGTGCCAGAGGGGTGCACAACATATTTCTTGGAAAACGCACTTGCGTTCTCCTCTAGCATTCAAATGGTTACAACAACCACAAAACACAAAACTCATAATCCTTCCCACACAAACACACAATCACCAACACATATCAAAATAGGAATTGGACATTGAACAGGTGTATTGGATGGAGGACATAGTTCAAACAATCCCCACCTGCCCTTTCCACATGGTGGTCCACAGGTGGACTGACAGGGGCCTGCTCACTGCTTTCTTCTACTGAATGGTCTCCACTTCAGTCTCCTCAGCTGGACCTATTTTGGATTTGGAAATAATTAACATGTGAGGAGAAACACAATATGCTTTTGTCATATTTAACATGTGTAAACATTCTGGATCACAACAACTGCACCAAGGTGTTATAATATATAGGGAAAGGCTAAAACTTTTGCCTCAGACCAAACCTGGAGAATAATAGCACTTCCCACTTGGTGAATAATTGCGAAAAGTGCTATTTTTCCACTTTTTCCGCCTAGCTCATTGCATTGAAATTAATGGGAACATTGAATTACACACAACAATTAGCAAATGTTATTTTATTTCCCAAAGGTATAGTATAAGAGGGGTCTGAGGGTGTCTGTGTTGGTGGAGGGAAAGAATCAGTTGAACAGGGAATTGTTTTAGGGGTATTTTGTTGCCTGGGATTGGGGGAACAGTTAATCAAAAAAATAAAATGTAAAAGAAAAGAAAATTGGTACATAATATGACAAAGACAGGGACCCCTGTGATGTAAGCTGTGACTGGGGCAGACTGATGCTTGATGGGATAGATTATTATATCATTTGTAGGACTTAGACTTTTTGTTAGAGGCCCAAGCCATGAGGAAACATTGATTTGTAAGACTTATAATTGTCTTGCACAAGCCCTAAGGAAACATTTATTTGCTGTAGGACTGAGACTTGTGTTAAGCCCAAGCCCTGCGGAAACATTGATTTGTTAGCGTCAGATGCCACATCAGAGATAATTTTTATCTATCAGGCTTGTTAGTATCACAAGTACTGAGGAATCTCGGAGAATGTTTTCATTCAGACATGTTAGCATCAAAAGCCCTGAGGTTGTTGGGTTCTTGTTTGTCTGTGACTTGTTTTGTATGGGCTAGGCCAGTGGTTCGCAGCCGTGGTGTCATGGCATGTTAGTGTGTCATGTGCACCAGCTCAGGGTGCCTCACTTTTCCCATGATGATTTTTTTCTGCGTTACTAACATTCATTTTGCACATTTGTTTTGGAATATATATTCATGGGAATTATTTTGCACTTAATGATGACTATACATTCATTTATTGTTCCTTTTATTGATGCCTTGGGAATTTACTTATTACTTCAAGTGGTGCCCTGGGACATCCAGAGTGCATGTTAGGGGTGCCTTGGATAGAAGGAGCCACTGGTCAAGGCCTTGTTGGTGTGTTTTCTTGGCATTGCAGGGGTTAATATCTGACCTTTGCATGCTTGGGTTATGTACTTGTTCTGTATGAGCTGCTGTATCTCTGTTTTCTTTTCTCCGATGGTGGTTTTTACTCTGCGTTGTGTGGTGTTCACCTAGATACAGTGGGTCTTACATTTCTGCCGGTAAATGTTGCAATTTATCACTCGTTGTCCCTACTGCAGACCTTTGAATGGCTCTGGGGTTAGCTTTTACATTGGCCTCAATGGCCGATATTTCGTTGAACACTCGATTTTCAGAACTGTCGTTAGTTCTTCATAGTCAGAACATCTGCATCACTTAACTTGCTTTTAAAACCTTTACATCAAGCGCCTGGTCTCTTGACCGGACAGGGCACAGCAAGGGACAATATTTTTACTGTGAGCAAAGGTAAACCCTGCTTCCCTTGACAGGTTTTTCAGGTTTTTCCTTATGCTCACTAAAGATTGTCCCTTGTTGTGATCCATCTGGACATCCTTGCTGCTCTGAGGTGAGCAGTGTTGCATCAGTAAAAGGGGCGGGAGGGGATACTTTATCATTCAATTACTCTTGAACCACAACTCAGACAGTACTGAAATAATGCTCTCCATGACCCAAATACTATGAAGATTAATCAGAGCTATTTTGTGAAACACTACTAGTCCTTTAAATTTGATATACATACATAATGGGGTAACAAGACCCCTGCATTGAAAATGAATATGCCACTGTCCTCCAGAACCCAAAGGGTTAATTCTCCCCCAAATAGACAACAGAAGAGGAGGTTGGAAGACACCAAGTAATTTGTGTATACATGGGGCCAGCTGAGATAAGTATAGGGTGTGTGTGTGTGTGTAGGGGTTATTTTATTGAAGATTTAGTGGTGGTGGAGGGCAGACTAAATTATTTTGAATTCCACTAAATCTACAAGACTGTGCATAGTATAAATCCAGATTTTACATAGTATACAATGCAGTAGAAACCAGCCCACCTTGTGTGACCACTCCTAAGACTCTAATAACTCCAGAATATCATTTACATTACAAAGCCATTTTTGGTCAAGAAAGTCTTAGCAACGAGCAATTAGTAAAATTTCCACATGCCTGTCCAAAATAGCTCATCAGTAATTGTTGGTAGGGCCGGATTTACATCTCAGGAGTCTGTTGGCACAGAAATCTGAAGTGTGCCCCCCATTGGCCATCTCCACTGGACATCTCCACAATGCTCCTAATCGCCACATTGCCCCCCATCATCTCCATATTGCACTCACATTGCCCCCCCATCAGCTCCATATTGCCCCCCCTCAGCTCCAACTTGCCCCCATCAGCCCCATATTGCCCTCACATTGCCCCCATCAGCTCCAACTTGCCCCCATCATCTTCACATTTCCCCCGCCATCTCCATATTGCCCTCACACCGTCTCCCATCAGCTCCATATTGCCCTCATCATCTCCACATTGCCCCCATCATCTCCATATTGCCCTCACATTGCCCCCCATCAGCTCCAACTTGCCCCCCATTATCTCCACATTGCCCCCACCAGCTCCATATTGCCCTTACAGTGCCCCCCATCAGCTCCATATTGCCCCCATCAGCTCCATATTGTCCTCACATTGCCCCCATCATCTCCACATTGCTCCATCATCTCCTTATTGCCCTCACATTGCCCCATCAGCTCCGACTTGCCCCCCATCATCTCCACATTGCCCCCACCATCTCCATATTGCCCTCACATTGCCCCCCATCAGCTCCATATTGCCCTCACATTGCCCTCATTATCTCCATATTACCCTCACATTACCCCAACCCTGTGTCCGTTTCCTACCTCCCTGGTGGTCCAGCGATGTGGAAGGAGAGGTCTGTGCCTCCATCTGCACAGACCTGTAGCTGCTGGAGCTCCCGCATGGTCTTCTCTTCAGTAAAGCAGAGCGGAGGGAAATTATGTCATCTCCCAGTAATCTGCATTACTAAAGAGCCGACAAGGGATCTCAGCAGCTAAAGGTCTGTGCCAAAGAAGGCACAGACCTCCCCATGTTGCGGGGGCTATTGATACGCCACTGCGCAGCAAGGCTAATTTAAAAAAACAAAACAAAAAATGATCCCAATGACAGATGCCTACCCTGCTTTATTATAAATACGGCCCTGTGTATAAAAGAAAAAGAGACAAAATTCACTAGCATTGTTGGGTGGATTTGATTGAAGAAAAGAGTGACAATCTAGGGATAACTCTAGGAATAAAGGAAACCAAGGTTGGGCAATTCAAAGCTAAAAGAGAGAACATTCACTAGCACTGCTGGGTCAGAAGATCTAGGCCTCCATTCAATAAAACATGGTGAAAAACACTTTTAAGGCAAAAAATCCCACCAACCATTAGCCATGTCTGTGTAGTGTAGCTATTCAATAAGCTGTCTACCAGAATGACTAATGAGCATAGGCCCCAAAAAATTAATGTAGCTTCAAAATGTGTTGCACCTTTTTTGACCTCACCATGCGTTCATTTCAGTCACTAAACAACACATGATATGTCAACTTCAAACAAAAAAGATCACAGTTGTCGTTATCTAGCGACGCTAAACGTTCTCAAGACAAGTTCAAACTCACAGCCAATCACAACACACTAACGTAGCAAGTACATTCAAATATACCTATATAAACCCCAAAATAACTGCCATACCTTGTCTGTGTTTCTAGTTTTATGAGATAGAGCACAGGCCCCAGGAGCAGAGTTTAGGTTTAGAGAGAGAGAGGTGCTGACACTTAAGCGAGGTAGACGGAGTTGGGAGTGGAGAGCGTTGCACTTATATTAACACATAATACACCTTGGCACATCTTGCATACACACATACAAACATACACACGCCTCTTTTTTTCTTCACACATAACACATCTGTATCTTTTATTTCTACAGTGTTATTCAGTGAGTGCAAGGGAGTGACAGAGAGTGAGTGTGATCGAGTGTGTCTGTGAGGGCCTGTGTGAGGGCCTGAGTGTGAGTGGGTGGGAGATGGCAGGGAGAGGCGAGGAGGATAGAGATATGGGGAGAGAAGCAGGAGAGGAGGAAGGTGAGGAGGGCATCCCAGTTCAGGGAAGGAGTGGGAGAGGGAGACCAGCTGGGCAGAGGACTACCCAAGTAAGGAGAGGTACACAGCGGACAGGGACAAAACTGCCAGTGGGATGAGGGGTGGATGTCGGGGAGCACCCTACACAGCCAGGGACAGAGCAAACAGGGTTTGAAATATAGAGTTCTGACATGTACCAGGCTGGTGGTGATGATGAGATAGCGGGACCCACGTACTCTTAGCAGGAGAATTGGGTCCTCATCGAGAGTATCCTCGAAAGGGAAACCACCTGTTCCCAACAGAGAAGGTCAGTGATCTGGGTGCCAAGAAGAAGGCCACCTGGCATCAGGTCCTCACCAATGTGAACGCAGTCTCCAGCTGTAAGTGGACCATGGAGTCCATCAAGAAGAGGTGGGGTGACTGCAAAATGCATGTCAAGAATAAGATGGGAGACCTTGCATGTATGCCCAAGGCACCGGAGGTGTTCCCCCTGCCCACATCAGCTTCAATCCCTGGGAGGAGATGCTGCGGCAGAACCTATTTACAGCCACTGTCCTGGCAGATGTGACATTGGCAACCAGTGGAGGGTTGGCCTGGGGGGCAGGGGGGAAACTGCCCCCTGGGCTGGTCCTATGTCTTGACCAGTGGGCCACTGACTCACTCAGTCTCCCATTTGCTGCTGTAAATGGAGTTACACTAGTTATACCACAGTGCCTACAATTAAATTGGAGCTACACAAGTGATACCACAGAGCTATAATCCAAATGGAGCTACACTAGTAACATAGCCCATTTATATTGTAAGCACTATGGTATCATCAGTGTAGCTTTGTTTAAACTGCAAGGTCTGTGGTGTCACTAGAATAGCTCCATTTAAACTGTATCTCTGTGTTATCGATAGTGTAGCCCAATACCAATTGTGGTATAATTTGCCTTACTTCACAACATTAATGCCAATTTTAAAATTTGCAAAAGGGGTAAGCTGGGACAGTGAGATGGACCAATAGTAGAAATGGGCCATTTGATTGTATTTGCTCACCAGGCCACAAGTTTCCAGCCCTCCTCTGCTGGCAAAGACAACACCCTTCAGACTCCTGGTAAGTGCATCATTCGCTAACTGTACACCACACAACCCCTCATAGCTAGTATGGCACAACACAGTGACAGCTGAATACATGGCAAACATTGATTCCCACAAGTTCACCAACACAGCTGTGATAGGGTTCAAACAAGGACATAACACTACAATCAAAGCAGAAATGTGTAGGGTTAAACAAGCCAAATCCTGTCCGAGTCCAGGTTTAACCCCCCCTCGTTGCTGTATTGAACAGGAATACCCACTGCACACAAACAATGCCTGCCATAATGTTGTCAGATAAATATCTGTTGTGTTCCTCCACAGTGTTATACAAAGAGCCACAGGGAGGTCAGCAACTAACCCCCTGAGTGATAGAGGGATAAGCAACACATTGGTCAACAGTGCGTTGGGTATCGCTCTGGCACTCAAAGGGTTAACAGGGGACGAACACACTACAACAGGGTTACATTGCACAGGTCCACACGGGTCAGCTCACACATCACAAATCAACTAATACAAACTGATTGCATGTACAACAAATCGTCCTCGAACACAAAAACACCAGGTCCTCAAAACAAACAAATGCACCGTTGATACAACAATGACTAATAAGTCGAAACAATGTCAGCAAAGCATACAGGCAAAGCAACCCCACAAATACTCATAAACGGGGGAACAAAGCAATATAAGAAGCTGGAGGATACATGTCACCTACCAGGAGAACAAGAACAAACACACATCCAACTTGGCATGGTTTAACTTTGGTTATCATATGTATCCTGAAGTGTGGGGATGGCAAGGAGGTTTTCCTGTATTCCTTGCCATCACCACTCTTCAGGATACATATGATAACTAAAGCTCAACCACTGTAGGATGCTTCCATCATTGTACAGTATCTTATCAAGCTGATCCAATGCATTGGAGACCATCCTGGCACTCAAGGTTTCACATGCCAATGTCATCATCTTCCATCCATCTTGTCATAGCCCAGGTTAATAATCACACTATCTCATTTACCCACACAGCATCCATACTTGCAGGAAAGCAGGAGGAGGGTGAAGAGGAAACCTATGCCTTCTCCCCCAATGACACAGCCCCTGATGAGCCAGAAGAGGGCACAAGTAGGAGGTCACCACCACCATCAGAGTACAGCCTGCCACCCAAGATTGCTACAGATTGAATGCCTCCTGTGAGGTGGATGCCTTCGAAGGCCATTATTGGATGGCCCCACCAACCCCACTACTGCCGCAAAGGCTATGCATTCCCAATATAGTAAGCACCCCACAATATAGGGAATATGGGCCCACCCCAAGGCCACAACCACCCACCTAGATGTAACCACAGCATGAGCCCAGCTATTACCCCACACCCAGGTGGGAGGGAAACAGATACTAGGAAGAGCAAGCACCAGACCTGGAGGAAAACAATGGCCAACAGAAATTTGCAGAGCAAGGAGAAGAGCCATCCCCAGCACCTCAAACTGGATGCTGAGGGATGCCAGAAGATCCACCAAATACTAGAGGAGGTTGCACCTGATGTGCAGAAGAACACAGCCACCCTACACGCAATTGAATACCAGCAAGCCATCCTAAAGACTGAGATACAGCAATTTCAGACTGGAATGATGGATATGCTTAGCCAGATGCTGGTGGGTGACACCCACACCAGCCCCAAGAACAACTAGATTCATGACACTGTCCGTGAGAGCATCCACCTCTGCAGCCCCTTCCAAAGTCCTGCAGCCCCTACAAATGCCCCTACAAAAAAATAAATGGCCCATTTCCCCCTAATAAAATTGCACTTATAAATCCAAATGATGTCTGTGAATCTTTCTGGTTTCTAACATGGCAGAGATGTCTTCAATGCATTGCAAAGCAATCCAGTGAACACAACTCATGCACACATTACTTGCTTGTAAGGTGTTGGGACATTGGTTACCACACACAGCACATACACTGTTTTCCAATTTCAACTCACAATCCAAGTAGCAAATAAAAAAGCATGAAGTTATTGTTTGTCCATGATGTGAGTTTCAACAACAACAGACACTGACACCTATCCCTTAGCATACTATGTAACCGATTGTCCTCATTTAGTTTTAGCCACTGGTGTGTTATTAAGGTGTTAGCCAACCATACTTTTAATTTCAATTATTCAGTGCCAGGATAGATTAGCAAAACCAACATATGCTGGGATTCACACTCTGATTAGGAAAAATCCATCAGACACCTAATAATTTGAGGTTAATGATTGAAAAATCTGTTGTGTTTGGCTACAGGACAGCAGCATGAAGAAATCACTAGTCAGATCTATTGATTACATTATGCAGGGAGAACATTTCCTTGTATATCTACTAGTGTTGAGCGAGCGTGCTCGGCCGATGCTCGGATCGGCTCGAGCATCGCTCTGCTCGGCACATGGCGGTACTCGTACGAGTACCGCCATGTGCTCGCCCGACATGTTCGGGTGAAGAGGATCTGTGCCGGAAGAGGCACAGATCCGAAGACGCTCCGCTGGACCACCAGGGAATGGAGGTACGGGGGCATTGCGGAGATGAAGGGGGCATTGCGGAGATGAAGGGGGACATTATGGAAGAGGGGCATAGACTCTATGCCCCTCTTCCACAATGTCCCCCTTCATCTCCGCTATGCCCGTCTTCCACAATGTGCCCCTTCATCTCCGCTATGCCCCTCTTCCACAATGTCCCCCTTCATCTCCTATGCCATAGAGGAGATGAAGGGGGACATTGTGGAAGAGGGGCATAGCGGAGATGAAGGGGGACATTGTGGAAGAGGGGCATAGACTCTATGCCCCTCTTCCACAATGTCCCCCTTCATCTCCGCTATGCCCCTCTTCCACAATGTCCCCCTTCATCTCCGCTATGGCATAGGAGATGAAGGGGGACATTGTGGAAGAGGGGCATAGCGGAGATGAAGGGGGACATTGACCAGGCACCCTCCGCTCATCAGAGCAGGGGGTGCCTGGTTTAATGCTCGAGTGCTCCCATTCATTTGAATGGGGCTCGGGTGCTCGGCCGAGCACTCGAGCATCAGGGGGTGCTCGGTCAGAGCACCCGAGCACCCGAGCATCGGGGTGCTCGCTCATCTTTAATATCTACATTTCAAACTCTACTCTTGCTCCCTGTTTAATTAATAGACCCCTATGATAAGAGACATACCTTCATAAGAATAACAGGTACATAACTCATAGCTATTTTTCTATATGAAGAAATGGCTAATACAACATCAAAATCAACAGACATATTTTGAGGGTGATATATATATACAGCCTTTAGACCAGAATGAAATTTTACTTTATACTATGGGCCCGTTGTCAACATTTGTACTCATGATTTTATGTGATTGAAATGGTGCACCCATATTTCTACATATCTGCTTTATGTATCGAAGTAACCCATTGAGTTCCAAACCCATTGAATGCCAGAAAGGTATACTATACATTGCATTGCAATGTACTGGACACCAGTCTCATCTTGGCACTCAAACTGTTAATTAAGACAATTTAGTCAGGAGAAGTAAAATGTTATATCTTATGAACAAATGCTTCTCTTTAATCACATTCTACACAGTATAAATGTGACTAGAGACAGAACTATTTTTTAGATGAGCCACAACAAATTAACTACCTGTGATCCATGGGGAGCACGGGGGCTAGACTCACCAGGAAGTAGGAACTGTGCTCCATACACTCAAGTCAGCAGAAAAGGGTTCAAGGGCCTTGGAGTGGTGGCAACAGTCACATCAGACAGCACTAGAGTGATTCATGGGACTAGTACTACACCTAGGCTAGCAACAATGTTATAACTTGTACTGATCTAGGTTTCAACACAGCACATGTCAAATGAGAGAGGTGAAAGAAAATTCAACCGCCTGTGTTCTTAAACATTCCCTATCTCCTCAAATGACTCCCACTTTCTACACATTAACTGCCTGCTACCATAGCTTATTGTTAGGCATATTTGCTCTCCAGCCTTACATACATGAAGTAGCCCATCAGCAGTCCAGTTGACTTCCCATCTCCCTGTACTCCAACCATGAATTGGCCTCCCTCCTCTTCAAATGAATTTGCACGCCTTATATCCTTACATTTGAATTTGTCTGCCTCCCCATTGCACATGATTTGCCCCACCTCCCCCTCTGCATTTGTATCATTTTTCTGATTTGACACAGAAAATGGGTACTCCCGAGTACTTCAGCACTGGTCACAGGTGAGCCCTCAGATTAACTAGGGACCGTAGTACAAGTCAAAGTGCAGTGTATGGGGCCCATATGACCCTAATAACTCCCATACTTTCTGGGGGTCCCGATTACTACAGGGGCTGAGAGGGCCTCCGCTATGCCACTGTTCTCTGTGAGTTCTAAGTGAACCAATCTTCTAATCTGGGATGTTATTAGTCAAGTAGTCATAGGGTTAACTGAAGGGAATATCTAGGAAATTAGGCCTAGGGATACCCCTTAGTGGTGATAGTGTGTAGGCATAAGTGATTGAGTTCAGTGATCCTTTTTAGTTGCAAACTAATAACATGTGCCTGAGAGTGAGTATATAATTCATGCATATTATGTTGTATTGTTTTCTTTAAACATTTCTGTTACATTGACCATCCCAGTAGGAGACGACTCCTTAATGCATCAGTTGCAATGTTTACGGTTGAGCTATGAATGACATTTAGAGGATTTCCAAATATTTAATGTTACATTTGGTTAAAAAAATGTTGGCCGAAATTTCTGGTACATAGGTTGTAGCTAACAAAAATATATACCAGTACTAATGTTTCCAGAGCTATCTGTTTACTGAACTACGAAAGCTTAGTAAATAATTTATAGCTCTCTAGAGCAATCAAGGGGTTAAAATCCCTATTTAAACCAATGGTAATGTTTATTTGTCCCCCATGGAGCAGCTGGCTTACCCTAGAATTTCGCCATCTTCTATGTTTTAACAAGAGAAGCTAGATAAAGTTCTGTTCGAATATTTACAAGTCAGAAATAAGAACATGTAAAAACTGAACTCTCTTTTATAATTAATTAATTAGATGTTTTTGGCTACAAACATAGGGCTATTTTAACCCACTGCTGAACCCGTGGCAAATTATAAAAGTAATGAGCCCCCTTAACCACTTGAATGCTACAAAGCTCTCAAAGCATTGCTTTTCCCTAGCACCCAAAGGATTAAGTAACAAGTACACATTTTCCTCTCCTGCAAAAAGTGAGTTCTTAAAATGTTAATAGCTTCACACAATTTTTAACATAAATTATGTATACAACATTCAAAGATGTCAATATAATACTTAGGTTCACTTAATACTTAGTGCTTACACTTACAATACCTTGACAAATACTGAATTTTCACACAATTCTTCACAGAGGGATGCATTTTCATCCTAGCATGAGTAGACTGTATTTTATGCTCCAAAATGAATACTACAAAAAAAATCACTCATCATAAATAAAAACATAAATGAAATACATAATTTATATCTCATAATGAATCTCTTAGTCAATATATTTGCATATATTAAAGGCTCAAAACTTTTTACTCCTAAAAATTTACTTTCAGGGATATAATTTTTTAATATTTCAGAATTGTTTATCTTATAATAAAATATTTATTTTATTGTTGCTGAGTTACTACCAACTTGCATAAAGATAGCTATGATTTTTGTACATTAAGTTTAAAGTAGCGAGAGTCTCTGGATCATGTCATAACGGGTTATGCACCAAGGCGTGATAAAGAGGTGGTAACGCAGAGATAACTTCTCCAATTCCTGTGTTATTCTAGAAAGCCCATGTGTTGAGATATGCAAAGATGCAGAAATCTTTGTGCATCGGCTCCATAAAATAACATAGGAACTAGAGAAAGGATATCACTGGAGAAGTTATCTCCATGTTATCGCCTCTTTATCAAGCTTTAGTGCATAACCCTCATAGTATCTTTAAGACTAACAAGATGACTAATGATATATTCATAAAACATATTTGATTGTTTGTGCATGTAAAACTGATAATACATTTTTGATGCATATATGGCATCTCAAAATGCATCCTGCTTATGGGTTCCCTGTGACATAAATAAATGTATGTTTAAAGGTATCCACATGCAGATTTACCACATTTGATGTTATAACTCAATGGGGGTTATGTACTAAGTTGTGATAAAGTGGCGATAAAGCAGAGATAACGTATCTAGTGATACCACTTCTCCAATTCCTATGTTATTCTATGGAGTCTATGCAGTAATATCTCTCCGACTTTAGGGATCTTAGTGTGCAGGCCCTATTGAATAAAATAGGAACTAGAGAAGTGATTTCACTGGTGAAGTTATCTCTCAACACTTTTGAGCGGGCAATTTGTTCTCTGTATTAGGAGAGCCTGGGGGACTCTAGGAGAAGTGTGACAGAATAAGGGAGATTTACCCAAAATACCCCAAATTCTTTTTTGACCAATACAGGCAGGTAATCTAAGTTTCTTTCTGAGCTGGCTTTTTTCTGTGTTAGGGTAGTCTGGAGGGGGCATGAAAGGAGAAAGGAGAATTACTCCAAATACCTCAAAATCCTGTCTGACTGACAAGACATAGGCAGATGATACAAGCTCCTTCCTATTCTGGCTGAGCCTCTGTGACTGACTGAGTGACTGACCAAATAATTCTGACTGACACCCAGTAGACAGACAAGTTCAACTGACACTGACTCCTTCAACAGACAGAAAAAGAGGGGCCAGCATATTTATTAAGGTCTATTGTCATCTGTAATGTAAAAAACAAAAACTACAGTAACACTGGGAGAGAGAGAGGTTGAGAGAGAGAGAGAGAGAGAGAGTAGCTGAAACCCTCAAAACACTACCTATGGGCTAAGAGGGGAAGAAGCAGTTGCACATGGAGTGTTTTTTTGTAAATGTTTATAGTGACAGTTTATTAAAAAAAAAAATAATAGTTTGACTTATATGTAACAGAGACAGGGACCCTGACGTGAGCTGTGATTGAGGCAGACAGATACTAGAATAAACAGAGCATTTTGTAAAAGTTAAGAAATCACAAACGTTCAGTTTGGTTGCATACTTCACTGTTAAAATACACAATGAGTGGGAAGTGAGCAGGAACAGTGCAGGGACATGGTAGTAAAGACAACAAAAACTGACTGTAGCCATGGTTTCTACTGAGTGTGCAATAAATAATGATGATTCTTCTCCTCCTGAGGTTGTTTGAGAAATTGACATAAAAATCTCCTCTACCATCACTTCCACCAGCAGTATTAATAAACCATTAAACTCTGAAGACAACAATGAGTCACATTCTAGTGTTGATGGCATAACAGAGAAAACTGTCGCAGTTGAACCAACTGCTGAATATGACAGTGAGACAGTACAACATCTGTCCTGAAAGTAGTGGTGAATGTTCTGAAAATGTTCTGAAAAGGGGAAAATTAAAAAAAATGTTTGAGTCTTCAAAAGTCCTATATATCTTCATCCTCCTCCTCTTCTTCAGATACAGATGAAGTTGAGTCAGAGATTATGGCATAGACATAAAATTAGTTGACAGGAAAAGACACAGTCTTCCACCACTGAAATGGTACACTGTGTCTTTTAATAAACTGTTTGAAAGATCAGTTGGAAAGTCTAATTCGGGACAAGCAAAGATGACTAAAAATACACACTCTTCCTCTCAGTCATCATTAGCATCATCCGCATTGTCACGAATTCTAAATCCAACCAACGCCCAGCTACACACATTATTGTTGAGTAATCATTAAGATCCACAACACTAGTTGTGATGAGTGCTTCTGCTGCTGTTGGAAGCACAACACATTTGATACCTACAAGCAGTACAATTGCAACATGTAGCCCCAGTAATAGTAATGTCCCCTCAGGTGCACCTGAGTCTATCAAGCCTACAGTAGACACTTTACTCAGAATCCAAAAGCTAAATGTGTTGCTATCTGTTGTCTGTGTAAGAAGCAGGTGAACAAAAAGAAAGCAAGCTCACGCCTAGGCACATCCTCATTGAAATCCTAGCTCAAGCACAGCCACAGGTCTGATTGGAAGGCACACCATCAACATGTCAGTGGTGCCACATCTAGGAGCAGTAGCAGTAGTCTTAAACATTCACTGGGCTCTGTGGCATATAATAGTAGCATCGTACATTTGTCAGAGACTGTGCCAAGACTCCATTGATATACACTTACAACCATGGCTCCTGCTACTGTTCTGAAAATGCAAAAATTGAAGAGTATAAATCCAAGTTTGTTGGAGGAGATGACAAGAGTCATAGAGTGCACACTCCTGCCACCACCACCAATACCACCTCAAATGACACAAGTCATGTTGTTAAAGCAATAAAGTTAAACAGATTTCCCACTACATACTGCCATCCCGCACTTGCTGAGTTCTTAGAAAGGAGTCAAAACCTGCAGAAAAATAACCGAAAGTACACCTGTGGAGTAATAAATGTGTCATATTGTAGTCAGTTGGCAATAGAGGTTTTAATGAACTGATGTTGAATGTTTCACCCTGTTGGCATATCCCAAGCAGCAGTTATTTTTCAAGGATGGCTGTGACAGAGCTACAGAAGTAGGTGGTTAGTGTTGTGGGCAAAGGACAAAGAAACTCGGCCTGCTGACAACTTTTACTTTCCACTCCAGCTCCCAGAAGCAGTAGTATTGAGATGGGAAATCTTGCAGTCATAGAAAGCATAGGGTAAAATGGCAAAGTTCTCATGGGAAATGTATTGGCAGGGGTGAAAATGTGGAAATTGTATGTATTTTCTATGGGAAGGACTTTTCAATTGAAAATTGAAAATTGTCTGTTTTTAGCAAAAATTCCAGCAGGAAATTATTTTGACTTTTCACTCATCTCCACAAAAGTACCAACTAAAGTAATTTAAGTACCTTACCTCATCCACCAACAAAGTGAGTGCTGCTCCCATGTGCCTCGGTCCTGATGCTAACATGCTCCAAATGGCTTAAAGGGGAACATTCACATGGGAAAAAATTTGGAGCACTGGTTATAACTCCTAATGCAATATCAGCACTGGGTTTTGTTTTAGATTTACTCAACTAGGAGCCGAGATATTGATGTTTAAAAAGTGCCACTTCCGCATACTGCGGCACCGTGTATGTGCGGCACGGAGCAGCAGGACTTCCCACTTCGCTCCCAGAAGCCCCAGAGAGCGTGTTCTCTCTTCACCTCGGAGCTGTATTGTTGTGGGTTAACGTTACATCCAGGTCCGTTTGAGATGCTACGGAGGTTGCAACCTATTGCTGCTGAAGCTTGAGTGCTGGTATACGACTGATCAGATATACCTGCAGACAGTGACTGTTAATAAACTGTTTAAGAGATCATATGGAAAGTC
Organism: Rhinophrynus dorsalis; assembly: GCA_037306005.1. Classification (NCBI taxonomy): domain Eukaryota; kingdom Metazoa; phylum Chordata; class Amphibia; order Anura; family Rhinophrynidae; genus Rhinophrynus; species Rhinophrynus dorsalis. The sequence goes on along the minus strand of CM074723.1, from coordinate 134,669,811 downwards.
TGACTCTGGACAAGTAATGATGCCTAAAAATACAGAATCTTCCTGTCAATAATCACCAGCATTGTCACCACTACCAAGTCCAACCCCCACCAAAGTAATATGTCAGATGTCAGCAACAGGAAACAGCAAACACCATAATTTCAGAGATGGGTGGCATGTATTCCTGGCTGGTACTGGTGACATACTACAGGCTTGGCTTGCCTTCCACCAATTGTTTTACAGGCTTGCCTTGCAGTGCAACTCTGCTAATTATTTTCAAGGCCTGTCTTACTATGTAAGCTTGCAAATAATTTTTCATAAGGATTGTCTAGTTATAAACTAAGCATGCAAACAATAGTTATTAAGCCTTGTTTATAAGCTTTCAAAGATTTTCTTAAGGCTTGCCTTGCTGTTATAAGCCTGCAAGTATATTTTTTCAGGGCTTGCTTTGCTATTATATGCCTGCAAATAATTTTTCTGAAGGCTTGACTGTGTATTATGATACTCTTGAAAAAAAATAATCCAGAATCTTACCTTCTTACGGATCTAAAAACTATTTTTGACATACAGAAAATGTGGAAATAAAATGTGATTTTAAAGTGATTGATATGGATGGTGGTGTTGTGACACTGGAGACAGTATATATATGATGATAGCACTGGTACCTCCTGGTGGCTACCAGTGGCTTGGCAACTATAATAATTCCTCCTTGTCATTCGAGCTGCTGTTAGCTGTTGATGATTGGATGATATTAGATGCTAGTTAATTAAAAAAAAAAGTAAGTCTGCCAACACTGCTGCTGCTAGATAGCCATGTCCGATGCTCATTAACAGTATAACCAGCAGCACCAAAAACCCTCTCTGACTGTATGCTTGCTCATGATAAACTAAGTATTTCCACTGCAGTCCACAGTAGTGCTGGCCACACTGTTTGTGTAGTTATCCTGCAAGTAGGCTGTAACCATGTCACATTCAGTGTGGGTATCAGTTGTGAACCCATATTTAAGGAGCAAGCCCCCTAGAGAAGTGCCAGTGTGTCACAGGGTGACTAGACAAATAAAGACTCTGGCAGGTACAGGTACAATAAACAATTTTATTAAAGAACAAATGCAATCAAGATGGCAATAAGCACTTCCCCAACCTCCCCAGTTTCAGGCGTGAAAACAGTGCACAGTCCACTACCAGGATCTATCACTAAACGTAGCCAGAAAATGCATTCAGAGTATAGGAAGCTAACCAGGACGGTCAGCAGAACCACTGGAGTTGCGCAGAGTAGTAAGCTTACAAGCTCTGACTAGCGTGTTGAGACTAGAGGCCGACACAATACCCTAGAGAGCTAGGGGACACAGGAACTGCCACACATCGTAGAACGCTAGGACTACAAGCACCCGATAGGACCAAGTGCTGCTGGACTACAGAGTGAACACACCTGGAAGCAACCAGGCCCCTGAGCCTGCACGAAAATAGCGAGCACGCCGTATGACGCGCTTAGCAGCCAGGAAGTCAGTGATCAGTAATGCTACCGCCGAGCATACAAGGAACAGATGGGTAGAGCCATAGGCCCGGATCACAGGAACCATGATAGTATCCCCCTTCAATGACCTCTCCCCCGCGAAAATTGGGAGTGAAATTTGCGAGTAGGAGCATGGACATTTGCACTGATCACCCAGGAGCGTTCCTCAAGACCATAACCTTTCCAGTGTATCAAATATTGGAGGTGACCTCTGACTCTGCGAGAATCCAGAATGCTCTGTATCTCATACTCCTCATGGTCCTCCACTTGCACAAGCCCCGGTACCACCGGCGCCAAAGTGTAGCAGTTACAGATCAATGGTTTGAGTAATGATACATGAAACACATTGTGAATGCGCATCCCTGCAGGGAGGTCCAGAGCGTATGTGACAGGGTTGAATCTACGAAGCACCCGGTATGTGCCTACAAAATGAGGGGTCAGCTTTCTACAAGGTACTTGAAGGTTTAGATTATGGGATGATTGCCCTCTCCCCAACTTGAAAAAACAGGAGCCAAAAGTCTCCTACGGACCTCTCCCCCACGGAAATTGGGAGTGAAATTTGCGAGTAGGAGCATGGACATTGTCACTGGTCACCCAGGAGCGTTCCTCAAGACCATAACCTTTCCAGTGTATCAAATATTGGAGGTGACCTATGACTCTGCGAGAATCCAGAATGCTCTGTATCTCATGCTCCTCATGGTCCTCCACTTGCACAAGCCCCGGTACCACCGGTGCCAAAGTGTAGCAGTTACAGATCAATGGTTTGAGTAATGATACATGAAAAACATTGTGAATGCGCATCCCTGCAGGGAGGTCCAGAGCGTATGTGACAGGGTTGACTCTACGAAGCACCCGGTATGGACCTACAAAATGAGGGGTCAGCTTTCTAAAAGGTACTTGAAGGTTTAGATTACGGGATGATAACCATGCCCTCTCCCCAACTTGAAAAACAGGAGCCAAAAGTCTCCTACGGTCTGCATGTCTCTGATATCGCTGTGTGGACCTTTTTAGGGCACCCTGGATCCATACCCAAGTGGAGTGGAGCTGCCTAAGGTGCTCATTCAGAACCAGAATGTCTTGTGTCCGAAAGGAGTCAGGAAACAAAGATGGCTGGAAACCATAGTTTATCAAGAAGGGAAAGTTCTGAGAGGAAGAGTTCAAGGCACAGGTCCTGGCAAACTTGGCCCACAGTAACAAGATCACCCAATTATCGTGATGGTCCGAAATGAAGCAACGTAAAAACTGTTCCAACCCCTGGTTGGATCTCTCGGCAGCACCGTTGGACTGGGGGTGATAGGCAGAGGAGAACAAGAGTTGGATACCCATCTGATTACAGAAAGACCTCCAAAACCAGGACACAAACTGGCTCCCTCGATCAGAAACCAACACCTTGGGCACTCCGTGGAGTCGAAACACCTCTCTAGCGAATACCTCGGCCAATTCCCTGGAGGAAGGAAGTCCCTGAAGAGGAACAAAGTGAGCCATCTTTAAAAATTGGTCCACTATCATCAGTATGACCGTGCAACCCTAGGATGCTGGCAGTTCGACCATAAAATCTATAGATACATGAGACCAGAGACGCTTGCCATTGGGAATTGTTTGGAGTAGACCTATCGGAAGATGTCTTGGTGTCTTAGCATGGGCACAAGTGGAGCATGCCGTCATGAAGGCCGAGCAATCTGCCCTAGGCTGGGCCACCAAAAGAGCTGGGAGACTGACCAAATCAATTGATCACGGCCAATATGTTCAACGGCCTTCGAGGAGTGGTAGGTCATCAGCAATTTGGTACAAAGGGACTCGGGTACAAAACATTTGCCGCTAGGTTTGTCAGCAGGAGCATCGGCTTTGGAGGCCATAATCTACTCGCCCAAAGGACACGTGATACTGGTGCGTATAGTAGCCAGAATATGATCTGATGGAATAGGCACTGGAGTACTCTCGACCTTCTGATCAGGTCCAAACTGTCTGGACAGAGCATCGGCTCTGACATTCTTGGAACCAGGAAGCTACGAGACCACAAAATTGAATCTGAACAAGAACAATGCCTACCTGGCCTGTCGTGGCAACAGCCTCTTAGCCTCAGACAGATATGTCAAGTTCTTATGATGTGTCAAAATCAGGATTGGAGAGCCTGTCCCCTCAAGTAGTGACGCCACTCTCGGAGAGCAAGTATGATAGCCAAAAAGATCACGATCACCAATATCATATGGACTTTGGGCTTTGCCCCACAGGGCAGAAGGGTTTTACCAGGCCCAGATCGCTGGGATAGGAGAGCGCCTACTCCTGATTCAGATGCATCCACCTCCAGAGTAAAGGGCAGGGCAGGGTTGGGATGTGACAAGATCAGAGCCCTGGTGAAAGCAGACTTCAAATCCTCAAAAGCCGTGATAGCACTAGGGGACCAGTCAGACGGGTTAGCCCCTTTATTTGTCAAGTCAGTTAGTGGCTTAACCACAGTAGAAAAATCTCCTATAGTAGTTAGTGAACCCCACAAATCTCTGTAAGGCCTTCAACTCCACCGAACGGGGACATTGCAGAACAGTCAAGAGCTTTTGTGGGTCCATCTCTATACCATCAGAAGAGATTACATAGCCCAAGAATGTCACCTGTGACTTATGGAACTCACACTTTCTCAACTTGCAGGACAGTGTTTTCTCTCAAAAGCTGTAGTACAGTTGCAACATCCTTCCGATGTGCCACTAAGTTCTGGGAGTGGATAAGGAGATCGTTCAGGTAGACTAGTACACAAGTTTGTAGCAAATCTCTTATTACATTGTTAATAAATTCTTGGAATACTGCCGGAGCATTACACAACCCAAATGGCATGACCAAGTATTCATAGTGACCACTGCGAGTATTGAATGCAGACTTCCATTCGACTCCTTCTTTGATTCTTACCAGGTTGTAGGCTGCCCTTAAGCCAAGCTTATTGAACACAGAGGAACCTTTAATTCGGTCTAACAGCTCAGTGATCATAGGTATGGGGTAAGCATTCTTGACCTTAAGTTTATTCAGTCCTCTATAGTCAATGCAGGGTCCTATCTCCCCATCCTTTTTTTTTATGAAAAAGAATCCTGCACCAGCGGGTGAGGAAAACTTTTGAATAATTCCTCTGGATAGGGCATCGACCACATACTCCTCCATAGTTTGATTCTCCTCTACTGATAGAGGATAAGTACGCCCCTTAGGAGGTGTAGTGCCTGGTATGAGATTAATAGTACAGTCGTTTGCCCTATGCATAGGTCAAGTACTGGCCTCCACCTTATTGAATACCTCACTGAAAGACTGATACTCTGAGGGTAATGAGGAGGACGTACAAAGGATCTTAGTCCACTGCTGGAGACAAGACTTAGTACAGTAGGACAACCACAACACAATGTCACAAGTTTCCCAATTTATTCTGGGGTTGTGTGTCTGAAGCCAAGGGAACCCCAGAATTATAGCATAGTGTGGAGATTTTATGACCTCAAATTGTAGGGTCTCCACGTGGAGGTCCCCCACCCTTAGAGACAGTGGACAAGTCTTGTGTGTCACATATAACATTTGCAATGGTCTCCCATCAATGGCCTCAATAGCAAGAGGAGAAGCATGAGGTAACAATGGAATAGCATGCCGGTTAGCGAATTCCACATCCATAAAATATCCTGCAGCTCTGGAGTCAATCAAAGCCGGAGCAGCAACCAAAGATGCAGCCCATGATATAATCACCTCCAGAATCGGTCTCCTTTGCCTCTGATCTGGGGACTGTGAAACACCACCCAGGGTCTGTCCCCGACACAACCCTAGGTGCGGGCGTTTCCCAGCCGCATGGGGCAAGACTGCAATAGGTGACCAGCCTTACCACAGTAAAGGCATAGACCATCTCTGCGATGGAAGATCCTCTCCTACCCTGACAGGAGAGTTAACCCCTAGTTGCATAGACTGCCCCTGCCCATTTCAGCAATAGGAGGCATGGGAGGTGAGGGAGGAATGGGTGGGAGCGCATAACTCTGTGCCAGACAGGAGGGAGCCCTCCGCATCCGTTCCTTGAGTGGGGATCTTTCTCTGATCCTAGTATCAATTAAGTTGGCAAAGGAGATGAGTTCATCGTCTTCTGGCAGCTCACGAGCTGCTGTCTCATCTTAAAATCATATCATCTAACCCTTGCGAGAATGCGGCTACTAGAGCCTCATTGTTCCAGCCCACCACTGCCGCCAAAGTACGAAATTCAATTGCTTACTCAGCTACCGTACGTGCGCCATGGCGGATTGTCATGAGTTGTTTCGTAGCAGACATTACCCAGGCTGGAACATCAAAGACCCTACGGAAAGCAGACATGAATTCCGTAAAATTCGAGATTATGGGTTTCTCTGTTTCCCATTACGGATTGGCCCATGCCAATGCTCTACCAGACAGGAGGGAAATCATGAAGCCAACCTTGCTTCGCTCGCTCGTAAAAGTATTCGGTACTAGTTCCGGAAATATAGTTTATAAACTCACGACATAACGTAGTTTCCCCATCATATCGTTGAGGGAGTGGAGCGGATCCAGATAACCCTCAGAACATAGCATTCTCGGAATTAGCCATTACTGCCAATGTTGGGTCAGGAGAGGCCACCGGTTGTCGCGCAGGCCTATTAAGACTCTGACAGGTGCTGGTACAATAAACAATTTTATTAAAGAACAAATGCAATCAAGATGGCAATAAGCACTTCCCCAACCTCCCCGGGTTCAGGCGTGAGGACAGCGCACAGTCCACTACCAGGATCTAGCACTGAACGTAGCCAGACAATGCGTCCAGAGTATAGGAAGTGAATCAGGACAGTCAGCAGAACCACTGGAATAGCGCAGAGTGGTAAGCGTACGAGCTCTGACTAGCGTGCAGAGAATATAGGCCCAATAATCCTAGAACGCTAGGGTCAAACGACACAATAACCTAAAATGCTAGGGTACACAGGAACTGCCACATGTCCTAGAACGCTAGGCCTACAAGCACCAGATAGGACCAAGTGCTGCTGGACTACAGAGTGAATACACCTGGAATCGACCAGGCCCCTGAGTCTGCACGGAGTGAGCCAGTCCCAAGGAAGAACAGATAGGGACAGACTAAGCCAAGGTCATACACTATTCGGGTAGTCAGACTGAGTCACAGTATATCACAGAGCGAGTAGTCAGCCAGGCCAAAGGTCATACGCAGATCTGGCAGTCAGACAGAGCCAGGAATCAAGCATGGACGCGTATAGTCAGACAAGTCCAGAGGTACAGGCACAAATTAGGTATTCAGAAGGAGGCAAGGGTTATACATAACTCAGAATCAGCAGCCAGGAACGGATCACAACTGAAAACTAAGAGTGCTCAGGTACACCACAAAAGGGCATGGAGGCTAGGACAGAATGGAGGATATAAGGCCTATTGGAGAGGCGGAGCCACGTTCGACCAAATCAACATAGCCTATAAAAATAGCGAGCGCGCCAAATGACGTGCGTAGCTACCAGGAAGTCAGCAATCAGTAATGCTGTTGCCGAGGCTACAAGGAACAGACATGTAGAGCCATAGGCCTGGATCATGGGCACCGTGATACAGTGCCATCACCACCACCATGTCTACCCCCCGCCACTACATAAACCCCCACCATTACCACCACCTATGTTAGACTGCTATTGACCCTGATAAACCAGAATACTTTACCTGATGATGATGCCTGGTGTTCTCCTAATTCCTGGGATGTTGTTGGTGGTATAATTTCTTCACACAATGCAATGTTCAGCTCAGTCTATAATGATTTCTTTATAAGCTTTGACATAATTTGATTGCTCAGTTAAATGATGATCATGCTTTTGCAGAAATTCAGGTATTTTATGCCTAAAAAAGGGGTCTAGCAAGGTAGCAAACATGTATTCTTTATTGCTTTTTGTAAACACTATTCTAGGATTCTGCTCAACACATACTAACTATAATTCACCAGATGGTTCATATCTGTGTTGTCAATATGAATAGTATTGTCAGCCATGCTCTTCAGTTCTTTCTTGAATAAATAAATAAATGGAAGTCTTTAACTTATCTATTCACCAGCATGACTAACCAACTATCTGGTGAGATAGCTCAGTGGTAAAGTCCCTGACTATGGAACCTATTCCAACCTCAAGGTTGCAGGTTCGATTCCCAGCAGGGTCAACTCAACCCTTCATCCTTCCGAGGTCGATAAATGAGTACCATTGAATGGGTAATAATAACATCTATTATTTCAGCTGCCGATTTGGTTAATTCCAAGAGCGTGCGCTGAAAGTGCTTTGAGTCCCACTGAGAGAAAGGTGCTATATAAATACTAGTTATTATAACTAGGTTGCTTTCTTAAATGGCTTAAGGAGCTCACAGAGATCTGACAAAAGCTGCCATTGACCAGGTAACAAAGAAGCACCTTCCAAACCTTTCCAGCTGTGCATTGAATATTCACTGATGCCTTTGTTCTGCTCATACTGACATTCTAACATGTACAATGTGGAAGTCCACCTAGTGGGACCTCTTTTTTTGGCTGTGATGATGAAGGTGGTTACTCTGTTGAATGGAATATAATACATTGTGGGCAGTGTAGGACAGACTAACATTTTCAAATATTTTATGGGCAATATTCAGCATTTCTCTTACAATTTCAGATTCCAATAGAACGTGAGTGACTATTTGGTTGAGGACATGGGTGAAGCAGGATACATGCACCATATCTGCCAACCCCAGGGCAGCTATGATGTTGGACCTATTGTCAGCAGGGACAAAGCCAGCTTTCAAGCAGCAGGGTACAAGCCATTCATCTATCACTTGTTGTATTATCTACAGCTTTGTGGGGTTGATTCTCAAAGCTCTCCATTTAATGGTATGCTGAGGGTATTGGCAACTCTTTATGCTGCTGCTTGCTGATGGGAAGGATATCCAATGATTATTCACAATCATGTAGTCTGTACTCTGCCCACTTATCCGCACATCTTTGGTCAGGTGAACTTTCTTCCTGTAAATGTTTCCAGCCCTTTGCTCACCATCCTAACATCTAGCTTGTATACCTCTGGCACAGCCATCCTAGAAAAATAATTGTGGCTTGGGAAATGCCAGTGGGGAGCAACACATGACATCAGTTCTTTAAAACTTCTCCTCTCAACAAATGAATAAAGCACCATTTCAACTGTTAACATTTTGGCTAGTTTGCAATTCCACAGGAGCACTTTAGGATTATTTGTGTGCAATTTGTGTTTTCGATCTATGAATTTAGTAAATGTGAGTTGGCTGTACATAGAAGAAGAGTTCTCTAACATAATTGTTTTAACTATATGATGACTAGTGATGGTGGAAGTGCTGGCAGTGGTTGTGGCTGTATGGCCCTTCTTAACTCCTACAAACAAATCAGAGCCATCTTCCTCCATACATTGCACTTGCACAAAACAAGCACTATGAGATGTAGGTGCTATTGTTATGAAAGATAATGTTGTCTCACTTCCTGACAAATCTATCAGATGCCCCTTAGTCCATTCTACTTTTAGGAGTGATTCTTCTGCTTCTAGTCATGGCCCCTGTTTTGACATGACGTTGGTGTTTCTCCCAGTCAGACCTATTGCTGTACTTCACTTGGGATCTTAATGAAGAGGTGCCTTGATAGGATCCTGCTTCCCCCTGCTCACATGTTTTTTACACAGACAACAGATAGTAAAATGTTTAGCTTTTGGATCATGAGCGAAATATCTCCAGACTGGATATTTCATAGATGGAGGCATTCTTGAAAGACAGCTACTACTGCATGTCCTAGATTAAGATGTTGCAATGATGATAACTAGAGGCTATACACTTTCAACAGCAACAAAAACACTTCTAGCTGGGGTAGGCGACATTCTTGAGCTCTAGTGCTGCTTAGAAATAATACAGATGACAAGTATGGCTGCTTAGGGGTTGCATTTCAAAGTGGTAATGTTGATAATGATAACTGAGAGTGTGCAATTTTTTGCTTGTTTACTTGGTCAGACTTTCCAAATGATATCTCAGATACCTTGTAAACAGGCTTACTGCTAGGAATGGGTGAAACATTTCACCTCAAAAGCGAAATAGGTGAAAAATGTCACTTACAGCCTTGTTGTCACGGTTTTGTAAGAACACTCAGGCAAATCAGGTAAGGTAAAGATCAGCTTTATTGAAAATAAATAATCAACAAGGAAAGATCAACCTTCTCAGGCCCAGATAAGGACAGTACCGTGGGACTTCCCAAATCAGTCCCAGGTCAAGATGAACAGAATAAATATGCAAATGCAAGACAATACTAAGTAGTCTTGATCTGTAGACTGGATACTGGAACAGAGTAAACCACAACAGTACAAAAGCCGCGGAAAGGAACACCGAGACTAGCATCAGGTAACTGCAGGGCAAATCCCTAGAACGCTAGGGAGTATGGTAGGCAACATACAGATGGGACACTGGAAAGTGACCGGATCCCTAGAACGCTAGGGAGTATGGTAAGCAACTCACATATAGGATACTGGCAAGTGACCGGATCCCTAGAACGCTATGGAGAATGGTAGGCAACTCACAGATGGGACACTGGCAAGTGACTGGATCCCTAGAATGCTAGGGATAGTGGAGGCAACTCTCAGATAGGACACTGGCAAGTGACCGGATCCCTAGAACGCTAGGGATAATGGTAGGCAGCACACAAATAGGACACTGGCAAGTGACTGGATCCCTAGAATGCTAGGGATAGTGGAGGCAACTCTCAGATAGGACACTGGCAAGTGACTGGATCCCTAGAACGCTAGGGAGAATGGTAGGCAACACACAGATAGGACACTGGCAAGTGACTGGATCCCTAGAAAGCTAGGGATAGTGGAGGCAGCTCTCAGATAGGACACTGGCAAGTGACCGGATCCCTAGAATGCTAGGGAGGATGGTAGGCAACACACAGATAGGACACTGGCAAGTGACAGGATCCCTAGAACACTAGGGAGATAGTAGGCAACACCCGGACCGGATACTGGCAAGTGACAGGATCCCTAGCATGCTAGGGAGTAGCAGCAACTGTAGCTACTAGCAACTCAGTCTCCCAGGTATTCTAGGGAGTAAGAGGCCAAGCAGGCGCTGTAGCGGAAGTCGCTGAGTAATGAGAGCGAGAGTAACGGACCTCAAGGTACGCACACAGATGGGTCAGAAGCCAGAATGCCAGATCGGTACACTCGGACGTAGTCAGCCAGGCCCAGTCAGTAACGGAAACGGGTTCTCAGCCAAGCCAGTTCTGTACACACGGAGGTAGTCAGCCAATCCTAGACAGCAACGGAAGCGGGTTCTCAGCCAAAGACAGCTCGGTACACACAGAGGTAGTCAGCCAGTCCTATTCAGCAATGGAAAGCAATAACTCTGGAGCAACAGAAGTATAGTCAGGCGTGCCGGGTCATACATGGAACAGGAACATACAGCAACTCAAAAGCTAGGTACAGATACACCACGAAAGGGCGCTTTAAGAATGACAGGACCAGATATAAAAGGGCTAGCCCTGGGCGGAATCAAAACCCAAAGGCCAATAAGAACCGTGCAAGGAGAAACCTGGAAATAGTAATGTCCCCTGCCGAAAGGATCATGGGCACTGTGATAGTACCCCCCTCCTCGCGGAGGAGGTCCAGGTTTCAGTGGAAACTTAGCATGGAATCTGCGTAACAGGAGCGGAGCATGGATGTCAGAGTGGTTCACCCATGAGCGTTCCTCTAGACCATATCCCTTCCAGTGCACCAAGTATTGGATCTGCCCACGGAATCTGCGTGAATCCAGGATACTCTGCACTTCATACTCATTGTGGTCTTGAATACGGACCAGACCAGGGACTGCAGGAGTGGATGTATATCGATTACATACCAAGGGTTTGAGTAGAGATACGTGGAACACGTTGTGTATACGCATCAAAGCAGGGAGATCTACAGCATAGGAAATAGGGTTAACTCTTCGGAGTATCCGGAATGGACTCACAAATCCGGGAGCCAACTTATTGCATGGGACTTGTAACTTAAGGTTCCTGGAGGATAACCATACCCGGTCCCCCACCTTGAATACAGGGGCAGGCAATCTCCTGCTGTTGGCATGCCGCTGATACGGTTGAAAGGAGTCACGTAGGCAATTCTGGACTTGTTTCTAAAAGAGAAAAAAGCGCAAAACCCATCTAAAGGTAGCGTCTGCACACACTGTATGGACAGCCCCAAATATAGGTACTCACAGAATAAGCGAAATTATATATAGCCTTCAAACAATCAATCACTCTTGGAGACAATCAGTAAGAAGTTGTTACGGTTCAGTACACTCAGACACGTAGGGTTAGATAAAAACACAGCTTTATTGAAGCACACAATGTACAATGTAACCCTCACGGGTCCAGTATAGCATAAACTGACACAAGACAGGTTACAAGTGGTACCCACACGGGTCCAGTAAAGTGAACAACACAATACTGACACAGGTCAGGTCAAAGGGATTGATACAGTGTATGAATGTCCAATGTAACCATTGCAATGCTGGTAGTAACGGAAAAGACTCAATGTCGCCTGTATGATGTGGAAGGCGACAAGGACAGGACTGCAACCACAGGCCCTGGACGCCTGTAAGAGGAAGCAATGGTGGACGCCCACCAAAGGCAAACAGACTGGTCAGAGCTCGTGCTAAAACGGAGGCCCTACCGGAGCAACCCAGCACCGTGTGCACGTACTACCTGAAAGGGTTAATGGGCTAAAGTATAAATGGATGGCAACCGGAAGCGCTCAACGGTCCAAACTGGAGACTAATAGCCCAAGTAGCGTAGCCCAACAGAACCCAAGATGGTAGTGGTATAACGAGGCCCTTCCCCGGGAGGAGTTAATAGTGCTGTGATCCGGATAACAGTAACCACCGGAGGTGTCCAACTGAACCAACACAGACCAAGCGAGTGCCACACGGGTGGAAGCAGCGAGACTCTGATCCCTGGTTCTGTATATGAGCAACCGGAACCATGGAAACAGGACCTGTAAGTAGTAGCGGTGCCCTTGAGGCGGGCAAACAGGAGCAGTTCGGAGGTGCCAACTGGATAGCAGGAAACAGGAACCACCGCCAAGAAGAGTCGGTAAACAGTGCAGAAACGTCAGCCAGGCCAGGTCGGTATACGGAGCAGGATCCTCAGACGCTCCAGGTCGGTACACAGAGCTGGGTCGTCAATCTCGCCGGGTCGGTACATGGAGCAGGAACGTCAGCCAGGCCGGGTCAGAACAGGAAACAGGAACGTCAGCCAATCCAAGTCGGTACACAGTATCAGGAACGAGACAATAGCGAGGTCAGGCAGTCCGGGGTCATACACTGGATCAGAACAACAACAACTAGCGCCAGGCATCAGGTACACCACGAAAGGGCACTAGCAGAGTGACAGCCTAGGGTATAAAAAGGCTTGTCACTAGGAGGAGCAGAACAGAGCAGCCAATAGAAAAGCAGTATCAGCGAGATGGACAGAATGTCGCCCAGATCACGGGTGCCGTGATAGTACCCTCCTCTCAAAGACCCCCTCCGAGAAGAGGGCCCAGGCTTTCTGGGGTACTTGGTATGAAACATACGCTGCAATCTAGGAGCATGCTGGTCCTTGGAGTCCACCCATGAACGCTCCTCTGTGCTGTAGCCTTTCCAATGGACCAAGTACTGTGTGAGTCAATGATTTTTGCACTTCATACTCCTTCTGGCCTTGGATCTGAATAGGGCCTGGTGCCACGGGGTTGGTAGTATAACGATTGCAGACCAGAGGCTTCAGTAGTGATACATTGAACATATTGTGCATACGCATGGATGGTGGGAGGTCCAGAGCATAAGACACAGGATTAATTTTGCGAGTAACTTTGAATGGACCAATGAACCTGGAAGCCAACTTATTGCAAGGAGTCTGAAGGTTAAGATTCTTGGAGGAGAGCCAGACCCTATCCCCAACCTGGAAAGAGACTGCTAGCAGCCGTCTGCGATTAGCTTGGCGCTGATACCGCTGGAACGAAGCATTAAGGGTCCTTTGTACCTGTGCCCAAGTGGAACGGAGTTGTTCCATATGCTCATCCAGAGCTGGAATTTGTTGTGACTGAAATGAGTCTGGAAGCAGACAAGGTTGAAACCCATAATTGATGAGAAACGGGGAGCTTCCAGACGATTAATTAACCGCACAATTCCTGGCAAACTCTGCCCAAGGAAACAGGTCTGCCCAGTTATCATGACGGTCAGAAACAAAACAGCGCAGAAACTGTTCTAAGCCCTGGTTGGCACGCTCAGCGGCTCCGTTAGTCTGAGGATGATAAGCAGACGAAAACGATAACTGTATTCCCATCTGCGCACAAAAAGCCTTCCAGAACCTTGACACAAATTGGCTCCCACGGTCAGATACCAATACTCTGGGTACACGTGTAATTGAAACACCTCCCTGGCAAATACCCTTGCCAACTCCTGGGCAAAAGGAAGGCCGGGCAAAAGCACGAAATGTGCCATTTTCGAAACTCTATCAACAATCATCAGAATAAACGAATGTCCCCTAGACACCGGTAACTCCCCCAAGAAGTCAATAGAAACATGAGACCACGGACGTTCTCCATTGGGTACTGGTTGTAGCAACTCCGCAGGAAGGTGTCTAGGGGACTTGGCACGGGCACAGGTAGAGTAGGCTACGGTAAATGCCATGCAATCAGCATGCAGGGAGGGCCACCAATATAACTGCGAGAGTGACCAAATTAATTGATTTCTGCCGACATACCCAGCGGCCTTAGAAGCATGATAAGTCTCCAGGAGACGGATGCGGAGAGGCTCGGCTATGAAACATTTACCCACTGGGGTCTCCGGAGGCGCATCTGACTGGTTAGCAAGAATCTCAGACCCCAGAGGTGAAGTAATGCTGATACGCAAAGAGGCCAGAATGCGATCTGGCTGGATAATAGGTACCGGAACCTCCTCCCTTTCTGTGTCAGGGTTAAACTGCCTGGACAGCGCATCTGCCCTGACATTCTTGGACCCAGGCAGATAAGACACAATTAATTTAAATCATGACAGGAATAAGGCCCATCTAGCCTGATGTGAGGACAACCTCTTGGCCTCAGAGAGATATGTAAGATTTTTGTGATCAGTCAGAATTAGTACTGGGGTACGGGTACCTTCTAACAGATGCCGCCATTCCTTGAGGGCCAAGATGATGGGCAACAACTCTCTGTCCCCAATTTTGTAGTGGCTTTGTGCAGTAGATAACTTCTTGGAAAAAAACCCACAGGGCCTTAGCACACTCCCAGGGTCCAGGCGTTGAGATAGTACTGCCCCTACCCCAGATTCTGAGGCATCAACCTCCAAAGTAAACAGCAGGGAGGGGTTAGGGTGGGACAGTACCGGAGCAGAAGCAAATGCAGACTTCAACGACATAAAGACCTGTTCAGCCTCCTGGGACCACTGAGAAGGATAAGCACCCTTTGTGAGTTAAGTCAGGCAGAGGTTTCACTATGGACGAGAAATCTTTTATAAATTTCCTATAATAATTGGCAAAACCAAGAAAGCGTTGGATAGCCTTAAGCCCTTTGGGACGTGGCCACTGGAGGACTGCTGCCAACTTGTCCTGGTCCATAGCGATGCCATCCTTAGAGATAATGAAGCCCAGAAAAGGTACCATGGGCTTGTGGAACTCACATTTCTCGGTTTTGCAATAGAGTTTATTCTCACGGAGTCTGCGCAACACTGCTGTGACATCCTTAATGTGTTGTGACAAGCTGGCAGAATGGATAAGAATGTTGTCAAGGTAAACAACCACACAAGACTGTAACATGTCACGTAAGATGTCATTTATAAACTCTTGGAATACTGCAGGTGCATTACATAGTCCAAATGGCATTACCAGGTATTCATAATGACTGGACCTGGTATTAAATGCTGTTTTCCACTCATCACCGGCTCTTATCCTGACCAAATTATAGGCGGAATGTAGGTCAAGCTTAGTAAAGATGGAGGAGCCCTTTAAACTGTCAAATAGCTCGGTGATGAGTGGTATGGGGTACGCATTTTTAGGCATAAGTTTATTCAAATCCCTATAATCAATACAGGGGAGCAATTCCCCATTTTTCTTTTTTACAAAGAAGAATCCTGCCCCCGAGGGCGAGGAAGACTTCCTAATAATGCCCCTTTGCAGGGCATCCGTAATGTAATCCTCCATTGCCTGATTCTCCTCACAAGACAACGGGTAGGCATGACCCCGAGGAGGAACGGCACCCGGAGGCAGATCAATAACACAATCGCATGCCCTTTAAGGTGGCAGAGCGCTTGCCTCCCCCTTAATAAATACGTCTCTGAATTGCTCGTATTCAGCTGGCACTGAGGGAGAGGCACTCATTACCCTCGTAGGGTGGGAAATGCAGTTCTTATCGCAAAACTCAGACCAAGCCGTAATCTCACAAGTTTGCCAGTTAAACCTGGGGTTGTGCATATGCAGCCATGGAAACTCCAAAATGAGAGCATGGTGCGGAGAACGGATGATCTGAAAATGTTGAACCTCGGAATGTAACACCCCAATACGCAACCTCAAGGGGATATCACAGTGCCCGTGATTCATGCTGTTCTGTGTCTGTTACTTGCTGAATATCCTGATTGGCTGTCTGCTATCAGCCCTCCTCACACTGCCTTTTTAAACCCAGGTTGAGCACTTCCAGGTTGCCCTTTCGTGATGTTTCTGACTTCACCTGGCCTGATCTGCATGTCAGGTTTCTGGGCCTGCTGTTCCTGCTGTTCCTGCTGATCCTGTGTTCCAGTGTTCCATGTTCCTGCTTGCTGGTGTTCCGGTGTTCCTGTGTTCCAGCATCTAGCGGGTTAATCTTGCTGAGTTCCTGTGTCTCCTGCCTGCCGCTTCTCCAGCCGGTTCGCTCTGCACCGGCGGTTCCGGTGGTTCCAGTCATCTGTCAGTGCATCAGTCTCGCCCTCGGTGGACTCCCCGTTTGAGTGTGGGGGTTCTGCTCTAGCCGTCGCTCCGGCGACATTGTTCTTTTCGCTGCTGCGAGATACACTGTTGGTTCCAGCGTGCGGACGCTGGTTTACTCCATTAAAACCTGGTGGCGACATTTACTGTTGGTCCCAGCGTGAGGATGCTGGTTTACTCCATTAAACCTGGTTGCGATATACACTATTGGTTCCAGCGTGTGGACACTGGTTTACTCCATTTAACCTGGTTGCGATATACACTATTGGTTCCAGCGTGCAGACGCTGGTTTACTCCATTAAAACCTGGTGGCGACATTTACTGTTGTTCCCAGCGTGAGGACGCTGGTTTACTCCATTAAACCTGGTTGCGATACACACTGTTGGTTCCAGCGTGCGGACGCTGGTTTACTCCATTAAAACCTGGTGGCGACATTTACTGTTGGTCCCAGCCTGAGGACGCTGGTTTACTCCATTTAACCTGCTTGCGATATACACTGTTGGTTCCAGCGTGCGGACGCTGGTTTACTCCATTAACCTGGTGGCGATATTTATTGTTGGTCCCAACGTGCGGACGTTGGTTTGCTCCTGATCTATCAGTACTGAGGCTAAGTCGCTGTCCACTCCTATGCAGTCGTCTGATTTTCCTTGGCAATAGACTTCTGCTGAGTAAGACCTCAGTTCCTATTCCTCTCTGCTGTCATAGTCATCTGACAGCCGTCTACTCGCTCAGGCTGCCCTGCCCGGTATTGGTAAGGCCGGTAGAACCTTTGTCTTTACCATTCTTAAGGTTGCCTTACCCGGTATTGACAGGGCCAGTAGAGCCTACTACAGTGTTCCTCAGGCTGCTGTGCCCGGTATTGGTAAGGCCGGTAGAACCTTGTATATTACCATCTTTAAGGTTGCCTTACCCGGTATTGGCAGGGCCGGTAGAGCCTACACTCAGTACTCCTTTGGGCTGCCTTGCCCGGTATTGGTAAGGCCGGTAGAACCGGTACATGTCATCTCACGGTTGCCTTACCCGGTATAGGCAAGGCCGGTAGAGCCTGTTATCGCTACTGTCACTTGGGTTGCCTTGCCCGGTATTTTAGGCAAGGCCGGTAGAACCTATTGTATGAACTATTATTGTTGTATTGTTATGTATGTTTCCCTATGGGGATTGCCTTAACTTTTCAATAAAGTTACGTTTTTACCAAACCGTACGTCTGAGAGTCTTCAAAAACCGTGACAGTACGAAAGGGCCATGACCTTAGACAATAAGAGTGATGGTAACACACAAAATATCCATTGGAGGATGGATATGCATGAGCAACGTTTCGATCAGCTGGAGGTTGCTATTCAAACTATTCTTGAACGCACAGTACTTGCTGATAAGTCTGGTTCTAGCCAGGTGGTCTCGCCAATTCAGACACCGGAGAATGAGTCTAGGTCCCCAGGGACCGCAGTCAAAGGGTTAACGGCTTCTGCACCCTTGCCGCTGAGATATGACGGTGACCCTCAACTATGTAGAGGGTTTATTAATCAACTTGAAATATTTATGGAATTGACGGCACACGCATTTCCTAGTGACTGCAGCAAGGTTGGGTTCATGATATCCCTACTGACTGGCAGAGCTAACCCACTGTGGGAAAACGTTAAACCTTGTACTAAAAATTTCTGTGATTTTGTACAATCCTTTCGGAGAGTTTTCGAGCCTCCTGGTAGAACCACCTCTGCTGCTAAACATGTTATGGAGATACAACAGGGCAGGCGCACGGTTGGCGATTATGCCATTGAATTCCGCACCGTGACAGCAGAGGTAGGATGGAATAACGAGGCCCTGTTGGCAGCCTTTGCCCAAGGCTTGAGTGACCAGATTAAAGATGAGATTGCAGCAAAAGATTTACCTACTGACCTAGATGATTATATCGAATACGTGATTCTAATTGACTCCAGAATACGAGAAAGATTAACCGCCAGAGAGCGTCGAGCACGGCTAAAAAATAATGGGTCCAGTAGTACATTTTGCCCACCCAAACCTCCCTTGGCATCCAAACCTAGTGAACCAACTCATGAACCAGGTGAACCTATGCAGGTGGGTTTCACTAGGTTAACCAAGGAACAGAGGAGGTATCGCAGGATACAGGGATTATGTTTGTACTGAGGTAAAAATGGTCACCTGTTAAGATCTTGTCCGGTACGCCCGGGAAACGAACACACCTAGGGTACCTTGGGGGACAGGCCCTAGGTGGTGTCCAATCGTCCCCAGTGTTGGGCACACTTAAACCCACCATACAGGTGGTATTGTCATGGGCACAACGCTCAGTTGAGGTTTTGGCCCTGGTTGATTCTGGTGCAGCTGGGTATTTTATGGACAATACCTTTGCCGAATTGCATGGGGTACCACGGATTCAGAGAGAGACCCCTCTTGCTATTGAAGCAATTGATGGCAGACCTTTGGAACCCGCCCAAGTTACCTTTGAAACGATGCCCTTGTCCATGACTATTGGGGCTCTTCACAAGGAAGAGCAACAGTTCCAATTGATTAATTCTCTTCACCATGCCGTGATCTTGGGCTTTCCTCGGTTACAGTTGCACAACCCACAATTTGATTGGCAGAAATGTGAGATTGCTGCTTGGTCTCAGTTCTGTATGGACAAGTGCGTTACCCATCCTGTTAAGGTCTTGTGCACCTTCCCTTCACTACCTGATGTCTACCAGCAGTTCAGCAACGTTTTCAGTAAGGGAGAGGCTGGCGCCCTACCTCAGCACAGACCATACGATTGTCGTATAGAACTGAGTCCTGGAGCAGTACCACCGAGGGGACGCACGTATCCATTGTCTTGTGAAGAGAACCAAGCTATGGAAGAATACATAGCGGATGCCCTGAGTAGAGGGATCATAAAGAAATCTACTTCTCCGGCCGGCGCCGGGTTCTTTTTTGTTAAGAAAAAAAGTGGCGAACTACGACCATGCATAGACTATCGTGGGCTGAATAAGCTGATGGCAAAGAATGCCTACCCGATACCACTCATCACCGAGCTGTTTGATAGACTTAAGGGGTCCTCGATTTTCACCAAATTGGACCTAAGGGCAGCTTACAATTTGATACGTATCAGAGTCGGTGATGAGTGGAAAACGGCCTTCAATACGAGATCAGGGCATTATGAATACCTAGTCATGCCATTTGGTCTATGTAACGCTCCTGCAGTATTTCAAGAACTGATCAATGATGTTCTTAGAGATATGCTACAATCATGTGTTGTAGTCTATCTTGACGACATACTTATCCACTCCAAAGACCTATCACAACACATCAAGGATGTGTCTGAGGTGTTGTTGCGCTTACGCAAAAATAGATTATTTTGCAAACTGGAGAAATGCGAGTTCCACAAAACCAGTGTACCGTTACTGGGGTTTATAATTGGCAAAGACGGTATTGCCATGGATAAAGAGAAATTGACTGCAGTCTTACAGTGGCCTAAACCCAAGAGTCTTAAAGCCATCCAACGATTTCTGGGCTTCGCCAATTATCACAGGAAGTTTATTAAAAACTTCTCCTCTATTGTGAAACCTCTGTCTGACCTCACGCATAAGGGCGCTAATCCATCTCTCTGGCCGGTGGCTATTGAAGAGGCCTTTGAGAAATTGAAGGTAGCCTTTGCTGAAGCGCCTGTGTTGACCCACCCCAATCCACTACTTCCCTTTACTTTAGAGGTTGATGCCTCAGATATAGGGGTCGGGGCGGTGCTTTCTCAGCGACAGGTTAAAGGTGGTACACTCAGACCCTGTGGATTCTTTTCTAAAAAATTAACCAGTGCTCAAAGTCATTACGAGATTGGTGATCGAGAATTACTGGCCATTATCCTTGCTCTCCAAGAATGGCGTCATTTACTTGAAGGCACAAAAAAAACAGTTTTGATTCTAACTGATCACAAGCATCTGACTTATCTCTCTGAGGCCAAGAGATTGTCTCCTCGCCAGGCCAGATGGGCACTGTTTCTATCCCGATTCAATTTCGTTCTATCATACTTGCCTGGATCAAAAAATGTTAGGGCTGATGCTCTGTCTAGACAATTTGAGGCGGAGGTTACAGAGAAGAAGTACCAGCACCTATCATTCAACCTGATCGAATATTGGCTACCATACGTACTAGTATTACTTCACCACTAGGGGAGGAGATTTTGTCATCCCAAGCCTCTGCTACCCATGAAACTCCAGCGGGCAAATGTTTTGCTGCTGAGCCATTCCGTACTCGACTACTTGAAACCTACTACTCCTCTAAGGCTGCGGGACATATTGGTAGAGATCAATTGTTTTGGTCCCTCTCTCAGCTATTCTGGTGGCCTTCTATGAGAGCAGATTGTGCCAATTTTACGAATGCCTGTACCACCTGTGCCAGTGCCAAAACCCCTAGACATCTCCCGGTGGGCTTACTTCAGCCGGTGCCTAATGGTGAACTCCCCTGGTCTCACGTCTCTATCGACTTTATGGGAGAATTGCCCAGGTCTAGAGGGTATTCCTTCATATTGATGGTGGTAGACAGGTTTTCGAAAATGGCACACTTCGTACCCCTCCGTGGCCTTCCTTCAGCCAAAGAACTGGCAATGGTATTCGCTCGAGAGGTGTTTCGGTTGCATGGAGTACCCAGGGTGCTGGTGTCTGACAGGGGGAGCCAGTTTGTGTCCAGATTCTGGAGGGCATTTTGCGAACAGATGGGCATACAGCTATCATTTTCCTCTGCATATCATCCCCAGACTAATGGGGCCGCTGAGAGGGCCAATCAAGGGTTGGAACAGTTTCTGCGATGTTTTGTGACTGACCATCATGATAATTGGGCCTACTTGTTGCCTTGGGCAGAGTTCGCCAGGAACTGCGTAGTTAATTCTTCCTCTGGGAGCTCTCCGTTTTTGATCAATTATGGGTTCCAACCCTGTCTGCTCCCGGATTCCTTTCAGACACAGCAGATTCCAGCTCTGGATAAGCATATAGAGCAACTCCGTTCCACATGGGCACAAGTTCAGAGGGCATTGGGTCAGTCTTTTCAGCTACATCAGCGTCATGCCAATCACAGAAGGCTTCCAGCGGTTTCCTTTCAGGTCGGGGATAGAGTATGGCTGTCCTCTAAGAATCTGAAGCTCAAGGTTCCATCTAATAAGCTGGCACCTCGGTTCATTGGCCCATACAAGGTAAAATTAACACGTTGATGGGAAGGAGATATTCCTCCGGAGACAGGAGACCCTTACAGACCCAATTTCTCTCGCCCTTTGCTTGCGGTCTTTGGTTGCCATCCACTCTCTGATACAGGAATCCATTAGTATAGTAAAATCAATAAGATCATCAAGGTCAGTTGGCAATTCTCATGCAGCCGTCTCATCCTTTAATCGATCACACAGACCCTGTGCGAATGCTGCTACCAACGCCTCATTGTTCCAGCCCACCTCTGCTGCAAGGGTACGGAATTCTATTGCATAATCCGCAACTGTGCGAGACCCTTGTTGGATTTCAATCAATTTTTTAGCAGCAGAGGCAGCTTTACCAGGAACCTCAAATACTCTACAAAACGCCCTTACAAACTCAGAGAAGTTCTGAGTAAATGGTTTAGCGGACTCCCATTGCGGATTTGCCCATGCCAGGGCTCGCCCCATGAGCAGGGAGATCATAAACCCCACTTTACTGCTATCAGTGGGAAAAGCATGAGGGGTTAATTCAAGGAAGATTTCTAACTGGTTAATAAACCCCCTACACAGGTTAGGTTCGCCATCGTACCTGAGAGGTAATGGAGCAGTAGCCGTCAGCCCTTTATTAGCGTTAATCAGAGTACTAGACTGTGCTTCCGGTGTCAAAACGGGGGGGGGGCCACCAGAACCGGTACTGGTTTGTTCATGTGTGCCATGCGCTCATGAATCGTTTGAACAGCCAAAGCCAACTGGTCTAATCGTTGTTCTTGGAGGTCCATCCTCCAATGGATGCTCTGTGCATCACTTTTACCGTTACCGTCTGAGGTCATGGCCCTTTCGTACTGTTATGGTTCAGTACACTCAGACACGTAGGGTTAGGTAAAAACACAGCTTTATTGAAGCACACAATTAACAATGTAACCCTCACGGGTCCAGTATAGCATGTCCGCTTCCGGATCTAGTTCAAACCAAGCCTCGATCTCAGGTTGCTAGGATACCGAGCCAATACTAACGCTATCCAAAGATAAACCTTGATCCGAGGCCTTTGGGAGACATACGATGAGCACGAGAGAACGCCAACAAGTTATGCTGCAATTAGCGAGCTGAATAACAGGATCATGTGTCTCCTAAAAATGGTATGTCCCATATCTATATATATTTTACAAATGTATTATTTATACTTTATCCCCTGATGAAGTGAGCTGGTCTTAAGAAACGCGTAGGGAAAAGCACTTTTATTTTACTCTATAATAAAGACTATATTTTTCGATGCCCGTTGTGGAGTGACTGTTTTAAGGCCATATATATTGGTTTCATCTGGTGAGTCTCTTTATTGTTATTCAAAAGGGGCTCACTTATATCAATAGTGTTACTCTTAGAGGAGGCATATGTTCCCTTTGTAGGTCCTTATAAGGTGAAGGAGATTGTGATACACTGATGAGAAACTTCTCCATACAGTCCATTGGGAACGTGGCCTCTGCGGATTCGGAACACTTTTTACTAATTGTCTCCAAGAGTGATTGATTGAAGGCTATATATAATTTTGCTTATTCTGTGAGTACCTATATTTTGGGCTGTCCATACAGTGTGTGCAGATGCTACCTTTAGATTGGTTTTGCGCTTTTTTCTCATTTAGAAACTTGTTGTTGGATTGATTCCGCTGAATGTGTACTGGAAACAATAAGAAGCTACACGACTAGAGGAAGCTATATTGAAGAGACTGAAGTTAAGTCATTTTTATGACTATCATGTTGTGGTATTATCATATTGTCTATAGTTGCTATCTAGTGCATTGTTGTTTTTTTCAATTCTGGACTCGTGCCCAAGTGGAGCGAAGTTGCCTAATGTGCTCGTCCAGATCCGGCATCTGCTGTGCTTGAAAAGTATCCGGGAGAAATCATGGTTGGAACCCATAGTCGATAAGAAAGGGTGAGCTCCCACAGGAAGTGTTAATAGCCCAGTTCCTGGCAAACTCTGCCCATGGCAACAAGTCAGCCCAGCTGTCATGATGACTGGAAACGAAACATCGTTAGAAATTGCTCCAGCCCCTGGTTGGAGCGTTCAGCGGCCCCGTTGGTCTGGGGGTGGTATGCGGATGAGAATGACAATTAAATGCCCATTTGTTCACAGAATGCCTCCAAAACCTAGACACAAATTGGCTCCCGCGATCGGAGACCAGGACCTTGGGGACTCCATGGAGCCGAAACACCTCCTTAGTGAACACAATGGCCAATACCTTAGCAGATGGCAAGCCAGGGAGCGGCACATAGTGGGCCATTTTCGAAAATCTATTAACCACCATTAGTATAACTGTATAGCCATTAGAGACAGGCAGCTCTCCCATGAAATCAATAGACACATGTGACCAAGGGCGGTCACCATTGGGAACAGCTTGTAATAGCCCAACTGGAAGGTGCCTTGGGGACTTGGAGCGAGCACAAGTAGTACATGCTGCAGTAAAAGCGGCACAGTCCACCCTCAATGTAGGCCACCAGGACATTCGGGACAAGGACCAAATCAATTGATTTCTACCCACGTGACCGGCCGCACGAGAGGCGTGGTAGGTCTCCATTAACCTGGCCCGGAATGGTTCAGCCACAAAACACTTGCCCATGGGTTTCTCCGGAGGAGCATTGGCCTTGGATGCCAAGATCTCCTCTCCCAATGGGGATGTGATACTAGTGTGTAATGTGGCTAGGATACGATCAGGAGGTATAATTGGTACTGGTGCCGTTTCGGAATCCGGATCAGGACCATATTGTCTGGACAGGGCGTCAGCCCGCACATTCTTTGTACCAGGTAAGTAGGAAATAATGAAATTGAAATGTGATAGGAATAGTGCCCATATGGCTTGTCTGGAAGACAATTTTTTTGCTTCAGAGAGGTATGTAAGATTCTTATGGTCAGTAAGAATCAAAATCGGTGCCCTGGTACCTTCCAGCAGATGGCGCCACTCACATAGTGCCAAGATGATAGCCAAAGGAGACCAACAGTATTGGGATCGCTTGAGCCAATAGCCCCCACGGGCGTAACGGAACCGACAGTATTGGAATTGCTTGAGCCAATAGCCCCCACGGGCGTAACGGAGACCAACAGTATCATGATAGCTTGAGTCAATAGCCCCCACGAGCATAACGGAGACCAACAGTATCGTGATAGCTTGAGTTAATAGCCCCCACGGGCGTATACCGGAGACCAACAGTATTGGAATCGCTTGAGCCAATAGCCCCACGGGCGTAACGGAGGCCACCGGTTGCTGCACTGCTTGCGCCAATAGCCCACGGGCGTAACGGAGAACTACTGCTCTGCAGATGACTATGAGCCTCTGACTACCGAGGCCCACAACGCGGCCGGCTCGGCAGAAGCAGAGTATATGGCAAAGGCTTAGCAATGGTTAAAGTGGCAGTGAGGTAGAAGGAAGCAACACAAGTGATCGGAGGCTCACTAGTAGTGATACGGCACAGCAAGTGTCAATGAGACTCAGCTATACTTCACAATACAAGGAGAACGGAAGGCTCAGCTCAGGAGACGCGGCTCAGCAATGGTTACCCTGTAATCTCGAGAGGCTTAGATCCACACACTGCAGCGATCAGAATGTCGGAGGCGGCAACAGGAGCTTTAGACTGGAGCGGCAGAAATCCGGAACTATTCCAGGAGCAGGTAGTCGGCCAGGCCCGGTCAGGACATGGAGGATATTCGCAGACAAGCCAGATCAGCAACGAGCAGGAACGTCAGCCAGGCCGGGTCAGATCACGGAGGAGATTCACAGACAGGCCAGATCAGCAACAAGCAGGAAGTCAGCCAGGCCAGGTCGGATCACGGAACAGGAGCACAGGAGCGTAGTCGGTACAGGCCAAGTCGGTACACAGAAGATCAGGAACACAGCAACAGCAATACTGGCTCAGAAACACCAGGAAAGGGCACCTGACAGCTCAACACAGCTCAACCAATCAGGGAGCAGCACAAGTGAGAATGACAGAAAGGATCACAGGCACCGTGATAGTAGCCCCCTCTCAAAGACCCCCTCTCCCTGCCAGAGGTCTTGGTTTCTGAGGGTATTTGGAGTGGAAGTTGCGCAACAGTCTGGGCGCATGGAGGTCCTTCTGATCCACCCAGGAGCGTTCCTCAGGGCCATAGCCCTTCCAATGGACCAAATATTGCAAATTCCCTCTAAATCTCCTAGAATCAATGATACTCTGGACTTCATATTCTTCCTGGCCTTGAACGTCCACCGACCCAGGAATCACTGGAGTGGTAGTGTAGCGGTTGCAAACCAAGGGTTTCAACAGAGATACATGGAACACATTATGTATGTACATAGAGGCTGGGAGTTCCAATGCATACGAGACGGGATTCACTTTGCGGATGACCTTAAATGGTAGGTTTCCAATAGACGGGTACGGAATGGCTCATCGACAAAACACTTGCCCACTGGGGTCTCTGGAGGAGCCCTAGCCTGAGAGGCCAAAATTTCTTCCCCCAGTGGCGAAGTGATGCTAGTACGGATCGTAGCCAGAATACGATCTGGCTGAATAGGTACTGGTTCTTCCTCCCTCTCAATGTCTGACACAAACTGTCTAGACAAGGCATTTGCCCTGACATTCTTGGAACCCGGTAGATAGGAAACCACAAAATTGAACCGGGACAAAAAGAGCGCCCACCTAGCCTGTCGTGAGGAGAGCCTCTTAGCTTCAGAGAGATACGTTAAATTCTTGTGGTCAGTTAGGATTAATACTGGCAGAAGCAAAAGCGGATTTCAGTGTTTCAAACGCACTCTCAGCTGCCTCAGTCCATTGAGAGGGAGTAGCGCCCTTATGTGTTAAGTCAGACAGAGGTTTCACAATAGTGGAAAAGTTCTGGATAAATTTCCTGTAATAGTTGGCAAAGCCTAGAAAGCGCTGGATAGCTTTTAACCCTTTGGGACGGGGCCACTGTAGATCGGCTGCCAACTTCTCCTGGTCCATTGCAATGCCATCTCTAGATATCACGAATCCCAGGAAGGGTACTTGGGACTTGTGAAATTCACATTTCTTAAGTTTACAGAACAGTTTATTTTTGCGTAATCGGAGCAAAACCTCAGAGGCATCCTTGATGTGCTGGGTAAGGGTGGTAAGTGAATCAATATATCGTCTAGATACACCACCACACAGGACTGGAGCATGTCACGAACAGGGCCGGATTTACATCTCAGGAGCCTGTAGGCACAGAACTGTGAAGCGCCCCCCCCCATTTGCCAACTCCACTGGACACCTCCACAATGCTCATCAGCTCTATATTTCCCCCATCAGCTCCAACTTGCCCCCCATCATCTCCATATTGCCCCTCACTTTGCCCCATCATCTCCATATCCCCTCAAATTGCCCCAACCCCATCAGCCTCAACTTGCCCCCCATCATCTCCATATTGCCCCTCACTTTGCCCCATCATCTCCATATCCCCTCAAATTGCCCCAACCCCATCAGCTCCAACTTGCCCCCCATCATCTCCATATTGCCCCTCACTTTGCCCCATCATCTCCATATCCCCTCAAATTGCCCCAACCCCATCAGCTCCAACTTGCCCCAACCCCATCAGCTCCATATTGACCTCTGCTCCATAAGCTCCAGCTTGCCCCCCATTAGCTCCGTTTCCTACCTCCCCGGCGGCAGGACATGTCTGTGCCTCCTTGGCACAGTCCTGTAGCTGATTGAGCTCCCGCGCGGTCTCCTATTCAGGAATGCAGAGCGCTGGGAGATGATGTCATCTCCCAGCGCTCTGCTTTCCTAAAGATGCGACGAGGGAGCTCGCCACCTACAGGACTGTGCCAAGGAGGCACAGACATGTCCTGCCGCCGGGGAGGTAGGAAATAGGGAGCGGGGGGCGGGCAGCACCAGCGCCAGCGAGGTGGCTACTTTTTTTTTAATTTAAAAAAAAAAAAAGATTTAAAAAAAAAAAAAAAAAAAATCCCAATGGCAGGCGCCCCTCGGTGGCGTGCGCCTGTAGGCAGGTGCCTACTTTGCCTAATGGCAAATCCGGCCCTGGTCACAAAGCATGTCATTAATAAACTCCTGGAACACTGCAGGAGCATTACATAGGCCAAATGGCATTACCAGATATTCATAATGCCCTGATATGGTATTAAATGCCGTCTTCCACTCATCTCCAGCTTTAATTCTGATCAGGTTATATGCAGCCCGTAGATCGAGTTTAGTAAAGATGGAAGAGCCCTTTAACCTGTCGAATAACTCGGTAATGAATGGAATGGGGTAGGCACTTCTAGACATTAGTTTATTCAGAACCCTGTAATCAATACAAGGCCTGAGCTCGCCATTTTTCTTTTTTATAAAGAAGAACCCGGCACCCGCCGGCGAGGTGGATTTGCTAATAATCCCTCTTTTGAGGGCATCCTCTATGTACTCCTCCATTGCCCTGTTCTCCTCACATGACAATGGATAAGTGCGGCCCCTCGGGGGTACCACGCCCGGAGGCAGATCAATGGCACAATCATAAGGTCTGTGCTGAGGTAGAGCACCAGCCTCCCCCTTGCTGAATACGTCACTGAATTCCTGATATTCAGCTGGCACGGAAGGAGAGGTACACAGTAACCTGACAGGGTGTGAGAGACAGTTACCCGCACAGTACTCTGACCATGACTTTACTTCACATCTTTGCCAGTCAAACTGGGGATTGTGTAATGATAGCCATGGAAACCCCAGAATGACTGCATGATGAGGTGAACGAATTATTTGAAAACGTACCTCCTCCTTGTGGAGGGCCCCAACCGCCATAGTAATAGGGGTCGTTTCCATGGTGATAAATGCCGGTTCCAACGGCCTGCCATCAACGGCCTCAATAGCCAGAGGAGACTCCCTTTTGACTACTGGAATTTTGTGCAGATCAGCAAAGGATTGGTCCATGAAGTAACCGGCTGAACCGGAGTCTACCAGTGCCATAACTGTCACAGACAGGTCTGCCCATGTGAATACCACCTGGATGGTGGGTCTCTGTGTACTTGTATCCAGGGACTGCTGTATGCCACCTAGGGTCTGTCCCCCAAGGTACCGTAGGTGCGTCCGTTTCCCGGCCAAACCGGACATGTGCGTAATTGGTGCCCAGCTTTACCACAGTATAAGCATAGGCCCATTCTTTTACGGTGCGCCCTCTCCTCCTTCTTCAGTCTGGTGAACCCGAGCTGCATTGGCTCCCCAGCCTCAGATGGGCGTTCAGGAGGAAAGGGTGGCGAGGGTGGGTTCAAAAGACTGCCATGCCCACAATTTCTGGATTTCGCCCTCTTGGCCATCCGCCTCTCACGGATGCGGGAGTCAATAAGCATGACGTAGTCGATATACTCATCCAGATCACTAGGCACGTCTCTGGCAGCAATTTCGTCTTTAATGGATTCGGACAGGCCCTGAGCAAAGGCTGCGACTAACGCCTCATTGTTCCAGCCCTCCTCTGCTGCCAAGGTTCGAAATTCAATTGCGTAGTCGCCCAAGGTACGATCGCCCTGTTGTATCTCCATCAGCCTTTTGGCAGCAGAAGCGGCTCTACCAGGTACCTCAAACACTCTGCGGAACTTTCTTACGAACTCATTAAAGTTCAGAGTGCAGGGCTTGGCATTCTCCCACAGAGGATTAGCCCAAGATAATGCCTTGCCACTTAATAGGGAGATCATGAATCCGACCTTACTTCAGTCGTTAGGAAATACCTGAGGTGTGAGCTCTAGGAATATCTCCAATTGGTTGATAAAGCCTCTGCATTGGGTAGGTTCGCCATCATATCTTAACGGTAACGGCGCCGCCGCCGTTAGCCCTCTGGTTTGCGTAGTAGGAACTACAGGCTGATTGTCCGGTGTCGAGACTGGGGTGACCACCGGATTCTGGTTAGGTTTGTCTAGGTGTACCACACGCTCAAGTAAGGTTTGCAAGGCCAGAGCCTACTGGTCTAAGCGCTGCTCGTGCACATCCATTCTCCAATGGATGTTCTGTGTGCTAGTGTCACCCTTGCTGTCTGAGGTCATGGCCCTTTCGTACTGTAACATTTTTTCTGACACTCAGACAGAGGGTTAGGATAAAATACAATTTTATTAGAGCAAAAAAATAATAACAAGCTTGCCCCCCCTAGAGGCAGTACTGTGAATAGCAGAATATAGGCTACATATGCCAGGATACAGAGCAGGGAATATATATATATTAGTACAGGTACAGAGCAGGCAAAACAGCGACTGGAGACAAATGGTAATTACAAGGGTAATCAGCCTCAATTGAGGTGTTAGGCACGCCCTTGGTGAACAAGACTGCAGTAGGTGCTAGATCATGCAACACCTTAAGTCCATTAAATGTGTAACGCTGTTGATAAGAGCTGCGACTGAGACTGAAGCTGCAGGGTAGTTGTTTGGTAGCCCCCACGGGCGTAACGGAACCAACAGTATTGGAATTGCTTGAGCCAATAGCCCCCACGGGCATAACGGAGACCAACAGTATCGTGATAGCTTGAGTTAATAGCCCCCACGGGCGTATACCAGAGACCAACAGTATTGGAATTGCTTGAGCCAATAGCCCCACGGGCGTAACGGAGACTACCAGTTGCTGCACTGCTTGCGCCAATAGCCCACGGGCTTAACGGAGAACTACTGCTCTGCAGATGACTATGAGCTGCCGACTACCGAGGCCCACAATGCGGCCGGCTCGGCAGAAGCAGAGTATATGGCAAAGGTTTAGCAAGGGTTAAAGTGGCAGTGAGGTAGAAGGAAGCAACACAAGTGATCGGAGGCTCACTAGTAGCGATACGGCACAGCAAGTGTCAATGAGACTCAGCTATACTTCACAAGGAGAATGGAAGGCTCAGCTCAGGAGACGCAGCTCAGCAATGGTTACCCAGTAATCTCAAGAGGCCCAGATCCACACACTGCAGCGATCAGAATGTCACCGAGGTGACAACAGGAGCTTTAGATTGGAGCGGCAGAAATCCAGAACAAGTCCAGGAGCAGGTAGTCAGCCAGGCCGGGTCAGGACACGGAGGAGATTCGCAAACAAGCCGGATCAGCAACGAGCAGGAACGTCAGCCAGGCCGGGTCAGATCACGGAGGAGATTCGCAGACAAGCCAGATCAGCAACAAGCAGGAAGTCAGCCAGGCCGGGTCGGATCACGGAACAGGAACACAGGAGCGTAGTCGGTATAGGCCAAGTCGGTACACAGGAGATCAGGAACACTGGAACACAGCAACAGCAATACTGGCTCAGAAACACTAGGAAAGGGCACCTGACAGGTGCCAATGGCCAGAATAAAAAAGGTCACCAGGGGCAGGCCAACACAGCTCAACCAATCAGGGAGCAGCACAAGTGAGAATGACAGAAAGGATCACGGGCACTGTGATACCCCTGTAGCAGTGCTTGTTGGTCAGTCCATGTCACTGACCTCCTGTAGACTAAGTCCGGTTGGGTTGTTGCCTCACCTAGCATCCTAGGTGCCATTTTCCCTTGCCTCTGGTATACCCTAGTGGTCGGGTATAGTTGCGCTATTCTTAACCTGCCTGGTGAAAGATCGAGGAAGTGCCGTGCACTGTCCTCCTATCTAGTCTGGTGAAGGTTACTAAGGGCCATCCGAATTCTAGCTATACCTGCCTAGTGAAGGGTTGAGGAAGTGTCCTGCAATGTTCTCACACCTGGCCTTGAGAAGGTGGTGGAGTTTGAGTCACTACAGTGTTGCTCCAGTGTTCTGGAGCTCCTCGCTCCTGTTGCCTGGGTTTACCTTAGTGTTAGGGTACAGACGTGGGTCATTTCACACTTGCCTAGAGAAGGGTGAAGAAAGTTTGTGCACTGTTCTTCCCTGGTCTAGTGAAAGTGTATTATCTTTGCTGCTACTATTGTGTTTTATTGTGTGTTTTATTTAATTTTATTTGTACTCGTCAAGTGTCTTTATTTCTTAGTCACTCCGTGACACAAACTCCACAAATTCCAAAAGCTCACTGCTGCTGGTGGTGATGATGCCCTTCCCCATCCCTGTCTCCCATTCCTTATCAGTTTGGGTTAAAAAGGCCATTAATGTCCACTCCAGCTTCTCCACCATCATCATCATCACCACCATCAGTCTCTCTGTGCTGCTGCTGCCCTATTACAGGTATCTTATCATTTGGGGGAGGTGATTAGAAATGTGACAGAGCGTCCCCTAATGTCACATGTGTCATTTCTTGGTAACCTGAAGAAGGCAGGCTAGCAGCACTAGAAGCAGGCAAGGGCAGCTGATCTGTGCTCCTTGAGGGGGTAGTAATATTGCTGCTTGTCCACCTGGACAATGCTGAGAGGGAAAAAGGACTCCCAGGGTCAGGAGAATGGTGTGGGCTCCCTTGACCGCTAGTCTGGATGCTCTGATTTGCTTCCCCACTACTCACCTAATGCTAGTCCTACCAGCTGCTTCACCATCACTGTTACTACTACTAACACCAACCACATCAATTTCAGTCCCTGACCCAGCTGAGTCTTCCTCCTCATTAGTAATATAATGATCCTCCTTTCCTCACTCCTAACAGTCTGTACAAGCTGCTGCACCTTATTAATAATAGTACTAGTGGTGGGATTGCTTGAGAAGGCAAGTGTGACTTAGGGTCCCCTGCTGTCATCCTTGTCATCGTCTTCTCCTTTCCCCCCTCCTGAGAATTACAAGACACCCATGCAGCAGGTTCAGCACTGAAGAAAGAACAAAACTGCACAGGAATGTTGTGATACTAAAAACAGCTTTTATTGATGAAGTAGAACAGACGCCACACTAGACAGATTGCCTCACGTGTTTCACCCCTGAGTGCTTAATCATAAACATGACCACATATCCCAAACACCTCCTGGCCTTCCTCTTCAGGGCTGCCAGTACCTGAGACAACACTCTGAAACATGTGGCCTGGGACATCCCAGGTTCATATCCCTCTGTGGACTGGAAGGATCCATTTACCATACAATGGATGGCACACAGCAGGTTCAGCATTTTGGATAGAGCACAGCTGGTGCTGTGTATGGGGTCAACAGCATCTCTGATCACCTCATGATGCTGTGCAAAGTCAATCTGTAGTGGTCTTTTACTTCAGAGTCCGTCATTCCGAAGAGCATGGCTCTCGTGTGGAATAGCCTCAGTTTTGGTGGTCATCTGTCCTCCCTGTGCTGCTCCAAACATCCTTGTGGCAGTTAAGGCTGTGGGGAAGATGTGCAGGTGTGCAACATGCGGAAGATGTGCAGGTGTGCTTAGTGGATCCTTATCTGATGTCTTCAGGTATTACAATGGAAACATAATGTTCATAATCTCTCTCTGAGTGATCTCACTGTAAACACACCACATTTGAGGATGGTGAGATGTCCTTTTAAGACAGTGGTGAGGTGTTGTCAAGGCATGGTAATCAGGTACAGAAGGACCAATGGGAACGTGTGTGTTGTCCAGGTATGTGTATGCCCTTGTGGCTCTTGTCGTTTGAATGTGTTTGTTGTAATTGCTGTTTACCTGTCAGGTGCGTGTGTGTGACGTTGACCGGTGTGGTTGCTGATGCAGATGCACCTTGGCTTTCCATTGGCTAGTGATGTTGCACAGGCTGGGTTGGGCTGCTTATTGATTGACAGGTGTGCATATTTTGTGGACATATATGTTGGTATGTGTTAACCCCTGTTGTGCTGGCATATCATGGCATGGATTGTTTGTGGTTGATTTGTAAACCCCTTGTCCCTCAGACAGTTGATGGGTTAATGTTAGTTGTCCAGGACTTATTTGTAGGGCATGCACATTTGCAGGGTACTTCCTTGGCATTCCAGGAGTTAATTTTGCCTTTGATGTTATTGCGCTATATCCTAAATGTTGCTGAGCTGTTTGAGCTCTACTTTGTGTTGGTCGATGGGGTTTTTATACCTTTGCTGTATGCTGAATGCCAAGAAAAGTAGGTGCAGAATTTCAGACTGTAAATGAATGTGTTTACAGTGCGTTATCACTAGTGATGAGCGAGCATGCTCGGCCGAAGCTCGGTTCGGCTCGAGCATCGCTCTGCTCGGCACATGGCGGTACTCGTACGAGTACCGCATGTGCTCGCCCGCCATGTTCGGGTCTCCTCCCCGCACGTTTCGCGGCTGCTGCGCAGCCAATAAACGTGCGGGGAGGCTCTAACATCAGTGTAATGCCAGCAGCCATGTTGGCTGCTGGCATTACACTGATTGGCTGGCCAGAACCCGTGATCGGGTGCTGTATAGCACCTGACCAGCGAGTTCGGCTCAGTCTTAGCCAGGGAGAGATGAGGATAGGAAGGGAAAGTCAGTGTAGGGAGAAGAAAAGTGTGTTTGAACAACATATAAAGAAAGACCCAAAAGTCCTTTTTAGGACTATTGTGTGTGGGGGCAGGAGTTATATTTTGTTTTGGGGGGCAGAGTTTAAAAAAAAAACGTCACATATTCCGTTCACTGTGCCTAGCCGCAGATTAGCAGCACATTCTGTTTAGTGTGCAAAGTTGCAGATTAGCAGCACATTCTGTTTAGTATGCAAAGTTGCAGATTAGCAGCACATTCTTTTTAGTGTGCAAAGTTGCAGATTAGCAGCACATTCTGTTTAGTGTGCAAAGTTGCAGATTAGCAGCACATTCTTTTTAGTGTGCAAAGTTGCAGATTAGCAGCACATTCTGTTTAGTGTGCAAAGTGTAAAAAATAAAAGTCACTTATTCCGTTCACTGTGCCTAGCCGCAGATTAGCAGCACATTCTGTTTAGTGTGCAAAGTTGCAGATTAGCAGCACATTCTGTTTAGTGTGCAAAGTGTAAAAAATAAAATTCACATATTCCGTTCACTGTGCCTAGCCGCAGATAAGCAGCACATTCTGTTTAGTGTGCAAAGTTGCAGATTAGCAGCACATTCTGTTTAGTGTGCAAAGTGTAAAAAATAAAAGTCACATATTCCGTTCACTGTGCCTAGCCGCAGATAAGCAGCACATTCTGTTTAGTGTGCAAAGTTGCAGATTAGCAGCACATTCTGTTTAGTGTGCAAAGTGTAAAAAATAAAAGTCACTTATTCCGTTCACTGTGCCTAGCCGCAGATAAGCAGCACATTCTGTTTAGTGTGCAAAGTTGCAGATTAGCAGCACATTCTGTTTAGTGTGCAAAGTGTAAAAAATAAAATTCACATATTCCGTTCACTGTGCCTAGCCGCAGATAAGCAGCACATTCTGTTTAGTGTGCAAAGTTGCAGATTAACAGCACATTCTGTTTAGTGTGGAAAGTGTAAAAAATAAACGTCACATATTCCGTTCACTGTGCCTAGCCGCAGATTAGCAGCACATTCTGTTTAGTGTGCAAAGTTGCAGATTAGCAGCACATTCTGTTTAGTGTGCAAAGTGTAAAAAATAAAATTCACATATTCCGTTCACTGTGCCTAGCCGCAGATAAGCAGCACATTCTGTTTAGTGTGCAAAGTTGCAGATTAGCAGCACATTCTGTTTAGTGTGCAAAGTGTAAAAAATAAAAGTCACATATTCCGTTCACTGTGCCTAGCCGCAGATTAGCAGCACATTCTGTTTAGTGTGGAAAGTTGCAGATTAGCAGCACATATTCTGTGTAATATGAAGAAGGCGGGTAAAAAGGGACGGGGAAGTGGACGTGATCCTGATAGTTCAGGGCGCGGGTCAGGACGCGTAGAAACTGTGCCTGGTGCCAGAGCACAAGAAAGAAAGACATCCACCATACCTAGCTTCATGTCTCAGTTTACAGGGCGTCGCAGGACATCACTCTCGAGGTCAGACCACTGCGAACAGGTGGTCGGTTGGATTTCAGGTGATACTGCTTCCAGTCGGTTAAGCACCACCCTGTCTTCCACCAAGTCCACTCTCAGTAGCCAAGAGTCTGGTCAACATAATCCTCACCCTGATCATCCTTCCTCCCACCATAGAGGGTCTGGTCAAAGAAGTGATCCCACACTGGGATATAGTGAGGAGCTCGTCTCATCACCAATCCTTAATTTGAACCTCTCTCCAAGCACGCTTGCAGAGGAACATGAGATCTTGTGCCCTGATTCACAACCTCTAGAGGGTACCCAATCACAAGAAGATGACAGAGGGGAACGGCATTTAAGGTCAAAGGAAGTGGATGATGATGATGATGAGACACAGTTGCCATCAAATCAACCACTATTACTGTCTCAAGACCTTGATGAGGAGGATGATACACAGTTGTCAATGACTGAGTATGTGGTGGGATCAAGAAATGAGGAGGATGATCAGAGTGAGGAAGTGGAGGAGGACTTGGTGGACGATGAGGTGACTGACCCCACCTGGGAAGGTGGAGAGCCGAGCGATGACAGCAGTCCTGAGGGTGAGCCATCTGCAGCACCGCAACAGGCTGGAAGAGGTAGTGGTGTGGCTAAAGAAAGAAGGCGGACCGCACCAAACCGGCCCGCAAATGTTCCACGGAGCACCCCCTTGCGTAAATCTCCCTTGCCGCGGTATGGCGTTTTTTTAAGGAAAGTGCGGACGACAAAAGAATTGTAGTTTGCAACCTGTGCCACACCAGAATGAGCCGAGGCATGAACACTAGCAACCTCACCACCACCAGCATGATCCAACACATGGCATCCAAGCACCGTAATAAGTGGGAGGAACGCTTGGATCGCCAATCTGTGTCTGCAGGCCACACCACTGCCTCCTCTTCCCCTGTTTTCGGTGCCGGCCAATCGCCTGTCGAAGGCGCAGGCCCGCATACCTCCCGCCCTGCACCTGTACCATCTGAAGCACCATCAGCGACCACATCCACTTCCCTGTCCCAGCGCAGCGTCCAAATGTCGTTACCCCAGGCATTTGAGCGCAAGCGAAAATACCCAGCCACCCACCCACAGGCCATAGCACTAACCTCACACCTTTCCAAATTACTGGCCATCGAAATGCTGCCATTTAGGCTTGTGGACACTGAGTCCTTCCGCAGCCTGATGGCAGCAGCTGTCCCTCGGTACGCAGTCCCCAGCCGCCACTACTTTTCCCGGTGTGCCGTCCCCGCCTTACACCACCATGTGTCCCTTAACATCACCCGTGCCCTGACCAACGCAGTTACTGGGAAGGTCCACTTAACGACTGACACATGGACAAGTGCTTGTGGCCAGGGACGCTACATTTCCCTGACGGCACACTGGGTGAATGTCGTGGAGACTGGGAGCGACTCGGACCCTGGGATGGCACAGGTGCTACCCACGCCGAGGATTGCGGGCCCTACCTCCATCAGGGTTTCCGCCAGCACCTACGTTATTGGCTCCTCCTCCTCCTCCGTTTCCACCTCCGAATTCTCTGCGCGCAGCGCCACTCACCCATCAGCCGGTAGCTGGAAGCAGTGTAGCACTGCAGTGGGGAAGCGTCAACAGGCCGTGCTGAAGCTGATCTACCTTGGGGACAAACAGCACACGGCCTCAGAGCTGTTGCAGGGGATTAGTCACCAGACCGAGCAGTGGCTCTCGCCACTCAACCTGCAACCAGGCATGGTTGTGTGTGATAATGGGCGTAACTTGGTGGCGGCTTTGAAGCTCGGCAAGCTCACACACTTACCATGCCTAGCGCATGTATTTAATTTAGTGGTTCAGCGATTTCTAAAAACCTACCCCAATTTGCATGATCTCTTGACGAAGGTGCGCCGTGTGTGTGCACATTTCCGTAAGTCATCTACAGCTTCAGCCGGCCTGTTGACGCTGCAGCAGCGCTTACAATTGCCAGCTCACCGGCTGCTGTGTGACGTGAGCACGCGCTGGAACTCCACCTTCCACATGTTGGCCCGGCTTTGTGAGCAGCAGAGGGCAGTAGTGGAGTACCAGCTGTTACACGGTCGTCGCCTCTCCGTTCAACTTCCTCTAATCAGAAGTGAGGAGTGGGAATGGATGTCAGACCTCTGTGAGGTTTTACGCAATTTTGAGGAATCGACACAGATGGTGAGCGGCGATAACGCTATTATCAGTGTAACCGTCCCACTTCTGTGTCTACTGAAACGCTCACTGCTCACAATTAAAACCGACGCTTTGCATGTGGAAGAGGTGGAAATGGGGGAGGAAGAGCTTACACAAGGTGATAGCCAGAGCACCCTCACTTCGTCTTCTCAGCGACAATTGGAGGAGGCGGAGGAGGAGGAGGAGGAGGAAGACACGGTTGCCTCCGCTACAGAGGGTAGCCATGGAACTTTATTTCCATCTCTTCAGTGTGGGTGGGCAGAAGAGGAGGAAGAGGATGAGGAGATTGAGAGTCATCCTCCTGGTGAGGACAGCGAAATCTTGCCTGTTGGTACTCTGGCACACATGGCTGACTTTATGTTAGGCTGCCTTTCCCGCGACCCACTCGTTATACGCATTTTAGACAACATGGATTACTGGGTGTTCACCCTTCTGGACCCCTGCTACAAAGAGAATTTCTCATCTCTCATTCCTCCGGTGGAGAGGACAAGCAAAATGGTGCAATACCAGAAGGTTCTTGTCGAAAAATTGCTTCAAAATTTTCCATCTGACAACGCTGGCGGCAGAGTACGTGCTACCTTGGCCAACCGAGAAGGGGAGAAAAGAGGAGCACACAGCAGTTCCGACAAAGGCAGGGCAACACTCTCCAAGGCGTGGGACACCTTCATGACACCCCGCCAGCACCCTCACCCTGATGCGCGGCCTAGTGTCACAAGGAGGGAAAAGTTTTGGAAGATGGTGAAGGAGTACGTAGCAGACCGTGTCAGCGTCCTCACTGATCCCTCTGTGCCTTACAACTACTGGGTGTCCAAGCTGGACACGTGGTATGAACTGGCACTCTACACCTTGGAGGTGCTGGCCTGCCCTGCCGCCAGCGTTCTGTCTGAGCGGGTAGTTAGTGCTGCTGGTGGCATCATAACAGATAAGCGTATCTGCCTTTCCACCGAAAATGCTGATAGGTTGACACTTATAAAAATGAACAAGGCCTGGATTTCCCCTGACTTCTCCACTCCACTGGAGGAAAGCCCCGGGCGAACATAAAGTCACTTTAGATATGTTATTTACAATGATGGGAATACTCTGTATTCCCATTCACCCCTTCCACCCAAAAAACGGGTATATGGTTGACTCTTAATCTTCTCATCCTCCTCCTACTCTTCCATATGCCCTGTGATATAATTTTTATATAGGGCCAGCTCACCAGCGGGCCCTGTGATATAATTTTTATATAGGGCCAGCTCACCAGCGGGCCCTGTTTGACAATTTTTGTATAGGTCAGCTCACCAGCGGGCCTTCTCATATAATGTTTTATTGGGTCAGCTCTCTAGCGGGCCCTCTCATATAATGTTTTATAGCGTCAGCTCACTAGTGGGCCTTCGCATATAATGTTTAGGATGGTCAGCTCCGCAGCAGACCCTCACCCATAATGTTTTAGATGGTCGGCTCAGCAGCAGACCCTCATTCCTAATGTTTTAGATGGTCAGCTTAGCGGCATGCCCTCGCCCCTAATGTTTTAGAGGGTCACCAGCAGGCCATTAATCCTAATTTTTCAAGGGTGTGTATGATGCCCTCCTTTATGTGTAATAAAGGGTGTATTGGAGTGACATTTCAGTCTAATTTTTGGCAGCCCTTTCACTTAGTGCATAGGCTTTATGAGTGTTGGACCACTACCTGAACTATTGTACCACAATGTGAATGAGGCCCTCCATTTTGTGATATACAGGTTGTATCGGAGTGCCTCAGGTCCTCCCATTGAATTAAATAGGGCTGGGGTGTTTGACAGAGCAGAAGGTAGTTCTTGGCTTCATCCACTAAGTCACTTCGTCACTTTTACTCAATGGATCAGACCCCACTGTTCCGACTATAAATTTTGGACTTAACAAGGGCAAACGGACATGTTGTAAAACCTGTGGTAGCTGCGGCCTCCGTTCCTGAATGCTGTACCTTACCCGGGCCATAACCACGTTGAACACCTGCTTTACGCTGCACACGTTTCCCTCTTAATCATGGCCCCAGTTCTGAAAAATCGATGAAATTTATTGCAGAATTTGCAGATGATATACAAGTAAATATACAGCAAATACTGTTTGGTAACAATTTTTTGCCTAAAATCGTTTTTATCTTCCTTTTTGTGTGTTTTACGGTCAGTCTGTAAAAATGGCGTACTACGGGCGAAACATCGTTCCCAGCAGCGACGTTGGAGTCCAAGATGCATCCAGACATCCTCCCTATGCTGTCCCTGAACCATTTCTGTGGTGTTTCCATCATTTTCTGACCTTTTCCTATGAACCAGGCACCCTCCCCTCATCAGAGCAGGGGGTGCCTGGTGTAATGCTCGAGTCCTCCCATTGACTTCAATGGGGCTCGGGTGCTCGGCCGAGCACTCAAGCCTCCGGGGGCGCTCGGCCAGAGCACCCGAACACCCGAGCATCGGGGTGCTCGATCATCACTATTGCCATGTTATTTGCTTTTGCTAAATGGCTTTCCTCAAGTTGCGCTATTGATCCTCAGTTTTATAACACTGATTATATCATGACAGCTAGACTTCATAGCACTATCACTCTATACGTCAAACATATATTAACCCCTTCAGTGATGGTAAAAGGCCAACACTTTCTAAAACTTGTACATAACAGAGGACACTAATATTTGCAAGAATGGAAATACATAGTGAAGACAATGGGAGTCACTGAAAACAGTTAATTCTCAGGATGACCAACATTCCATCACACTTGCATTACATTTAAAAATAGTCCACAATAGCATAAAATAGTGTTGTTATCTTCACAAAGCTCTTGAGAAGGGGTGGGCTAAAGTTGTCTCCATGTTCCCGTGGGAAATTTCTCAAAAACCACGTTGTTATCTGGGAAAATCCACTTTAAAACTAGCGGTTAAAATTTTCGCATCTTTCGTCCATTGGCCAAAATCTTTCGCCATTTTTTTCAATGGCTAAAATGTTTTCACCCATTTAATTACATTGTTTTTACACTTGCGCTATAAAAACTTGATGTTTTCGTTGAAGGCAGACACAGTAGAAGCAGCTACAGAGTGAGATAGACATGCTGTGCTGTTCTCTTGTGATATTTAGCAAAAATTGAGGCAGGAGAGGCTCATAGTGACTCCTATCACTATGAGCAGCAAAAAGAGGAACTGGAAGGACCCTTATTATGTGTCCACTGAGTCTGAGGAGGAAGTGACTAGCAGTACTCAACCAATGCTGTCCAGTCCCCCTAAATCACCCCAAGGGATCTTGGGGAATGTAATAAGAAGGGAGGGAGAAAAGGGAATGGGAAGGAAGGGAGAAAAGGGAAGGAAGGGAGGAAAGGGAAGGAAGAGTGAAAAGGGAATGGGAAGGAAGGGAGAAAAGGGAAGGAATGGAGGAAAGGGAAGGAAGAGTGAAAAGGGAATGGGAAGGAAGGGAGAAAAGGATAGTGAGAGCAGGTCAGGTCAGCTGCCTGTGCCTGCTGCAAGACGTGCTGCCCCTGCTGCCAGTGCCACAATTTCTGATCCTGCAGCCACTAGTGTTGTACCTGTTGCCAGACGTGCTGCCCCTGCTGCCAGTGCCACCATTTCTGATCCTGCAGCCACTAGTGTTGTATCTGTTGCCAGACATGCTGCCCCTGCTGCCAGTGCCACCATTTCTGTTCCTGCAGCCACTAGTGTTTACCTGTTGCTAGTACAGAACCTGCTGCCAGTACTGAACCTGCTGCTAGTACTGAACTTGCTACCAGTATTGAACCTTCTGCCACCAACACTTTGCCTGCTGCTAGTGTTTCTTGTAGTACTCGGGAGGGAAAGGAGAAAATGATACAAAGTGTGACAGCAAGGGACCCTAAATCACACTTGCCATTACCAAGCAGTCCTGCCACTGCTAGTACTACTGCTACTAAGGTCCAGCAGCTTGTTATCCTTAGGAGTGAAGGAGGGGGTAATCAACAATATCCTGATATTACTAGTGACTGTGAGACTGATGAGGAAGACTCTGCAGCTGAACTTGATGTGGTTGTCGTTAGTAGTAGCAGTAATGGTGAAGCAGTTGGAGTGGTAGGGGAAACATTTTACAGCATCCAGACTAGCGGTCAAGGGAGCCCACACCATTCTCCAGACCCTGGGACTGGGAGTCCTCCCCTTCTCTTCACTACAGTGTCCAGGTGGAACATGAACCTGAAGAGGCCAGAACTGCTGTTGGGGGAGGAGAGCAGGCTGAGAATTAATACCACCACCACCAAGAGCAAAGATCTGCTGCCTGTGCCTGCTGCTATTTCTGCTAGTGCTAGTCTGCCTTCTTCTTCAGGTCAAAAGGCAATGGCAAGTGTGACATTAGGGGACCCTCTGTCACATTGCTCGTCACCTCCTCCAAGCAGCAGTGAGATGTCTGTAATAGAGCAACAGCAGCAACAACAGCCTGTAGGGACTAGTAGTGGTGGTGGTGATCATGCTGGAGAAGCTGGGTAGGAAGAGACATTGATGGCCTTTTTAGCAGAAACTGAGAAGGAATGGGAGACAGGAATGAGGATGGGCATCACCACCACCACTTTCAAGGACATCTCGGAATTAGAGGAATTTGCAACTGCTCCAATTCCTTCTGATGCTGCTACTGCCTCAGAGTCAGCACTGTCAACAAGCTTTGCAGGACTAGGACAGGATCCACTTGCCAGTGGCAGCAATATTCCTGGTCCTAGTTTAATTGCTGACTCTGAGGCAGTAGAAGCAACAGCAGCAACATTATCCGCTGCCACAGACAATGAAGAGGAATGTGAAGGACAAGAAGAAAGAGGCCATTCTTCTCCACCTTTCCCCTTCCCTCTGAAGTCATCATGGGTGTAGGACTATTTTTCTGTTGGGGCAGGCACAGTACAGTCATCAGCAATGGCACTGTGCACAATTTGTGACAAGTCAGTGAAAAGAGGAAAGGAAGGAACACACCGTGGCACAAATGCCCTCATATCACACATGAAACACAGACACCATGACATTTACTCCAAACATGTTAAAGCCAAACATCCACCACAGAACTCAAGCACCTCTTTTGCTGTCCCTGACTCACCAGAAAGGCAACAAGAGGTGAGGCAGAGATCAAAGAGGAGGAGGAATAGAACAAACCAGGCAGAGACTGGAAGTTCCAGGACGAGTGAAACAAGTAGCTCGCCATCACCTTCTAGGGTAACTACATCTTCTGCCAATCCTCCTCATTCATTACCTCCCCCGCCAAATGATAGCCACTCTGTTGATGTTAGGATGTGGCAGTTCGTCTCTACCCATTGCACATTGTGTCTTGGTGGAGGATAATTGCAATCAGTGCATCAAGCGGCATCTGAGGAGATTCCATCCTGCAGAATATGCTAAGATGGTGGCAGGGAGGGTTCATCACTACTATTAAACTGTCAGCAAGTCATGTGTCTTTAGCGGGTGTGGAAACGGGGTACAGTGACAGCAGCAGTACTTGGTTTCGGGTGTCATGATGATTGGATACAGTTGTGCCCCCAGATGTTATTTACCACACACTGTGCACATTGCAGTTGCTGAGGAGACCCACTGATCCTGCTCTCAAGGGAAAAAATATATTCTAATAACAACACACCCATGATGATTTTGGAGGAGGGGCAGGTGGAGAAGATTTAATGGCCAACTTTTTCTTTTCCCCACAAATACTGAGGGCTACTTATTCTGCTGCTACAGCCTCAGGCACATCACTGGAGCCAGTCGTGGCAAGTGGAGCCTTCATCATCCATCTTCCATGTTACTGATATTGTTGATCCCATTCCCTTTCAGCTGCCTAATCATCCTGCTGCTTAAACAACTCAGCAGCAGCAGTACGAACAGCAGTTGCAACTCAGGACTCAGGAGGACATTTGACAGTGGCCACTGGCCAACATGACCTGCTGGCATTAGGCCAGTAGGGCATTTTTATTTTTTTCTCAGGGCTTGTGTTTAAAAAATTAATTAAATAAATAAATAAATAAAAACTAGTCCTACAAAAAATAAACAATGTTTCGGGGGGTTGTTTCTAACAAGCCTAAGTCCTACAAATCAATGTTTCCTTAGGGCTTGTTCCAAACAAGCTTAAGTCCTACAAATCAATGTTTCTTCAGGGCTTGGGCCTCTAATAAGTCTAAGTCCT
Organism: Rhinophrynus dorsalis; assembly: GCA_037306005.1. Lineage (NCBI taxonomy): Eukaryota > Metazoa > Chordata > Amphibia > Anura > Rhinophrynidae > Rhinophrynus > Rhinophrynus dorsalis. The sequence continues at coordinate 134,626,211 of CM074723.1, read as the reverse complement.
ACAAAGGCCTCTAACACAAATCAAACAAATGATCCTCTACAAAATACTCTATCAAGTAAAGTATCATTCCACCCCAGTGGCAGCTTATGTCAGGGGGTTCCTGTCTCTGTCACTTTAAATACAAATGTCTTATTTTAGTTTATTGATTACATTTTTTATTAACTGTCCCCCCAATAGCAGTCAAGAAACCACCCCAAAACAAATTCCCTATTCAAATGATTCATTCATTCATTCACCAACACAGGCACCCTCCTCAGACCCCTTTATACCATGTCTTATGGTTTTTATTTTATTTTATTATTTTTAGGATTTATTTTTTATTAACTGCCCCCCAATCCCAGTAAACAACCCCCCCAAAAATCATCCCATGCTCAACTGATTGTTTCCCCATAACCCACCAACACAGGCACCCTCATGTCCCTTTTATACAATGCCTTTGGGAAATAAAATATCATTTGTAATGTGCTGTGTGTAACTTCTATGTTCCCATTGATTTCAATGGGCAAAATAAGTGTAAAAAGCGGAAAATCTTCACTTTTCACAGGAAATTTTTCACCAAGTGTAAAGTGCCATTTTTCACCGATTTCAGTTTGAGGCGGAAAGTTTTGCCCATCCCTACTCTTGAGACAATTGTAACATGCAACTGGTTAAATTCTGTGTAAGCTCCAAAATGTAAAAAAAAACAAAAACAAAAACCACACAAAAGGTCACCTTACAAGGATCATATTGCACGTACTGCTATGTTCAGTATAAAATGAGTGAAGCTAGAATTATTATTCATTCTTCAATATGGGCTCCGTGGATTTACTACTTCTATTACTGACTTTTCTTCAGAGTGTCCATGGTCTTGTAAGTATAATCACTAAAATATTTGTTGATTAAAATTAAATCAATGACTTGGAGAGTAATTAGGAATCATTTTCTCAGGGTTCTTCATATTTTTACTTAATACAAAATGGTAAAAGTTTTAATCATAACACAGAGTTTCTGACTCAGATATTTTCAGCTCCAGTCTTGCAGATCTCCCAGCAATGCAAATTTTAATTATAGCCTTATATGGGTTCAAGGGGTAGATGCCCTAAGGTGAGATTAACTCTCCAGTGAGATAAACTCCTACAGTTCTTATGTTATTCTAAGGAACCCATGCAATAATAACTCTCCAATTTAAGAATGAGGCTCCAGAGTTACATTATTGCACTGTTTGATCCATCCAGTTGCTGGTATATTTAAAGAGGCACAGGCATCTACTGTAAATAAACTCATGGACATTTATTGTACAGTGTTTCCATTCTACAAAATGATATGAGGCTACTTTAGGGTATACAAATATTACAAATACGGTCTAATTAAGGGGTGGGAAAACAGAGACCCTCCTTTTGTTGAGGACTATAATTCTCATCATACCCCAGCCATCTCTTGACAATATCCAATAATTATCAAGCCATATTCTATTGTCTGGGCTAAGTTTATAACCAGTTTTATGCCCAAATCCCCAAATAGTTTAAACAAGTTTAAGATCATGTGACAGGAATGAAAAATACCACATATCTGTCTGGATTCTATTACATGCGAAATAGTTAACTAAAGATTTTATGTAGAATCATCATATAAAAATAATTGTGTACATGTGTAAATAAACCAAGGAATATTTAGGAAGGGTAAGAGAATCCAACCCAGTTTATACTAAATGTGTCAATGAAATAAATCAAGGCTGTCCAGGTTCAGTCCTCTAGGGACACAACAGGCCAAGATTTAGGATTTCCCTCATTAATGACAGGTGAATTAATCAGTGGCTCATTTTTACTGACTCACCCATGCTTAATGAGGGAAATCCTTACATCCTGGCCCTTGAGGGCTGAATTTGGACAGCCCTGACATAAAATATCACCTTATAATTCCCAGATTTTTGAATTGCATTACTGGATCAGAGACTAAATGGAAGACCGACCAGATGTAATATTTGGTTAATGATGTACAGAAGTGCAGGTTATACTTCTAGGGTGACGTTTTCTCGTGTGGTAGAATTAACCGTTTGAGTGCCAGAAGGGTACGCAATGCATTGCAAAGCAATGCGTTGCATACCCCTCTGGCACTCAAAGGGTTAAGATTAAAAAGTTGGTTTAAAATGCAACAGTTGCAGTTACGCAATTAATTATTATTGCATGTTTGTGAGTTAAAACTGTTTATTGATAAACTTGCATTTTGTTTTTTAAATATCTGTGTATTCATAAATAATGGCAGATTTTATTGTTTCATAATATAAATCAGTTATGCAATCTAGAGCAAATTGAATTTTCCTGTATAATCTTGTGAACAAATAAAATCATTTTATATATATATCATATGTGGCAAAGCCTCCAATTTAGAAATGCACATTTACTCTATCTTGTTACATTTTATTTCAAATCATTAACAAAAAAGTCATACTTTTTAATAAGATATTATATATTAAAATAATCTTAAACTGTATGAATATATTAATTCTGTTTTAATATATAACCCCCTGGGTCAGAGGTGTGAAATGTTGTGGTTCTGAGGGACAAATTTTTGTTCAAAAATACATTTGGACTGCCACACAGAACCCCTGACAAGTACCCATGGCCCATTAGTAATTCTTCCTGAGTGAGAACTGAGTGAAAATAACTGAGATCTGGCTGTCCCTTTTGCTTCTAATCATACACTAATAGCTGTGCCGCTGTACAGTCAATGTATACATTTTCTCTATCTCTGTATTGTTAGAATGATACATTAACAACAAAGTTTTATACAATGTATCATTTTTACTGAAGCGAAAGTTAACATTTCTCTTAATCCCCATCAGTTTATATAAAGTTATCTATTCTCCATATAGCAGATCTACTGTATGTGTACAGCTAGACAAACACAAAGGACAGATAAAATCAGTCTATAGGCTGCATTTTGCCCTTCTCTGCCCAGTTTGTTATTAAAGTGAAAGTAACACCTTATAATAACTTAGGTGATTATGAAAGAGCTTTCAAAATATCCTCTATATTATAAAAGCAATTTTTATTTAAAACAGTTTATGAGATATTTAGCTTCATTTATGTGTTTAAGTTTATGCAGATTATCATTTATTGAATACCTCTCTAGCATTCCTTTATTGTGTAGTTTGGTTTGCTTTAGATTTGCATCTCTTTCTCTTGATGATTCTGAATAAGGCCCTAAGTCATCAGCAGCAAATTCGCAGACTCATTTTGGCATTTCCCCTTTGGTTTAAATAAATAATACAGGTGCAACAAAACAGGTTTTTAGCATCTAACCATGTAAAGAATGCACTAAAATATTCAACATAATATAGAAGAGAATGTCAAGCGTCATTTTCAGGAAGCTAAGCAGTCCCTATATGGAGAACACCAACTGCACCACAAGGAAATAAAAAATCATAAATTCCCCAGTAACTGGGCGTTTTCATCCTTTGAGGGCTAGAAAAGTCCCCAATGCTTTGAATACCTCTGTAGCATTCAAGGGGTTACAAGTCCAAATGCTCTCAATGGGAGTCTTCTTTTCCCCCATGGTGCAGTTGGTTTGCTCCAGAAGTGCTCATGAACATGGCCCCAAATTCTTTACATTTTCTAAATGTACCAAATTAATAATTCTGAGTTGGAATCTTAATTGTCATGGAGAGTAGATTACTAGATACACACACTGCTCAACGGGCCAGATCCTACAACCCAATTCCTACTTCATTGTGAATTGGGTTGGCCTTATTTATCAACCTAGAGAATCAATTGCACTATAGGGGCACAGGGGGAAATGAAAATATACATGGATTTAAATTGAGAGTTTAACATAGTAACATAGTAGATAAGGCTGAAAAAAGACATGCGTCCATCAAGTCCAGCCCATGCCAAAACACCCCTGCTGATCCAGAGGAATGCAAAAAAAAAGCCCTCTGGAGCAATTTCCAATGTAGTCCCAAGTGTGTGTGTGTGGGGGTAATTATTCCTTCCTGACTCCAACTGGTAGTCAAATAGTTCCCCTGATCAATATCCTATTTGCTTTGAAGCCATCTGTGATAATTGTCAATATTGTTCTGTGCTAGATAGGCATCCATTGCTTTTTTGAATGCAGTTGCATTATCTGCAAGCACAACATCCTGAGGCAAAGAATTCCATAGTCTTACGCCCTTACTGTAAAGAATCCCTGGCTATGTTTTAGTCGAAAGCCCCTTTCCTTAAGTCTTAATGGATGACCTCTTGTTCTTAGCTCAGCTCTTTGCATAAGTAATTCATTGGATAGTTCTTTGTATTGACCTTGAATGTATTTGTAAATGGTAATCATATCACCCCTTAGACGTCTCTTTTCTAATGTAAACAAACCCAGTTTGGCTAGTCGCTCTTTGTAACTCAGATCCTCCAATCCCTTTATCAGTTTTGTTGCACATCTCTGCACCTTTTCCAGTTCAGTAATGTCTTTTTTTAGAACAGGTGCCCAAAATTGTACTCCATATTCTATATGAGGCCTACCCAAGGATTTATACAGAGGTAGGATAATATTAGCATCCCTTGCTTCTACACCTCTTTTTATGCAGGCTAGTACTCTGTTTGTCTTGCAGCAGCTGAGTGACTCTGCACACTGTTGTGAAGTCTGTTGTCTATCAGTATTCCTAAATCTTTCTCTAATGAGGATTTCCCAAGTTGTTTCCCATTTAGAGTATATGTAGCAAGTTTGTTTCTACAGCCCAAATGCATAATCTTACATTTATCTCCATTAAATGACATCTGCCACTTTTCTGCCCACTTAGTTTATCTAAATCCTTCTGTAGGGAAAATACATCCAGCTCTGTATGTATTTCCTTACATAGCTTAGTTTAACGCATTGGATGACTTGTGGATCTCTTTAGTGTTCAGTGGGTTAAAAGCCTCATTTTAACATATGGGTATTTGCTGAAATTTCATTCATCCATGGTGCAGTTGGTTTGCTCCAGAACTACTCCTGTTTAGCTTGATAAATAAGGCCCTATTACAAGACATCAGGATTTGTAAAAAAAAAATATATATATATACATATATGTATCATTTGAACCAAGTGCAAAAAAAACAAATTCTTGGCTCATTGCTAAATAAATAAATGAAAGGAGAGAAAATAACTGTGCCACCAATAAAAAATATATTATGCCAAAGGTAGGTATCCTTTGGAACTCCAGCTGTTGAGGACTTTGGCAACCATCATCTCCAGCCAGCCGTTGGCTGGTGAGGATTATGGGAGTTGTAGTCTACAACTGTTGGAGTGCACCAGGTTGCCAATTCAGCATTATACCTCTATCAACAGAACAAGATACAAAATGAGGTAGAATTTGCTCGCTCGTACCAAATTTAGAGTGTTAAAGGGCTTTTGCCCCTATAGCAGTACCTTTAGAATAGCCTATGTGTATATTCACAGGAATGTATCCAACACACTGGAATAACACTCAAAGGGATTAATAAGGCCTTTCTCATAATTCCTTACCTCACATACAGTATGTGAAGCTTGTCAAATTCTAACTATTCAATAACGTCCTGTTTCCCAAACCAAGATTTGGTGCATACTTAGTGCAAGTTGTAAGAGGGAATGCCAATGGTTTATTATTCAAAAGTTTAAAATCAGTTTAGTGAAAGATTTGACTTTTTATACAATTGTGTTTATTGTATAGTTTTCCATAATAATTTACATAACTTTTCAACAGTTTATATTCTTATAAAGCTTATATATTATTTTGTTAATGCACTTATTCTCCTTTTTTTCCCTCAGCCTGTTCCAGATCATGTGGGTGAGTTTCATTCTGGCGATTTCTTCATAGCATTTTAATGTATATTACGTTCCTCTCTGGTCTTAACCCTTTGAGAGTGAAATGCATTGGAAACCCATCTGGCACTCATAAAAACAGTTTCATCAAATATGTCTTCTAAAATAAAGTTTTACATAGCAAACTAATCTAAATATTTCAGTATATTGTGTCTGATTTTAAAATATCCAGTTATGCAGCACTCACAATTCCTAGAAAATTGTGACCTACTTGATATCTTAGCATCCTGTGCGTAGGGTTTGGGCGAAAATTGAGAAAAATTTCCCTCATGACTTTTCGGGAAAAACAGACGATTTTTCTCTTTTTTTGCTAAAGTTTTCTCCTTTTCTCCAATGCAAAATGTTCCTCCTTTTCGCCTATCCAAGCACATTTTTTGCCTATTCTAACACATTTTTCTCCTGTTTTTAATATGGTGCAACATTTCTCAGCACAACATTACTTCTTCTGAGGGCTGTAGTTGAGATATAAGTAGCCGTAAGTCAAAGTTATGAGTCTTACAGCAACACTTACTTCCTGCTTAAGTGACACTAGCACATATTCATGATGATGTCAAGTGATTAAAAAAAATAAAGTACAACCTACAATGTGGCAGATGTGTATGGTAGTGGTGGTGGAGGACTGGCATGGTGTGATTGGTAGGACATTGACAAACTACATCCACCCCAGGAGGACAGGGATCATCATAATTTATTGGACATGCCGCAGCAAACATTGCTGCAGTTAGTTTTTGTACTACCACTTTGCCCCCACATCCCTGCCCTGCTCCACCTTTCCTCCTCCCACTTGTGCATTTGCTAGACTCACATTAGGCCCTTGTCTCTGCCACCTATCAAACTTTTTCTATTTCTTAATTAACTGCACTGCTCCTCCTTTCATCGTCCCCCTGCCCCTTGTGCATTTGCTGGACATTACTCAACTACTGTGTGTGCTTTTACTTTCTACAGTACACAACTGATGGAGTGTGATGTCTTGCCTTGGTCCTCAGCAAAATTCTCAATGTCGTCTGCTGTCTATCAAATCTGCCTCATTCACAGAGGTCACATCAGGCTCCCAGTCAGCTGTCTAATATATTTATTTGTTTAATTATGTATCTTTCTTTTTATCACAGTTATTCCCCCAAAAAATATATATAACTAAAAACCAAAATCAACAACGTCTTTCCCCAGACTTCTCCAGCACAGAGACAATAAAAGCAAAATCAGCAAGCAATTTGGACCCCAGCTGTCTGTGTGTTGCAAGTCAGTCACACCAAATTTTGGGGTATTTTGGGTCAACCTCCTTCCTACCTTCTTCTCCCGCAGAGTGCCTCCTAATTTAGAGATCAATGTCCTACATAAATTACTCCCTAAAATAATCTTCAATTCCCCTTTATTTGTATGAAGAAAAGAAAACAGGAGGGGCGCCAACCGTGTATTATCCTTAACGCACCAAATAATCATATATAATACATAGATCAACTCATATTTAATAATAGTTAAATAACAGACATATGTCAGTAATCAACAAAATTAGCATGCAGGGTACTTTAGCCATCCCTGTTTGAGTCTCTGAGCCTCTGGATAATGTGGAGATATTCCAATCCGGATAAATAAAGTGGAGGTATCCAGAGGCTCAGAGATCCAAGCAGGGACGGTTCTAATACGTCCACTGAACCGGAGTATCCGAATTGGAATATCTTCACGTTATCCAGAAGCTCAGAATGGCAGTGAATGGAGAAAGGAGATTTACCAACAACAAAAATATCTTGTTTGACTGAGAAGAGACAGGCAGGTGATCCAAGTTCCTTCCTGAGCTAGCAGTTCTCTATTAGGCGAGTCTGGGAGAGTGTGAAGGGAGAAAAGAGATTTACCCAAAATACCCCAAAATCTTGTTTGACTGAGAAAGATAGCCATGTGATCCAAGTTCTTTCCTGAGCTGGATGAGCCTTTGTGACTGACTGCCTCACATAATAATTTGCAGACTGACTTTCAATGGACAGATAAGTTCAAATGACACTACAACTAGGGGTGAGCGAAAGCTCTTGCTGTGTTTCCTCAAGAAATCCCACGAAAACCATTTCAATGGCTAGAAAGTTTCCGCCCATTGATTTACAGGTTTTTTGCCTTCTTGCTGTAAAAACGTGATGTATTCCAGGAAGTGGATGACGGTAGAGGCAGCTACAGAGCGAGGTAGAAGTGCTGTGCTGTTCTGCTGTGATCTTTTACCAAAACTGAGGCAAGAGAGGCTCTTTGTGACTACTATCACTATGAGCAGATTTAACCCCTTAGTGACCAGCCACAAGCGCACGCTGCCGGCACTTAACGCCCACCTAACATTTTTTTCCATTATTTTAAACAACTTCCGGAATGTAAATGTACGTCCTCTGTCCACCTGGGACATCCGCTCAGGACGTACATGTACGTCCTCGGTCAGTAAGGGGTTAAAAATAATAAAAAGAGGAACTGGAAGGACTCTTATATGTCCATTGAGTCTGAGGAGGAGGAGGAAGTGAGCACTAAAGAACCAATGCTGTCCAGTCCCCCTAAATCACCTCTAGGGATCTTGGGAAATTTAATGGGAAGGAGAGAAGAAAAGAGAAGTAGTGAAAGCAGGACAGGTCAGCTGCCTGTGCCTGCTGCCAGACTTGCTGGCCCTCATGCCACCATTGCTGTACCTGCTGCCAGACATGCTGCCGCTGCTTCCACTAGTGCTGTGCTTGCTGCCAGACATGCTGCACCTGCTACTGCTACCACCATTGCTGTGCCTACTGTCAGATGTGCTGCCCCTGCTGCCACTAGTGCTGTGCCTGCTGTCAGATGTGCTGACCCTGCTGCCACCAGTGCTGAACCTGCTGCTAGTGTGTCTTGTAATAATACTCGGGGGGGGGGGGGTAAAGGAGAAGTTGATACCAAGTGTGACAGCAGGGGACCCTAAGTCACACATGCCATCCCCAAGCAGTACCACCAGTGCTTGTACTACTACTACTAAGGTCAAACAGCTTGTTATTGTTGGGAGTGAAGGAGGGGTAATCAATATCCTCATATTAGTAGTGACTGGAGGAAGACTCTGGGGCTGAACTTCATGTGGTTGGTGTTAGTAGTAGTAATGGTGAAGCAGCCCGTGGAACTAGTGTTAGGGGACTGGGAGGGGAAGCATTTGAGAGCATCCATACTATCGGTTAAGGGAGCCCACACTATTCCTCTGGCCCTGGCAGTCCCATTTCCTTCACTACAGTGTCCAAGTGGAACATGATCCTGAAGAGGCCAGAACTGTTGGGGGATAACAGGCCCAGAAATAATATCACCACCAGGAGCACAGATCAGCTGCCTGTGCCTGCTGCTACTGCTGCCAGTCTTCCTCCTTCTCGTCACTAAGAAATGGCAAGTATGACATTAGGGGACCCTCTGTCACATTGCTCATCACCTCCTCCAACCAGCAGTCAGATGTCTGTAATAGAGCAGCAGCACGTAAGGACTAGTGGTGGTAGTGATGATGATGATGGTGGAGAAGAAGGGGTGGAAGAGACATTGATGGCCTTTTTAGCAGAAACTGAGTAGAAATGGGAGACAGGGATGAGGATGGGCATCACCACTACCACCAGCAGTGAGCTTTTGGAATTTTCAACTGCTATAATTCCTCCTGCTGCTGAATTACAAGGGCAGCAGGATGCTGAGGAGCAAGCTAGATTGCTACAGACCACTGTGGACACAGTAGGAATGGGGTCAACAAGTGATGCGGGACTAGGACAGGTTCCACTTTCCAGTGGCAGCAATATTCCTGGTCCTAGTTTAAAGGGATAGTAACACTTCGTTTTAACTTTATTTTATTTTGTAGGCATTAAAAAAACATGAAGAATGATATAAGTCTTATCTCTCAAACCTTTATGGTTTATGAGATATTCACAAGCAAAGTTCCCCTCCCCGCCCCTTTTACCTAGTGTAAGCCATCTCTTCTCAGATGTGAGTCTGGTTGTATGACAGTACAGATAACAGAAGGGGACAATTTTCTTTGTATGAAAACAATGAAAGCCCTTCCCCCCTTGACAAGTTTTTCAGCTTTTTCCATTATCTTAATTGAAGATTGTCCCTCTCTGCAGTCTACCTGGGCACCTCCCTTCTTATCTGGTTGAACAGGGGGGGGATACTTTGTTTGTGAATATCTCTTAAACCATAAAGGTTTCAGAGATAAGACTTATATCATTCTTCATGTTTTTTTAATGCCTACAAAATAAAATAAAGTTAAAATGAAGTATTACTATCCCTTTAAGTGCTGATTCTGAGGCAGTAGCAGCAACAGCAGCAACATTATCCGCTGCCACATACAGTGAAGGGGAATCTGGGAGACAAGAAGAAAGAGGCCATTCTTTTCCACCTGTTCCTTATCCCCTGAAGTCATGGGTGTGGGACTGTTTTTCTCTTGGGCACAATGCAGTCATCACCAACAGCACTGTGCACAATTTGTGAGAAGTCAGTAAGAAGAGGAAAGGAGGGAACACACCTTGGCAAAACCGCCCTGATAACACACATGAAACGCAGACACTGTGACATTTATGTAAAACATGTTAAAGCCAAACACCCACCATAGAAATCAAGCACCACTGTTGCTGTACCCCATGACTCTCCAGAAAGGCAACAAGAGGCGAGGCGGAGATCTAAGAGGAGGAAGAATAGAGAAACCCAGGCCAAGACTGGAAGTTCCATGATGAGTGAAACAACAAGCTCCCCATCACCTTCTTCCTCTAGCGTAACTGCATGTTCTACCAATCCACCTCGTTCATCCTCACCTCCGCCACCAGGTGATAGCCAATCTGTTGATGTGGCAGTTTGTCTCCACCCATTGCACACTGTGTGGTGCACTGACCACACATGCCAGTGTGGTGAAGGATAGTTGCAAGCAGGACATCAAGCAGTATCTGAGGAGATTCCATCCCGCAGGATATGCTAAGATGCTGGCATGAAGGGTTCATCATTACTATTAAACTGTCAGCAAGTTGTCATGTGTCCTTAGCAGGGTGTGGACAAGGGGTATAGTGACAGCGGCAGTATTTGGGTTCTTGTATCATGATGTTTGGATACAGTTGTGACTCCAGATGTTATTTACCACACACTGTGCACATATCAGTTGCTGATGAGAGACACAGTTCCTGCTCTCAAGGGAAACAGCAATAATAATAACAACATGCCCATGATTTTGGAGGAGAGGCAGGTGGAGAAGAATTATTGGCCAACTTCTTCTTTTCTCCACATAGACTGGGGGCTACTTATTGAGCTGCTACTGCCTCAGACGCATCACTGGAGCTAGTCGTGGGCGGCAAGTGGAACCTTCATCATCCATCACCCATGTTACTTTTATTGTTGATCCCATTCCCTTTCAGCTGCCTAATTATCATGTTACTTAAACAACCCAGCAGCAAGAACAGCAGTTGCAAATTCCGCAACTATGGACTCAGGAGGACATTTGGCAATGGACACTGGCCAACATGACCTGCTGGCATTAAGCCAGTAGGACATTTTTTTTTCTCAGGGCTTGTGCTTTAAAAAAATACAAAAAACAATAATAAAAAAAACATAGTCCTACATAAAAAAATTTTTTTGGGTTTGTTTCTAACAAGTGTAAGTCCTACAAATCAATGTTTCCTTAGGGTTTGTGTCAAACAAGCTTAAGTCCTACAAATCAATGTTTCTTCAGGGCTTGTGCCTCTAATAAGCCTACGTCCTACAAATCAATTTTTCCTCTAACAACAAATCTAACAAATCATCCTCTACAAAATACTCTATCAAGTCAAGTATCAGTCCGCCCCAGTGGTAGCTTATATCAATGGGTTCCTGTCTCTGTCGCTTTACATACAAATTTCTTATTTTATTGATTTATTTTTGTATTAACTGTCCTCCCAATACCAGTCAAGAAACCCCAAAACAAATTCCCTGTTCAACCGATTAATTCCCCAGACTCCACCCACCAACACAGGCACCCTCCTCAGACCCCTTTTATACCATTTCTTACATCCGTTCCCTTCAACTCCATGATTGTCGAGTTGGAAGCCTTTTGCCTTGAGGGCCACTGGATGGGACAACAGCACAGGCGCAGAGAGAGCGGCTCCAGCTAGATCCCAGCCGGTGCCTGCCAACAAAGATTTATTTATTACTTATGCCGGAGTTATACTGCAAATTACAAGTATTTATATGTGTTTAGCTAACATATTAAGGATTTGGGGCTAAATGTATCTTTGATGAAAGTTCTGCTTTAATAATCTATTTGAGAGATCAGTTAGAAGGTAAAGATGCCTAAAAATGCACAATCTTCCTGTCAATCATCATCAGTATTGTTACCGCTTCCAAGTCCAACCCCCACCCAAGTAATGCTAATCTCAGTCACACTCTTTCCATCACCATTACTACCACTCATCATGGGGATGATTGATACAGATGCCTCTGTGACACATGATACTTAGATGACAGCAGCAAGAATGAAACACTATCATTTCACAGATGGGTGGCATATATTCCTGGCAGGCACTGGTGACATACTAATGGCTTAGCTTGACTTCCCCAAGTTGTTTTCAAGGCTTGCTTTGCAGTGCAAGTCTGTTCATTTTTTCAAGGCTTCCCTCGCTATGTAAACCTTCAACTAATTTTTATGCCCTGTTATAACTAAGCATGCAAACAATATTTATTAAGGCTTGCCATATTATAAGCCGACACACAATTTTACGTAAGACTTGCCTTGCTGTTATTAGCCTGCAAATATTTTTTTCTTAAGGCATCTCTTGTTAATATATGCCTGCAAATCATTTTTATGAAGGCTTGACTTTAAATTATTATACTCCTGCAAATAATTTTTCTAAAGGCTTACGTTATTATAAACCTAAAACATTTTTTGAGATACAGGTAATGTGAAAATAAAATGTGGATTTTCAAGTGGTTGATGTGAATGGTGGTATTGTGGCACTGGAGACAGAATATAAATGCTGATAGCACTGGACCCTCCTGGTGGCTTGCAGAGGCTTGGCAAATATGCAAATTCCTCCTTGTCATCAGTGCTGCTGTTAGTTGTACATGTGTGATAGGCTTCTGTGGCTTGAGTGTTTCTTTCCACTTCTGCATAATAATGATTGTATGTTAGATCTTAGTTTTTTTTTTTTTTTTTTAATTAGTCTACCCATACTGCTGCTATATAGCCATGTCCTACTCTCATAATATAATAATATAATTAAAAGCTTGGAAAACCCTCTCTGAGGGTATGCCTGCTGGTGAGCAACAAGTTCACCACAATCCACACCAGTGCTGGCCACACTTTGTTTAATTATCCTGCAGATAGGCAACCATCTCACATACAGTGAGGACACTCCTTTGGGTTAAACTATCTTCATGGGTATCCTTTATCAACTCATTTGCAGGGAGCAAGTCCCCTAGAGAACTGTCAGTGCCATCACCACCACCATGCCCACCCCCGCCACAGCACCCTGTCATTATCACCAACTATGTTAGACTGCTGCTGCCCCTGAAAAACTAGAATAGCTTTATCTGATGAGGACACCTGGTGTTCTCCTAATTCTTGTTGAATTTATAATCCTTTTCTGTCTTCCCTTAGTTTTTTTGCACATGCTTTTCTCTCTCTCTCCTCCTGCTCCACAATACAATGTTTAACTGAATCTATTAGGGTTTCTTGATAAGCTTTGACAGAATTTGATTGCTCAGAGAAATTCTGATCCCGCCTTGCCACAAATTCAGACATTTTATGCCTAAAGCATGGGTCTAGAAATTTAGCAAGAATATATTCTGCTAAATTGCTAGCAATGTCAATGCACCCACAAAAAGATCCACCTGGACTCTAAAACCAGGAAGTAACCCTACCCTGGATAAATACATAGAGAACTTCAGGAACAGAGTCACTACAGAAATACCAGAGAAACAATGTGAACCAACTCCCAACCTAACCCACAAGGAACAGAAAGCCATACAGTCACTAAAGAATAACCAGGGCATTATTATTAAGCCTGCAGGGGGAGCTGTTATTATGAACACTGCGTACTACATTTAAGAAGTAAATAGGCAACTCTCTGATGAAAGATACTATGTGCAATTACAAGATGATTCCACAATAAATTATACAAAACAACTTAATAGGATCATAAAAGAACTGCAATCGAATATTGGAGAACAGAAAAGGCAAGCAGATCCAAAAATAGGCTCCTTCTGCATACTACCAAACGTACACAAAGAAGGAAACTGTCATGGTTTGTTTTGACTCTCAGACACAGAATAAGATAAAAATCAAACTTTATTGAAAAGTTTAATGGGAACCCTCATGGGTCCTAATCATACACGTAAATCACATATACACAATGGGTACAGACAGTAGTATTTGTAAGATACACATGGGAGGCTCTACCGGCCTTGCCAATATACTGGGCAAGGCAGCCTAAAGGGTAACACAACAATCTGGATGTGGCTCTACCGGCCTTGCCAAAATACCGGGCAAGGCAGCCTGGAGGATACTTGACAAGCTGAATATGGCTCTACCGGCTTTGCCAATATACCGGGCAAGGCAGCCTGAAGAGATAACTCGAAAGCTGGTATTGGCTCTACCGGCATTGCCAAAATACCGGGCAAGGCAGCCTGAAAGATTAACATGATAAGGTGGTTGTGGCTCTACTGGCCTTGCCAATATACCGGGCAAGGCAGCCAGGAGGACAGAGGAACAGCTCCACTAATGCTGCATAGATGGAGCAACAGCAAAGATGGAACAGTGGAGCAAACCAGTAATATGTATAGGACACCAGAGTAGTCTCAGTAACTCGATTAGCAACCGGTGGAATTGGAGTAAACCAGTACCATGTACTGGGTAACAAAAGCACAACTGGCTCTCTACTAGCGGAATCAGCAGCCGGTGTAAAGTGGAGTAAACCAGTACCGCGTACTGGATAAGCGTATGGCCCAACCGGTTCTATACAAGTGAATCAGCAACTGATGAGATTGGAGTAAACCAGTACCGCGTACTGGATAAGCGTATTGCCCAACCCGTTCTATACAAGCGAATCAGCAACCGGTGAGATTGGAGTAAACCAGTACCGCGTACTGGATAAGGGTATTGCCCAACCCGTTCTATACAAGCGAATCAGCAGTCGGTGAGATTGGAGTAAACCAGTACCGCGTACTGGATAAGCGTATTGCCCAACCCGTTCTATACAAGCGAATCAGCAACCGGTGAGATTGGAGTAAACCAGTACCTCGTACTGGATAAGGGTATTGCCCAACCCGTTCTATACAAGCAAATCAGCAATCGGTGAGATTGGAGTAAACCAGTATCGCGTACTGGATAAGCATATTGCCCAACCGGTTCTATACAAGCAAATCAGCAACCGGTGAGATTGGAGTAAACCAGTACCTCGTACTGGATAAGCGTATTGCCCAACTGGTTCTATACAAACGAATCAGCAACCGGTGAGATTGGAGTAAACCAGTACCGCGTACTGGATAAGCATATTGCCCAACCGGTTCTATACAAGTGAATCAGCAACCGGTGAGATATGGAATGCACAATGATCAGAATGTCACCAAGCGACTCAGCAGTCAGAAGGATGACCAGCAGCAGCGACAGCAGACAGGCCAGGACCACCACAGGAATGACGGCACCGCCAACCTGATCAGGAACGGTGCAGGAACAGCACCGCCAACCGGATCAGGAACGGAGCAGGAACAACAGCAACGGAGGCACTGACTACTGGAGCAACTCTGGACTGGAAACAGATCAAAACAGGCCCAGGGAAAAGGTACAAGGCAGGTGACTGCTGACATAGTGACACCACGAAAGAGCAACCAAAGGGTGCCTCAGCCCAGTCTATAAAGGCAATACTGGGCGGGCAAAATACAGGTGGCCAATGGAGAGTACACACACCTGACTGACAGCACAAGTAAGCAATCATGGGCACCGTGATAGAAACCCAGGAAGACCCATAATTTCAGGAATTGGTACACTCACAGAGAATATCTCTGGCTGAGTAGAAAATACCCTGAAACTCCTGGTAAAATAGAACACCCAGCTTCCTTCAGGACACCACAGATCTCTTAAACAAATTAGCTGACTTGGGCACCATTCCAGAGAGCACCATCCTGGCCACTATGGATGTAGTATCCCTTTACACCAACATTCCACACACAGATGGCATAGCAGCATGCCAAGTGTATCTGGAACAAAATAACACACCCATGGAACCGGTAACAAAACTCATACAGTTTATACTCACTCACAGTTACGTCAAGTTTGGACAGGACCCCTACCTTCAGAAAATGGGGACTGTAATTGGTACCCAAATGGCACCACAATATGCCAACCTGTTTATGGCAAAATTGGAAGAGGACTTCCTGTCCACCTGCCAGACAAATCCCCTGGCCTCCATCACATAGATGATATTCTTATCATCTGAACCACCAGTGAAGAGGAACTTCTCAAATTCCATGAGAACTACAATACATTCCACCCCAATATCAACCTAACACTCAGTCACTCACGCACAAACATTAAATTCCTTGACACAACTATCAATATTCAGAAAAACTCCATCCACACATCCCTGTACCGCAAACCAATGGACAGACCAACCTACCTGAAAAACAATAGCCTCCACCCAAAACACACAAAGAACTCCATCACATACAGCCAGGCCATCAGATACTACCACATTTGTTCTGAAATGATGGACCTTGACAAGCACCTCCAAAAACTCAAAGGAGACTTTATAAAACATGGTTACAGTGCAAGGATTATTGACAGTCAGATACAGAAAGCTACCCAAATACCAAGAAAAAATCTGTTGAGCTACAATGAACATCATAAGGGAAACCGTGTGCCACTGGTGGTCACTTACCACCCCCCGGTTGAAGTTCTATGCAAAATATCAAGAGAACTTCAAACGAAATGACATACGGATGAAAGACTTAAAGGGATAGTAATACTTCATTTTAACTTTATTTTATTTTGTAGGCATTAAAAAAACATGAAGAATGATATAAGTCTTATCTCTGAAACCTTTATGGTTTAAGAGATATTCACAAACAAAGTTTCCCCCCCCTGTTCAACCAGATAAGAAGGGAGATGCCCAGGTAGACTGCAGAGAGGGACAATCTTCAATTAAGATAATGGAAAAAGCTGAAAACCTTGTCAAGGGGGGAAGGGCTTTCATTGTTTTCATACAAAGAAAATTGTCCCCTTCTGTTATCTGTACTGTCATACAACCAGACTCACATCTGAGAAGAGATGGCTTACACTAGGAAAAAGGGGCGGGGAGGGGAACTTTGCTTGTGAATATCTCATAAACCATAAAGGTTTGAGAGATAAGACTTATATCATTCTTCATGTTTTTTTAATGCCTACAAAATAAAATAAAGTTAAAACGAAGTGTTACTATCCCTTTAATAACATCTTCCCACATCTTCCCTTACTCTCCTTCAGACAGCCTCCCAATTTAAAACAACTGATGGTAAGAAGTGCCCTGAATAAAAATACAAAAAATGGCACATCTCCCTGCCTACAAAATAGGTGTGAAACCTGTGCACACATTTACACCACGGACAAGATACCAATTCCAAACACCCAGTTACACTATAAGATCAATGGTACCTTCACCTGCAAATCATCCAGTGTAATATATCTCATCATGTGTGCAAAATGCCCAACAGTTCTTTATGTGGGAGAAACTGGACAGCCATTACATAAAAGATTTAATTCCCACAGATCCAATGTTAACAATAAAAAGACAGACACATCAGTGGGTGAACATTTTTGCCAAAATGAACACAGTGTCAGGGACATTAAGTTAACTGTATTGATGGGATTGTTCCGCACTCTGAGGGACAGAAAAGTATGGGAGGTTAAGTTAATGTTAAAGTTTAACACTATTCATAATGGTTTGAATAAAGACAGAGAATTCTTGTCACATTATCACGTAGTCGATTAACCTTTCCAACAGACCCACTGGCATCGTAAATACATCTAAAGCCTCAGAAGAAGACTGCAATTTACCGTTGACTGATCAAAGTATATGGATCTGGGCTGGGTTCTCTTATCTGATTTCCATTCCAAACTATGTAGTGTGTACTTGTATATAAGAGATGTTTTCATATTTATCTGTATAACATGCCTGAGGAACAGACCTAAGGTCTTGAAAGCTTGCATTCTAAATCTGCTTAGTTAGCCAATAAAGGTATCAACAGCTATATTTGCCTCTTGCTTTTTGTAGACAGTATTCTAGAATTCTGCTCAAAGCATGCTAACATATAATACACCAGATGGTTCATATTTTTGTCATTAGGAACAGATTCGTTAGCCATGCTCTTCAGTTCTTTCTGCAATCAATCAATCAATCAATAAAAGGATGTATTTCACTTATACCTTCACCAACATGATTAACCAACTAGGTTTCCTCTTCAAAGACTCAGGGAACTCATAGAGGTCTGACATAAGCTGCCGTTGACCAAGTGACAAAGAATCCCCCTCCAAAGCCTTGCAGTTAAGCATTATATATTCACGGATGCCCTTGTTCTGCTCATAGAGACATTCTAACATGTGCAATGTGGAGTTCCATCTAGACCTGTTTTCAGCTGGGGGTGGTGGTGTGTAGGTGGTACGCTTTTGTATGGAATATAATACATTCTGAGCAATGTAGGACCAGCCAAAACGTGAAGATTTTGTGAGCAATATTCAGAATTTCTCTTATGATTTTGGATTCTGATAGAAAGTGAGTAACTATTAGGTTGAGGACATGGGTGAAGCAGGGTACGAGACTTATCTGCCATCCTCAGGGCAGCTATGATGTTGGAGCTAGACACAAAGCCAGCTCTCTAGTAGCAAGGTACAAGTCATTCATCTGTCACTTGATATATTTTCTTTAAGACATCCACAAAGCTCTCCATATGTACAGTGGCATACCTGTGGTGTTGGCAACTCAGCAATTGGACTATGCTACTACTGACTGAGGCAACTTTGGAAGTGGTGACCTGCTGCTTCTGCATGCTGTTGCTTGCTGATGGGAAGGATATCTAGTGAGCATTCAAAGTCGTAGTCTGTATCTGTACCACATCTGTGGTCAGGTGAACTTTCCTGCTGTAATGTATTTTCAGCCCTTTGCTCAACACTGTAACAACTAGCTTGTACACCTCTTCACAACCATATTTATGGCTGGGGATGTGCTAGTGACTTCTTTAGTACCACCACAAACAGCTCACTTTATTTATTTGGCTAAAGTCACTAGGAATCACAGTCTGCTGCTTTCTCACTCTCTACTGAGAACAGACTGGCAAACTTAGACTAGCTCTGCAGGAATAATTGCAGCGTTTAGGAAAATGTATTTCTGCCATTAACGTCAATGCAATACACTGGAGAGAAAAAAAAACAGAAAATCTGAACTGTTCTTAGAAAAATTTCCACTCGGGGGAAAGAATCATTATCACCTGTTTCTCTTTTATGGTAGGAAGTTTCACCCATCTGCTGATCACCACTGTCCTCAATGACTTACTGTTCATTTATTTCATCCTAGAGTAAAGGCACAGTATGTTTCTAGGGGACCTGGTGGCTCACATGTTAAATATTGTCAAATACAGTGTATATTACATTCAGTAAATATTTCAGTGTACCTATTGCTGTTGAAAAATATGTTTTTTCTATAACATTCATTCATCATTTATATATGCAATTATTAAAGGAATAATACATTTTAGAAATGCTTTTACTTCTGAAAAAATTAAAGAATAAAATAAAAATCACATACAAATCATATTATCATCCAGATCATATGCACCTCTGTCAGCTTCTGACTGATCAAATTTACATACTTTTATTGAAAAGTAGATGTCATATGTGCACCTCAGCCAGTATCTGATTGATTAATTATATATACTTTCATTCAGTATAACATAGATTAGAATTGCTACCATTTTTATCGTATCCGCTTTAGATGTAAGGATATTTTACATTTATTTATCAACTACACTCCCATGTGGAAATTTGTCATAATTCATGTCCAACTGTACCCTTTTTTCAGGGTACATATTTGGTAGCAAAACTGTGTAGAGAAATAACAGTCAGTTTTATATTTTCTAGATCAGTGGTTCGCAATATTTGTTGAAAGCATGCTTAATATGAATGAATATGTTTATTTATATAGCGCCACAAGTGTACGCAGAGCTTTACAATTTAAGGGTTTAAACAATACAGGGTTACAAGTGCTTTGTAGAGTGAAACATTGGGTGGGAGGTCCCTGCCCGAAAGCTTACAATCTAAAGCTGGGAGACACCTGGACAGAGGCAGGTCAAATCTTTATATACTATTCAGAATAGTGCCCCTTCATTTCTATTTTTGTTGCTTCTTCAGTTTTTCTTTCTCTTCCAGTGTTAACATTGTCAATTTGGGTAGGTGCTGAGGCAATCATGAAATCTGTGTAGAGGCAAATCCTCATCTCTCTCTCTCCCCCTCTCTCTCCCCCACTTTCTCTCCCCCTCTATCGCTCTCTAGTTGTCTATCTAGACAGACAGTGGCCACATGACAATATGAGCACATGGAGTATAATTTGGCCTTTGAAAGATGATGAATGTTATTAAAAACCAGCCACTTTTGTCTTATTCTATTGATTTAAATTGAGCTTTTATCACATACAAGATTTCAAGATAGGTTTCCAACACATTGCTTACCTCTCTGTATCATTCAAAAGGTTGAAGCCCCATTTAAATCAATTGGGGAATTTTTATTTGTCTTCTGTGGTGAAGTTTGTTTGCCCCAGAATTAGTTCAGTTCACAATACTTAATGAAACAACCAACACATTGTAATGATGATGTTTACCATTCATAGTTAATTTTTGCATTTATTTTTCACACTTTTTTTACACAGAATCTGGCATAAATGTTAGCAAGCCTTTGAATATTATCGACATAAACAGAGGTACGTAATTAATATTGTAAATGAAGATTCAAACTCTGCATTATAACTAAATGACATCAAACATTTCTTACAATTTGTTCTTGTTGTTGCAGGTTTGAAATTGTTTGAAGGCGATATTCTATTTCATAAGGTGGGTGTATTAAAACCTAAATTTCTACCTGCTAGTTACCAAAGTCATAATACTTATTTTAGGTGTCCTGAAATTATAGAAATGCAAGCCTTAGTGCCTGTGTGGTATCCAGCTCATTGCTTCATAATGCATTGGATACACTTCTGGCAGTCTGGGGGTTAATACAGGACATATTTTTTGATGATTTAATGACTCTTTGTTTCCATATACCTGGGGCAAGATGAGCTAAGGATTGATAAGGGTCACGTTTATCAATATTATGGCAAACTGGACCCGAATCCATATCATTGTATGTACAAAGGTGTCTTTGAAAGCTCATCCCTGCAATTATGCCTCAAATATGCCTACATCAGTATGATTTTGCAGTGCTTTTGCCATGTTTAGGAGGTTCTAGTGTCTTGGCTTATTTAGGTGCATAAATTGCAGCTTAATAAGCTGTCAGAGTTCACAGACTAAATTCCTCCAAACTGAGATGGCAAAGCTGGGACTTTCCCATAGCTTTCAATAGAGCCACAGAAGACAGATTGCTGTCTCTACTAGAAAGAAGTAGAGATGAATAACTCTCTGTAAGGCAAACAGAGTGCCTTGTATAGTGTAATAGAGTCTTATGTTTATATGATTCAGTTGATCAGCACACAGTCCTCTGTGTACATAAAACAGCTTATCTGCCAATTGCAACACAGATCTGATAGATCAGCTGTTACATGTTAACAGGTGATCTGCCAGTTTTGTGTGTACTTGAATTTGCTGTTAATACTGTGTATGTTATAACCATTTAGGAGCCATAGCATGCACTTAATTGCACATTCTTATGGTATTCAAAGGGGTAATAATGTTTCACAAAAACAGCAGTTCCAGGTAATCTTCATAATATTTGAGCCATAAAGAGTGTTATTTCAATACTGTCAGATTTGTAGTTCAAGAGTAATTGAATGATAAAGTATCCTCCTCCCGCCCCTTTTACCTAGTGTAAGCCACCTCCCTCAGATGTGGAATCTCGTCTTGAGACCAGACTGCTCACAGCAAGGGACAATCTTCTTACTGTGATCATAAGGAAAACCGTGCCCCCCTCGGCAGGATTTTCAAGTTTTTACCTTATGCTAATTGAAGATTGTCCCTCTCTCAGATAAATCTGGACACTACCTTTCTGCTCTGAGCTGAGCAGTGTTACATCAGTAAAAGGGGTGGGAGGGGGATACTTTATCATTCTATTAACCTTGAACTACAGCTCTTGACAGTATTGAAATAACACTCTCTATCGCTCAAATACTATGAAGATTAATTGTATCTGCTGCTTTTGTGAAACTTTACTATCCCTTTAAAGTGGACCTTTCATCTTGATTTAAGTCTGCATATTTGAAAACTATATTAAAAACTGTCATGCTAGCCAAAAGACCAGCAAGTATACAGTTAAGTAGATATTTATACTTGGTACCATATGCTAATATGGGACCAGTGACAGTTAATATGCTAATTAAGCATTTCAGTGATTTTTCCTATGCTAATTTTTCAGTTATGTTTCATATGCTAACGAAGCACTGTGCATCACCAGTAGCATCGAACTGTAGCACAGGTGGGGGGAAAACCCATTGAGTTAAATTGGTATTTTTAAACTCCTTGAATGTTAGAATGGTCTCCAGATAATTGCTTTGCATTGCATTCAAGGCATTTAAAGCCTTATTTTTATTTGTGGGAATTGTGGGGATTGTGGGGATTTTTTTATATCTCCCTTATGGTGTGGTTGGTTTGCCTTGCCCTAGCATTATTCTAGATTTCTTTTGAAAATAAAGTCCTTTATTTCCACTCTGGTCCTATGTTCAAAAGAAAATTGGAGCAATTACACCACAGGGGAAAAATCTAAATCCCATTGATTTATAAAAAACCTTTAACGCTTTGGGTGCCAGATGGGTACGCAATGCAGTGAAAAGCAATGTGGTGACCCCACTGCATTGCAAGGGTTAACACAGTGATTGCAAGAGAGAGCCTCAAATGCAATGCTTTGGTTTAAATGCCTCATTCATATTAACTGGAATGTTCATTTGGTTTGCTCCAGAATTGCCACAGTTATACATAACTCACCCTTGAGCCTTTTATGGATCACTCTTGCTTCAATAAGGTGTACATGCCCTGCTCCCCTTGCCTTCTTCCGAGCATAAGTACTCAACCATAAGCTTAGCTATGCTACTCAGAGCTTAACCAAAGCATAACCACAGTCTGCCTCAACTCAACAATGGTGGGCATATAGCATTATTGAAATTGCAAGGCAACACACATTTATACGGTTTCAAAATATAAAATAGATATCATCATTTATTAATCTATTTATCTAAGACCTCAGGACCTCTCCCCCCGATAATGTGGTGCTCCACAGTCTATGATGTCTGAGCATGCACTTATCCTGGGTAATGGGCCTACTCCTAGGTATAGCCTCTCCAGCCTATCACCTTCCTCAGCAGATCTTCAATTCATGCCTATTGGTGTGGTTACTTGAAAAGCCCACAATACAAAGCAAACATGACAGCAGAGTCAGAATCTAGTCTGTGTTTTGCTAGTCATCTGGAATGCCCCACCAACACAGGGCTTAGAAACATCACATTACTTCCACCCACTAAAGAGGGATTTACTTTAGGACTCTTTTGGCCCAGCAACCATGGCTTTCTTAACCTAGATAAAATATTTTAAATGGCACTTGGGAATTTATCAAGCCCCTTACATGAAAAATTTGTTCATGGCCAGTTTAGTCTTCTTTGTGGATTTTCTACTCTAGCCACAGAAAAAAAGGTGCAGATCACTCTAAGAGTGTATCTGTTTCAAGAATATAAACAATATGCCCCCTTTATATAAAGCTGTGAGCTGAAACAAGTTAATTTTGTAATATTTGCAGGAGAAATTGAATAAGTGTATTTTTTGTGTTGTGTAGTGTGGAAAGGGAAAGGTTAAAAACAAAAGCCCTTTTCCCCTCCCTTTGCAGTTGTAAAAGGGATTGATTTCAGTCTGGTGTGGTGGGATTGGTTGTTCGCTGGGTTGTAATTGGTGGCTTTCTGCTATATAAAGCAGAGGGACAGTGAATACTTGGAGGTGTGAATCCTGCATCAATATGTAAGTACTAAAGTGGTAAGTGCTGGGAATTTAAATAATAAGGGGATTCAAGTAAGTGCTGAAGTGTGGTAAGTGTTGGGGTTTAATAACAGGGGTATTCAAACACAGGGGAACACATATTTATTAACTTTATTGTGCAGATTTTTTTCTGCCCATCTTTTAGCCTGTGGTAACTGGCATAATAAGAGTAGTAGTATGACTGTCCGTTTAACAGCACAAGCTGCCATATGTTTCCACACCTGGAACAACCGTTCTAGGGTGCATACCTCTGTAGCAGATGTGAGCAAGTAGCCTCTCTGGAAGCTCAAATTAGAGCTCTGGAGAGGCAAGTTTCAACACTGAGGGAGACGATCAATTTTGAGGTGGTCTCCTGACTGAGCAGCAGGAAGCGGTGGTCGGTAGTTCTGGGGGTGGAGACTGAACGAAGAAAGGGCAGCTAGATGGGTTGCAGTTTGACATACCATGGGGGGAAGAGAATTGGGAAGACACTCCTGTAATTACTAACCCTAACAGATTTGCTATGTTGAGTGATGATGCTCAGGTTGTTGGCACAGAAATGCCTTTGCTGGAGAGGACTGTTCTTTCTAACAGCCAGAAGAACAGCCCTTCTAGCAGTGATGGGATCCAAGACTCAGGCAAACCTAGACGGATGATGGTGGTAGGGGGTTCTATTATTAGAAAACAGACAGGGTAATCTGTCACCAGGATTGCTACAATAGAATATTTTGAGGTTTTCTGGGTGCTCGGGTTCAACATTTGGCAGACCAGGTTGATAGATTGTTGGGAGGGGCTGGGCATGATCCAGCTATCATGGTACATGTTGGTACTATATGCAAAGTCAGTGGAAAATGCAGGTCAGTTAAGAAGGATTTCAGGGATTTAGGATATAAGCTTAAACAGATGACCTATAAGGTGGTATTTTCTGAAATACTACCTGTGCGGAAATGGGATTAGAGAAGGGACATGGGAGTGGAGAGGGGGAATGGGTTAGTTCATCTAATAGGGAGGTGCCATTGTTACTACCTGATAAAAGGTAAATACACTTTGCAAAGAAGGACCCTTATGTGTCCACTGAGTCTGAGGAGGAGGCGGAAGTGAGCACTACAGAACCAATGCAGAGCACTACAGTCCCCTAAATCACCCCTAGGGATCTTGGGGAAATTAATGACAAGTGAGGGAGGAAGAGGGTAGTAGTGAAAGCAGGACAGATCAGCTGCCTGTGCCTGCTGCCAGACATGATGCCCCTGCTGCCACCATTTCTGTGCCTGCTGTCAGATGCACTGCCCCTGATACTGCTACCACCATTGCTGTGCCTGCTGTCAGAAGTGTTGCCACCAGTGCTGTGCCTTCTGCCAGTGCTAAACCTGCTGCCAGCAGTGCTGTGCCTGCTGCCAGTGTTGAACCTGCTGCCACCAGTGCTGAACCTGTGTTTTTACTCTACAGTACACAACACAACTGATGATTGTCACCTAATTTATTTAGTTCTTTGTTTATTTCATTGTTCTTTTTTATTTCTTTTTTTTATATTGTTTTTTAATTTGTCGACCCTGTCTTATCACAGTTAGTCAAAAAAATTATAACTGAAAAAAATATCAACAACTTCTTTCCCCAGACTTCCCCAGCACATACACAATAACAGTAGGATCAGCAAGCAAAGAGGTCCCCAGCTGCCTGTGTCTTGCCAGTCGCAAGGAATTTTGGGGTACTTGGGGTCAACCTCCTTCCTTCTCCCCAGAGTGCCCCACTGACTCTCCTAATAGAGAGAACAAATGTTCTACCTAAAAGATTCCCTAAACTAAACTTCAATTCCCCTATCTTCTTTAGCTCAAACAATGTTTTGCTCTCTCCTCTCACAAACACAGAATGGCATGCTGTGAGAGCCTGACACCCTTTTATATGGCTGTAGAAATCTAGAGAAAACTTTCATGTGGTGGAGAAAAATGTTTCTTCCCATTGATTTCAATGCACAAAGAGCTAGGCGAAAAAAGTGGGAAAAAGAGGAAAAACTGCAGTTTTCACAAGAAATTATTCGCCAAACCATAAATGCCATTATTCGCTGATTTCAGTTTGAGGTGAAATTTTCACCCATCCCTATTAATAATGACATTTTCAGCTAAATGAGAACTTAGAAACAGGATTTTAAAGTGTTTTTAAATCAGACGGGTCAGATGCATCATTTAAAAAATATAAAGAATGTAAAAAAAATATGCATTCAAACAAGCTAAAAGTGAATATGAGAGAAATATTGCAAATGAGAGCAAAAAAAATTCTAAACAATTCTACAAGTATATTAATAACAAAAATGTTAAGGTTAATATTGGTCCTCTTTAGGCTGAGACAGTTGAATTGATTTGTGAGGACAAGGCTGAGACAGGTGAATTGATTAGTGAGGACAAGGCTATGGCTGACAACCTAAACACATTCATTGCTTCAGTATATAGAAAGGAAGCAACAATCACAGGCAATGGGCAAATAAATAAAACCATATAATTTCCTCCATCATGTACATGGATTACCGAGGACAAAGTCCAAAAGAGACTGGAAAATGTTACGGTGACTAAAGCACCTGGACCTGATGGTATACACCCAAGGGTACTTAAGGAACTTAGTAATAGCAAGACCATTATACTTAATATTTATTGAATCACTTTCATCAGGCGTAGTGCCCTGTTACTGGAGGAAAGCTGATGTAGTTCCATTGTTCAAAAAGGGGGCAAGATCCAAACCAGAAATTTATAGACTTGTGAGCTTGACTTTCATAGTGGGTATGATAATACGGAGGTTACTAACTAACAGTATTCAGTACTTTGTGAAAACAAACAATATTATTAGTAGGAGTCAGCATTGCTTTATGAAGAATAGATCATGTCAGACTAATTTACTTGCATTTTACAAAAGGGTACTTAGTATTCTGGACAAGGGAATTGCTGTTGATGTAGTATACTTGGATTTTGCAAAAGCCTTAGATACAGTGCCTCACAACAGGTTACTGCATAAATTAAAAGGCTTCGGTTTGTGCGGTTATATTTGTACATGGATTGAGAACTGGTTAAATGATAGATGAAAAGAATTGTTGTAAATGGAACCTTTTCAAGTTGGTCTAAAGTCTTAAGTGGGGTGCCACAGGGTTCAGTCCTAGTCTCAATGCTTTTTTTTTAATTTTTTTTTTCTGCTGATGACACCAAGCTGTTCAAGGAAATGCATACAGGGCTGCATGTTTTTTCTCTACAGAAGGATTATGATAAACTGAGTGAATGGGCAGAAAAGTGGCAGATGACATTTAATGTAGATAACTGTAAGGTTATGCATTTGGACTGTAGAAACAAGCATACTAAATATACACTAAATGGGATACAATTTGGGGAATCCTCATTAGAGAAAGATTTAGAAGTACTTATAGAGGATAGACTTCACAGCAGTGTGTCTGCAGAGTCACTCAACTGCTGCAAGAGGAAATAGGGTATTAGCCTGCACAAAAAGAGGCATAGATGCACATGATGCTAATATCAGTCCATGACTATATAAATCCTTGGTTAAGCCTCATCTAGAATATGGAGTACAGTTATGGGCACCAGTTCTTAAAAAGTGATTGGAGTATCTGAGTTATAAAGTGAGATTAGCCAAACTATGTTTGCTTACAATAGAGAAGAGATGTCTTAGGGGTGATATGCAGGGGTGGGAAGGTTCTGCCATGTTCCCATGAAAAAATCTACGAAAATCACTTTGTTGTCCGCTTTTTCGCAGGAAAATCTGCTGTAAAAACAGCAATTAAAATTTTCACATTTTTCACCCAATTGCAAAAATTCTTCACCATTTTTTCTATGGCTAGAAAGTTTACACCCATTGATTTACATGTTTTTCCCTATTCTATATAAAAAGTGACGTATTCGAGAAAGTGAAATACAGTAGAAGCAGCTACAGAGTGAGGTAGACATGTTGTGCTTTTCTGCTGCTATCTTTTTGCAAAATTGAGGCAGGAGAGGCTCATAGTGACTGCTATCAGTATGAGAAAGCTTAAAAATAATAAAAGGAGGAACTGGAAGTACCCTTATGTGTCTACTGAGTCTGAGGAGGAGGAGGAAGTGAGCACTACAGAACCAATACAGAGCACTACAGTCCCCCTAAATCACCCCTAGAGATCTTGGGGAAATTAGTGTCAAGGGAGGAAGAAGAGGGTAGTACTGAGAGCAGGACAGATCAGCTGCCTGTGCGTGCTGCCAGATGTGCTTCCCCTGCTGTCACCATTGCTGTGCCTGCTGGCTGCTGCCCCTGCTGCCACCATTTCTGTGCCTGCTGTCAGAAGTGCTGCCCCTGCTACCACCATTACTGTGCCTGCTGTCAGAAGTACTGCCCTTGCTGCCACCAGTGCTGTGCCTGCTGCCAGTACTAAACCTGCAGCCAGTGTTGAACCTGCTGCCACCAGTGCTGAACCTGCTGCCTGTGTGTCTTGTAATACTCAGGGGGGAAGGGAAGGGAAGGGGAAGTTGATGCCAAGTGTAACAGCAGGGGACCCTAAGTCAAACTTGCCATCCCAAAGCAGTCCCACCAGTGCAAGTACTACTACTACTATGAAGGTCCAGCAGCTTCATAGTGTTAGGAGTGAAGGAGGGGGTAATCATAATATTACTAGTGACTGTGAGGAGGAAGACTCAAGGGTTGAAATTGATGTGGTTGGTGTTAGTAGTAGTAACAGTAATGGTGAAGCAGTTGGTGGGAATAGCGTTAGGGGAGTGGTAAGGGAAGCAATTGATAGTGTCAAGACTAGCGGTCAAGGGAGCAAACACCATTCCCTTAACCCTGGGAGTCTCCTTCCGCCCACCGCATTGTCCAGGTGGCACATGATCCTAAAGAAGTTAGAACTGGTGGCTAGCGGGCGCAGCAATAATACCACAACCACCACCACCAGGAGCACAGATCAGCTGCCAGTGCCTACTGCTAGTGCTGCCAGTCTGCCTTCTTCAGGTCACCAAGAAATGGGAAGTGTTACATTAGGGGACCCTCTGTCACATTTCTTGTCATACTGTCCAACCAGCAGTGAGATGTGTGTTACAGCTTACCTTGTTTTCAGCGTCATCTGCAGGCGCGAGGCTTCAAGCATGCAGCAGGCCTCTGTTTTATGTGTTTGCTTCCTGTAGTCTCCTCCTACCTACTTCCTCCCTCTGAGCTGCTCCTCCTACCTACTTCCTCAGGAGGGGTTAAAAGGGCAGATTAAGTCCTGTCTCAGTTGCCCTTGCGTTGTTGTACAATACAGTTATGTTTCCATTGGGACTACCCTTGGGACTTGACTACCTGCTCCGTGTATGACCCGGCTTGTCTGATTATCTTTTCTGGTGCTGACTAGGGGAGCTCTGTCTGTTTCTTCCGTGTGTTGGTCCCCGCTCCACAGACACCCATCCTAGTGATGACTTGGGGCTCTATCAGACTCCTAGACTGACTGCAGGCCGAGTAAGTGCTAGTCCTTTGGGCATTCTGAATTACCTTGAGGCTCCAGTGAGCTGGGGCCTGGTCTTGTACAGTGCTTGCCTCTTTGATCACCCTCTGTGTGTTATCTGTTTTACGTGCATTATTGTTATTATTCTAATAAAAGATTGTTTTACTTTACTGTACTGCCTCCTGGTCTATTCCTGGGAACCGTGACATAGAGAAGCAGCCACACAGAGGGACTAGTGGTGGTTGTGGTGATGATGATGGTAGAGAAGCTAGGGTGGAAGAGACATTTGTGTCCTTTTTAGGCCAAACTGAGAAGGAATGGGAGACAGGGATGAGGATGGGCATCACCACCACCAGCAGCAGTGAGCTTTTGGAATCCGTGAAATTTGCAACTGCTCTAATTCCTGCTGCTCCTAGGGCAGCAGGATGCTAAGGAGCAGGCTAGTGTACCACAGATCACCATGGAAACAGTGGGAATGAGTTCAATAAGTGATGCAGGACTAGGGCAGGTTCTACTTGCCAGCAGCAGCAATACTCCTGGTTATGTTTGCAGTGCTGATTCTGAGGCAGTAGCAGCAACAGCAGCCCCATCATTCTCTGCCCCAACCAGTGAAGGGAAATGTGGGGGAGAAGAAGAAAGAGGCCATTCTTCTCCACCTTTTCCCTTCCCCCTGAAGTCTTGGGCGTGGGACTATTTTTCTCTTGGGGTAGGAACACTGCAGTCCTCAACAATGGAACTATGTACAATTTGTGACAAGTCAGTGAGAAGGGGAAAGGAGGGAATGGGCCTTGGCACAACCGCCCTGATAACACATGAAACGCAGACACCATTACATTTATGCCAAACATGTTAAAGCCAAACACCAACCACAGAAACTGAGCATCACCCCCTGACTCTCCAGAAAATGCAACAAGAGGCAAGGCAGAAATCAAAGAGGTGGAAGAACTAGAAACATAGACAGAGTCTGGAAGTTCGATGACAAGTGAAACAACTAGCTTACCATCACCTTTTTCCTCTAGGATAACTACATCTTCTGCCAATCTACCTCATTCATTGTTACCTTGCCCGCCACTCTTTAGATGTTATGGTGAGGCAGAACATGTCCACCCATTGCACACTGTGTGGTGCACTGACCACACATGGCAGTGTTGTGGATGAGAATTGCAAGCAGAGCATCAAGTGGCATCTGAGGAGATTCCATCCCATATAATATGCCAAGCTGGTGACAGGGAGGGTTCATAATTACTATTAAACTGTCAGCAAGTTGTCATGTGTCCTTAGCGGGGTGTGGACAAGGGACATAGTGACAGCAGCAGTACTTGGTTTCTGGTGCCGTGGTTTTTGGAAAGAGTTGTGCCAATTGTTATTTACCACACACAATGTGCACATTGCAGTTGCTGATGGGATGCACAGTCCCTGCTCTCAAGGGAAAAATGTATATTCTAGTAACAACACACCCATGATTTTGGAGGAGGGGCAGGTGAAGAAGAATTATTAGCTAACATATTCTTTTCTCCACATATACCTGAAGTGGTGCTGCCCATCCCCATCACTGTCCCCCATTCCTTCTCAGTTTGGGATAAAAAAAAACCCATCAATGTCTCTTCCACCATAGTTTCTCCACCATCATCATCACCACCACCAATAGCCCCTCCGTGCTGCTGCTGCTCTATTACCAACATCTTGCTACTGTTTGGAGGAGGTGACCTAGGGTCCCCTAATGTCACACTTGCCATTTTTGGTGACTTGAAGGCAGACTGGCTGCAGGCACAGGCAGCTGGTCTGTGCCCCTGGTGGCGGTGGTATTATTGCTGATAGCCACCAGTTCTTACTTCTTCAGGATTATGTTCCACATGGACAATACCTTGGGGGAAGGGGACTTCCAGGGTCAGGGGAATGGTGTGGGGTCCCTTGACCGCTAGTCTGGACACTCTCAATTGTTTCCCCTACCACTCCCCTAACACTAGTCCCACTGGCTGCTTCACCATCACTGTTACTAGAACTACCACTAACACCAACCACATCAATTTCAGCCCCTGAGTCTTCTTCCTCACAGTCACTTGATGATTACCCCCTCTTTCACTCCTAACGCTAACAAGCTGCTGGACCTTCTTAGTAGTAGTACTAGCACTGGTGGGGCTGCTTGAGGATTGCAAGTGTGACTTAGGGTCCCCTGCTGTCACACTTGGCACCATCTTCTCCTCCCTCCCTCCTGAGAATTACAAGTCACACTGGCAGCAGGTTCAGCACTGGTGGCAGCAGGTTTAGCACTGGAAGCAGGCACAGCACTGGTGGCAGCAGGGGCAGCACATCTGACAGCAGGCACAGTACTTGTGGCAGCAAGTTCAGCACTGGCAGCAGGCACAGCACTGGTGGCAGCAGAAGTAGCTTGTCTGACAGCAGGCACAGTACTGGTGGCAGCAGGAGTAGCAGGTCTGGCAGCAGGCACAGCAATTGTGGCAGCAGGCACAGAAATGGTGGCAGCAGGGGCAGCATGTTTGGAAGCAGGCTATCACTGTGCCCGTGATCCTTATCTGTCACTTTTGGTTGTGGGCACTCCCATTGGCTGAGCTTGTTTGGCCCGCCCATTGTGGCCTTTTTATACCTGGCCTTTGGCACCTGTGAGGTGCCCTTTCGTGGTGTTCCTGAGCCAGTGTTGCTGTTGCTGTGTTCCAGTGTTCCTGCTTCCTGTGTACCGATTTGGCCTGTTTGACGATGCTCCTTGTTTCCTGCTCCGTGATCTGACCCAGCCTGGCTGACGTTCCTGCTTGTGACCTGATCTGGCTTGTCTGAGAATCCTGCTCTGTAATCTGACCCGGCCTGGCTGACGTTCCTGCTTGTGACCTGATCTGGCTTGTCTGAGAATCCTGCTCCGTGATCTGACCCGGCCTGGCTGACTTCCTGCTCCGTGACCTGAACCGGCTCGCTGCTGACCCTGTCTCTGTTTCTGCCGCTGCTGCTTGGTGTCGCCTAGGCGACATTTTGACTTCCGCTGTGCTTGTGGCAGGGCTGATCGTGTCATAGCCTACGTTAACACTTGCAGAGCCATGCCTCTGTTCGCTTAGCCTCCGTTAACACTTGCAGAGCTGTTATCTCCATTCCCTGAGCCTCCGTTTACACTTGCAGAGCTGTGTCTCCATTCCCGGAGCCTCCGTTAACACTTGCAGAGCCGTTGTCTCCGTTCACTGAGCCTCCAGTACACTTGCAGAGCAGCTGTCTCCATTCACTGAGCCTCCATTAACACTTGCAGAGCCGTTGCCCTGATCTTCCTCTACACTTGCTGAGCCGGTTACCTTGCAGAGCCTTTGTATAAGGCGGTGGCTCATTCTGTCTATCTTGCAGTGTAGTCAGTCTCCGTTACCGCGCCCACGGGAGGCGCTATTGGCTCTAGCTCTTTAGTCTCCATTACAACGCCCATGGGGGCTATTGGCTGAAGCTCTTGCAGTGATTAGTCCCTGTTGCAACGCCCGTGGGGGCTATTGGCTCTAGTAGCTTCGTTCTTGCAGTGATATTAGTCTCTGTTAAATGCCCGTGGGGGCCATTGGCTCTAGCTCTTGCAGAGTAGTTTGTCTCCGTTGCTACGCCCGTGGGGGCTATTGGCTCTAGCTCTTGCAGTGTGGTTATCTCCATTGCAACGCCCGTGGGGGCTTGTGGCTCTAGCTCACCTCTGCAGAGTATTTGGCCTCAGTTCCTGTTCTGCCTAAGCAGCGATCTCTGTTCAATAGACTGACGGTGTTGTTTCATCTAGCACCACTAGCTGCTCCATTACCACCTTGGGCGTGTCAAACACCACTACAGAGACTGATTGATTTACATGTACTTTAACCATTGAGTACCCTTATGTTTCTATGCCTGTCCTGTGACAGTATATGTATATTTATTGCATCTGTATACTGGGCCTGAGAAGACATCTGTAAGCCACTGTTCTTTCTATTATTCTGTATTGCCTATAGAGGACGTTCATTCTTGTTTTATTAATAAAACTGTGTTTTATTCTAACCTGCTGGTCTGAGTGTCCTACAAAACCGTTACACAGGCACAGGCAGCTGGCCTGTCCTGATCCCACTACTACCCTCTTCTAAAACTTTCTTATAGTGATAGCAGTAACTATGAACCTCTCCTGCCTCAAGATCACAGCAGAACAGCACAACACTTCTACCTTACTCTGTAGCTGCTTATTTTGCGTTCCACTTCATGGAATACGTCACGTTTTTATAGTGTAAATGTGAAAAACACATAAATCAATGGGCGGAAACTTCTAGCCATTGTTTGTGAAGATAATTTTTTTGTGAAAAAGCGGACAACAACGTGGTTTTGGTGGATTTTTTCTCAGTAACACGACGGGACCTTTCGCCCATCCCTATTGGCACCACCTGTCAACATCATGCATTCCTTTCTCTCTTGGAGAGGAATTAAAGAGGCAATTTTAATATTTCCTTCTTACTGCCTCCCCAGGATATGACCGTCATGGATGGAAAATTTTGGTTACATGTCAGCCTTCTCCTTTTATTAATATTATTTATAATGTATGTGTGTGTGTGCATATTTTTTTATTTCTTTGTATATGTTTAGGCTCTTCTCTCTATAAATGTTAATAATAATAAAATATGTTAGAGGATTGTTGACCCATATATATCTATATATATATAGATATATATGCACTGCCGATCAAAAGTTTTAGAACACTCCCATTTTTCCAGTTTTTATTGAAATTTACGCAGTTTAATGTCTCAGTGTACTCTGAAAATAAAGCATAGAACAAATAAACAATTGGACATTATAAAAGAAATCATGGAATAGTTTTCATTAACAAAATGTAATCTAAATTTTTGACTCATCAAAGTAGCCACCTTTTGCAGATATAACAGCTGAGCACACTTGTGGCATTCTTTCCACAATGAGAAGCAAATATCTGGATCCAGCAAAAGAGCCCCAGACCAACACGCTTCCTCATTCACGTTTGACAGTTGGTGTCACACACTGAGGAACCATCTTTTTGCCTACTCGACAAAGTACTAAAACCCTGAGTGATGAACCAAAGATCTCAAATTTTGATTCATCGGTCCATAAGACCTTCTTCCAGTCTTTGGTAATCCACTGGGGGTACTTCATGGCCCAGGCAAGCCTCTTTTTCTTAGTGATGACTTTCTTACTGCCACTCGAACATTCAAACCTGCAGCTCGAAATCTTCTCTTCACAGTTGAAACTGACACTTGCTTACTTCAGTCTGTGTTAAGCTGTTGAGCTGTGAGCCGCCTGTCATGCAAGCTGTTGGCTCTCAGAAACTTGTCATTTGATTCTGTTTTGACTTTGGGTCTGCCAGACCTCTTCCTGTTAGTGTTTTCTCCAATTTCCAAGTGCCTTTTGATGGTATAGGAAACTGTACTCACTGACGCATTGGCTTTCTTTGCAATTTCTCTAAAGGAAAGACCTAGTTTTAAGAGTTATAATGGTCTGCCTGTCTTCCTTTGTTAATTGCCTTTTTCCCCATTTTGAGAGCAATATACTACTTCCTGCACTTATTTGCATTGTACAAATATTGCTTAAGAGGGTGTACTAACACGGTCTGTTCCAACACTGCTTTATATGGACAGAGGGCTTGTACGTAACCATCAAAAGTTGAGACACCTGTAGGCATTGTTAGCATAAACTGTCAAGGATTAATTTACTTACATTGCTGCAGAACAAATGTGAGTTGTTAACCCATTACTTCTTCCCTGAAAAGGCCTTTTTGTATAACTCTGAAATGTACATTATTTTTCAGTTTTTGTTAACCTAAACTTTTTTTTTTTTCACCTCTTGCAGTTTACCGATTACGTTTGTACCATTTCAGGTTATTCATTGGACTTGAACTGCGTAAATTTCAATAAAAAATGGAAAAATGGGGGTGTTCTAAAACTTTTGACCGGCAGTGGATCTCTTTGTACATATAGGACCCTGTCCAGCATTTCGATAACACCGGATGTGTTGTCCAGTTCTTTACTGCCTCAACTCAAGATGGCTCCACTCGGAAACAACCTCACAAGGATTACACCATTATGACGCCATCCTGTATGAAGTGGATCTCTTTGTACATAAAGGACTTTGTCCAGCATTTTGATACCACTGGATGAGCTGTTCATTTCTACACTGTGTTAATCTAATATGGCTCCACTCGAGAATACTTGCACAAGGACTCTTGCATTATGACACTAGACCCAGGCTTGATATCCAACAAGATGACCTCACTCCATCTCCCTCTGAACTGTATAATCGACTAAGAGTGGGCATTATGCTAGTGATTAAACACCTCAAGTCCTTGGACAACACAGCTAGACCTTTATTGCATCACACATCTATATGCTCAACAAAGTTATCTTGAAAATTGAATACATAAGTATAGTGTGAATGAGTACAGATACCTACAGTTGTGGAAATCACCAGCTGCTTGAACTATACATAGTACTCTTGATGACAATATGATATCGTAATCATTGACTGATATATGCCTTGCTTATTTGCTGACCCTGCATAGTATTAGATGTATCGAGTTTGTCATAACCTCTGCTCGTGTTATTCCTCATAAGCTACCTTGCTGAACTATCTACTTACTGTACACGCAAGGCTGCAGTGAGTAAATACAGGAGAAGGAAGTTTTCTATTACTTAGCTCCAATAATGAAATAGAAGTGATACACCATAATTGACCACTAGGCGTTCCTTTCACTTTTGAACATAGATAACTAGACTTCTATTAACCAGCACTGTACCAAATAATGTGTTTATCCAACGTTATTCTTGACAATAGTGAAGTTAGAGATGATCCTCACACTGTTTTTTGTGATATATGTTACCTGAATGCATTTGACGTGATATGTTTCGTACAACACACTATTATGGCATGTCATTTGTAACTCTTATATCTTATATACTAAAAATGTTTCCAGTATATTGCACAGCATCATTGCATACAGTAAACATTGTAATTTTAGCCATACTGTGATACAATGAGGACACTCTTCCTCTCTTTCATGACACTACTATTATATCAACAAACTGGAACACTAGGATCGCAAATAGCGGGTCTCCATCACATCACACAGCACACAATTCCGCTTGGTATTCCTCAGAGATGAGCCTTCTTTCGATGTCTTTAACCTACTGTTAGTATACACAGTGGACTACATTGTGTCCACATATACATAAAACATTTATGATGACTATAAACGGCAGAACACCGATTTATTCGGAATTCAGTATTTTCATTTTACTCCATATTATCCACTATGTAAAGTATGACATAACATAAGGTGAATATTTGATGATCATATATTTTAATTTTTGATGTATATTTATGTGAATTTTGGGATGATATTCAGTGTTAGCACAGGTAATTGTATGACGTCACTAATTACTGGACGCTAACTTTGGCGCCCACACTAGGGTGAAGGGTTTAAATGGCTGTGTATTTTGCTTTACTGTATCCTGAGGAAGGCTGATTTTATACAGCAGAAACATTGATCAAATAAATTTAATTTTCTCAAAATACTTTGTGAAGTCCTGAGAGTGCTTATGAGAACACTTACAACAATATATATGTATATATATATATATATATATATATATATATATATATATATATATATATTATGGCATAAGAAATTCCAGTAGGATTATGAAATGTATATGCAATTATAATATAATTAATTAAATGTGTTTGCCACTCCAGAATATGGGAAGGAACTCCATCATCGGAGATCAGTATAGATGGCCACTGTCTGTGCCATACTACTTGGAGGATAGTCTAGGTAAGTACTGAAACAGATGTCATTTTCACTCCTTTGATGTAGCTCAGCTTTAGATTGTTTCAAAACATACTTAAATTTGAATACAAAAATGAAGCTTACATATCTCCCACATTCACAGCACAAGAACTATTTAGATAAATGTACTCAGATGGCAAATATATAACTATTTATTTCTTTACTACTGCTTTGTTAATGGGCAGCCTGAGGATCTCCAGTTCTTCAGGGCTACAATTTATACTATCCCTAACCAGTCAACAGCTGACTGGGATAACTGCAATTGTAGCCCTTAATAGCTGCAGGAGTTCAAGTTGCCTAACCCTTACTTATTTATACAAATTGATATTGAAACTATGTACAAAAAGTGCACCATAGTTTTGTTTTAATCATGCTAAATGGGTGCAATTCTGCAGCAAACCAACTGCACCATTGCATTTCAATACCTCCCAGACACTCAGGGCTCGATTTAAAGGCAGCCGTTACCCAAAAAAAAAGACTAACGGGTGTCTTAACATGCAGTAGGCCATTGAAAGGGCCATGTAATGAACTGCTAATGGCAGTTCATCCAGTGTGCCGGCCGCTACACTAACGTGTGTTTTGGCCCACAGAAACAAACAAAAAAAAAAACGCTCCACTTTGCCATTCAATAGACTGCATTAGCTGAAAAAGATCCAATGAGGGACTCATTACCGCCTAAATTTTAAAGGATCAGTAAACTTTTTTTATGAAAAAATATATATTGTAGGGATTTTACTATTGATTTATATTTCCAGAGTTATTACAGTTTAAATCCATGTTTTTTTACATTAGCAGTGCCCTCTAGTGGTCAAATTCTTATTAGATTTCCTGTTAGATTCTAATGGAGAGGAAAGTCAGTGATATACAGTTCTCCTTAGAATGTGATAGAAACTGCCTGCCACTTCCTGTCAGTTAGAACTTCCAGGAAGTAAACACAGTAAATTCACTTCCTGATTATTTTAACTTCTATAAATTTTGAATAAAACATCTGACAGCAGTGGGAGTGACCTTGTTTTATTCAGCAGGAAAAGCTCTATAAAATATGTGTTTTCATAAAAAAAAAGTTTACTGCTCCTTTAAGACCCAGTTTGTTTGGCCGTAGAGTCCCTCATCGGATCTTTTGTCAGCTAACGCAGCTGTTAACTGGCAAAAAAAAACGAAAGTCCTCAATGGATGTATTGATATGGGGCCCTAAGCCCCACATCAATACATCCAAAGTGCCTAAATTGTGTCAAAAGTTAGTAGAATTAACCCTATGAGTGCCAGCAGGGTATAATTACCCCACCGGCATTCATAGGATTAATCCGACTAAGTGAAAAACAACATCACATTACAAACTACACTTACCATTAATCCTGATGTCCAGCAGAGTCCTCAGCTTGCTGGTCCTTCTCTTCTGTCTTCTCATCCTTCTGTCTTCTTTCTTCAGTCTTCCTCCTTCTACCTGTGAAAAAAAAGAAATATATTAACATTAAGCATGAACAAATACATTCCAGAAACCTTTGAGTGGCAGAGGGGTACCCAACGCATTGCGTGTAATTTTAGTGTTCCATAGATATAGCCACATATGCCTCCATGTAAAAGAAATATAAGAAGATATAGCCACATATGCCTCCATGTAATGCCCATGTAATGCCCCTAAAAATACATGCCCATGAATAAAAAGGTCCATATATACATCAATCAATGTCATTCATACATGCCCAATATGTCACTTAGCTTTTATTTGGTGTCCCCGCCTCTTGGAGCGGCCGCGAGGGCGGTGGCGGCGGAGACACAAATGTCCCATGACTCTCCTCATCAGCTGTGTACGGGCCGATGCCCGAACACACTGAGGGCATTTGAAGTGAGCCTACCTTTATATATGGGCAGGCTCACTTCTATTGCCCTCACTGCCATTAGCTGGGATGTTCTTCACATCCCAGCCAACCAGATCCAAGAACAGCCTCTCGAATCTGGTTGGCTGGGATGTGAAGAACATCCCAGCCAATGGCACTGAGGGCAATAGAAATGAGCCTGCCCATATATAAAGGCAGGCTCACTTCAAATGCCCTCAGTGTGTTACGGGCATCAGCCCGTACACAGCTGATGAGGAGCGTCGTGGGACATTTGTGTCTCCGCCGCCGCCGCGGCCCTCGCAGCTGCTCCAAGCGGTGGAGACACCAAATAAAAGCTAAGTGACAAATTGGGCATGTATGAATGACATTGATTGATGTATATATGGACCTTTTTATTCATGGGCATGTATTTTTAGGGGCATTACATGGAGGCATATGTGGCTATATCTATGGAACACTAAAATTACACCCTTTGAGTGACAGTGAGGTATGCAACGCATTGCTTTGCAATGCGTTGCGTACCCCTCTGCCACTCAAAGGTTTCTGGAATGTATTTGTTCATGCTTAATGTTAATATATTTCTTTTATTTCACAGGGAGAAGGCGGAAGACTGAAGAAAGAAGACAGAAGGATGAGAAGACAGAAGAGAAGACAGAAGGACAGTGGATGATAAGTAAGTGTAAAATGGATCAGTTAACGATTGGTGCTTGGCAGTATGTCAAGCACCGATAGTTAATTGTTTTTCACTGTTCAGTCCCCAATATCGCTGCTTTTCGCGGAGTTTTGGGAGCTAAACGCACCAGAACTGCACTTCTTTATCTTCCTGAACAGAGCGCTACATTCCTATTTGGGATCACATCAGTTTGTGAATGATCCTTACCACTTACATGGTAGGCAATGCAATGTTTGGTGCTGCAGTGCAATATACTCACCGGGGGGCATATTCAAGAATCTGAAATGATGAGCAATTCATCATTATTTTACCCCACCCCATATGGTATAGCTGGTTTGCAGCCCCAAATTACATAGCTTGTTGCTGATCGATGTCTGAACTCATTGTGTCTCTTTATTACAGTACTAAGGACACTACGCTGTTCTCTTCAATGTTGTAGTTACTCTCCTTTTAGTTTCAATAATGTGATGATCATAAAAACTGCAACTTAATTTGATCCTTTGAATGCCAGAGGGATATGCAACCAATTGCAAAGCAAAGTGTTGCATGCTCGTCTGGCAAACACTGGGTTAATTTTTGGTTGCAATATCCAAGGTAAGTGAATTTATCCAAAGGTAACCATGTTTTTGAGCCCCCATTAGTTGACCCATATCTGTGAATGCTAAACACTGAGTATAAAATGGTGTACAAACAGTTCAACAAGAATCTGGCTTCAGAAATAATCTTATTGAAAACTTATTGAACATAGGTCTATATGCAGAAATAAAAAGAGAAGCAACACCAGGACAAACCACCCTAGCGAGTCATAAAGGATTTACATTGATGAGATTCCTTAAGGTGTGATAAAGAGGTGATAAAGTGGAGATGACTTCTTCAGTGATATCAAGTTCTCCAATTCCTGTTATTTTATGGAGCCAATTCACTAACATTTCTTAAAGGGATAGTAATGTTTCATAATAAAAGTAGCTCTAATTAATCATCATGGTATTTGGACCTTGGAGAGTGTTATTTCAATTCTGTCAGAGTTGTAGTTCAAGAGTAATTCAATGACAAAGTGTCCCCCTCCCGCCCCTTTTACTGATGTAACACTGCTCAGCTCAGAGCAGCAGGGTGTGTCCAAATGGATTGCAGAGAGGGACAATTTTCAATTAAGATAAGGGAAAAACCAGAAAAAACAGTCAAGGGAGGTAAGGTTTTCATTGTTCTCACAGTAAGAAGATTGTCCCCTGCTGTGATCTGTCTCGTCTATGGACCAGATTCCACATCTGAGGAGAGATGGCTTACACTAGGTAAAAGGGGCAGGAGGGGGAAACTTTATCATTCAATTACTCTTGAAGCACAACTCTGACAGTATTGAAATAACACTCTCTATGGCTCATATACTATGAAGATTAATTGGAGCTGCTGTTTTTGTGAAACATTACTATCCCTTTAAGTTCTGGAGATCTTACTGCATAGGCTCTGCAGAATAGCATAGGAACTGGAGAAGTGATATCTCTGGAGAACTCATCTCTACGCTTTATCTCCTCTTTATCACGCTTTAGTTTATTATCCACCTTGAATGCTAGCAAGGCCTCTAACACATTGCTTTGTAATACACTGGTGACACCTCTAGCATTCAAGGGGTTAAAAATCTAATTTGCATCAATCTGAAGGTATATATGTACCCTGTTGTGTAGTTGTTTTACTTCTGAATTGTTTGGTTTTATTTAGTCCATATGGCCCAGAGTTAATGTACAGTACACTATTGGTAGTTATAACTGAGCTCTTCTAAAGACAATCCTATAACACCACAACATTTTACATTAACCTTTGATAACAGTATATTTCATTAACCTTTGCATGCCAGGAGAGTGTGCAGTGCATTGCAAAGCAGTCTCTGAACTCTGAACACACAATCGTATACTATATTAAAATGCAATAAAAATATGAATAGAAATATGTTATTGAATATATTATATACAATATACATATTGAATATGTTATTTTCACCATTGTTTTTTACATTTTTTTTTATTTTACGTTCATAGAAATGAATGCCAAAGGAATAATTATGCAAGCTTTTGAACGTTTCCGTCTCAAGACATGTATTGATTTTAAACCATGGCAGGGTGAAGCAAATTTCATATCTGTGTTCAGAGGGGGTGGGTAAGTAATATTACTAATTCTACTATATGCTGGCAACATACGGTTGGATTCAATTATATCCAATACATTTATAACTGGATTAATATAAAAAAATCCTATTGTAGGAAAACAAATATTCTATATAAGTAAATAATAAGGATGCCTCTAGGTTGAGACAAGGGGTGATTCCCTATGCAATGGTAAAGAGGCGATAATGTGGAGTTGACTTCTGCAGTCCCTACTTTATATAGCGTATGCACTAAGATCTCAAAATTGAAGAAATGTTAGTGCATAGGCTCCATAGAATAACATAGGAATTGGAGAAGTGATAAATGGAGAAGCCATCTCCACTTTATCACCTATTTATCACCTCTTAGTGAATCTCCCCCATTTTGTAGACAGGAGACAGGCACAGTACTTTATTGGCTACCAACAGTGTCCTGTTTTTCTGTGGCAAACAAGGTACCACCCTGTGAAGACTACTCACATGCGGATTCTGTTCTTTTCAACTTTTAGCGTAGTAACATAATTGATGAGGCTGAAAAAAGACATATGTCCATCAAGTCCAACCCATACTAAAAACATCCCTGTTGATCCAGAGGAAGGCAAAAAAGCCCTCTGGAGCCATTTCCAATCTAGCCCCAACTGGAAAAGAAAACATTTCCTTCCTGACTCCAAATGGTAGTCAGATAGTCAGATTGTTCCCTGGATCAACATCCTATCTGCTTTGAAGCAATCTGTTATAATTTTCAATATTGTTCTGTGCTAGATAGGCATCCATTGCTTTTAAAGTAGTTGCATTATCTGCAAGTACAACATCCCGAGGTAAAGAATTCCATAGCTTTACTGCCCTTACTGTAAAGAATCCTTGCCTTTGTTTTAGTCAAAAGCACCTTTCCTCTAGTCTTAATGGATGACCTCTTGTTCTTTGCTCAGCTCTTTGCATAAATAATTCATTAGCTAGTTCTTTGTATTGACCTTGAATGCATTTGTAACACCCCTCTAATGTAAACAAACCCAGTTTGGCTAGTCTCTCTTTATAACTCAGATCCTCCAATCCCTTTATCAGTTTTGTTGCACGTCTCTGCACCTTTTCCAATTCAAAAATGTCTTTTTTAAGAACTGGAGCTCAAAATTGTAAGCCATATTCTAGATGAGGCCTAACCAAGGATTTATACAAAGGTAGAATAATATTAGCATCCCTTGCTTCTACACCTCTTTTTATGCAGGGTAGTACCCTATTTGCTCTTGCAGCAGCTAAATAACTCTGCAAACTGCTGTGAAGTCTATCGCCTATCAGTACTCCTAAATCTCTCTATAATGAGGGTTCCCCAAGTTGTTTCCCATTTAGAGTATATGTAGAAAGTTTGTTTCTACAGCCCAAAAGCATAATCTTGACCACCACACAACTCTGTAATAGGTCTCTTAGCACGTCATTGATAAATTCCTGGAAGACGACAGGAGCATTGCAGAGGCCAAAGGGCATGACAAGGTATTCATAATGCCCACTCCGGGTGTTAAATGCCACCTTCCATTCGTGTCCCTCCTTCATTCTGACCAGATTGTAAGAAGCCCTAAAATCAAGTTTCATGAATATCTTGGAACCTTTAAGATGGTCAAATAATTCCGTAATTAGAGGTATCAGATAAGCGTTTTTAACCATCAGTTTGTTCAATCCTCGGAAGTCAATGCATGGACGTAACTCTCCATCCTTCTTTTATACAAAAAAGAATCCGGCACCTGCAGGAGAATAGGATTTTCGAATAATGCCACTAGCCAAGGCATCAGAGATGTACTCCTCCATAGCCTTGTTCTCTTCCACATACAAGGGGTATATCCAACCCCTAGGAGGGGTCGTACCAGGCAATAGCTCCACCGAGCAATCATAAGGCCTGTGAGGAGGTAATGCTCTGGCCTGGATCTTGTTAAATACATCAGCGAAATCAG
This sequence comes from Rhinophrynus dorsalis, assembly GCA_037306005.1. Classification (NCBI taxonomy): domain Eukaryota; kingdom Metazoa; phylum Chordata; class Amphibia; order Anura; family Rhinophrynidae; genus Rhinophrynus; species Rhinophrynus dorsalis. The sequence goes on along the minus strand of CM074723.1, from coordinate 134,582,448 downwards.
AATAGGCCTCAGGTAGGCCCGAAGGCTCAGCAAAAGCCAGTCTAACTGGACGTGACAGACAAGCTTTGTCACACTGCTGACCCCAAGACATTATCTCACAAGTTTTCCAATCAATCCTAGGGTTATGTGCTTGCAACCAAAGAACCCCTAGGACAATGGCATAGTGAGGAGGGTTCCCACCTGCAGGATGAGTGGACAAGTTTCGTGAGTAATGTGTGATGGCAAAAGGGGTCTGCCATCAATGGCATCAACTGCCAAAGGAGAGGTACGAGGCAGTAAAGGAATACCATTTTGGGCTGCAAATTCAGCGTCCATAAAGTACCCGGCAGCACCTGAGTCTATTAATGCAGCAACTGAAACAGACTCATTGGCCCAAGACAGGACCACAGCACACATCGGATTGTCCTGCGAGGCCTCAGGGGACTGAGAGATGCCACCTAAGATCTGTCCCTGACAGGATCTTATGTGCAGGCGTTTCCCAGACGTACCGGGCAAGCTCGCAATAAGTGTCCTGGTCTCTCACAGTATAGGCACAGTCCCTCCCTCCTTCAGAAGGACCTCTCCTCCCTAGAAAGCCAGGTGGCCCCAACCTGCATTGATTCACCACCCTTGGAGTCGGAACCAGGAGGCATGGGAGGTGAGGGAGGACTGGGTGGTCAAGTTAAGTGATATGTTATTCTGGAAGGATGCCTCCGCAGGAGATCCTTAAAAGAAGGGCTCTCCCAGACCCGAGTGTCTATTAGGATGATAAATGATATCAGTTCATCCAAACCTTTAGGTAATTCATGGGCAGCAATCTCATCCTTCATATAGTCACCAAGCCCTTGGGAAAAGGCAGCTACAAGAACTTCATTATTCCAGCCACCCTCGACTGCCAGGGTCCGGAATTCAATCAAGTAATCCGCCACTGTACAATTGCCCTGGCAGATGGTCATAAGTTGTTTCGAAGCCGAGGTCGCGCTACCTGGCACATTAAAGACACGTTTAAAGGAGGCCACAAATTTGTTATAGTTGTAGATTATGGGTTTCTCCGTCTCCCATAAAGGATTGGCCCATGCCAATGCCTTGCCAGACAACAAAGAAATCATCAGACCAACCCTACTGCGCTCACTAGGGAAGGCATGCGGAATCATTTCTAAGTATATGCCCAGTTGGTTTAAAAAAACGCGACACAGCTCAGGATCCCCACTTTAACGCTGTGGGAGTTGAACGGATCCAGACAATCCTCTGACCATACCTGCATCAGAGACCGCCTGAACTGCCGGTGCCAAGGAAGGAGCTGGGGTGGCCACCGTTGGAGGTTTAGAACATTCCAAGTGAGACATATGGCTAAGCAAGGTTTGCAAGGCCAAGGACAAATGATTGATGCATTGGTCCAGATCCTGCATCCTGTCTAGTATGCTCTGGAAAGGTGAATCAGTCATGACCCTTACGTACTGTCATGGTTTGTAAGCAAAGACAAAAGTCAGGTATAATCAGTATTGTCAAGTACAGACCAAGTAAAGTAAGTACAATACAAAGATAGAAATATATGTATATATAGACTGGGGATAAACCCAAAGGGTTAACAGGAGCAACTGGAGTAACTCAGTCCTAGATTGGCCAACGCCCAGGATATGATAACAGTCTCTTGATGGTGAGAAGGGAGTAAAGTGTCTGCACTGAATCACTCTCAAGGTAGTAAAATGGAGCACACCTATTGCCCAGAGCTGAGCCAATACCACCACCGTGGGCTTAGGAGGAATGCTACTGCTAGAGCTGAAGTAACCAGAACCTGAATCGCCCTTAATGTAAATTTGGTAGTAACCCTGCGTGTGCCAACGGGATTGCGCCCAGACACCCTTAGGATGCCAAGATAGACGGTTGCTGCACAAGCTATAATGAGCCGGAGCACTGGGAAGTGCAGGAGATAACGTACACCCAGAGCGTATGTGAGCCAGAGCCAGGACACCCTTCCAGTGTCGCACAGAATCCACACTGCAAGAGCAGACAGACTACCAGCGCCAACCGGCGCGGTCACGGTGCACACCGAACACCAGACGGACAGTGCTCTGCGAGTGATATTATGGCTCGGTCTAAAGGCACTAAGAGTAGCAGGCTCTAAGTGTAACCAGAGGCTTGGCAAGAGATATATGAGGCACGTAACCGGGTTAATCTGGTTCAGTACAGGAGAGAACAGCTCAGCAGACAGCGGATGGTAAAGCAACCTCAGGCAACAGCTCGGAAGAGAGAGAGAGAGGATCAGCGAGATACCAATCAGTTCAGAATGTCACCGGAGCGACCGGATCTGCGCAGGAACACTGGAACAGCACACAGGACAGGAACGTAAACCGTAACCGGATCGATACGGTAGCAGGAACAGCAGCCAGAGAACGGAGCAATCATGGAGCAGGGTCGTCAGCCAGAACCGGGTCAATCACGGAGCAAGGTCGGCAGCCAGAACCGGGTCAATCATGGAGCAGGGTCGTCAGCCAGAACCGGGTCAATCACGGAGCAGGGTCGGCAGCCAGAACCGGGTCAATCACGGAGCAGGATCAGAAGAGTAGTCAGATAAGCCTGGTCGGTACACAGGAGACACAGGAACTCAGCAACGAGGCGCAGGATCAGGAACACCACTACAGGGCAACTGACAAGTGCCCAAGAGCCAGTATAAAAAGGAAAATCCTTGGCGGGCCAATCAGCCTCCTCCAATGCAAGGTAACACAGTAAAAGATTGACAGGGAATCACAGGGACCGTGATACAGGGACTCTATCAGATCCAGATTTCCAGACTGTCGAAGCCAATGGTCTCATACACCAGAGAGGAGGAGTAGGTCTGAAAGGTCTCTCTTAAGGATGGTAGCCGGGAACATGACTGGCTCACACCTGCCTCCAGCAAGGAGAAGGCTGTCTAATGACGAAAAGGCAACAAGAGATACTACTGACTCACGCCTGCAGTAAGTAAGGTCAGAATCTTCCAGAGCCACAGGTCTGCACCAAATAGGATGTCCACTAAACAGGAGGTAGCTGGACAGAGCCCCAGGACAGCACCAGGTTGGATAGCCATACAAGCTTAAGTCATACACGGAGTGGGTAGTCAGCCAGAGCAACAGGTCTGATGCGTTGTAAGCCTGAACCACCACTGCGTCAAGTGGAACCTCTGAAACCCCTAGCCAGAGGACACGGGTGTCTGCTACTGGCGCCAAGCGCACCCAGACCCAGTCCCAGTCCCAGAAGCCAAGTGTGGGATGACACAGAAGCATCATTTACAGCGATACAACTCCAGTTCCAGCAGAAGCGGCTCTGGATATAGGTAAGCTGTGACATGCCTACACAGGACAGCTAAAAAAATGTAATAACATGTATAGGCTGTACCCTAACTACATTATTACTGGGCACAAAACTGGCTTGCCATTATGAACTAGCTAGAGTATATAAACTAGAAATGATCATCAGGAGAAGGGAGAAATTCTCAAACTCAAAATATAATCAATATTAGAAGAATTGCTAAATGAATCTCACTATCAATTAGGTCATCATTCAAAACTTAGCATAACCGGATTTTGTCTGTTTTCTTTTGTTACATTTATTTATGTGATTTGGGCTGTATTTTTGAAAGGGTATGCCTATAACTAATGAAAGTCTGGAGCCTGATATTTCATAATCCTTGACTGAATATCTCAGCAGTAAACACTAAACATTAACTGTATGTTTTTGACAACAGTCTAGTATTGTGGAAAGGTAGTAATTCTTTGTTTGAAGATTTTGTTTCTTACATTAATCACAATGATAGGAATATGTCATTCACATTTACAGTAAGTGGAACTAGGGTGGATTTTCTGTACCTATGAATGGAGTTGCATGAAGGCTGTATTGTGACAAAGGGGTATTGTAAGTCTACAGTGGCCAACTCCATTTCGCTGATGCTAGTTTCCACCTTAATCACACTATTCAACTGATTCTGTACAGACAATTTTTGAAGCTATGACGTAATAATCAAGTAAAGGAGGAATTTCATAGAGCTAAGATCTTATATAATTGATAGCTTACTAGAGGTTATGAGAAGGTTATTTTAAATAGAGCACTAGATACAGCCAAACACACTAATAGGTCACACTTATTGACAAAAAAACTAAGGATAAGTTGGAGAGGATGTGCCTGGTTTATGGCTTCTCTCCAATGGCAGAGTGCATTAAAAAAAGTAAAAAAGCTGTCTTTGATAATGGGTATATTCTACAGAGAGATCCATTATTAAAATATATCTGTTTCAACAAACCTGCGGTCAGTTTTTGTTGAGCCAAAAACATAAGTGATGAAGTTGTGTCTAGTGAATATTAATGATCGACTAGGTACATGGTTGGACGAGGGTTGTCCTATAGGTAACCACCACTGTGGGAGTTGTCTAGCTTGCAGTCACATGATCATACGTAAATACATGCCAGTGCCAGGACATCCTTATTATGTAAAGGATTTGCTCAATTGTCATACCCAGTTTGTGGTTTATATTCTCTTTTGTCCTTATGGGAGATTATATATTGGTAAGACTAAGCACCCCCTAAAGGACTGGATTGTAGAACATTTAGAGCCATTAGAATAGAGCAATTGAATACCGGATTGGATTACATTTCAGGGATTGTCATAACAGAGATGGTAAAGCCTTAAGGTTTGGTGGTATTGAAAGGGTTATCCAAAGTTCCAGAAGTGTTGATAGAGAAATTGAGTTACTAAAAAGAGAATTGCTTTGGATTATGAGACTTCAAGCCACTGCTTCCCTGGTTTTAATGATATCATCTGTTCTATGTTTGCACTAGTTTGGGGGACTGGAGAACCCTCTTATTCCTTGCTGCACACTTCAGTTACCCTAATTCTTTCAATGGACACTTCATACAAAATTTTTTAATGCAGTATATATATAGATGCATACACATATATTGTTATGCACTAAGGTGAGTTAGCGCTGATAGCTGTCTTTTCTGTCCATATATATATATATATACTAGCAGTTTTGGACGGTGTTGCCCATCTAGTTTTTACGTTTTTAAAGTATAATTTTAAAGTAGAATAAAAAATTCCCGGCATTGCCAATATCCCAGTGTGAATGGGTCTGTATGGATGTATATGGAGATGTGTGTGCCTATGGGTGGATGTGTGTGTAGGTATGTGTGTGTGTGTGTGTTAATGCAGATTTCCAGAACATATGGAACAGCTACATAATAATAAACTGAGGCTCTTCTTGATCCCTTTTCCCAGTCTCCATTTTGACTTCCCCTTCTTCCCAGTCCTTCCCACAAGTTGAATTTAGCCCCCATACTGAGACACACACTCCATATCGGATATCTCCTCCTTGCTGCCGCCCTGGGTGTGTCAGGCACATCCGCAGAATTCTGGGTTACATGATGACATTCTCTTTTATAATATACATAACCGAATTTTTCCTTTTTTGGTGTTAATATTCATTTACGTCTGTAGCCTTTTATGTTATTGTGGAATGTATCAATAACACGATGGACCCTTGCCTACTGAACCACTGGACATCAATTCAGTGCAGTGGGGCAGCATTTAAGTCACTGCTTTTGAATTCCAGTCCTCAAGGACCACTAAAACTGCATGTTTTATGATTGTGCCATCCTTATCACAGGTGAGCTAGTCAAAGCAAAAGACGTACAAATTATGAACGTGTGCTTAGTTAAGGATGTTATTAAAACATGCACAGTTAGTGGCCCTTGATGGTTAGCTTGACAAACCCCAACGCAGATAACAGCTCCCTACAAACTATACAATAGAATATCATGTAAATCATGGGTAATCAACCTTGTGGCTCTCCAGCTGTTTCAAACTACAACTCCCATCAACCAGTGGCTGACAATCAGTTAAAGTGAAACTAATCAAACTAATTCACTAGTATTTGCTTTCACTTGTTTTCACTTGTTTGGGTATCCAATTCTTGTATTTAAGACTAGTGTAAAAGCCCATGTGCACGGGCTGTGGAGCAGTGAGGTAGCGGCAGTATGCAGAACTGGACCGGCCTCTTAACCCTTTGAGTGCCATTGCTTTGCAATGTTTTGTGTACCCCTCTGGCACGCAAAGGGTTAACATTACCCGAACCTGCTCTGCGTACTGCCTTTACCTCACTGGTCCACGCGATTGCGCCGCCTCACTCATGTGATGAAATCATACGCAGTAGAGAGAGAGGCCGAGAGCGGGCAGTCTCTACTGCGCATGACTGCATTGTGACAAACTTTCTGGCCTTTTATTATATAGGATTGGGACTAGCTTATTCACATTATTTTGTTTGTGCTGTGCAGCATTGTATTATTATTAAACTAGCTGAAGAGCCCTTTACACGGGCCACAGTGCCACTGCCAGCCGGACGCGGGGCAGTCATGCGCAGTAGAGACTGCCCGCGCCGCGGCTGATACAGAGCTGGACGCTCAGAATGCGCGGGCAGTCTCTACTGCACAGGACTGGTAATTACACACATTTTAGCAAAATATTATATAGGATGTATTCTTGTGGCTAGAAGTACTTGTCAACATTGTTCCTGTGGATCCACTGCTGATCTCTATTGTGGTATATGCCATAGGGTTCTGAATGTCTCTGTATTTGTACAGATATTCATTCTGTCACATTGAAACCCTGTGATTGTTAATTCTGTTGATCAGCATCGTTTGCACAGGTTTGGGAGCATTCTTCACCCTGTGTTGTTTTTAAGTGTTTTTAAAGTATTTTCCTTTTGATACATGTATATTTTTGTGTACCACTAATAAAATTTATATTTTTGGATGTACTCTGACTTGAGTGCCTCATTGATGGGACTTGCTATTTCCTTTTTAGGGATTAGTTTCACTTTAACTGGTCCTTTATTTTGGTATCCATATACTGTTGTTTCTGAGTCCCAGAGAACACCCCACCATTTTAGGTGGTTTGGGTCTGGTTTCTGATATGCAATATTGACCAGTGCCTGCTCCCTTCTTTTTCTATTTCCATTGGCTGACAATGACACTTCATTTTACAGACAAGTATATCTTGTGCAGTATTATTTGATTTTATTTAGAGTGAAAAGGTTCCTATGTTCCTCTATAATTTAGATTTAAAGTTGAAATTCATGTTGATAACTTCATAAGCATGCACAGAGGCAATTTTAGCTTGTGCAGCTCACACTGTAAGGCAGTATACTGTGCATTCCATTGAACATACTGTGTATGGTAGCAGACAGGTGCAGTAGAGATCCCAGGCCCTCATAAGGTTAATATGTTTTGATCTTGTGTTATGATTAAACATTTATTTATGTATTTTTTTAATTGATTGATGTAGTCCTATTGATCAAAAATGGTAGATTTAATACAGTGTGATAGACTAAAAACAAAAAGAAAACACTGCAGTACATTATACGTAGGGATGGGCGAAAATTTTCGCCTCAAACTGAAATCAGAGAAAAATGGCACTTTCCATTTGGCAAAAAAATTCCTGTGAAAAGTGCTGTTTTTCCCTCTTTTTCCTGCTTTTTTCTCCTAGCTCATTGCATTGAAATCAATGGGTAGAAAAATTTTTCTCCACCTCACAAAAGTTTTCTACAACCATATAAAAGGCTGTCAGGCTCTCATAGTAGCCATTCTGTGTTTGTGAGAGAAGAGAGCAACATGTTTTTGAGCTAGAGGAGATAGGCAAATAAAGGGGAACTGGAGCTTAGTTTAGGAAGTCATTTAGGTAGGATGTTTGTTCTCTGTAGTACTAGGGGAGTCTGGGGGCACAATGGGGAGAAGAAGGGAGGAAGGAGGTTGACCTAAAATACCCCAAAATTTGGTGTGACTGGCAAGACACAGGCAACTGGGGTACAAATTGCTTGCTGATTTTACTTTTATTGTCTCTTTGCTAGGGAAGTCTGGGGAAAGAAGTTTTTGATTTTGTTTTTTAGTTATATATATATATTTTTTTTGGGGGGGGGAATAACTATAATAAGATAAGATATGGTGGACAACTTAAACATAAATAAATAATTAAATAAATAAAATAAAAACATAAATAATTAAACAAAAAATATATTAGACAGCTGACTGGGAGTTATGTGACTGAGGCAGACTTGATAGACAATAGACAACAGTGAGAATTTTGTTGAGGGCCAAGGCCAGACATCAAATTCCATCAGTTGTGTACTGTAGAGAGTAAAAACATACACAGTAGCTGAGTGTCTAGCAGTGTCAAGCGGGAGGAGGAAAGGTGGAGGAAGTGCAGGGACTTGGGAGTAAAGTTTTAGTACAAAAACTGACTGCAGCAATTGTTGCTGCAGCATGTGCAATAAATGATGATGATCGCTCTCCTCCGGGGGTGGATGCAATTTGTCAAGGTCCCACCAATCACACCACGCTAGTCCCCCCCACCACCACTACCATACACATCTGCCACATTGCAGGTTGTACTTTATATTTTTTTTTAACACTTGACATCATCATGAATAGGTGCCAGTGTCACTTAAGCAGGAAATGTTGTGGGCGAAGGACAAAGGCACTCTGCATGCACTCTACATTTTTCAAGGTATATGTTACTGTAGGACTCATAACTTTGACTTACAGCTACTTCTTTTGCCACTACAGCCCTCCGAAGAAGTAATATTGTGCTGGGAAATGTTGCACCATATTAAACATAGGAAAAAATGTGTTGGAACAGGAGGAAAATGTGTTGAATAGACAAAAAATGTATTAGAATAGAAGAAAAATTGGAATAGGCAAAAAATTTGCTGGAATAAGTGAAAAGAAGGAACTTTTTGCACTGGAGAAAAAGAGAAATCTTTTGCGAAAAATCTGCCGTATTTTGTGAAAAGTCATTCAGGAAATTGTTCTCACTTTTCGTCTACCCCTAATTATATGGTCCCCGTGAGTATATAGGAGAAACCACAATAAACTGAAGTTCAGAGAGCCGTACTGCACCAAAAGCCCCCTAAGGTCCTAGTGTTTCATAAAATATCACTTTTATTAGTATAGTTAATACATACATGTATCGTCCCTATAAAATGGGAAGTCTAGAAATAAGAGACCATAAAAATGGAGCTTAGTGCTCACAAATAAAACCAAAAGTAGTAGATAAGGGCATATTGGGAACAGACTGAGTAATGTGTGTAGCATGTATGTAAGAAAGCCGCAGTCAGTAGTCCAGCAGAGCAATACTGCCAGGACATCATACATATAAACCACCTATTATCATACCCTGTGCCTAAATCATCTTGAAGACATTGAAAAGCTTGAAGAGTGTTAAAGTGGGAGAGAAGGACAATCTGTGGTATTAGAAGAGAAGACACAGTGCCTCACAAGATCAGCGACTATCCAAGGCAAAGAGGAGAAGTCAGAAAGCATGTGAGAAGGAGAAAGGGAGGGGGAGGAATGAAGATGCAAAGGGAGGGAGGGTTATAAAGCTACAAAAGATATGTGGGTAGAATCAAGAGGCAAGGTGTGAAATTGGAGGCTGCAAGTACGTTAGTATGTGATGCTTAAGTAAGCTAGTTACGGCAGACATGCCGTAGGTTTGTACACAATGTGTTGTGGCAAGCGCTTGCCCTTTATATGTACTCACCCAGTACATTTACCGGTCCATAAACATGTTATCTTATAAGGATGGGGAAAACATCATCTGGCTCCCTGCTGTTGCTGGAATACAAATCCTATAATTCCTTTCCAACATGTGACTGGTGAGGAATGATTGGATATGTAGTCTAGCAGAAACTGGAGAGCTTCACTATATCCACCCCTTCTTTAAGGAAAGGTGCATGCCAGCAGCTGTTGCAACAGAATTCGCTAACACCAAGCACTTAACAGCTGGAAAAGACATGACTTAAAGCTGGCCATTCCATTGCTTACAACAGAGTATAAGATGGGAGCCATGCAGAGCTCAGGTGTGTGCAGGCCTGCTGAAAAGATCCCCAGGCTGCCTCCTCAGGGGCCGAATGGGTCACCAGCATGGAGGAAAAGTTTACTTGTTGCATAAGCAATGTTGGGCATGTTTAGATTTTGAATTTTGACAGGGAGGCAAAGGGCAGTGATGGCATGAATCATCCATTTTTTGGGGGGTTGGAAGAGGAGTGGTCTGTCAAAATCACACTCCCCTGAATTTTTTACACAGACAGTATGGAGGAAATATGCATATCTTCTCCTTACTGCTGCGCTGGGATTTCTCAGGCACAACCGGAGAATTTGTGACCACATTCTCTTGTATAGTATAGATATATGCACAGTTGTATGCAAAAGTTTGGGCACTCCTCGCTAAATTACATGTTTTGTTGATTTTCTAAGTGAAAAGGTTAAGACAACCTCTGCAGCAAACAAACATGCACAGTTTCAGTTTATTTGCTGAATTTACCAGATTGAAAAAATAAAACAGAAAATGTGGCAGGTGCAAAAGTTTGGGCACCTTTCTGTCAGTATTTGGTAACACCTCTTTTAACAGAAAACACAGCTTTCAAATTTTTCTTTTAGACAGCTAACATTCTTTCTATTCTTGTTTTAGGAATGTTTTCCCACTTTTCCTAACAGTAACATTATTGTCTCACATTCAGTATTATCAATGAATGATATGTATTGGTTTGTTATAATTAAACAGAATGTTATATTATCCTAGTTGTTCACAATAATTTATTTTGCTATATGAGTTCCTATAGTTTCCTCTTCAACTTTGTTTTTTAACTTCTTCCGTATAAGGATAATTACTATTAAATTGATTATCATTTCTTCTCATTTGTACAGAGGAAGATGAATATAACTGATTTCCATGTCTACTGTTCAATATAAACTGAAGCTTGCTATTACTGATTTAACAGGTTGCTTCTTTCTTCCAATATAAAGACTTGGGGGACAGTCATTCCCTACATGTTCACCTTACCCCTGTTATTATATATGTAGAATGGTTTCACAATTCACTTAACTATACAGAGTACATTAAAGAGTACATTAAAGGGGTAAGACTTTCAAATACACTTAAACAGGTATATATTTATTATCCATATACCTAAATTGTACAGAAATGTACAAAGTATGATTAGTAAATATAATTTGCGAATCAAATAATCAGTGATTGCAGCTTAAGCACTTTGGTGGAGAGTGGGACTTGGGTGCAGTGACAGCTAACTGGACTTCCCTATTTAAAGGTGCTGGTCACAAAACCAGATTGTTCCTCCCCAGCTGAGCCAGGGTCAAACCAGGATGGGAAGTTGATGTATAGGTGGAGAGGAGAGGAAGTCCAATAAGCAAGATGACCCAGAGACACACTGTCGATTTTCCAAGGAGAAGAGAGAAAAAAGGAAGTAGAGAGCATGCTGAAGCACAAAGAGGGTGGATGCAAAGATGAGGAAGAATAGAACTGCTAAAGGGTGGTCAGGAAAAAGAAGCAAGAGAACACTAGGGCAAAGGTGATATCACGGTGCCCGTGCTTTTTCCTGTCAGTCTCTGTGTGTTGTGCTCCCATTGGCTGAGCTTGGTTTGGCCCACCCAGTATGGCCTTTTTATACTGGGCCTCTGGCACCTGTCTGGTGCCCTTTCGTGGTGTTCCTGTACCAGTGCTTACTTGTGTTGCTGTGTTCCCGTGTACCGACTTGGCCTGCCTGACTACTCCGCTTCTGGTTCCTGCTCCGTGATTCGACCCAGCCTGGCTTACGTTCCTGCTCCGTGACCTGACCCGGCTTGTCTGATGTTCCTGCTCCGAGATTCGGCCCAGCTCTCCAGTTCCTGCTCATTGTGTTGCCTGGGCGACATTCTGACTTCCGCCTAGTCTGGGTCTGCCAGACAGAGAGCCACTGTTGCCTCCGTTACTGCTGAGCCTTCCGTTAACTCTTGCAGAGCTATTGTTGCCTCCATTACTGCTGAGCCTTCCATTAACTCTTGCAGAGCTATTGTTGCCTCCGTTACTGCTGAGCCTTCCGTTAACCTCTGCAGAGCTATTGTTGCCTTTGTTACTGCTCCAGCAGTGTGCCCGTGGTGGTGTTCCGTTCAGCTCTTGCAGAATACTGTTGCCAACGTTACTGCACCGGCAGGGTGCCATTGGCTCATTTCTACCCGCTCTCGCAGAGTACTGTAGCCTCCGTGACGGCACCGGTCGGGTGCCATTGGCTCAACTTAACTAAGCTTGTGCAGAGTACTGTTGCCTCCATGACGGCACCGGTCGGGTGCCTGTGGCTCAAGTCCATTCAGCTCTTGCAGAGTATTGTGTGGCCTCAGTTACTGCTACGGCAGAGGGTATAAGTCTCAGCTCTGCTCTGCAGATCTAGGTGCTTGTCTCCATTCTCGCACCACAGTCTCCTGATAGCTGCTATCCATCATACTGGGTGTTACTGAACACACCACATCAGAGACTGATTATATCATTGGACTTTAACCCATGCTGTGCTGAGTTGCCTTGCTATGCCTGACCTATGACAGTATCTGTAACATCCAACATTGTATACTGGGCCTGTGTGGGCATTGTCTATGACCTATATATTCCTGTCTATTCCACTGTGATACGCTATAGCCCGCTAAGGGTCTTTTCATTGTGTCTTTTAATAAAACTGTGTTTTATTCTAACCTACTGTGTCTGAGTGTCGTACAAACCGTTACAGGTGACCAAAAAAGTTGTAAAAGCTAAGGAGGTCCTGAGAGGGGACTGAAGAAGTCGGCGCAGAGGTGAAAATGCAGGGTGGTGGCGAACCGCTAGAGGGCAGTCAGGAGGACATAAGCAGAGATCAGGTTAGTGTGAAGGTGAAGGAATGGGGGCTAATGATCAATGTGGACCTGAAAATAGACTGGTGAAAGCAGAGGCAAAACTGTAGAGGCAAACCGTTAAAGGTCAGTCAGGAGAAAGTAAGCAGGGAAAGAAAAAAGCGAAGGTGGAAGACAGAGACAATCGGGTAAATGGCCAAGATGGACCAGAGAGAAGGCTGAATAAACATCGGAGGAGAAGATGCAGGGATGCGGTAAACCAATAGAGGCTGTCAGGAGAAAGTAAGCTGGGAAAGACTAGGTTGAAGGCAAAAATGGAAGATAAGAGTTGAATGGCCATGGATGACCTTAGACTGGAAAGCGGAGGTGAAGATGAAGATAGGTAGTGAATTGCAGAAGAAAGAGGGAACATTCAACAAGTGCACTCTGAGTCACCTCACATGTAGATCCTTATTGAACATGACAAGGGATCAAGTCAGAGCCCTATCAAAAGTAAGTGAAGAGATGAAGTCGAATACACCAAGGGGCCAAGCCAGGTAAGCAAGGATAGAGGTACCAAATCATGAGCCAGTAAAAGTAGTTAGGAGTAGGGAAGGGTGAAATATTTCACTTTCAAAAGAGAACCAGGAGAAAAATGACACTTTTTGCCTACCTCATTGCACTGAAATCAATGACACCAACGTCGACACACGCATCCATGCTCTACGTCACAATGTTGGTGCAAATGCATAGGAGCAGAAGAGGCTAGGGCTGGCAAAATAAGTTTCCCTGCTCGGGACCTGGAACCAAAGAGGTACCGACCAAAAGTACCACCACCACCAGCACTAGTACTATTAATAAATCATCTAAAAGCACTACAGATGACAATGAGTTTCATTCCAGTGTTGATGGCATAGTGCAAGAAAGTGTAGCAGCTAAACCAACTGCTGCATCTGTATAACGGTTTGTTTGACACACAGACACAGTGGGTTAGGATAAAACACAGTTTTATTAAGCAATCAGTAATACAATAGCTTTCACAGGTCCTGTAGTATATTTTCAGTATAATACAGACACAAGACAGGTTACATTTACATATGCCTACACAGGTCCAGTATAAACATAGAGTCTATAACACAATATACTGACACAGGTCAGGCAGAATTCAAAGGAATCCCAGTGTATCGTACTGCATGGGTTAATAGCCTTCAGCGAGTGTAAACAGTCCCATGTGAGGTCTGTTAAGGAGCTCACCTAGGATAGACAGCTTATAGATGAGTAACGCCCAGTAATAGGTTAGCAGACAAACGTGAACTGCCTGAGCAGTAATGGAGACTGAGCAACATATAGCACTGCCGGAGCAATAACGGAGACTAGACCACATGATCACTGCCGTAGCAGTAACGGAGACTAAGAGACGTGGGCACTGCTGTAGCAGTAACGGAGACCAGGCAACTTGTATTCTGCCATAGCAGTAAACGGAGACTAAGCCACTTGCACTCTGCTGTAGCAGTGAACGGAGATTAGCCCACTTGCACTCTGCCAGAGCAGTAATGGAGACTAGTCCACTTGTATTCTGCCGTAGCAGTAAACAGAGTCTAGGCCACTTGCACTCTGCCGGAGCAGTAACGGAGACTAGGCCACTTGCACTCTGCCATAGCAGTAAACGGAGACTAGGCACTTGCACTCTGCCGTAGCAGTAAACGGAGACTAGGCACTTGCACACTGCCGGAGCAGTAACGGAGACTAGGCCACTTGCACTCTGCCGTAGCAGTAAACGGAGACTAGGCACTTGCACTCTTCCAGAGCAGTAATGGAGACTAAGCGACTGGAGACTGCCGTGGCAGTAATGGAATGAGCAACTGAGCAACTCGCCCTGAGGTGGCAACCAACCGGGAGCGACATAAATGACAAGCCAATAGGAATGTTGCCGAGGCGACGTGGAAGCAACCGGAGCAGGAACGTCAGCCAAGCCGGGCCAGTACATGGAGCAGGAACGTCAGCCAAACCATGTCGGTACACGGAGCAGGAACGTCAGCCAAGCCGGGTCAGTACACGGAGCAGGAACGTCAGACAAGCCGGGTAAGTGCACAGGAGCAGGAGAAGCAGAATAGTCAGGCAGTCCGGGTCGGTTCACAGGCAGGAGTCGAGATGCAGAGTAGTCAGGCAGGCCAAGTCGATACACTGAGAACACTGAGATCAAGAACAAGCACTGGTACATATACACCACGAAAGGGTCCCGGAGAGGTGCCAGAACCCGGTATATAAAGGCCATACTGGGCGGGACCAGCACAGTATAGCCAATAGGAGTAGAGCAGGAGTGTAGACAGACAGAATGTCACAAAAAGAGCACGGGAACCGTGATAATCTGATAGTGAGACAAACAAGGATAAAAACACCTGTCCTGAAAATAGTAACAAACTTTGTGAAAATCCTTCAAAGGAAAGCAAAAATAAATTGTTTGAGACGTCTAAAAGCCTAGAGGAATATCAAAGTAATGTGGAAGAAGGAGAGGGTGATGCTGAAGATTACCTAATGACAAAAGTTAGCTGAAAGGAGCACTGTGCCTGTCCATAAACTATTTGAGAAAACAATTGGAAAGTCTGACATGGACAGGAACCAATGCCAAGAAATACACAGTCATCCTGTCAGTCATCATCAGAATCATCACTGCTTTCAAGTCCCATCAAGTCACACACATTAATAGTGTTGAATAACCAGCAACAACACTGGCTATCAGCATCCACAGCATTAACTTTGATGAGTGCCTTTGCTGCACTTGGAAGTGCAGCACATGTGACACTTAGTAGTAGTAGTAGTAGTACAATTTCAGCAACATCTAGCCTCAGTATGAATAGTAGCAGCCTTTCAGGAACCCCACAGTCTATAAAGTCCGCAGTATGGAGATACTTCACTCAGGATACAAAAGCTAAGAATGTTACAATATGAGGTCTGTGTAAGAAGCATGCAAGCAGAGGAAAACCATGCTCACACCTAGGCATGTCCTCAATGAGTTCCCACCTGTTAATATTTCAGTGAGTGTGCCAAGATTTTATGCTCCTGCTGCAGAGGAGTATGACTCTGACATTGATTTGGAGATGACAAGAGTCGTAGAGTGCCTGCACATACCATCACCACCCCCACTGCCTAAACAAGTAATTTAATTAAAGCAATAAAGTTACACAGTTATACTATTTACTGTCATCCCACACTTACTAAGTTCTTAGAAAAAAGTCAAAACCTACACAAAATAATGCAAAAGTACACCAATGGAATAGTAAACATGCAAAAAATGTTAGCAGTTGACATGCTGTCCTTTTCTTTTGTTGAAAACAGAGGCTTTAAAGAATTGATGTCATGTGTTGCACGCTATGGAATATCTCAAACCACAATTATTTTTCAAAGAGGTTTTGCCAATGTTACTTAAGCAGTAAGTTAGTGTTGTGGGCAAAGGACAAATGCACTCAGCCTGCTAACATTTCTTTAAAGGCATATGTTGTTGAAGGACTTGTAACTCTTACTTAATCCATTTTTAAGTGCCAGAGGGGGTTGCACACAACTAGCATTTAATGGATTTAACCCTTTTTGTAGTTGACTGATAATTATAAAACATAACTAGGACAAATATTGTAGTAACTCCAAGATCCTGTATATATAAGTTTTTATTGCTTTTACTGCAAATGGTTGCTTTAACCTGTTTGGTAGCTGGTGAGTTAAACCAGTGATTGCATTGAATGAATGAATGAATGAATGAATGAATGAATGAATTAAAATGTTTATTTATAGAATATCACAAGTATAAGCAGTAGAATTTAAGGGTTTAGACAGTATAGGGTTACAAGTGATTTGCAAAGTGAAAAAACTAGAAGTGAGGTCCCTGCCCAAATTATTACAATCTAAAGTAAAAAGTAGCTTATTAATAAAGAACTGCCACTGCAGAACATTGTTGTGATTGCTGGACTTCCTGAAAAGTGGACTAGTGTTAACCCCTTAAGGACCAGAGGTCCAGGGAAGTTACCTTCCCATAAGGACCGCTTTGATGTTTTCCAACAAGCCGGTACATGTGACATCTTACATGTTCCACCGCAGCTGGGGTTTGAGAGATACCACTACAGTCTTAGAGAGGCCAATTTCAGACCCCGTTTTTAAAGTACGTGACGTGCTATGACTGTCACTGGTCCTTAAGGCAAAAACCGTGTGTCGGTCATAACTGCTTTCGAATCTGCAGCCGTTCACTTTATTCTTTCTTGTATGTTATACCGTCACTTGGTAGGAGATTATAATACACTCTTGTTGAGCATTGTAGTTTCCTTGTGTAAATTAGTTTTGCAAGTTTTTCTTTTTAAAAAGTTTGCATTTCTTTGTGAAATAGTGAAAGTAATAAAAGACAGTGTAGATAGAATTGTGATAGTCACTACAGCATGTAACAATATTTTCCATCTTCTGATTCTCTTTAACAAATTAATTAAGCTGACCAGACCTCACGTTTAACCAGGGAAACATATGACTAATGTATTCAGCAGAGCTGCTTCGACTGCAGCATAGACCTTTAATATTCATGCTGCTTGTATGTCCCTAGTTAAAGGTGCGGTCTGGTCAGCTTACATTTCAGTGCTAGAGTGGTGAGAAATGTGTTACACTCTGTCAATCAAAGAGTTAAATAAAAACATTTTGTGTGTTTGTTTGGAACTCTTGCAGAGAGGAGGCTTAAGGGACACCCTCTCCTTTACCAGATCAGTGGCAGAGCTAGATATGGAAATAGGTAGAGGAGGCTTTTGGGGAAACCCTCTCCCCCTGGATCAATTGCTAAATGCATTTAATCCTTAGAGTGCCAAAAAGATTGTGAAATGCACTTCACACACACATGGAACACAGTTAATGAATTGCACTTGGGTTGGCGATGGGAGGCAGAGGATCACACAGAAGGTGGATCAGGTTAGCTAGGGGAAGTCACTAGTGCCAGTTGTGCCAGCAGGGGACAGAGTAGCACAAAAAAGAAAAATGGTAATAGCTTAAAAACAATGTTATTAAATAAAACAAATCTAACACAACATATTAGCAGTTTTGAAAGATGTTTTAAAATTGCCTAAGTTATTTTAAGGTGGCAGTTCCACTTTAATGCTTTGAGTATCTGAATGCATACAAAACTTTGATATGGTTTGGCACTCAAAGTTGAAAATATTGCATATTGTTAAATGTATCTGTATTGATTCTAAAAATATTTAACACTTTTTCATCTTTTTTTAGTTGTTATTCATACGTTGGGAACCTTAATGCAGGAAAACAAGTGCTGTCTATTGGAAGCGGGTGTGATACTGTGGAGATTGTTCAACATGAGTTTCTTCATGCACTGGGATTCTGGCACGAACAATCACGATCTGACCGTGATGATTATGTCACCATAATATGGGAAAACATTTCTCCTGGTAACTTTTTCTCCTGTTTTTCAGTTATCACAATTTAAATACCACAATATGAGCCCTTGAGATAGTACTACAGTAATGTGGTAGGGTTTAAGCTTACTGGACATTGAGAGATGAATGTACAAATTTTCTGGGACAGCTCACTTGGACTTATGTTCTAATGCCAGTGGCTACAGTTCAGGGTATGCTCTACAGTGTACAAGTGCTGTAGTTCATACTGAGCGACAATCTCCAACGGCATTAGGCCTTTAATGCCAGCAAGCCCCATACCCCTGCCCCTAGAAAATGGCAGAATCCATCCACCTAAAAACCCTATAATTCTGCCTCCACACATCACCACTAAAAACAAAAACTAACCCCTTCCTCCTTCTAATCTTGCCTGAACAGTAGCCAGGCCACTCTGAGAACAAAAAAAAAAAAATAGGGACTGGCTATTATATGGCCAATGACTGTTTAAATTATTTTCCCCACAGTTTCATTGGCTATGAGGAGGGTTATGCAGGACACACAATGTACATTTGTGTAACCTCCCCTCCCAAGCAATCAGAATAGAGAAGAATTGTACATGTATAATACATGACCCCTTCTCTTCTCATTGCCTTTCTTCTTTATTCCTGAATATCTGGGAGTTGAGGTTAATCAAGAGTATGTTCTGTGTCCTGTATAACTCTGCTTCCCAGCCAATCATAGAGGCCTGGCAGCATCCCAGGCCAGATTGGGGTGGAAAGGTTACTTTTTATTTTTAGCTGTAACAAGTGTGGCAATGATTATGTATATTATGTTGATGGCCCTCCAATATTAAAGCGAGTATATGTTTTAAACACACACAGACGCACACTATGGAAGGGGTGGAAGTTGTCCAAATATTGTTTATTTTTTAATTAATATGGGAGCTGTGGACACCATATTAATTTTGTTTTCACATTCCTACACTGAAACACAATATGGGGTGACTAGATCCCATATTCATTTTTCACTCATTAACCCCTCCATTACTTGTGAGGCTAATTGTAGTCACTCTGGCAGTGGAGGCATTGTATGCTTAGTTGCAGCAGCAGACCCATTTCTGTGATACAGCAATGGGGGGGGGGTTAATGGTGCCTGGTAGAGATGTGGGGAGGGTGTTGGGGCTCATGGGACATCAGTCAGATACAAGTGAGGCTATTGTAACCCCGGTTTCCCATACCTGATCCAGTCTTTTTTAGGGTCCTTTTGGAGCATTTTTCAGCATTCCAAAAAGGACTCTAATGGGATGTTTTAAGGTTTAAAAAAACACAATTCAGAAATCCAGTTTTGACCCTCAGTCAGAATATGTTTGCAGACTTCATAAGCTGGAATTAGCTGTCAAATCGTAAAGTACCCATTCAGCAAATAATTCTGGCTGTAAATAAATTTCAGCCTCGCATTACACTCAAAATGTACAAATGTAACAACCAAAAACAGAAAGGGGGAGGGGTTGTATGCACCAAGGCATGATAAAGAGGTGATAAACTGGAGATTACTTCTCCAGTTATATCACTTCTCCAGTTTCTATGTTATTCTGTGGCACCAATGCACTAAAATGTATCACTTCTTTATCATGCCTCAGTGCATAACCCCCCCACTTCTTGGGGTGCTCATCCTTATTTAATTAGTTATAGACCAAAAAGACGAGTAGGGAGAAAAATACTTAAAGTCATGATAAAAGGATTGGTTTATTAGTGCAGAACCACCCAACATAGCCCCTCCAAAAACCTAACCAACATAAACAGAATATACACATAAACATAATGTTGCAATATTTAACCCTTTGAGTGCCAGAGGGGTACGCAACGCATTGCAAAGCAATGCGTTGTGCACCCCTCTGGCACTCAAAAGCTTAAAAATGAATCACTGGCCAGTGATAATAATAGTCATCTAAACATAAATGGTTCATTATTATCAGGCAACAATATCAGTATGGGCACAGCAATAAATAATGATTACAAAAATAAGGTGCTTGATATATCTAATAACATAAACATCATATCAAAGTGCAAAAGGTCAGAGGAGATAGTCCCAAGTGAATCAGAACCCAAGGCAAAGACCAAATGTAAATAAAAGTTTCCAAGAATGCAAATGGGCTGACAATTTGGCTAATGGAAGTAGTCTAAGCTCAGTTACAGCCTAATCAAAACCCAATAGAAGAAATAGGACGTAATGTAGAAATGAAGTACACTTAACGAACAAACTCCTGGTTCTTGTCTTGCACTCTTAGACAGTTGTTCCAATACATCAGCTGAAATACTGAACACATTCCTCTCTTCATCTCCACTCCACTTCAAATTAATGATTCAGAATAAACAGTTGGAATGCCCACCGATTTCCCTGGGATGTTCCTCAGTTAGTCACACACAATACAAAGCAGATGAAATTAACAGTCTCCATTTACAACACAGTCTTCACTACTAGTATATTTCTCACCCAGTCAGATAAAAACTGACAAATCTGATATTTCATATCCTGCAGATTTTGAAGTGCCACGAATCATGTCATAAATTCTCATATAAGTATCAAACAACCTCACCATCCCTACTCAGCCTGCTATACATCCCTTTGTCTGCCCTGGAGAGCTTTTACTCTAATTTATGTCTTTCTATATTTCTGTGCCTTATTACATTTATAGTTTGCCTTGGGCTGGCCCTGTGCGCAAAACAGAAAATAATTAAAACGTTAGGTCCGTATTGCATAAAACTGAAAAAATGACATTATACTGATAGACAGAAGATTGTCCCTCATTACAATCTGTCTGGTCAAGCAACCAGATTTCAGATCTGAGGGGAGGTAGTGTTACGTATGGAAAAGGGGCAGGAGGAGGACACTTTAATATATAAAACGAAGTCTACAACATTATGAACAGTTAGAAAGGTACGTTTCATTATAAAAAAGTATATAGAATACTCAAAATTGCCTTAATAAGAACACATTACTATTCATTTAACCCTTTGAGTGCCAGAGTGGTATTCAACGCATTGCAAAGCAATGCGTTGCATACCCCTCTGGCACTCAAAGGGTTAAAGACCGACAAGGTAAGCAACACAGTGAGATGCAGTATGTTGCACAACACTCTAGTTCTTAAAAGATTAGACAGAAACCAACACTCTGTTTTATTTTTTTTAGGTTATGAGAACAATTTCAACAAATTTGATGATAGTGTAAGCAGCTTTCTAAATGTTCCCTATGATTATACATCTGTTATGCATTATTCCGCGGGAGCATTTCAGAACGGTTTGCGTCCAACAATCATATCAAAGATGCCTCAATTTCAAAATTTAATTGGGGGACAAATGGGTCTAAGTGAGAGTGATGTACAAAAGTTAAATCAACTTTACAACTGTGGTAAGTTTATTTGTTTAAAATTTTATGTTAAATGAACAGCGAATATTGAAAAATTAGGAACAAATTAAATGAACACTTTTTTTAATCTATTAGTCATCTTAAAGGGATAGTAATACTTTATTTTATTTTGTAGGCATTAAAAAACATGAAGAACGATATAAGTCTTATCTCTCAAACCTTTATGGTTTGAGAGATATTCACAAGCAAAGTTTCCCCTCCCGTCCCTTTTACCTAGTGTAAGCCATCTCTTCTCAGATGTGGAATCCAGTCCATAGACCAGACAGATAATAGAAGGGGACAATCTTCTTCCTACGAGAACAATGAAAGTCCTGCCCCCCTTGACAAGTTTTTCAGGTTTTTCCCTTATCTTAATTGAAGATTGTCCTGCAGTCTACCTGGGCACCTCCCTTCTGATCTGGCTGAGCAGTGTTACATCAGTAAAAGGGGCAGGAGGGGGATAATTTGTCATTGAATTACTCTTGAACTACAACTCTGACAGAATTGAAATAACACTCTCCAAAGTCCAAATACCATGATGATTAATTAGAGCTGCTTTTATTATGAAACATTACTATCCCTTTAAATTAGTCAATTTAGACCTGGACTACATTCCAGTCTTCAAAATCTCCCAATTAGTAACAGTGTTTCACTGTATTCTAATTCCTTATACAGTATGTTGATTAATTTTGTGCAAGGTAATTTTTGTTCAAAGCCAGACTTTTCACTGGTTCTGCTATTAAAAAAAAATTGTGTATTCATTTACAGCTTCAAGAAATTACAGTCCTAAGATTGCTTGAAGACATACTCCTGAAAATGCTTTTTTCTCGCAAATGTGTTAACCAGTGTTCTTGCAGACAAAACGTTTCAAAATGGGGAACCAGATCAAATTCAAATATCCAGAATATGATTTTGCTTGGCACAAGGAAACTTTCAGGCCTTTATGGCTAGATTAGACAGTGGTGTATCGTGAGAAATGAGCACCAATGATTTAAAAAATAAACATCCAACAAAATCTTTATTAGATCAATCTTAATTCAAAAACATGTATTAAAAACGGGAGTTTTTACATTGCATTTCCACACTGTTCATAAGGGCTATAAAGCATTAATGGTCTTGATTTGTTTTTAAAGCAAAAGATTATCAAGAAGGGATCTTAGGTGGCGTGGCCTAACCTGCAATGGAGATAGATGCTCGTTGAGAGAGCTCCTGGATCACCTAGCTGGGTTTCTATGTTTACTCTAGATTTACAATATCTATCGTTTACTATATATCAGGTGAACACCTCTCCTTACACTGATGAGAGGTAGGAGACAGAAATCCATCCCCGTGGCTGGTAATATCAAGCCTTTCTTACTGCGCAACCTACTTCGTCGAAGCAGGCGCCATCTTCCCCTACATCTCACTGCCTGAGTTGGGGCGGGACGTTCCGAGTAACAGACCTTGTTCAGACTCCGGAACTGAGTTTCTGCCATCAACAGTTGAATTTGCTACCTCTCTGATGGATCAACACTTAACCAGAGTGGATCTTGCTGAACTTTTGGCTGGACTAATGTCCAAGGCTGACTATACCGAACATGTTGCTGATCTGAAAACCACACTACGTGCTGAAATGGCCAAATATAAAGCTTACATGATGCTTCTTACCCAGTCACACAGCTTGAGGAAAATCAGACAAAAGATGCTGATCACTTTAACAACCTGGAGCAGTTAGTTCTCTAGCAGAGCGACATGATACAGCAGTTGCAAAGGTGAGTCGATGACTTAGATAATCGAGGACGCCGCTCAAACATCAGGATCAAGAATATCCCGGAATCTGTTCTGCCACAGAATTTGGTCTCAGCTGTCACCTCTCTTTTTAAACAAATCTTGGGGGATGATCACTCTGGCCCCATCCTGATTGATAGGGATCACCGAGTATTGAAGCCGAAAGATAATAATGGCGTGTTCATCAGATATGTTGTTGTATGATTACACTGATTGGATCTCAAAGATGCCATAATGCACAAATGCAGAGACCTTGGATCTGTCCAGTTCTCTGGGGTTAAAGTGTACTTGTTTAATGATCTTGCTCCTTGCACCCTCCAGATGCGCAGAACCATCAAGCCGCTCACGGAACATCTTCGAGCTCGCCAAATAAAGTACCGCCGGGGATATCCCTTTTCTTTACATACTATCCACGAAGGAATATTGGTTAATCTTTTCTCTCCCTTGGATGTTCCCACCTTCTGCAATGATCTTGGAATTTCGATCCCAGAACCTCGTTCCTCAACTGATGGAGCCATATTTAACAGATCTCAAAAGAGTGCTGAGGAGGATGCCTCTTCTCCAAATAATAAGAAGAAGCAACGCAAGCTTGATCTTCCTACTACCTCTGCCTCAGCGACTGCTGCCTGGATCTGAAGCCTACAACAGTTTTCAGTTTCTTATTCACTTGGATTCCGTTGGGACTTATCTCTCGGCAAGTCCGGATCCATGAAATGCCAGTCTGTGGCATCAACACAGCTGTGGAAAGTATTTTCTTTATAATATTTACCCTCTGCTGTTCCCTGATCTGTAGCCCTTGTTACCAGCTTTCTCATAATACATCTCCAAGTGTATGATCGTGCAGACCTGACGATCCCTTACTTTCACTGTGTACTTTACCCGTTACTTGCCAGAATCATGGGATTCCATCTAAGGAACTGATGTCCTTCACTCCTTTCCTTTGCCCTCTCTTTTATTGACTTCAGTTCGTCCCATTTTTTCCATCTGTTCTCACCTTGCTGTGACCAGTAATGTGTTATGTATTTTATGTTGTTGCTGCAAGGTCTCAATAAGCCATCTTGTCTTTCCTACATCTAGTCTTGCAACATTAGGCTCTAATATTGAAATCCTGAGACCATACTTTTAGACCCCTCTCATGTGGTACAATTAACTGTACCTTTAGCTTATTGATCCCCACAACCTTTCTTGATACCACTATATTTCATTAGGATAGTTGCGTTGTCCCATGACTCATTCTAAAAGGGAATTTTATCCCATTACTCTGGATGGCGCCTTGAGATTTTCCTAGCTACTCTTGCCTTGACCTTGTATTTCTTGCCTGTTTTCTCGACAATACACAGCGAGGCTATGTTTTCAATATCTATTGTATTTTGTTTTCACAGCAATTGTTTACTTATATATTGGGTATGTCTTTGAGGGTCAAACCAGCTTTCCCCATACCTATATACAAATTTCAGGAGCCCTGTTAAACGTAATACACTTTATACATCCAGTTTACAGTCAATTGCTTACTTTGACTCCCGTTTGGACTTCTCTCTGCCCAAATTCGGATACCTGACGACTCACCCTTTAATATACACACGGGAAAAAAAAAACAGGGGAAAAAAAAAGGAAAATGTTTTCGCTTTAGTATTTGCTACCCGCTGATACTTGATTCCTACCCCTTATTTCCAACTTTCTTGTAAACTATCCCTAGGGAGCGATCGTGCAGGCCTGACGATCCCTTACTTGCACTGTGTACCTACCGATCACATGTTGGATTGTTGAGTTCACATCTACAGGACGGATGCCCTTCAATCCTTCCCTTGCCCTCTCTCCTATTGTCTCAGTCCATCCCTCCTTTTTCCCATTAGTTTTTGTTTTATTGTAACCATTATCATTCTTTGTATTTTATGTTAGTGCTGCCGGATCTCAGGATGTCATTTTGTCCTTCTCTAAAGATGTTTATCCTATACTAGGCTCTAGTATTTAGTTTGGGGGCCACCTGTTACGGTTTTCTGACACTCAGACCAAGGTTAAAAGCAAAACACAGATTTATTGAAATAAAATTAAAGAACAGCGCCCCTGGGGGCCAGAACAGGTATAAACAATTAATGGCAGTAGTACAGGCCCAATAATGTAGGAGCAAATAGTAGCAAACACAATAAATGGAGATACAAGGGTTAATGCTTAAAGCAAACTGGTCAGTCTCTGTGATGGTGATTAGCCAACACCCAGTTGGTATTAACAGTCTCTGAGGTAGTACAAAGGAAGGTGCAGTATGCGACTGAACTGAATCACTCTCAGATACCTGTACAGAAAGACGCCCAATAATACAGTAAGGACTGACCAGAGCTAGAGCCAATACACCGGAGGAGGAGAGCCACTGCTGGAGCGAATGGGACCAGAACCTGGAACGCCCTTTAGGTCTGTCAACGGTGAAGACCCTGCAAGTGCCAACGGGACCAGAGCCAAGAGAACCCCTTGGGTGCCACAACGGAGGAGACACTGCACAAGCGATCTGGGAGCCAACGCACTGTCAGTGCGATACAGTAGCAGGACACAGTGAGCACTTGGAGACCAGAGCCAAGACACCCTTCCGGTGCCGTTACGGAGCAACACACTGCAAGAGCTAACGGAATGCCCAATAGCACCACGCGGTGCAACAACGGTAATGAACGAGCACCGAGATGGATAACTGCTCTGCTAGTGTTAACGGATAGGCTCGGTCACGGAGGCAACAGGCTCATAAAGTGTTAAATGGCTCGGATAGAACGCAACAAGCTTGGAAAGTGTACCGAGACAGGCTCAATATCGGAGGCAACCAGTCCAGCAGGGGTGTCTGACAGGTCCGGCAACAGAGGCAACAGCTCAACCAGGTATGCAGACTGGCTCGGTAATGGAGGCAACAGCTCAGCAAAACTAAACAGACTAGCTCGGTAACGGAGGCAACAACTCAGCTGCAGAGAAGTGATCAGTCAGGGCAATACTACCCACACAGTTCAGAATGTTGCCGGTAGGCGAATGAGGTCTCGCTGGAACACAGGAAATAATCACGGAGCAGGAACGTCAGCCAGAGCCGGGTCAATCACGGAGCAGGAACGTCAGCCAGAGCCAGGTCAATCACAGAGCAGGAACATCAGCCAAAGCCGGGTCAATCACGGAGCAGGAATGTCAGCCAGAGCCGGGTCAATCACGGAGCAGGAACGTCAGCCAGAGCCGGGTCAATCATGGAGCAGGAACTTCAGCCAGAGCCGGGTCAATCACGGAACAGGAACAGCAGAATAGTCAGACGAGCCGAGTCGGTACACAGTAACGCAGGAACACAGTAACAAAGGCGCAGGATCAGGAACACCACGAAAGGGCACCTGACAGGTGCCATAGACCCAGTATATAAAGGAACATCCTGGGCGGGCCAATCAGTCTCCTCCAATGCACAGGTACCATCACAGAGAGTGACAGGGAATCACGGGGACCGTGATAGTACCCCCCTCTCAAAGACCCCCTCCCCTGGCAGAGGGTCTGGGTTTCTGAGGATATTTAGAGTGAAAAATGCGCATTAATCTTGGCGCATGAAGGTCCCTCTGGTCGACCCACGAACGCTCTTCAGGCCTGTAACCCTTCCAGTGGACCAAATATTGCAATTTGCCTCTAAACCTCCTGGAGTCAATAATACTCTGTACTTCGTATTCCTGTTGGCCCTGAACATAAACGGGCCAATGAACCGGGGAGCCAATTTGTTGGATGGCACTTGCAGATTGAGATTCCTGGAGGAGAGCCATACCCTGTCCCCAACCTGGAAGGATACCGCTGGCAGCCGTCTGCGATTGGCATGCCGCTGATGTCTCTGGAAGGACTGGCTGAGGGACCTCTGCACCTGTGCCCAAGTGGAGCAGAGCTGCTCAATGTGCTCGTCCAGAGCCGGAATCTTTTGTGACTGAAACGAGTCCGGGAGCAAACATAGCTGGAACCCATAATTCATGAGAAATGGGGAGCTCCCAGACGATGAATTAACAGCACAGTTCCTGGCGAACTCTGCCCACGGCAACAGGTCGGCCCAGTTATCATGATGATCAGTCACAAAGCAGCGCAGAAACTGCTCCAGTCCCTGATTGGCACGCTCAGTGGCCCCGTTGGTCTGGGGATGGTAGGCGGAGGAGAAGGACAGTTGTATGCCCATTTGGCTACAGAATGCCCTCCAGAATCTCGACACAAACTGACTCCCTTGGTCCGACACTATCACTCTGGGAACCCCGTGCAAGCAAAACACTTCTCTGGCAAAAACTACTGCCAGCTCCTGGGCCGAAGGAAGACCAGAGAGGGGCACGAAATGAGCCATCTTCGAAAACCTATCTACCACCATCAGTATAAACGTATAGCCCTTAGATACCGGCAACTCTCCCAAAAAATCAATAGATATGTGGGACCATGGGCATTCTCCATTAGGCACTGGTTGGAGCAGGCCCACTGGGAGATGTCTGGGGGTCTTAGCGCGGGCACAGGTGGCACAGGCAGCAGTAAATGCGGAACAATCAGCTTTCAGGGAGGGCCACCAAAACACTTGTGAAAGAGACCATATCAACTGATCCCTCCCAATATGCCCAGCTGCCTTAGATGAGTGGTAGGTCTTGAGTAGACGGGTACGGAAAGGCTCATCCACAAAGCACTTGCCAACTGGGGTTTCTGGAAGTGCCCGTGCTTGAGACGCCAAAATTTGCTCCCCCAGTGGCGCAGTGATACTGGTGCGTACTGTAGCCAGAATCATATCTGGCTGAATAATAGGTACCGAGACTTCATCCCTCTCAATGAACCAGGCAGGTAGGACACTATGAAGTTGAACCGTGACAGGAATAGGGCCCACCTAGCCTGACGGGTGGACAGCCTTTTAGCCTCTGAGAGATAAATCAAATTTTTATGGTCCGTAAGAATTAACACCGGGGTTCTTGTGCCTTCCAATAAATGTCACCACTCCTTTAATGCCAGGATGATAGCCAACAATTCCCTATCACCAACCTCGTAATGGCTTTGGGCACTGGATAGCTTCTTGGAAAAGAACCCACAAGGTCTCAGGTTGCCACCCTCTTTGGGGCATTGAGAAAGAACTGCCCCTACCCCAACCTCAGAGGCATCTACCTCTAATGTAAACGGCAGGGTGGGATTGGGGTGGGACAGTATAGGGGAGGAGGCAAAAGCAGATTTTAGAGTCTCAAAGGCCTTCTCTGCTGCCTCAGACCATTGAGAAGGATTAGCGCCCTTGTGCATGAGGTCAGACAGAGGTTTTACAATGGTGGAAAAATTCTGAATAAATTTTCTGTAATAACTGGCAAAGCCCAAGAACCGTTGGATAGCTTTTAACCCTTTGGGCTGTGGCCATTGTAGGACTGCAGCCAATTTTTCTTGATCCATGGCAATGCCATCCTTAGATATCACAAACCCCAGGAAGGGTACTTTGGAACTGTGAAATTCACATTTTTCTAATTTACAGAACAATTTCTTCTTGCGTAAATGGAGCAGAACCTCTGACACATCCTGTATGTGCTGGGTTAGGTTAGCAGAGTGAATCAATATATCGTCAAGGTATACGACTACACAGGACTGTAGCATATCACAGAGGATATCATTGCTGAACTCTTGAAATACGGCAGGTGCATTACATAATCCAAAAGGCATCACTAGATATTCATAGTGTCCTGACCTAGTATTGAATGCCATTTTCCACTCATCTCGGGCCCTGATCCTTATCAGGTTGTTGGCGGCCCGTAAATCGAGTTTAGTAAATATAGAGGAGCCTTTCAAACTGTCAAACAACTCCGTAATGAGTGGTATGAGGTATGCATTCTTGGACAAGAGCTTATTTAGTCCTCGGTAATCAATACATGGTTGTAATTCACCATTTTCACAAAAAAGAACCCTGCACCTGCCGGAGAGGATGATTTGGAATGATTCCCCTTTCGAGGGCATCTCAATGTATTCCTCCATGGCCTTATTTTCCTCACAGGACAATGGGTACGTCCTGCCCCTCGGTGGCACCACCCCCGGGGGCAAATCAATAGCGCAGTCATAAGGCCTATGTTGCGGTAATGCGCTAGCCTCTCCCTTACTGAATACGTCACTGAACTTGCTATATTCAGTTGGCACGGAGGGAGAGGTACACATGATCTTGACCGGATGTGACAAACAGTGACTAGTGCAGTATTCAGACCAAGACTTAACCTCGCATCTTTGCCAATCAAACTGGGGGTTGTGCAGCAATAACCATGGGAACCCCAGAATGACCGCGTGATGGGGTGAGTGTATGATCTGGAAACATACCTCCTCCCTGTGGAGAGCCCCAATTGACATAGTGATAGGAGTAGTTTCCATAGTGATGAAGGCTGGTTCTAGAGGTCTGCCATCAATGGCCTCAATGGCTAGCGGAGTATTTCTTTTAGACAAGGGAATATTGTGCCGTTCAGCAAAAGCCCGGTCCATGAAATAGCCTGCTGCGCCAGAATCTACCAGAGCTAGTACCTCCACAGCTTGATCACCCAGGAAAAAACTCACCTGGATGGTGGGTTTTTTGGTACAGGAGTCTGGGGACAATTGTACACCACCTAGGGCCTGTCCCCCAAGGTACCCTAGGTGCGTGCGTTTCCCGGCCTTACCGGACATGTACGTAGTATGTGCCCATTTTTGCCACAATATAGGCATAAGCCTTGCCTTTTGCGGTGTGCCCGCTCCTCCTTAGAAAGTCTGGTGAACCCAAGTTGCATAGGTTCACCAGGTTCGTATACCCGGTCAGGAGGATTGGGAGGCGAGGGTGGGTTCAAAGGACTATCGTGCCCATAGCTTCTGGATTTTGCCCTTTTTGCCAAGCGTCTCTTGCGAATGCGAGTGTCAATGAGCATAACGTAGTCGATATACTCGTCTAAGTCGCTAGATACATCTCTGGCCGCAATCTCATCTTTAATAGAGTCTTATAACCCTTGGGCAAAGGCTGCCACCAGTGCCTCATTATTCCAGCCTACCTCTGCTGCCAGTATCCGAAATTCTATAGCATAATCGCCTACAGAACGATCGCCCATTTGTATCTCCATCAATCTTTTGACAGCAGAGGCGGCTCTCCCAGGTAACTCGAATACTCTCCGAAACTTTGTGACAAACTCATAGAAGTTCAGAGTACATGGTTTGGCATTCTCCCATAAAGGGTTAGCCCATGCCAGGGCTTTACCTGTTAATAGAGATATCATGAACCCCACCTTGCTACGGTAGTTCGGGAAGGCATGAGGTGTCAGTTCAAAGAATATCTCTGGTTAATAAACCCCCGGCACAGAGTGGGTTCGCCATTGTATCTTAACGGTAACGGTGCCGCCGCCGTTAAACTTCTGGAAGGAACAGCAATTTGCCCAGCATGAGTATCCGGTGTCAGAACTGGGGGGACCACCGGATTTTGGTTGGGTTTATCGAGGTGTACCGTACGTTCTAGTAATGTCTGCATGGCCAGTGCCAACTGGTCCAATCGTTGCTCGTGAACATCCATCCTCCAATGGAGGTTCTGTGTATTACCGTCACCCTTACCGTCTGAGGTCATGGCCCTTTCGTACTGTTACGGTTTTCTGACACTCAGACCATGGTTAAAAGCAAAACACAGATTTATTGAAATAAAACTAAAGAACAGCGCCCCTGGGGGCCAGAACAGGTATAAACAATTAACGGCAGTAGTACAGGCCCAATTAGGAGCAAATAGTAGCAAACAGAATAAATGGAGATACAAGGGTTAATGCTTAGAGCAAACTGGTCAGTCTCTGTGATGGTGATTAGCCAACGCCCAGTTGGTATTAACAGTCTCTGAGGTAGTACAAAGGAAGGTGCAGTATGCAACTGAACTGAATCTCTCTCAGATAGCTGTACAGAAAGGCACCCAATAATACAGCAAGGGCTGACCAGAGCTAGAGCCAATACACCACTAGGGTGATATAACAGAGGAGAGCCACTGCTGGAGCGAATGGGACCAGAACCTGGAATGCCCTTTAGGTCTGTCAACAGTGAAGACCCTGCAAGCGCCAATGGGACCAGAGCCAAGAGCACCCCTTGGGTGCCACAACGGAGGAGACACTGCACAAGCGATCTGGGAGCCAACTCACTGTCAATGCGATACAGTAGCAGGACACAGTGAGCACTTGGAGACCAGAGCCAAGACACCCTTCCGGTGCCGTTACGGAGCAACACACTGCAAGAGCTAATGGAATGCCCAATAGCACCACGCGGTGCAACAACAGTAATGAACGAGCACCAAGATGGATAACTGCTCTGCTAGTGTTAACGGATAGGCTCGGTCACGGAGGCAACAGGCTCATAAAGTGTTAAATGGCTCGGATAGAACGCAACAAGCTTGGCAAGTGTACCGAGACAGGCTCCATATCAGAGGCAACCAGCCCAGCAGGGGTGTCTGACAGATTCGGTAACGGAGGCAACAGCTCAACCAGGTATGCAGACTGGCTCGGTAATGGAGGCAACAGCTCAACAAAACTAAACAGACTAGCTCGGTAACGGAGGCAACAGCTCAGCTGCAGAGAAGTGATCAGTCAGGGCAATACTACCAGCACAGTTCAGAATGTCGCTGGTAGGCGAACGTGGTCTCGCTGGAACACAGGAAATAATCACGGAGCAGGAATGTCAGCCAGAGCCGGGTCAATCACGGAGCAGGAACGTCAGCCAGAGCCGGGTCAATCACGGAGCAGGAACAGCAGAATAGTCAGACGAGCCGAGTCGGTACACAGTAACGCAGGAACACAGCAACAAAGGCGCAGGATCAGGAACACCACGAAAGGGCACCTGACAGGTGCCATAGACCAAGTATATAAAGGAACATCCTGGGCGGGCCAATCAGTCTCCTCCAATGCACAGGTACCATCACAGAGAGTGACAGGGAATCACAGGGACCGTGATACCACCCTTTTAGATTCCCATATATGGTACGCTACCCTGTACCTTTAGCTTATTGATTATCACATAACATTCCTGATTTCTTTCTATTCTATCAGGATAATATCGGGGACCCAGGTTTCATTCTAGCAGGAAGCCTTATTTCCTCAAATGTGGATGGCGTCTTGAGATTCAGCTAATAGCTCTCCCTTTACCCTGTTTTCTCATCTGTTTCTTAACTTAATAAAAGGTGAAGCAATGTACTCAATATTTGATATCTGTTTCTATGCCTATTGTTTATTTATATGCTGTATATACCTTTGAGAGTTCAACTTGTTTGTACAACATCTACGTATAGCTCTCAATGTTCCTACTTAAGTTAGTACATTTAATGTACTGCTGGTCTAGTACACCTCTTGAGACCTTTGCACTTGAGTTTTATTTCCCTCTAACACATACCTTCTTTATTGTATACTCTTAAGGCAGGGTTCAAAATTTCAAGTCCTGAGCTACTAGCCAGGCCTGAAAAGTTACTCGCCACCAGTTTCCACTCCTAGCCCCACCCATATCCCTGCCTTTAACCCCACCCATATCCCCACCTTTAACCCCACCCATTGCAAGTTTTCTTTGATGAAATGATACTGTTGTTCTATGTTTTATTCAGCATATGGCACAGGGGACAGAAATTGTGCAAAATTCCAACTGTTTTAACCCCCTGAATGCTAGCAAGGTCTACAACATATTAGCCTCTCAAGCATTATAGCAGTTAAATGCTTCATTTAAATAATGTGAAATTTTTTTAGGACCCACTACTTCTCTTCACGACACGGTACTGTTGATTTGCAACACTTTGTCTTTATACATATAGGCCATAGTAAGCAACACAATGCTTAACCTTTTAAAGGCCATACAATGGTCTAACAATAGCGCCACTGTAAAATATCAGGCTATAGAGGTACTTCTAACAAAAAAGTCAAGCTGCAATAACTTCACATGGAAAACTTTATTGCAGTGACAGTAATGCACAAGACAAAACTGCACAACTTTGTTAGCACTGTTTCATATAGTTCTGTTAATGGGACAGTAACACTTTATTTTGACTGTACATGTTCTGCAAGTGCATAATATGTATTGTCAGTTTGACTATATATATATTATGCACTTGTAGAACATGTACAGGCAAAGTAAAGGGTCACTATCATTGGCAAAGTACACAAAGCAGGATGATTGCAGCATGCTGCAACTGTACAGTGACAGCATAATAACCTATTCCTGTTATGTTTCTGCTATTTATATGAACTACAACATATAAAATCTCAACTTTTCTCATGTAATTTCATTGCATCAAAAGCTGGGATGATAGAAGTTGTAGTCCCAACTACAGAAGGTCCAACTATGAACTAGCCTTGCAATTAAGGGAATGATGCTAAGGTAAGGCAAGTGCTGAGGTAATATGTATCTCTTCAATTGTCATTGTGCTACAATGGCCAGCAGAGGCTGATGGTAGTTGCAGTACAACAACAGCTAAAGAGTTACATGTAGGGGGTAACTACTTATCACTACAGCCATTCTGTGGGGGGGACTACAGACAAGCTTCTGAGGCACTCAACAGGTCCTTGGGTAGTGTGTCTTGAGTCTTCCCGAAAGCCCCATCTCTATAAGAAACCACAACAGCTTCTCCTTCTCTCTTCTGGTAGTATTAGGCGTTCCTCTAGGCCCCACAATGCCTAGTGTCAACCATGCCAGTGGCAGCTTTGAGTGCTGAGGCTGCTGGTATTATATAAGGTCAGAATTATCAACTCAACGGAATTCAGCATCTTGGCCAGCCTACCACCATCTTTTCACTTCAATGCCAGGCACTGAGGCAGTCTACTCACAATCTGTCGCAAACAGCACTCACATGTCGTGGCCATGACCCTCCACCCCATGCAATAAACTCGAGCGGCTCCACTCAAGAGACTCATCATCTGGCGGATTGATTTGGACAAGTGACAGCTAGGCTATTAATTAAAGTTTCACCAGAACTCAGTTCTCAGAAGTGTCGTCGGTCGCTGCAGTGCTCAGCCACTCAAGGAATTATTGCTCTTCCTTCCAGTCTGTCTCTATTAGGCATTAACCGGCTTGCCGTTTTTTAAAGTGACAACAACCTGCCACAGAGAATACTCCTCCTCTTACACTATCAGGGAAGCTCCGGTGGCACTCAGGATCTCCTCGTATCATGACCCAGCATCCTGGATCTAATAGCTCCGCTACCCTTCAAGTTGGCATTCTTACTGAGGTATACACTGTCTTAGATTCATGTATGCTGCAGTAAGAACACCAACTTGAATGGGAGCGGAGCTATTAGATCCAGGACGCTGGGTCACGATACAAGGAGATCCTGAGTGCCACCGGAGCTTTCCTGATAGTGTATGCTGCAGTAAGAACATCAACTTCAAGAGTAGATATTAGACCCAGGGCGCCGGACCTTGATAAACCTCTCCCAACTCTAGAATGCTTCCTTTTTCATACAGGGCTTCAATTTCCACTCGCCCTCACTCAACTTCTACTCGCCAAATGCGAGGAGGTGAGTGGAAATTTTGAGCCCTGCTTAAGGTACGGGAGTTCATTATGATGTAACAGTTCTTGACCTCTAAGAGCTCTAGTGGCTTTTCCCACTTCATATAATCCTAGTACCTGATGACAACAGTTTCCTGGGTCTCCCCTACCCACTCTTCCTTGCACAGACATGTAATATCTAACAAGAATATCTTTCCGTGCAACTGGAATAATATCTGACTCATTTGATTTCCCCTACGATCTATTAGCTCATGAATACTAGCATCTTTTTGTCATGGTAACCGGTACGAAATGAAGGTCAGACACATGTAATATATGATAAAAACCACCTTTATTAAAGATACAATAGTAATGGTATGATAATACCCCAGCAAGCCCCAGAACATGAAACTGTCAGGCCAAGAACTAATACCCAGACTGATACTGAGTGGAGGCATGTACTACTCATGTGGGAGTAGAGAACCAGGCTATGGATCTAGGATGGATAGGCGCCCAACGGGATAGTATACTTATTGCACAGTACAGAATGGAGACAGTGGCAAACAGAGTGGAGGACAGCACAAGTCACAGTACCGCAATGTGAATAGCCCAATGAGTCGGATGCAAGAAGTGAGTAGACAGCCAGAGTTACAGTTCAGAACCAGAATGGATAGTCAGACAAGCCGGGTCATACACAGAGTGAGTAGTCAGCCAAAGCCACAGGTCAGAACTGGTGTGGATAGTTAGACAAGCCGGGTTCAACATGGAGCGAGTAGTCAGCCAGGGCCACAGGTCAAAACCTGTGTGGATAGTCAGACAAACCAGGGTCATACACAGAGCGATAGGTAACTAGAGCCACAGGTCAGAACTGGTGTGGATGGGCAGACAAGCCGGGGTCATCCACTGAGTGATAATGGAAGCCAAACCAGGGTCACAACGAGGAGCAAACTAAGCGAGTAATCACAGGAACCCCACGTAAGGGCAACTAGCCTTAGGCCAAGGGAAGTTCATATAGGTCCAAACGGACACTGTTATAGTACCCCCTTAACGACCTCTCCCCCGCTGAAGAGGGACAGAACCAGCGGGATAGCGGGAGAGTAATGCACGGATAAGAGTTGGAACATGTAAGTCCCTTTGGGGCACCCAGGTTTGTTCCTCTGGGCCATAGCCCTTCCGATATGCCAGATACTGCACCTGGCCTCTGACTCTACGTGAGTCCAAAATATTTTGCTCCTCATATTCCTCGTGGTCCCCAACTCTGACAGGCCTGGGACGAACAGGAGCAGTAGTGTAACGATTGCACACCAATGGTTTAAGTAGCGATACATGGAACATTAGAAATGCGTATGTTAGCTGGGTGTTCCAGGGCATAGGCTACAGGGTTAACTCACAAAGAACCCGAAAGGGGCCTACAAACGAAGAGCCAGTTTCCTACAAGGCACTTGGAGGTTAAGGTTGCAAGAAGATAGCCAGACTCTCTCTCCCACCTGGAACACCAGAGATGGCAACCATCTATGGTCTACGTGTTTCTTATTGCGCTGCGTGGACCTTTGCAGGGATCTCTGAACCCGTACCCAAGTGGAGCAGAGTGCCCTCAAATGCTCGTTCAGAGCTCGGATTTTTCTGTACCTCAAAGGATTCAGGAAGAAGTGAAGGTTGAAACCCGTAATTTATCAGAAACGGGGAGTTCTGAGACTGTGTTCCCTTCAGAGACAGGCAGTTCCACCATAAAATCAATTGACAAGTGAGGCCAAGGCTGTTCCCCATTCAGAACGGACTGAAGGAGCCCCAACGGAAGGTGTCTGGGGGTCTTGGTCTGGGCACAAGTCGCACAAGTGGCCACAAAAGCAGAACAGTCTGCGCTCAGACTGGGCCACCAGAATGTCTAGACATGGACCATGTGAGTTGATCTCTACCAATGTGCCCAGCTGCCCTCGAGGTATGGTACGTATCTAATAATTTTGTACATAGAGATTCGGGCACAAAGCATCACTTGGCTTATCCACTGATGCGGAGGCTTGTGCGGCCAATATCTCCTCACCCAGTGGAGAGGTAATACTTGTGCGACTAGTAGCCAATATCCTATCAGGGGGAATGACAGGAGTTGGAGGACTCTTGTCCTCAGAATCCACCCCGAACTGCTGGGAAAGAGCATCCGCCTTAATATTCTTAGTGCCCGGAAGGTAAGAAACCACATAGTTGAACCTCAATAAGAACAAGGCCCATCTGGCCTGTCGTGGAGATAACCTCTTGGCCTCAGACAGATATGTGAGGTTCTTGTGGTCTATCAGAATCAAAATCGGAATTCTAGTTCCCTCTACTAGATGCCGCCACTCCTTTAAAGAGAGAATAATGGCTAGCAGTTTGCAATTGCCTACATCATACAGATTCTCAGTTTTAGACAATTTTTTTTTAAAAAACCCACATGGAAGTAAAGGTTTACCGGGCCCTGCGTGCTGGTACAACAACGTGTCTACTCCAGACTCTGAAGTGTCAACTTCCAGGGTAAAGGGTAGGGTGGGATTCGGATGTGACAGAATAGGTGCTTTGGCAAAAGCGGACTTCAGGTTTTCGAAGGCTTGCAGGGCACTGGATGACCCCCTTGTGGGTCATATCAGTGAGGGGTTTTACCACAGTAGAGAAGTTTTGTATAAACTTCCTGTAGTAGTTTGTGAAACCTTGGAAACACTGTATGGACTTCAATACCATAGGACATGGCCATTGCAAGACAGCAGAAAGATTTTGCGGGTCCATGGCTAGACTGGAGGAGGAGATAACGTACCCAAAGAATGTCACCTGGGATCTATGACATTCTCATTTCTCCAACTTGCAGAATAATTTGTTCTCCCTCAACAGCAGTAAGACCAAAGACACTTTAGCCCGATGGGTCTCTAGGTTCAGAGAATGGATCAGAATGTCGTCCAGGTAGACAACGATACACCTTTGCAGCAAATTTCTCAAGGCATCATTTATGAATTCTTGGAAGACAGCAGGAGCGTTTCACAATCCGAAGGGCATCACCAAATATTCATAGTGCCCGCTCCGGGTGTTAAATTATGTCTTCCACTGGTGGCCCTCTTTTATAATTACAAGATTGTAAGCGGCTCAGATATCGAGCTTAGCAAATACTGTGGAGCCCTTGATCCGATCAAACAGCTCGGTGTTTAAAGGAATAGGGTAGGCATTCTTGACCATCAGCTTATTTAAGGCCCTAAAATTGATACATGGTATCACGGTGCCCGTGATTGCTGCATTTCTGTGTCTATTACCTGTAGGGGGCTCCCATTGGCTGTCTTCCTTTAGCCCGCCTCACATTGCCTATTTAAACTGAGTTTGGGCACCCTTTGGTTGCCCTTTCTTGGTGTCTCAGACTGCATACTCTTTCACCATGCTACAGAAGCCTGATGGGCCTTTTGTTGTGTTCCTGGTTTCCTGAGTTTGTCCTGTTCCTGAGACTCCTGTCTGTTCCTGGTTTCCTGAGTTCGTCCTGTTCCTGAGACTCCTGTCTGTTCCTGGTTTCCTGAGTTCGTCCTGTTCCTGTGACTCCTGTCTGCTGTACTTGTTCCAGTGTCTGTTCCGGTTGAAGACGTCCGAGGTTGCTGTTTCCTGCTGCCAGTCTCCATTCCCGTTCCTGATCCGGTTGACCGTCTTTGTGCTGGTTCCTGCTCATCTCCTGTGTCCGGTGCCTTCATCTGTGGCGACCTTGTTCACCTGTTGGTTCCCAGAGTGCAGACGCTGGTTCGCTCCACTGCGTTGTGGCTACTACACTACTAGTCTGTTGGTTACTAGCGTGCGGGAGCTGGTTTGCTCCATTGCCTTACGGCTCTATACAAAATTATCTGTTGGTTCCCAGTGTGCGGACGCTGGTTCACTCCACTACCTCACGGCCTACTATATGCATTGTTGGTTCCCAGCGTGTGGACGCTGGTTCGCTCCACTGCCTTGCGGCTACTATACTCTAGTCTGTTGGTACTAGCGCGCAGGTGCTAGTTTGCTCCGTTGCCTTACGGCTCTATACACTACTATCTGTTGGTTCCCAGCGTGCGGACACTGGTTCGCTCCACTGCCTTATAGCCTACGATACATCTAGCCTGTTGGTTACCAGCGCACAGGCTCTGGTTCACTCCATTGCCTTCTGGCTATTATTACTCTATCAGTTGGTTCCCAGCATGCGGACGCTGGTTTGCTCCACTGCCTTGCTGCTTCCTTGTATTAGAGTGTTGGTTCGCTCTATGACCTGAAGGTCTATTTACATCCAGCCTGTTTGTTCCCAGCTTGAGTGCGCTGGTTTACTCCTCTGCCTCACGGCTTACGATTCATATAGTCTGATGGTTCCCAGTGCGCTGTCCAAACCTAGACAGCTAGTTATTCCCTCGGTACACAGGTACTGGGGTGTGCAGACTACCTGGTAATACCACTGGGTCTTGTAGCCTCTACCTACCATCTCCATACTGTCATTGTCACCTGACAGTTATTGAGGCCACTGTGGTTGACACTTCCTCCTTAGGCTGCCTTGCCCGGTATATTGGTAGGGCCGGTAGAACCTTCTATTATTCCATCCTGAGGTTGCCTTACCAGGTATATTGGTAGGGCCGGTAGAACCTTCTATTATTCCATCCTGAGGCTGCCTTGCCCGGTATATTGGCAGGGCCGGTAGAGCCTGTATCAGCTGGTGATCCGTTAGGCTGCCTTGCCCAGTATATTGGCAGGTCTGGTAGAGCCTGTATTCCCCTGACTGACTATTAGGCTGCCTTGCCCAGTATATTGGCAGGGCCGGTAGAGCCTGTATTCTCCTGACTGTCTATTTGGCTGCCTTGCACGGTATATTGGCAGGGTCGGTAGAGCCACCTTTTCATTGCTTGCCCAGGCTGCCTTGCCGGTATATTGGCAGGGCCGGTACAGCCTGATTAGCTATTGATATTACCTATTTGCCATTCTATGTATTGTATGTATATGTATAAAATCCTATGGGATTATCTTAAACTTTTCAATAAAGTTGTGTTTTTACCTAACCTTGCGTCTGAGAGTCTTAACAAACCGTGACACATGGTCTTAGTTCCCTATCCTTCTTTTTCACGAAAGAGAGGAAGACTTGTGAATTATACTCCTGGACAAGGCATCTACCATGTAGTCTTCCATAGCTCGTTTCTCCTCCACCGACAAGGGATAAACACGAACCCTAGGAGGTCTGGCACCCAGAACAAGATCAACAGTACAATCGTATGGCCTATGCCGGGGCAATGTACTGGCCTCTACCTACTTGCACTGAGGGGACCAAGATACAATGTCACACGTCTGCCTATCAATCCTTGAATTGTGTAGCTGCAACCAGGAAAATCCCAGAATAATAGTGTAATGAGGTGAATGGATGACCTGGGACTGTAAGGTCTCCACGTGAAGAACCCCTACCCTCGTGGACAAGGAACAAGTCTCGTGGGTTACCTGTGCAGGTTGTAGGGGTCTCCCGTCAATGGCCTCAATAGCCAACGGAAAAGA
Source organism: Rhinophrynus dorsalis (assembly GCA_037306005.1). Classification (NCBI taxonomy): domain Eukaryota; kingdom Metazoa; phylum Chordata; class Amphibia; order Anura; family Rhinophrynidae; genus Rhinophrynus; species Rhinophrynus dorsalis. Next base: position 134,542,352 of record CM074723.1, on the reverse strand, counting down.
GCGAGGTAGCAGCGGAATCGAATGCTGGCCTGCAAAGTCTGTGTCAATAAAAAGCCCAGCGGCCCCTGAGTCTAGCAAAGCTGGAGCAACCACAGAGGACTCAGTCCAAGACAGAACTACCTCAAGGACTAGCTTGCCTTGAAGACTCTCTGGGGACTGTGATACTCCACCTAGGGTCTGTGCCCTACGTAACCCTAGGTGCGAATGTTTCCCGGACGGACAGGACAAGAGCACAACAAGTGACCAGGCTTCCCACAATATAAACAGAGGCCCTCCCTCCGGCAGAGTGCCCTCTTCTCCATCGAAAGGCACATAAACCCATAGATTCTCTTCTAGTGGAGTCAGAACCGGGAGGCATGGGAGACGAGGGAGGATTGGGTGGGTTCACAGAGCTGGGAGCCAACCAGGATGGAGGCCTACGCATTTGTTCATTGAATGATGGTCTCTCCCGGATTCAGGTATCTAACAGAATGATAACCGAAATCAGCTCCTCCAGATCACTTGGCAGCTTACGGGCTGCAATCTCATCTCTGATCGAGTAACTTAGGCCCTGGGAGAATGCGGCTACAATTGCTTTATTATTCCATCCTACCTCCGCTGCCAGAGTATGGAATTCTATTGCGTACTCCGCCACTGTATGTGTGCCTTAGCAGATGGTTTTAAGCTGTTTGGCAGCAGAGGTAGCCCAACCCTGAACGTCAAGGACCCTACGAAACGAGGCCACAAACTCAGTGAAATTGTAAATGACAGGTTTGTCTGTCTCTCAAAGAGGATTCGCCCATGCCAATGCCTTGCCCGACAGGAGGGAAATCAGGAGTCCCACTTTACTCCTCTCACTCTGGAATGCATGTGGTACAATCTGTAGAAAGATCACCAGTGGGGTGAGGAACCCCGGAAGAGTATAAGTTCCCCCTCCTAGCATTGAGGCAACGGAGTGGACCCAGATAAGCCTCCTAGCAACACGAACCTCAGAGGTAGCAAGAACAGCCAGTGCCAAGTCTGGGGAGGCCACGGGTTGCCGAGCAAAACGATCCAGCTGTGCAGTTCGGTTTAATAACGTTTGCATGGCCAAAGAAAACTGATCAATTTGTTGATCCTGCAAGGCCATCCTGGATAGGATGCTCGGAGAAGGTGGATTGCCTGTACCTTCAGTATTTATTGGCCCTCACGTACTCTCACGGTAACCAGTACGAAATGAAGGTCAAACACAAGTAATATATGATAAAAATCACCTTTAGTAAAGATACAATAGTAATGGTATGATAATACCCCAGCAAGTCCCAGAACATACAATTAACAGGCCAAGGTCCAATACCCAGACTGACACTGATCGGAGGCCTGTACTACTTAGATGGGAGTAGAGAACCAGGCTATGGTTCTCTCTTAGGATGGGTAGGTGCCCAACAGGGTAGTATACTTATTGCGCGGTACAGAATAGACAGAGTGGCAAACGGAGCAGAGGACAGCGCAAGCCACATTACCGTAATGCAAATAGCCTGATGAGTCGGATACAAGGAATGAGTAGACAGCCAGAGCTACAGTTCAGAACCAGAATGGATTAACAGACAAGCCGGGTCATACACTGAGTGAATAGTCAGCCAGAGCCACAGGTCAGAACCGGTGTGGATAGTCAGACAAGTCGGGGTCATACACGGAGCGATAGGTAACTAGAGCCACAGGTCAGAACTGGTGTGGATGGTCAGACAAGCCAGGGTCATACACGGAGCGATAGATTACTAGAGCCACAGGTCAGAACTGTGTGGATAGTCAGACACGGAGCGATAACAGAAGCCAAACCAGGGTCACAACGAGCAGCAAACTAAGCAAGTAAACACAGGAACACCACATAAGGGCAACTGGCCTTAGGCCCATGGAAGTACATATAGGCCCAAACAGAGGCGGTAATCAATTAGTCAAATGAATGCATGCGTATAAACTGGCACCAGCGTTCAGAGACAGAAACGCACGCCTGCACCCGGAACCCTCAGACAGAGCAGCGAACATAGCACGAGGGTAGCTTGCAGCACAGCACTGTGATACATTTATGGTCCTCCCAGCTAGGTGCAGACTCTCCAACACCCCTTCACTCACTTAACATTTCCTTGACGGATTATCCCTTGACAGTCAATACCCACGGTCTGAACTCTTCTGGTAAGCTCTCCATAGCCCTCTCATACTTTGATAAACTAGCTGCAGATATAGTCTTCATCCAGGTAATGCATTTTTGTGCTTCTGCAATTCAGCACTTTCATAACCGCAACTGTTAAGTGAGTAATATAGGGGGTACTCACTGTTCGGATGCAGGAACCCAGAAGCAGGATAGTCCCTCTTGCTGGAGCAGCACACAGGGAGAAGGTCTTGAGAGAGACCACAGACCCCTCCCTGGGGTGAACTGCAAGCACGGGCAACGGGAAGAGGAAGAAGGAGGGTCAAGTGAGAAAAGCCGGAGTTAGGATGACAGAAGTCAAAAAAGTTCAGAAGTCACGCCAAGGGGTCAGGATGCCAGAAGTCAGCGGTGTCCAGGAGTCAAGCCAAGGGGTCAGGATGCCAGAAGTCAGCGGTGTCCAGGAGTCAAGCCCAGGGGTCAGGATGCCAGAAGTCAGCGGTGTCCAGGAGGCAAGCCCAGGGGTCAGGATGCCAGAAGTCAGTGGTGTCCAGGAGTCAAGCCAAGGGGTCAGGAAGGATGCCAGCAATATATATATAAATATTTATACAACTATAGGAGCACCAAGAGACAACTAGGCACAGGGGAAGCCACAGTAACACAGAGCACCATGTCCTGGGATCTCAGTGCTCTTGTAGTGGTGGCTGTGGGCATGCTGGAGCTGAAGAGGGGCAGAGATGAGTGCCGCGTTGCCATAGTGACGCCCGGAAAGTCCTGGTCCCCTGTATATGACGCGCACACCAAGAAGGGCGCCGGATAGGGCTTGCTGCCGGTTCCGGGCAGGGGCATCTGTCCCCAGGGAACTGTGGAGGACTCAGGGAGGCAGCCGCGGCGGCGGGCGGCAAGGAGGCAGGGGCTGACCGCCCATGAAGGTGTGTTTACTGCGGGGGGAATGGCCGTGAATCCGACGGGGGGCCTGACAGCAACTATCCTACTTCCTATTTTTCCTCCGCCCCAGTCAATAAGAGGTGTGGGTGTCTTAATTAAATCTTCCCTATCATGGTCACTGTTAGAAGAATTATCTGACAATTCAGGGCAATACCTCATACTGAAAGGTCTTTTAAACAATAAATCTATCATCCTGGCTACTATCAGATTTCTTTACTGTTGCACTTTCTCAGAAAGTTAGATGAAATGGCAGATTGCCCCATCATTCTGGGAGGTGACCTTAAAGGGATAGTAATACTTCGTTTTAACTTTATTTTATTTTGTAGGCATTAAAAAAACATGAAGAATGATACAAGTCTTATCTCTGAAACCTTTATGGTTTAAGAGATATTCTCAAACAAAGTATCCCCCCCACCAGATCAGAAGGGAGATGCCCAGGTAGACTGCAGAGAGGGACAATCTTCAATTAAGATAAAGGGAAAAAGCTGAAAAACTTGTCAAGGGGGAAGGGCTTTCATTGTTTTCATACAAAGAAAATTGTCCCCTTCTGTTACCTGTCCTGTCATACAACCAGATTCACATCTGAGAAGAGATGGCTTACACTAGGTAAAAGGGGCGGGGAGGGGAACTTTGCTTGTGAATATCTCATAAACCATAAAGGTTTGAGAGATAAGACTTATATCATTCTTCATGTTTTTTTAATGCCTACAAAATAAAATAAAGTTAAAACGAAGTATTACTATCCCTTTAACATTACGCTTGACCATGTGTTAGACTGTTCTTCAGGTAAATCTCACCTCAAGCTTTCTCAATTATGCTCTTTGCGTCTCGCGTTGTCTCGTCTACAGCTGATAGACGTCTGAAGGACTCCCCATCAGATCGACCATGACTTAACCTTCTTCTCCCCACCTCACAATTCCTACAGTATGATAGATTATATCTTTATATCTTAACTAATGATGAGCGAGCACCCCAATGCTCGGGTGTTCGGGTGCTCTGACCGAGCGCCCCCGGAGGCTCGAGTGCTCGGCCGAGCACCCGAGCCCCATTGAAGTCAATGGGAGGACTCGAGCATTACACCAGGCACCCCCTGCTCTGATGAGGGGAGGGTGCCTGGTCCATAGGAAAAGGGCAGAAAAGGATGGAAACACCACAGAAATGGTTCAGGGACAGCATAGGGAGGATGTCTGGATGCATCTTGGACTCCAACATCGCTGCTGGGAACGATCTTTCGCCCGTAGTACGCCATTTTTACAGACTGACCGTAAAACACACAAAAAGGAAGATAAAAACGACTTTAGGCGAAAAATTGTTACCAAACAGTATTTGCTGTATATTTACTTGTATATCATCTGCAAATTCTCCCAAAAATTTCCTCGATTTTTCTGAACTGAGGCCATGATTAAGAGGGAAACGTGCGCAGAGGCAAATTCTCCCAAAAATTTCCTCGATTTTTCTGAACTGAGGCCATGATTAAGAGGGAAACGTGCGCAGAGGCAAATTCTCCCAAAAATTTCCTTGATTTTTCTGAACTGAGGCCATGATTAAGAGGGAAACGTGCGCAAAGGCAAATTCTCCCAAAAATTTCCTCGATTTTTCTGAACTGGGGCCATGATTAAGAGGGAAACGTGCGCTGAGCCGACCATCTAAAACATTATGGGTGAGGGTCTGCTGCGGAGCTGACCATCCTAAACATTATATGCGAAGGCCCGCTACTGAGCTGACGCTATAAAACATTATATGAGAGGGCCCGCTAGAGAGCTGACCCAATAAAACATTATATGAGAAGGCCCGCTGGTGAGCTGACCTATACAAAAATTGTCAAACTGCGCCCGCTGGTGAGCTGGCCCTATATAAAAATTATATCACTGGGCCAGCTGGTGAGCTGGCCCTATATAAAAATTATATCACTGGGCATATGGAAGAGAGTCAACCATATACCCGTTTTTTGGGTGGAAGGGGTGAATGGGAATACAGAGTATTCCCATCATTGTAAATAACATATATAAAGTGAGTTTATGTTCCCCCGGGGCTTTCCTCCAGTGGAGTGGAGAAGTCAGGGGAAATCCAGGCCTTGTTCATTTTTATAAGTGTCAACCTATCAGCATTTTCGGTGGAAAGGCAGATACGCTTATCTGTTATGATGCCACCAGCAGCACTAAATACCCGCTCAGACAGAACGCTGGCGGCAGGGCAGGCCAGCACCTCCAAGGCGTAGAGTGCCAGTTCATACCACGTGTCCAGCTTGGACACCCAGTAGTTGTAAGGCACAGAGGGATCATTGAGGACGCTGACACGGTCTGCTACGTACTCCTTCACCATCTTCCAAAACTTTTCCCTCCTTGTGACACTAGGCTGCGCATCAGGGTGAGGGTGCTGGCGGGGTGTCATGAAGGTGTCCCACGCCTTGGAGAGTGTTGCCCTGCCTTTGTCGGAACTGCTGTGTGCTCCCCTTTTTTCCCCTTCTCGGTTGGCCAAGGTAGCACGTACTCTGCCGCCAGTGTTGTCAGATGGAAAATTTTGGAGCAATTTTTCGACAAGAACCTTCTGGTATTGCACCATTTTGCTTGTCCTCTCCACCGGAGGAATGAGAGATGAGAAATTCTCTTTGTAGCGGGGGTCCAGAAGGGTGAACACCCAGTAATCCGTGTTGTCTAAAATGCGTATAACGCGTGGGTCACGGGAAAGGCAGCCTAACATAAAGTCAGCCATGTGTGCCAGAGTACCAACAGGCAAGATTTCGCTGTCCTCACCAGGAGGATGACTCTCAATCTCCTCATCCTCTTCCTCCTCTTCTGCCCACCCACGCTGAAGAGATGGAACTAAAGTTCCATGGCTACCCTCTGTAGCGGAGGCAACCGTGTCTTCCTCCTCCTCCTCCTCCTCCGCCTCCTCCAATTGTCGCTGAGAAGACGAAGTGAGGGTGCTCTGGCTATCACCTTGTGTAAGCTCTTCCTCCCGCATTTCCACCTCTTCCACATGCAAAGCGTCGGTTTTAATTGTGAGCAGCGAGCGTTTCAGTAGACACAGAAGTGGGATGGTTACACTGATAATAGCGTTATCGCCGCTCACCATCTGTGTCGATTCCTCAAAATTGCGTAAAACCTCACAGAGGTCTGACATCCATTCCCACTCCTCACTTCTGATTAGAGGAAGTTGAACGGAGAGGCGACGACCGTGTAACAGCTGGTACTCCACTACTGCCCTCTGCTGCTCACAAAGCCGGGCCAACATGTGGAAGGTGGAGTTCCAGCGCGTGCTCACGTCACACAGCAGCCGGTGAGCTGGCAATTGTAAGCGCTGCTGCAGCTTCAACAGGCCGGCTGAAGCTGTTGATGACTTACGGAAATGTGCACACACGCGGCGCACCTTGGTCAAGAGATCATGCAAATTGGGGTAGGTTTTTAGAAATCGCTGAACCACTAAATTAAATACATGCGCTAGGCATGGTACGTGTGTGAGCTTGCCGAGCTCCAAAGCCGCCACCAAGTTACGCCCATTATCACACACAACCATGCCTGGTTGCAGGTTGAGTGGCGAGAGCCACTGCTCGGTCTGGTGACTAATCCCCTGCAACAGCTCTGAGGCCGTGTGCTGTTTGTCCCCAAGACAGATCAGCTTCAGCACGGCCTGTTGACGCTTCCCCACTGCAGTGCTACACTGCTTCCAGCTACCGGCTGATGGGTGAGTGGCGCTGCGCGCAGAGAATTCGGAGGTGGAAACGGAGGAGGAGGAGCCAATAACGTAGGTGCTGGCGGAAACCCTGATGGAGGTAGGGCCCGCAATCCTCGGCGTGGGTAGCACCCGTGCCATCCCAGGGTCCGAGTCGCTCCCAGCCTCCACGACATTCACCCAGTGTGCCGTCAGGGAAATGTAGCGTCCCTGGCCACAAGCACTTGTCCATGTGTCAGTCGTTAAGTGGACCTTCCCAGTAACTGCGTTGGTCAGGGCACGGGTGATGTTACGGGACACATGGTGGTGTAAGGCGGGGACGGCACACCGGGAAAAGTAGTGGCGGCTGGGGACTGCGTACCGAGGGACAGCTGCTGCCATCAGGCTGCGGAAGGACTCAGTCTCCACAAGCCTAAATGGCAGCATTTTGATGGCCAGTAATTTGGAAAGGTGTGAGGTTAGTGCTATGGCCTGTGGGTGGGTGGCTGGGTATTTTCGCTTGCGCTCAAATGCCTGGGGTAACGACATTTGGACGCTGCGCTGGGACAGGGAAGTGGATGTGGTCGCTGATGGTGCTTCAGATGGTACAGGTGCAGGGCGGGAGGTATGCGGGCCTGCGCCTTCGACAGGCGATTGGCCGGCACCGAAAACAGGGGAAGAGGAGGCAGTGGTGTGGCCTGCAGACACAGATTGGCGATCCGGGCGTTCCTCCCACTTATTACGGTGCTTGGATGCCATGTGTCGGATCATGCTGGTGGTGGTGAGGTTTCTAGTGTTCATGCCTCGGCTCATTCTGGTGTGGCACAGGTTGCAAACTACAATTTTTTTGTCGTCCGCACTTTCCTTAAAAAAAATCCATACCGCGGAACACCTACCCCTTGGCAAGGGAGATTTACGCAAGGGGGTGCTCCGTGGAACATTTGCGGGCCAGTTTGGTGCGGTCCGCCTTCTTTCTGTAGCCACACCACTGCCTCTTCCAGCCTGTTGTGGTGCTGCAGATGGCTCACCCTCATGACTGCTGTCATCGCTCGGCTCTACACCTTCCCAGGTGGGGTCAGTCACCTCATCGTCCACCAAGTCCTCCTCCACTTCCTCACTCTGATCATCCTCCTCATGTCTTGATCCCACCACATAGTCATTGACAACTGTATATCATCCTCCTCATCAAGGTCTTGAGACAGTAATAGTGGTTGATTTAATGGCAACTGTGTCTCATCATCATCATCATCCACTTCCTTTGACCTTAAATGCCGTTCACCTCTGTCATCTTCTTGTGATTGGGTACCCTCTAGAGGTTGTGAATCAGGGCACAAGATGTCATGTTCCTCTGCAAGCGTGCTTGGAGAGAGGTTCAAATGAAGGATTGGTGATGAGACGAGCTCCTCACTATATCCCAGTGTGGGATCACTTCTTTGACCAGATCCTCTATGGTGGGAGGAAGGATGATCAGGGTGAGGATTATGTTGACCAGACTCTTGGCTACTGAGAGTGGACTTGGTGGAAGACAGGGTGGTGCTTAACCGACTGGAAGCAGTATCAGCTGACATCCAACCGACCACCTGTTCGCAGTGGTCGGACCTCGAGAGTGATGTCCTGCGACGCCCTGTAAACTGAGACATGAAGCTAGGTATGGTGGATGTCTTTCTGTCTTGTGCTCTGGCACCAGGCACAGTTTCTACGCATCCTGACCCGCGCCCTGAACTATCAGGATCACGTCCACTTCCCCGTCCCTTTTTACCCGCCTTCTTCATATTACACGGAATATGTGCTGCAAATCTGCAACTTTGCACAGTAAACAGAATGTTCTTCTTAACTGCGGCTACGCACAGTGAATGGAATATGTGACTTTGATATTTTACAGTTTGAACACTTAACAGAATATTCTCCTAATCTGAAACTTTGCACAGTAAACAGAATGTTCTTATTAACTGCGGCTACGCACAGTGAATGGAATTGTGACTTTGATATTTTACAGTTTGAACACTTAACAGAATATTCTCCTAATCTGAAACTTTGCACAGTAAACAGAATGTTCTTATTAACTGCGGCTACGCACAGTGAATGGAATATGTGACTTTGATATTTTACAGTTTGAACACTTAACAGAATATTCTCCTAATCTGAAACTTTGCACAGTAAACAGAATGTTCTTATTAACTGCGGCTACGCACAGTGAATGGAATATGTGACTTTGATATTTTACAGTTTGCACAGTAAACAGAATGTTCTTATTAACTGCGGCTACGCACAGTGAATGGAATATGTGACTTTGATATTTTACAGTTTGAACACTTAACAGAATATTCTCCTAATCTGAAACTTTGCACAGTAAACAGAATGTTCTTATTAACTGCGGCTACGCACAGTGAATGGAATATGTGACTTTGATATTTTACAGTTTGAACACTTAACAGAATATTCTCCTAATCTGAAACTTTGCACAGTAAACAGAATGTTCTTATTAACTGCGGCTACGCACAGTGAATGGAATATGTGACTTTGATATTTTACAGTTTGCACAGTAAACAGAATGTTCTTATTAACTGCGGCTACGCACAGTGAATGGAATATGTGACTTTGATATTTTACAGTTTGAACACTTAACAGAATATTCTCCTAATCTGAAACTTTGCACAGTAAACAGAATGTTCTTATTAACTGCGGCTACGCACAGTGAATGGAATATGTGACTTTGATATTTTACAGTTTGAACACTTAACAGAATATTCTCCTAATCTGAAACTTTGCACAGTAAACAGAATGTTCTTATTAACTGCGGCTACGCACAGTGAATGGAATATGTGACTTTGATATTTTACAGTTTGAACACTTAACAGAATGTTCTCCTAATCTGAAACTTTGCACAGTAAACAGAATGTTCTTATTAACTGCGGCTACGCACAGTGAATGGAATATGTGACTTTGATATTTTACAGTTTGAACACTTAACAGAATGTTCTCCTAATCTGAAACTTTGCACAGTAAACAGAATGTTCTTCTTAACTGCGGCTACGCACAGTGAATGGAATATGTGACTTTGATATTTTACAGTTTGAACACTTAACAGAATGTTCTCCTAATCTGAAACTTTGCACAGTAAACAGAATGTTCTTCTTAACTGCGGCTACGCACAGTGAATGGAATATGTGACTTTGATATTTTACAGTTTGAACACTTAACAGAATGTTCTCCTAATCTGAAACTTTGCACAGTAAACAGAATGTTCTTATTAACTGCGGCTACGCACAGTGAATGGAATATGTGACTTTGATATTTTACAGTTTGAACACTTAACAGAATGTTCTCCTAATCTGAAACTTTGCACAGTAAACAGAATGTTCTTATTAACTGCGGCTACGCACAGTGAATGGAATATGTGACTTTGATATTTTACAGTTTGAACACTTAACAGAATATTCTCCTAATCTGCAACTTTGCACAGTAAACAGAATGTTCTTCTTAACTGTGGCTACGTACAGTGAATGGAATATGTGACTTTGATATTTTACAGTTTGAACACTTAACAGAATGTTCTCCTAATCTGAAACTTTGCACAGTAAACAGAATGTTCTTATTAACTGCGGCTACGCACAGTGAATGGAATATGTGACTTTGATATTTTACAGTTTGAACACTTAACAGAATATTCTCCTAATCTGAAACTTTGCACAGTAAACAGAATGTTCTTATTAACTGCGGCTACGCACAGTGAATGGAATATGTGACTTTGATATTTTACAGTTTGAACACTTAACAGAATGTTCTCCTAATCTGAAACTTTGCACAGTAAACAGAATGTTCTTCTTAACTGCGGCTACGCACAGTGAATGGAATATGTGACTTTGATATTTTACAGTTTGAACACTTAACAGAATGTTCTCCTAATCTGAAACTTTGCACAGTAAACAGAATGTTCTTCTTAACTGCGGCTACGCACAGTGAATGGAATATGTGACTTTGATATTTTACAGTTTGAACACTTAACAGAATGTTCTCCTAATCTGAAACTTTGCACACTAAAAAGAATGTGCTGCTAATCTGCAACTTTGCACACTGAACAGAATGTGCTCTAATCTGCAACTTTGCACACTAAAAAGAATGTGCTGCTAATCTGCAACTTTGCACACTGAACAGAATGTGCTCTAATCTGCAACTTTGCACACTAAACAGAATGTGCTGCTAATCTGAGGCTAGGCACAGTGAACAGAATATGTGAAGTTTTTTTTTTTTATATCTCTGCCCCCCCACACAAAATAAACTGCTGCCCCCACACACAGTAGTCCTAAAAAGGACTTTTGGGTCTTTTTTTTTTTCAACAACACTTTTCTTCTCCCTACACTGACTTTCCCTTCCTATCCTCATCTCTCCCTGGCTAAGACTGAGCCGAACTCGCTGGTCAGGTGCTATACAGCACCCGATCACGGGTTCTGGCCAGCCAATCAGTGTAATGCCAGCAGCCAACATGGCTGCTGGCATTACACTGATGTCAGAGCCTCCCTGCACGTTTATTGGCTGCGCAGCAGCCGCGAAACGTGCGGGAAGGAGACCCGAACATGGCGGGCGAGCACATGCGGTACTCGTACGAGTACCGCCATGTGCCGAGCAGAGCGATGCTCGAGCCGAACCGAGCTTCGGCCGAGCATGCTCGCTCATCACTAATCTTAACAACTCCTGCACCTTGCCACTGCCTCCAATATCGAAACCAGCTTCTGGTCTGATCACTCGCCGGTTTCTTTTACTCTCTCATCCCCTGATCCTTCTAAATCTCCCACCAGCTGGTCACTCAGTGAAAGCCTTCTGTCTGATACTGCAATTTGTGATAACATGGAAAAAGTCTTGTCTGATTACTTTGACCTCAACCCCTCGGTATCAACCCCCATTATATGGGAAACTCATAAATGCATGGCTCAAGGGTATTTTAGCAAACATGGTGCATTAAACAAATGTCAGAAATGGCGGCAGGTTGATAACCTCCTAAACTCCATTAGATTCTTAGAATCTAAACAGAAAAAATCTCTCACCTTAGCTGACAAAGAGGAGCTCCTCTCAGCTAAAAATCCTTGAAACAATTACTACAGCAAAATGTGGTTAAATCGCATATGTGGCTTAAATGCAAACGTTATATTGAGGGTAATAAATGTGGTAATTTTGTTGCTTCTCTGGTTAAAGGATGTAGGAAGATGGGCATGGTGACAACCATTCAGAACAACTCGGGTTCCCTCTCCAAAACTGCACTACATTTAGAACAACCCTTCTCTCTCTTGGAACTGGAATTAGCACTCAAAGCTATGAAACCAAGCAAAAGTCCAGGTCCAGATGGATTTGCGATAATGTACTATCACACATTTGATAAGATTCTGTCTCCCCATATGCTCCGAGCATTTAATGATATCCTTGAGGGGGCCATCTTTCCTTCACAGTCTCTTGAAGCTCTGATAATGATTATTCCAAAGCAGGGTAAAGACCCACATGTTTGCAGCAATTGCAGACCTATCTCCCTTCTTAACACTATCTCCCTTCTTAATCATTTTTGCCAAAATTCAAGCAAAAAGATTGAGACCTCACCTCTCTCATCTTATTCATCCTTATCAGAGTGACTTCATCCCTGGGAGAGAAACTAGGCATAATACAGTCCTTGCGATTTTCCTTCTACATGGTGTAAAATCTAAACCATTGCCCCTTGCTCTCCTTTCCACAGATGCTGAAAAGGCATTTGACAGGGTCAGATGGTCTTACTTAGAGGCAGTTCTACGAAATTTAGGTTTGGGTCTGAGGATGCTATCTGCAATACTTAGGCCCGGATTCATCAAACTGCGGGAAGAGCAGCGTATCAAATACACTGCTCTTTGCCGCAATAATTGATGGATACCTTCGGGTATTCATCATTGATTTTGCGTACGCAAAGCAGGGAAACTTGCATAAATTGGTCAGTCATGGGGAAAAAGACATGTATACGCATACGTGAAAATGTGTATGCGTGTGTTTACCCTATGCACTCAAATGGGATACTCCAGCTTGAAGCTACCGAATCGCATTTACGGATCTATCTGGTCATCAGTTATTGAAGAATAAGCGATGGCCAGATAAAATCCGAAAGTTGTTGAATGTGCGAATGGTTAATATGCAGAGAAATCCTCTGATTTTCCTACGTATTGATCCATTCGCACCTTGATGAATCCAGGGCTAAGTCTATACGCTTCTCCCTCTGCCAAAGTTAATGTAAACAGGATTTGTTCTGATTGTTTTCCTATCACTAATGGGGAGAGACAAGGTTGCTCTCTCTCACCTCTTTTGTTTGTCCTAGCCCTGGAACCATTTCTCAACCTAATTCGACTTAACCCTCTAATTACAGGTCTTCGGGTCAAAGGTTGTGAATTCAAAACTGCGGTCTACGTTGATAACATTTTATTTTTGCAACAAATTCTCTTACCTCTCTTCCTGCCATTACCAAAGAACTAAATTCCTTTTGTGTCTCTCAGGCTAAGATTCATTTTTCAAAATCTGAAATCCTTAATGTTAATTTATCTCATTCCTAGCTTTCCTCTCTTCAATGTTCTCTCCCGTACGGCTGGTCTCAATCCTCATTGAGATACCTAGGGATCTCCATCTCTGGCCAACATGCCAATGCTTAATCTTAGGCCTTTAATTTCCTCTGTTAAAACTGACCTTGCTAAATGGTCTAATCTATGTATTTCTTGACTTGGGAGGGTTGACATTGTAAAAATGATGATTCTCCCAAGAATTCTGTACCTATTCAATGCCTTACCTATACATATACCAAATCACCTTCTATCTCAACTGTCTTCCTGCATCTTATCCTTTGTTTGGGCAGCCAAGCCTTCCAGATTAAGGCAAGATCTTCTCTGTAGACAATGGTGATGAGCGAGCATGCTCGGCCGAAGCTCGGTTCGGCTCGAGCATCGCTTTGCTCGGCACATGGCGGTACTCGTACGAGTACCGCATGTGCTCGCCCGCCATGTTCGGGTCTCCTCCCCGCACGTTTCGCGGCTGCTGCGCAGCCAATAAACGTGCGGGGAGGCTCTGACATCAGTGTAATGCCAGCAGCCATGTTGGCTGCTGGCATTACACTGATTGGCTGGCCAGAACCCGTGATCGGGTGCTGTATAGCACCTGACCAGCGAGTTCGGCTCAGTCTTAGCCAGTAAGAGATGAGGATAGGAAGGGAAAGTCAGTGTAGGGAGAAGAAAAGTGTGTTTGAACAACATAAAGACCCAAAAGTCCTTTTTAGGACTATTGTGTGTGGGGGCAGCAGTTATATTTTGTTTGGGGGGGCAGAGATTTAAAAAAAAAAATGTCACATATTCCGTTCACTGTGCCTAGCCGCAGATTAGCAGCACATTCTGTTTAGTGCGCACAGTTGCAGATTAGCAGCACATTCTGGTTAGTGTGCAAAGTTGCAGATTAGCAGCACATTCTTTTTAGTGTGCAAAGTTGCAGATTAGCAGCACATTCTGTTTAGTGTGCAAAGTTGCAGATTAGCAGCACATTCTTTTTAGTGTGCAAAGTTGCAGATTAGCAGCACATTCTGTTTAGTGTGCAAAGTGTAAAAAATAAAAGTCACATATTCCGTTCACTGTGCCTAGCCGCAGATTAGCAGCACATTCTGTTTAGTGTGCAAAGTTGCAGATTAGCAGCACATTCTGTTTAGTGTGCAAAGTGTAAAAAATAAAAGTCACATATTCCGTTCACTGTGCCTAGCCGCAGATAAGCAGCACATTCTGTTTAGTGTGCAAAGTTGCAGATTAGCAGCACATTCTGTTTAGTGTGCAAAGTGTAAAAAATAAAAGTCACATATTCCGTTCACTGTGCCTAGCCGCAGATAAGCAGCACATTCTGTTTAGTGTGCAAAGTTGCAGATTAGCAGCACATTCTGTTTAGTGTGCAAAGTGTAAAAAATAAAAGTCACATATTCCGTTCACTGTGCCTAGCCGCAGATAAGCAGCACATTCTGTTTAGTGTGCAAAGTTGCAGATTAGCAGCACATTCTGTTTAGTGTGCAAAGTGTAAAAAATAAAAGTCACATATTCCGTTCACTGTGCCTAGCCGCAGATAAGCAGCACATTCTGTTTAGTGTGCAAAGTTGCAGAATAGCAGCACATTTTGTTTAGTGTGCAAAGTGTAAAAAATAAAAGTCACATATTCCGTTCACTGTGCCTAGCCGCAGATTAGCAGCACATTCTGTTTAGTGTGCAAAGTTGCAGATTAGCAGCACATTCTGTTTAGTGTGCAAAGTGTAAAAAATAAAAGTCACATATTCCGTTCACTGTGCCTAGCCGCAGATAAGCAGCACATTCTGTTTAGTGTGCAAAGTTGCAGATTAGCAGCACATTCTGTTTGGTGTGCAAAGTGTAAAAAATAAAAGTCACAAATTCCGTTCACTGTGCCTAGCCGCAGATTAGCAGCACATTCTGTTTAGTGTGCAAAGTTGCAGATTAGCAGCACATTTTGTTTAGTGTGCAAAGTGTAAAAAATAAAAGTCACATATTCCGTTCACTGTGCCTAGCCGCAGATAAGCAGCACATTCTGTTTAGTGTGCAAAGTTGCAGATTAGCAGCACATTCTGTTTAGTGTGCAAAGTGTAAAAAATAAAAGTCACATATTCCGTTCACTGTGCCTAGCCGCAGATTAGCAGCACATTCTGTTTAGTGTGCAAAGTTGCAGATTAGCAGCACATTCTGTTTAGTGTGCAAAGTGTAAAAAATAAAAGTCACATATTCCGTTCACTGTGCCTAGCCGCAGATAAGCAGCACATTCTGTTTAGTGTGCAAAGTTGCAGATTAGCAGCACATTCTGTTTAGTGTGCAAAGTGTAAAAAATAAAAGTCACATATTCCGTTCACTGTGCCTAGCCGCAGATAAGCAGCACATTCTGTTTAGTGTGCAAAGTTGCAGATTAGCAGCACATTCTGTTTAGTGTGCAAAGTGTAAAAAATAAAAGTCACATATTCCGTTCACTGTGCCTAGCCGCAGATAAGCAGCACATTCTGTTTAGTGTGCAAAGTTGCAGATTAGCAGCACATTCTGTTTAGTGTGCAAAGTGTAAAAAATAAAAGTCACATATTCCGTTCACTGTGCCTAGCCGCAGATAAGCAGCACATTCTGTTTAGTGTGCAAAGTTGCAGAATAGCAGCACATTTTGTTTAGTGTGCAAAGTGTAAAAAATAAAAGTCACATATTCCGTTCACTGTGCCTAGCCGCAGATTAGCAGCACATTCTGTTTAGTGTGCAAAGTTGCAGATTAGCAGCACATTCTGTTTAGTGTGCAAAGTGTAAAAAATAAAAGTCACATATTCCGTTCACTGTGCCTAGCCGCAGATAAGCAGCACATTCTGTTTAGTGTGCAAAGTTGCAGATTAGCAGCACATTCTGTTTAGTGTGCAAAGTGTAAAAAATAAAAGTCACATATTCCGTTCACTGTGCCTAGCCGCAGATTAGCAGCACATTCTGTTTAGTGTGCAAAGTTGCAGATTAGCAGCACATTTTGTTTAGTGTGCAAAGTGTAAAAAATAAAAGTCACATATTCCGTTCACTGTGCCTAGCCGCAGATAAGCAGCACATTCTGTTTAGTGTGCAAAGTTGCAGATTAGCAGCACATTCTGTTTAGTGTGCAAAGTGTAAAAAATAAAAGTCACATATTCCGTTCACTGTGCCTAGCCGCAGATTAGCAGCACATTCTGTTTAGTGTGCAAAGTTGCAGATTAGCAGCACATTCTGTTTAGTGTGCAAAGTGTAAAAAATAAAAGTCACATATTCCGTTCACTGTGCCTAGCCGCAGATAAGCAGCACATTCTGTTTAGTGTGCAAAGTTGCAGATTAGCAGCACATTCTGTTTAGTGTGCAAAGTGTAAAAAATAAAAGTCACATATTCCGTTCACTGTGCCTAGCCGTAGATTAGCAGCACATTCTGTTTAGTGTGCAAAGTTGCAGATTAGCAGCACATTCTGTTTAGTGTGCAAAGTGTAAAAAAAAAAAGTCACATATTCCGTTCACTGTGCCTAGCCGCAGATAAGCAGCACATTCTGTTTAGTGTGCAAAGTTGCAGATTAGCAGCACATATTCCGTGTAATATGAAGAAGGCGGGTAAAAAGGAACGGGGAAGTGGACGTGATCCTGATAGTTCAGGGCGCGGGTCAGGACGCGTAGAAACTGTGCCTGGTGCCAGAGCACAAGAAAGAAAGACATCCACCATACCTAGCTTCATGTCTCAGTTTACAGGGCGTCGCAGGACATCACTCTCGAGGTCAGACCACTGCGAACAGGTGATCGTTTGGATTTCAGCTGATACTGCTTCCAGTCGGTTAAGCACCACCCTGTCTTCCACCAAGTCCACTCTCACTAGCCAAGAGTCTGGTCAACATAATCCTCACCCTGATCATCCTTCCTCCCACCATAGAGGGTCTGGCCAAAGAAGTGATCACACACTGGGATATAGTGAGGAGCTCGTCTCATCACCAATCCTTCATTTGAACCTCTCTCCAAGCACGCTTGCAGAGGAACATGACATCTTGTGTAGGGATGAGCGAGCACCCCGATGCTCGGGTGCTCGGGTGCTCTGACCGAGCACCCCCTGATGCTCGAGTGCTCGGCCGAGCACCCGAGCCCCATTCAAATGAATGGGAGCACTCGAGCATTAAACCAGGCACCCCCTGCTCTGATGAGCGGAGGGTGCCTGGTCAATGTCCCCCTTCATCTCCGCTATGCCCCTCTTCCACAATGTCCCCCTTCATCTCCTATGCCATAGCGGAGATGAAGGGGGACATTGTGGAAGAGGGGCATAGCGGAGATGAAGGGGGACATTGTGGAAGAGGGGCATAGACTCTATGCCCCTCTTCCACAATGTCCCCCTTCATCTCCGCTATGCCCCTCTTCCACAATGTCCCCCTTCATCTCCGCTATGGCATAGGAGATGAAGGGGGACATTGTGGAAGAGGGGCATAGCGGAGATGAAGGGGGACATTGTGGAAGAGGGGCATAGCGGAGATGAAGGGGGACATTGTGGAAGAGGGGCATAGAGTCTATGCCCCTCTTCCACAATGTCCCCCTTCATCTCCGCAATGCCCCCTTCATCTCCGCAATGCCCCCGTACCTCCATTCCCTGGTGGTCCAGCGGAGCGTCTTCGGATCTGTGCCTCTTCCGGCACAGATCCTCTTCACCCGAACATGTCGGGCGAGCACATGGCGGTACTCGTACGAGTACCGCCATGTGCCGAGCAGAGCGATGCTCGAGCCGATCCGAGCATCGGCCGAGCACGCTCGCTCAACACTAATCTTGTGCCCTGATTCACAACCTCTCGAGGGTACCCAATCACAAGAAGATGACAGAGGGGAACGGCATTTAAGGTCAAAGGAAGTGGATGATGATGATGAGACACAGTTGCCATCAAATCAACCACTATTACTGTCTCAAGACCTTGATGAGGAGGATGATACACAGTTGTCAATGACTGAGTATGTGGTGGGATCAAGAAATGAGGAGGATGATCAGAGTGAGGAAGTGGAGGAGGACTTGGTGGACGATGAGGTGACTGACCCCACCTGGGAAGGTGGAGAGCCGAGCGATGACAGCAGTCCTGAGGGTGAGCCATCTGCAGCACCGCAACAGGCTGGAAGAGGCAGTGGTGTGGCTAAAGAAAGAAGGCGGACCGCACCAAACCGGCCCGCAAATGTTCCACGGAGCACCCCCTTGCGTAAATCTCCCTTGCCAAGGGCTAGGTGTTCCGCGGTATGGCGTTTTTTTAAGGAAAGTGCGGACGACAAAAAAATTGTAGTTTGCAACCTGTGCCACACCAGAATGAGCCGAGGCATGAACACTAGAAACCTCACCACCACCAGCATGATCCGACACATGGCATCCAAGCACCGTAATAAGTGGGAGGAACGCCCGGATCGCCAATCTGTGTCTGCAGGCCACACCACTGCCTCCTCTTCCCCTGTTTTCGGTGCCGGCCAATCGCCTGTCGAAGGCACAGGCCCGCATACCTCCCGCCCTGCACCTGTACCATCTGAAGCACCATCAGCGACCACATCCACTTCCCTGTCCCAGCGCAGCGTCCAAATGTCGTTACCCCAGGCATTTGAGCGCAAGCGAAAATACCCAGCCACCCACCCACAGGCCATAGCACTAACCTCACACCTTTCCAAATTACTGGCCATCGAAATGCTGCCATTTAGGCTTGTGGAGACTGAGTCCTTCCGCAGCCTGATGGCAGCAGCTGTCCCTCGGTACGCAGTCCCCAGCCGCCACTACTTTTCCCGGTGTGCCGTCCCCGCCTTACACCACCATGTGTCCCGTAACATCACCCGTGCCCTGACCAACGCAGTTACTGGGAAGGTCCACTTAACGACTGACACATGGACAAGTGCTTGTGGCCAGGGACGCTACATTTCCCTGACGGCACACTGGGTGAATGTCGTGGAGGCTGGGAGCGACTCGGACCCTGGGATGGCACAGGTGCTACCCACGCCGAGGATTGCGGGCCCTACCTCCATCAGGGTTTCCGCCAGCACCTACGTTATTGGCTCCTCCTCCTCCGTTTCCACCTCCGAATTCTCTGCGCGCAGCGCCACTCACCCATCAGCCGGTAGCTGGAAGCAGTGTAGCACTGCAGTGGGGAAGCGTCAACAGGCCGTGCTGAAGCTGATCTGTCTTGGGGACAAACAGCACACGGCCTCAGAGCTGTTGCAGGGGATTAGTCACCAGACCGAGCAGTGGCTCTCGCCACTCAACCTGCAACCAGGCATGGTTGTGTGTGATAATGGGCGTAACTTGGTGGCGGCTTTGGAGCTCGGCAAGCTCACACACGTACCATGCCTAGCGCATGTATTTAATTTAGTGGTTCAGCGATTTCTAAAAACCTACCCCAATTTGCATGATCTCTTGACCAAGGTGCGCCGCGTGTGTGCACATTTCCGTAAGTCATCAACAGCTTCAGCCGGCCTGTTGAAGCTGTAGCAGCGCTTACAATTGCCAGCTCACCGGCTGCTGTGTGACGTGAGCACGCGCTGGAACTCCACCTTCCACATGTTGGCCCGGCTTTGTGAGCAGCAGAGGGCAGTAGTGGAGTACCAGCTGTTACACGGTCGTCGCCTCCCCGTTCAACTTCCTCTAATCAGAAGTGAGGAGTGGGAATGGATGTCAGACCTCTGTGAAGTTTTACGCAATTTTGAGGAATCGACACAGATGGTGAGCGGCGATAACGCTATTATCAGTGTAACCATCCCACTTCTGTGTCTACTGAAACGCTCGCTGCTCACAATTAAAACCGACGCTTTGCATGTGGAAGAGGTGGAAATGCGGGAGGAAGAGCTTACACAAGGTGATAGCCAGAGCACCCTCACTTCGTCTTCTCAGCGACAATTGGAGGAGGCGGAGGAGGAGGAGGAGGAGGAAGACACGGTTGCCTCCGCTACAGAGGGTAGCCATGGAACTTTAGTTCCATCTCTTCAGCGTGGGTGGGCAGAAGAGGAGGAAGAGGATGAGGAGATTGAGAGTCATCCTCCTGGTGAGGACAGCGAAATCTTGCCTGTTGGTACTCTGGCACACATGGCTGACTTTATGTTAGGCTGCCTTTCCCGTGACCCACGCGTTATACGCATTTTAGACAACACGGATTACTGGGTGTTCACCCTTCTGGACCCCCGCTACAAAGAGAATTTCTCATCTCTCATTCCTCCGGTGGAGAGGACAAGCAAAATGGTGCAATACCAGAAGGTTCTTGTCGAAAAATTGCTCCAAAATTTTCCATCTGACAACGCTGGCGGCAGAGTACGTGCTACCTTGGCCAACCGAGAAGGGGAGAAAAGGGGAGCACACAGCAGTTCCGACAAAGGTAGGGCAACACTCTCCAAGGCGTGGGACACCTTCATGACACCCCGCCAGCACCCTCACCCTGATGCGCAGCCTAGTGTCACAAGGAGGGAAAAGTTTTGGAAGATGGTGAAGGAGTACATAGCAGACCGTGTCAGCGTCCTCAATGATCCCTCTGTGCCTTACAACTACTGGGTGTCCAAGCTGGACACGTGGTATGAACTGGCACTCTACGCCTTGGAGGTGCTGGCCTGCCCTGCCGCCAGCATTCTGTCTGAGCGGGTATTTAGTGCTGCTGGTGGCATCATAACAGATAAGCGTATCCGCCTTTCCACCGAAAATGCTGATAGGTTGACACTTATAAAAATGAACAAGGCCTGGATTTCCCCTGACTTCTCCACTCCACTGGAGGAAAGCCCCGGGTGAACATAAAGTGACTTTATATATGTTATTTACAATGATGGGAATACTCTGTATTCCCATTCACCCCTTCCACCCAAAAAACGGGTATATGGTTGACTCTCTTCCATATACCCTGTAATATAATTTTTATATAGGGCCAGCTCACTAGCGGGCCCTGTGATATAATTTTTATATAGGGCCAGCTCACCAGCGGGCCCTGTTTGACAACTTTTTGTATAGGTCAGCTCACCAGCGGGCCTTCTTATATAATGTTTTATTGGGTCAGCTCTCTAGCGGGCCCTCTCATATAATGTTTTATAGCGTCAGCTCACTAGCGGGCCTTCGCATATAATGTTTAGGATGGTCAGCTCCGCAGTAGACCATCACCCATAATGTTTTAGATGGTCTGCTCAGCGCACGTTTCCCTCTTAATCATGGCCCCAGTTCCGAAAAATCGAGGAAATTTTTTGCAGAATTTGCCTCTGCGCACGTTTCCCTCTTAATCATGGCCCCAGTTCCGAAAAATCGAGGAAATTTTTTGCAGAATTTGCCTCTGCGCACGTTTCCCTCTTAATCATGGCCCCAGTTCAGAAAAATCGATGACATTTTTTGCAGAATTTGCCTCTGCGCACGTTTCCCTCTTAATCATGGCCCCAGTTCCGAAAAATCGAGGAAATTTTTTGCAGAATTTGCCTCTGCGCACGTTTCCCTCTTAATCATGGCCCCAGTTCAGAAAAATCGATGAAATTTTTTGCAGAATTTGCAGATGATATACAAGTAAATATACAGCAAATACTGTTTGGTAACAATTTTTCGCCTAAAGTCGTTTTTATCTGTCTTTTTGTGTGTTTTACGGTCAGTCTGTAAAAATAGCGTACTACGGGCGAAACATCGTTCCCATCAGCGATGTTGGAGTCCAAGATGCATCCAGACATCCTCCCTATGCTGTCCCTGAACCATTTCTGTGGTGTTTCCATCATTTTCTGCCCTTTTCCTATGGACCAGGCACCCTCCCCTCATCAGAGCAGGGGG
This sequence comes from Rhinophrynus dorsalis, assembly GCA_037306005.1. NCBI lineage: Eukaryota > Metazoa > Chordata > Amphibia > Anura > Rhinophrynidae > Rhinophrynus > Rhinophrynus dorsalis. The sequence goes on along the minus strand of CM074723.1, from coordinate 134,520,367 downwards.
TGCCTGGTGTAATGCTCGAGTCCTCCCATTGACTTCAATGGGGCTCGGGTGCTCAGCCGAGCACTCGAGCCTCCGGGGGTGCTCGGCCAGAGCACCCGAACACCCGAGCATTGGGGTGCTCGATCATCACTAGTAGACAATCCAGATGGGGGAGACTAGATCTACCTGACATTTTTAAATACTACTCAGCAGCGGCTTTAGGGAAACTTTATGATTTTTATAATTCATCGCCTCGGCACTGGACCTTGGCTCTGGCAGACATGCTAGGACCCTATGATCTTTATCAACTCTTGTGGTCTACTCATCTGTTGCTGACTTCATGTACTTCGCATCCTATTTTAAGCCATATTCTACACACGTGGACTACCCTTAATAAACATATTCTCTCCACCCGTCACGGTTTTTGATAAACACTCAGAACAGTTTGGTAAGGTTAAAATGACTTTATTGAAATAAAGATCACACACGTAGTTAGGCCTATGGGCCCACGCAAACAGAGCAGAAATACAGGCAGATATATACAATAATAGCAAGCCAGTAATAGCGATGTATGTGTGAAAGATGACAGTCTCTGGCAATGGAGGTTCTGGCTTGGACTTAACGGGCAGCAGGCAACACAGACAGAGAGCTGACCACAGGACCTTGATGGCAGATGGTCCAGGAAGAAGTGGCTGGCACAACCCAGAGGAGCGAGGCAACACTGCTGGCACAACCCTGATGCCTGGGAGGCACAGAACCCAGATGAGCGAGGTAACACTGACCCTGGCACCGGATGGCAACAGACCGAGATAACTCTCCCAAGTAAACCCTAGAACGCTAGGGGTGGATCGCAACACAGTAGAATATCTATCTATCTATCTATATATATATATATATATATATATATATATATATATATGTAGGCAACCCGTGTCCCCTCTACTGAGGATGGTACAACGCAACTCTGGCTCTTGAGCCCAAGGCTACTGCAGATAGGAATATGCACAACCCTACCTGGGTCATCCAGGTACGCAAAGGGTCAATAGGTAACGCCCTGTGATATACTGCAACTCCCCAAGGGAGTAAGCCCAGCACTGTAATGGAGGTGGACACAGAGAGATCAGAGTAACACAGTCAGTGCTTTAAACACTGTACCGGTACTTTGCATGTGCACTTCGCCAACAGCGATATGGAGAGTAGCTACAGCACGAATGCTTAGCTAACGGTCGACACTTGGCACAACTGACTAGCATAACAGCAAGCTACCACAAGTATAGCAAGAGCAAAACGGAGACCACCAGGCGGTAGGCTAGATATGCAAGGCAACAGTGTGTCAATATGCTTGACATGGAGTAGACTCGCAGCCAGTTATGGTCAGAAAAGGAGCGGGTTCACAACTGGATAAGATCAGCAACGGAACATGTTCTCAGCCAGATACAGTCGGTAACGGAAGCGGGTCCTCAGCCAGATACGGTCAGCAGCGGAGCGGGTTCTCAGCCAGATACAGTCAGCAACGGAGTAGTCGAAGTACAGCAAACTCAGGAACGTTGCCAGCCAGGCCAGGTCATACACAATCAGCAATAACGGAGCAAAAGTCAGGAGGTTATAAAGGCTATCACTGGGCGGCGACAAGGACACTGGCCAATCAGAAAGGAGATATGGAAATAGAATAGTCAGAATGTTGCCGCCTGCAGCCAGGAGCACGGGCACTGTGATAGTACCCCCCTCTCAACGACCTCCTCCCCGCGGAGAAGAACCAAGCTTAGATGGGAATTTGGCATGGAATCTACACAACAATAGAGGTGCATGGATATCAGAATGTGACACCCAAGAACGTTCTTCCGGTCCGTAGCCCTTCCAATGCACCAGGTACTGCAGTTGACCATGCACTCTGTGTGAATCCAAGATACCTTGAACCTCATACTCATCGTGGTTGTCAATGCGGACAGGAGCAGGAACCACCGGAGCAGTGGTATAGCGGTTGCAAATCAGAGGTTTGAGTAGAGATACATGAAAGACACTATGAATCTGCATGTTTGAGGGAAGTTGCAAGGCGTACGAGACAGGGTTGACCCTCCGGAGGACTTTGAATGGCCCAATAAAATGCGGAGCGACCTTATGACAAGGAGTCTGCAAATTCAGGTTTCTGGAAGGTAGCCACACACGATCCCCAACCTGGAAAACAGGAGCCGGCAACCTCCTGTTATTGGCATGTCGTTGATAATGTTGGAAGGACTCACGTAATGAGTTTTGCACTTGTACCCAAGTGGAATGGAGTTGTCGTAGATGTACATCTAGGGCTGGCATCTGCTGTGCTTGAAATGCATCCGGAAGCAAGGTAAGCTGAAACCCATAATTGACAAGAAAGTGTGAGCTTCCAGATGATATATTAATAGCACAGTTTCTTGGGAACTTAGCCCAGGGTAACAACTCAACCCAATTGTCATGATGGTTGGATACAAAGCAACAAATGAATTGTTCAAGCCCCTGGTTAGATCGCTCTGCCACACCATTCATTTGTGGGTGGTACGCAGATGAATATGACAGCTGAATGCCCATCTGGCTACAGAATGCTCTCCAAAATCTCGAAATGAATTGACTGCCATGGTCCGAAACAAGCACCTTAGGGACACCATGGAGTCTAAATACTTCTTTGACGAAGACTACCACCAACTCCTTAGCGGAAGGCAGACCTGGAAGAGACACAAAATGTGCCATTTTAGAAAATCTGTCTACCACCATTAAAAGATACGTATAGCCATTAGAAACAGGTAGTTCTCCCAAGAAATCAATGGACACATGTGACCAAGGTCGGTCACCATTGGGTACAGTCTGTAGCAGGCCCACAGGCAGGTGTTTTGAAGACTTTGAATGGGCATACACCGTATAAGCGGCAGTAAAGTTAGCACAATCCTTCCTTAGAGTGGGCCACCAAAATATATGCGACAAGGACCAGAACAATTGATCTCTGCCTACATGCCCTGCTACTCAAGAAGCATGGTAGGTTTCCAATAATCTGGTCCGAAAGGGTTCAGCCACAAAACATTTGCCCATAGGTTTTTCAGGAGGAGATTCATTCTGAGTAGCCATAATCTCCTGACCCAGAGGAGACGTGATGCTCGTACGCAGGGTGGTCAGGATTCGGTCAGGAGATATAATGGGTACTGGCTGTACATCAGACTCTATTTCAGGCCCATGCTATCTGGACAAGGCATTGGCCCGCACATTCTTGGAACCGGGCACATATGATACCACAAAGTTGAACCGGGAAAGGAAGAGTGCCCATCTCACTTGTTTTGGCGACAATCTCTTAGCTTCCGATAAATATAATAGATTTTTGTTGTCAGTCAAAATCAGAATCGGAGCCCTGGTACCCGCCAACAAGTGATGCCATTAACGTAATGCAAGGATAATTGCCAATAATTCACGATCACCAATCTCGTATACAGATTGTGCCTTAGTCAGTTTTTTCAAAAAGAATCCACAAGGCTTAGGTACCTGACCGGGATCAGACTTTTGGGACAGTACAGCTCCCACTCCTGTATATCACGGTGCCCGTGATTCGTGCTGCTCTGTGCCTGTCACTTGCTCAGTATTCGTGATTGGCTGTCTGTCATTAGCCCTCCTCACACAGCCTTTTTAAACCCAGGTTGAGCACTTCCAGGTTGCCCTTTCATGGTGTTTCTGACTCCACTCTGCCTGACCTGTTTGTCAGGTCTCTGGGCCTATTCTAAGTGTTCCTGTATGCTACGTTCCGGTGTTCCAGTGTTCATGTACGTTAACATTCCGGTGTTCCAGTGTTCCTATGTGTTAACGTTCCGGTGTTCCAGTGTTCCTGTACGTTAACGTTCTGGTGTTCCAGTGTTCCAGCGTTCCTGTGTGCCTGTATTCCGGTGTTCCTGTGTTCCAGCACCTCGCGGGTTAATCTTGACGGTTCCTGAGTCTCGCGTTCCTGCTGTCGCTCCGGCGACATTGTTCTCCTCGCTATTGCATCCACATTGTTGGTTCCAGCGTGCGGACGCTGGTTTACTCCACTAAACCTGGTTGCAATATACATTGTTGGTTCCAGTGTGCGGACGCTGGCTTGCTCCACTAAACGTGGTTGCGATATACATTGTTGGTTCCAGCGTGCGGAAGCTGGTTTACTCCACTAAACCTGGTTGCAATATACATTGTTGGTTCCAGCGTGCGGACGCTGGTTTACCCCACTAAACCTGGTTGCGATATACATTGTTGGTTCCAGCGTGCGGACGCTGGTTTACTCCATTAAACCTGGTTGCGATACACATTGTAGGTTCCAGCGTGCGGACGCTGGTTTACTCCACTAACTGGTTGCGAGATACATTGTTGGTTCCAGCGTGCAGACGCTGGTTTGCTCCACTAAACCTGGTTGCAATACACATTGTTGGTTCCAGCGTGCAGACGCTGGTTTACTCCACTAAACCTGGTTGCGATATACATTGTTGGTTCCAGCGTGAGGACGCTGGTTTACTCCACTAAACCTGGTTGCGATATACATTGTTGGTCCCAGTGTGCGGACGCTGGTTTACTCCACTAAACTGGTTGCGATATACATTGTGGGTTCCAGTGTGCGGTCGCTGGTTTACTCCATTAAACCTGGTGGCGCTATTTACCCTTAGTCCCAACGTGCGGACGTTGGTTTGCTCCTGAAACATCCAGTACTGTGGTCAGTCGCTGTCCACTTCGTTGCATTTGTCTGATTATCCCTGGCAATAGACTTCTGCTGAGTAAGACCTCTATACTTATGCTCTCTGCTGTCTTAGTCACCTGACAGCTGGTCTACTCACTCAGGCTGCCCTGCCCGGTATTGGTGAGGCCGGTAGAACCTTGAACATTACCATCCTGTAGGTTGCCTCACCCGGTATTGGCAGGGCCGGTAGAGCCTACTTCAGTACCTCCTTGGGCTGCCCTGCCCGGTATTGGTAAGGCCGGTAGAGCCTACATTCAGCATCCCATTGGGCTGCCTTGCCCGGTATTGGTAAGGCCGGTAGAACCGGAATTGTCATCTCACGGTTGCCTTACCCGGTATAGGCAAGGCCGGTAGAGCCTGTCATTTATACTGTCACTTGTGTTGCCTTGCCCGGTATTTAGGCAAGGCTGGTAGAACCTATTGTATGATCTATTGATGTTGTATTGTTATGTATGTTTACCCTATGGGGACTGCCTTTAACTTTTAATAAAGTTACGTTTTTACCAAACCTTAAGTCTGAGAGTCTTCAAAAACCGTGACACTGTATCAGAAGCATCTACCTCCAGAATATATGGTAGGTCAACCTTAGGATGGACCAGAACCGGTGCTGAAGCAAATGCTGCCTTCAGTGCCTCAAAGGCCTCCTCGGCCTCTTTTGACCACTCGGACGCCTTGGCCCTTTGTGCGTCAAATCCGTGAGAGGCTTGACAATGATAGAGAAGTCACGGATACATTTACAATAATAATTGGCAAAGCCAAGAAATCTCTGAATGGCCTTGAGGCCCTTGGGACGTGGCCAATGCAGCACCACAGACAACTTTTCTTTGTCTATGGAAATGACCTCTTTAGAAATGACGTAACCCAGGAAGGGTACCATGGACTTATGAAATTCACATTTGGCATTCAGGAGTAGGATTCAGGTTGCCAGCGAAAATGTAATAGACACTATTTCAAGAAGCCTCACACAACAGTGGATGAACCATCAAACTGCTCAGGAAGAGGTAGACGAGGCAAAGAGGGAAAGAAGACAGGACCAGGAGTAGGCATGACATGTGCCATGGTGGGTTCAGTGACACTGGGCATTTCTAGCTCCTGTTGCATCTGCTGCAGAAGACGCGTGATCCTATGCAGCTTCTGGTCAAGGTGCCCTATCTGAGTCGCATGTTGGCTCAAAATAGAGTCTTGCTGTAAGAGGGCCTCGGACAGCTCAGCGGGGTCTGTAGCCATCACAAGAGGGTGGCGCGATTATAATGTCACGGTCCCCGGTGTCTCAGGCCCTACCTATCCAGTCACTCTATCAACAGTAGTGTAAAAGTCCAGGATACAGAGACTCCTCCAACAAGGGCTGGTGGAGTGAAGGCTTGAGTGCGTCGCTAGGGTACGTGGCTGGTGTTCGCAGGCCCCCTGTAGTGAGTTGTGCTGCGGCCAAGGCCGTGTAAAGGTGCTGGTCGCAAAGCCAGATGGCCCCCTTCAGTTGAGCTGAAGAAGGCCCAGGATAACGCACTACAGTGAGGACTCCCACCACCAGCCCCAGGGAAAGTCTATTCCAACAAAAAATTAAACTAACGGGTGGACTCACCAGGAGTAGGTCCAGAGGCAGGTATGGCAGAATGCTGGCTGGGCACTGGCAGTGGTAGGGAATCCTGAAGAGGAGACTGGACAACCTGCAATAGAGAACATGGATGTAAGTGGAGGCCTAGGAGGCTTGCAGGAAGACAGAAGCTGGTGTACAGGGAAGAATCCAAGGACAGGTACAGGTCAGCCACAGGGATAGCAAGGTACTAAAAAGGAGACAGAGAGGAATCCAGAGACAGGCCAAGGTCAGCAACGGAGACCAAACAGGGAAAGTCGGCAGGCAAGAGAAGAGTAAGATACAGATGGGGTCAGGACACCAGAGGGCAAACAAATCGGAGACAGGCCAAGGTCAGCAACTAGGATCCAAGTAGGTACAATCGGCAGGCAGAGAAGAGTCAGTCAAATGCAGGGTCAGGACACCAGAGGGCAGCAAAATCCAGAGGCAAAACCAGGGTCAGCAACAAGGAGATAAGGCAATCACTGGCAGAATGGCACAGTACAGAACGTTATAATCGAGAGCCACACAAAGGCAGTGCACGACTTATAAAGGCCCAACCCGAAAGTGCGGGCCGAAGATGACATCACCGCACTAGCGTGGTGACGTGCCAACAGAGATGCGGGGATGCCGCAACGCCCACAGTAACGAACGGCGGAGGGAAGGCATGACACTCTTGCAGATTTCCTGGAGGGGTTATAGCACAGATTACACACTGGCTCTCCTCCATGTTGTTGCAAGGATACCGTTATAGATCCTTATCTGCTTTTGAGCTGAGCATAACTCTTAATCCCCCAATGAGGCCTCTTTCTTTTAGCCACCGGCTTTTGCAACCAGAACCCTTAACTCACATGCCTTATTTCCTTGCTCGCTGGGAACGCGATCTGAATGTTCTCCTCAGCCCTTCGCAAATTCAGACTCTTTTTTACAATAACCTCATCCTTGTCAGGGACTCGAAGTTACAGGAACTAAATTTCAAAATTATTACCAGATGGTATCATACTCCGATGAAATTAACTACAATTTACACTAACACCTCTCGCTCTTGTTGCAGATGCTTCTCTGACCTGGGCACGAACTTTCATATCTGGTGGACTTGTCCCCTAATTAAATCCTTTTGGATGGATGTTTTGAACAAGATCACTCAGGTTTTTGGCCTTTCCCTCCCTTCTGACCCTCTTTACTGCCTCTTTCATCTTCCCTCCCCAGCTCTTTCCAAGGACGTTACCTTTTTTCGATTTCCTTTGGTGTTCGTGCTCACAATTGCAAAATCCTTAATTCCGTTATTTTGGAAATCTAAGACTCCACCAACTTCCATTATCTGGCTTTGTCATATGGATACTCTTATTGATATGGAACGTTGTCACGCTCTTAACATTTTATATCGTCCTTCTCCCGCTACTGGCAACCTTGGCTAGACAAACAAAATACCCTTTAGGTTCCTAATTCCCATTTTCTCCCCCTCACTTAGACAGCGGGCACTGTTATTGACCTCAGAGACTTTTTGTCACTTTTCTTCATCCTCAGATTAAAATTTGGTCCAATCATATATGCCACCATGCCCTGTACCTCACCTTTTGTTGAAATATTCCATCCGCAAGCACACAATCATATCCAGCACCCCTCCCCCCCTTTTTTTTCTCATTTCTCTCTCTCCTATTCCCTGCCTCTTACCAATACAAATAATGTGCTTGTCTTCTAAGCCACACTCTTTGTTATGCATTATTATCCCAATTTATCCTTCTATCACATGATTCATGTTTATTATGACTTTATTCTTGTCTATGCCATCTATTTCTCATGATATAATATGCTCATTTGACTTATAGTTTCTCTTGTTCACTGTTGTGTACACTTTACTACCTTGGTCTTTTTTCCATGCCTTTACATGTATGTATGTACTTTTTATACATTCAATAAACTTTTTTTTCTTGAAAAAAACCCAGCTGATTATAGGTCTCCCTCCCCCCCCCCTTTTTTTTTTCTTTTTTTCTCTCCTCATTCTCTTTCTCACAGGTTCTATCTAGTTACATGTAAATCACTCTTTTTCCAGACAATACTCATGATCCCATCCCCTCTTGCAGGGGTATAAAGGAGCCAGGGAATCCTGAAAGTCAAACTAATATATTTCTAAAATGTTTGTTCTTAATTGATGGACTCTGGTCTTCATCTTTATATGAACTCTCCTTATGTGTTTTACAATTTTGCAATTGTACCCCCTTCTCCCTTCTCTCCCTTTCTACCATCCCTCCCCACTCTTTTATTCTATATACCTATATCTTCAATAAAGTTTTCTCAAATATATTTAAAAAAAAAAAAAAAAAAAAAAGAAGCTGATTCTAGGAACCCTATTACAGACAAAGAAACCCCTTTCTAAACAAAAAAGGGGATCTTAGTAATTAGTTATAATATTCTCTTAGTATGTGTCAACAGACAGTCTCTAGCGATTCAACTGCTGTTGATTATAAGTGCTTCGCAATGTGCCTGAGCACCAGAACCTTTTGTGAAGAATATTGTCTTGTTAGGCAATCATTTCACATACCTATCAGCCATGGTTTTCAAGGAATGTGTGATCAGTTTCTGATTCACTGCGGCTGATCAATATTGTGCCAACATGTAATGATAAGTAGTTTGTGAAGACAATACACACACTTGTAATCTGCTCTAGGATTATTGGTCCATTGAGTTTATCTTATTGGATTCTGGCATGATAAATCATTTGGCCCAATTAACCATGCATATACTCCTAGCCGACACAGACAAAAAGTAATCACTAGGTGATCCTTAGCAGGTTAATGTGCTGTGAGCTTCTTATATAGCATCACTCTCTTACTGCTAGTTATACCTCCATTGGTTAGGGGTGCTTCGCAATGTGCCTGAATCCCAGATTTTTGTAACAAATAGTACTTTACAGTACTCATTTAAGATGCTGATCCACTGCAGATGTACAATAAATGTTTCCAAAGAGAATATCTTCTCTTGTTAAGCCTGAAACATTTAGGGGTAGATTTAAAGGTTCACATTAAACCAGCCGCTAAGGAAAAAAGGCACATTGGCCGCAAATTACACATGATTTACGGCAGATTTAAAAGTAAGTGTAATAGAATAGCTAATGAGTAAAGGCACAACAAAAACACGTAACACAAAAACATGCGTCGCACCTGTTTTCGCATCACTGTGCATCCCAAACACCAGTTAAAACACAACTTAAGTAAAAATGTAATGTTACGGCTGGCGTTGTGCAATCCTGATAGATGCACAAAAAAAATTCAAACCTACAGCCAATCCCAAGGCCCCAAAGTAGCAAAAATGTTCAAATACACCTATATATACCCCAAAATAATGGTCACACCTTGTCTGTGTTTTGACTTTTGGCGAGCTAGATCACAGGACATAGGAGTGGAGGATAGTGTTTAGAGAGAGGGACAGAGAGAGAGAGGGAGAGAGAGAGAAGATACAGAGGAGTAAGATAGAAGGATTTTGGAAAGGAGAGATTGACATTTAAATAGACACATAGCACACTTTTGCACATATTACATACACCCATACATATTACCCCCTTATCACTACATATGGGTTCTGAATATCTCTCTTTCTATTACATTCTTGCAATTTCCCAGGATTGAGCAAGTTTATTATTGTTTTTCAACATTATCACCTTTTTATTTGAATTTCGGATCTGTTCTTACTCTTAATATTTTAAATAATTTTTAGCTAATCCCCATCCTTTTTTTCTTACATTTTATATATATATATATATATATATATATATATATATATATATATATATATATATATTGTGACAGAGTCCAGGACCATGTATACATCATCTATAGGCTACAACAAGCAGTTTATCCCAGCGATTAAAGGGTTAAGTTTTGTCTTTTGCCTCTGCTAGCACACCTGCTCCTGGTTAATTAGCTCAGACCTATATAGTAGGTCTGAAAGAGCAGGGTGGGGTCAGACTGCTCTGGGATAGGTTGTTTGTCTGCAAGCTGTCTGTCTGCCTCTGAAATCAAGGAATGGTGAGCAAGCTTCTGAACTGAAAAGATTGCATGTCTGCTTATTTTACTTTTTTGTACTGGAACCCAGAGTAGCTGGGTCAGTAACTGGTAGTGAGGGAACTACTGTGAGTTAGCCTCCTGAAAGGAGTAGGCCTGTTTATTTCTGTACTTTTTTATTTGGTGTCAAAAACCTGTTTGATATAAAGCGACTTATCTTTTGTTGTTGCTGTTTAATAAACTGCATTGAAGTTACAACCTCCTGGCTGTCCTGACCGTGTTTGAAGGGACCTTACCACAAGTGTTGTCAGAAATGGGATGCTTGTTGTAGCCTATGGCTGATGTATACATGTTCCTGGACTCTGTCACAATATATATATATATATATATATATATATATATATAATTTTTTTTTTTATGCACATGTCTTATTTGTATTTTTATTTTCTGTGAATAAAACTAATTTATTTATTTATATACACATACCCTCTCATTTACATTTTTGCTGTAACAAATATTATCAGATATCACATATACTATACTTAGATCTCTGGTGCGGTGTCTCTTCTTTTCTTTTTACATATTATACCTGCTCGAGCAGACTCCGGGCAAGTGACAGACGCACAGAGTGACTGACTTTGATTTAAGGATTTGACATCAAGTGACTTCCTCATAATCATCCCATGATCATCTTCCATCATACATCACCTTCCATCATGAATTAAACTTATCTTCCATTCCCATCCACTAATCCATCATTTGGACTAACACTTCTCGTATAAGAGGAACTACATTGATTGACACTCATATGTGCTAAATGCTTTGTTTTTTCTTTTCTTTTGGTTTTAATTTAACTATCCAGTATCTATTTATTTTTCACTCATTGTATATCTAATATTGTTTTGATGTTGTAAACTATTTGCATCTTTAGTATCCTGTTTTACCATCCCTATTCATTATACCTCCAATTTTTATTTGGATTTATTACACTATATCTCTATCAGTTACACTAGATAGTACCCCACATACTATGGTCCTCCCATATCTATCAGAACATACTCCTATTGGTCTATCTGTTTTCCTTCTCGGTGGTACAGTGAGTGCTCCCAATATTTTGTTGCTTTTTCCATCCTTACTATCATGTTCCTCCTGGGAACCCTCTGTGCAGCATATAGAAACTTGAGTGTGAGGAGTGAGGAGCTAAGCTGGATAGATTGGACAGTCTCTGCTGCGTCCGAAGCCGGAGTTAAAGGTGCTTGCCAAGAAGCCAGATGTTTGACACCAGTTAAGCCAGGGCTAGGACAAGGATGAAAACACCAGAATGCTGGGTAATTCTGCATAGAGTGAGTCTACAGAAGCGAACCACAAAGGTGAAAGAAGTATCTGCAGAGAGGAATGAAGTTAGGCTGAGGCAGATCCATCAACTGGGGAGCATTGCAGAGCAAGTGTGAGAACACTGCACCAGGTCTGAAGGATGAGATGAAAGAAGGGTCAAGTCAAGCCAAGGTCGAAGCCAGTCCAAGATATGGAACAATGGAGTAGGCAGAGGAAAAGATGAAACTCTGGAAACAGACAAGCAAGGTACCAAGGGGATGAGACAAGAAGCAAGGGCAAATATGAGCCGAACCGATAACAGAAACAGAACACTAGACTCAGGAACTCTCTCAACACAGGAAACTTTGAGAATGGCAACATAACTAGATGAACGGTAGGCTAAAATGTTTGCCATGAGTCATTACCAATAGGAGAAGAGGGACAGAGAGAGCACTGGCAAAGCAGCTAAGACAGAGTGACACTTTGTTATTGGTGTCAATATGTACCAGGACAGCTGGTTCATGCCAAGCCCTTCCCAACAATTGATCAACTCAGTCTAATACATGTCTAACCCCAGCACCTAAGTGACAGCAAACTGATCAATTGTAGTGATTCTGGCAACACATTACCTGTTTTCAGATCCCTGAGGATGTAGTGGCAATAGTACTAACTGATGGTGCTGGGCTCTAACTACTACTATTGCTACTTGAGCTGTTAATTTTATCAGAGGATTTGTCAACTTCATAAGTCAACAGCAGTTGTATGTCAGTGGAAATTCTTATGTCGACTGAAACCAGAAAGCATATTTGGAAAGTTCCCTCAGGAACGTCTTTGGCAGCAGTGAAAAAGGCAGATATTTTAATGGATTTTCAAACAGTTGGTAACAAAAAAGGCAAAAATTGAGCTTTCTCTGTGAAAATTCCAGTGAAAAGCAAATAGAACTTTTTGCCCATTCTTATTCAAGACTGAAATGAGCCAGGCAGGCATGGGTCAGTAGGAGAAGTTAGAAGCCAAAGTGCCCAAATCAGCAAACTAGAGAGAGGTCAATGAAAAATTAAAGTAGAATCAGAGACTATATATAAAACTAAGCACAGAGGCACTTTGAACACATTCAAAAGTGTTTTATGGATTAGGAATTATAGGAAAGAGAAAAAAGGAACAAGAAAAGACATGCAGTAACATGGATCTGGGTCTTATCCACTGTCTCAGTCTCTGTCTTTTACTGTTTATCTTTTGTTAATCTCAATTTCTCTTACTCATTGTTGATATTTCGTTGTCCATCTCAATCTCTCTTACTCACTTTGCTCTCACTTTATCACAGTCTTACTTACTCTTGCTCTCACTTTGACTCTCAGTTTCAGTTTTGCACTCACTTTTTTTCTCCATCTTTTACTTGTTCTCGTATGTTCTTTTAGTATTTCTGAATTCTGCTCTTTCTCTGCTCTCTATCACTCACTTTATCTGTCTGTGTCCTACTCTTACTGTCTATTTCACATATTCACTCTTGATCTCTCTAAGGAGTGTGAACTATTACGATTCCTCTCTAAACTAGACACTGGAACTGATTACTTACCTCCTTTCTAGCATCCGAGTTAATGTTAGATAATACAGACATTAGTCCTCTCCTGGTCAAGAAACAGGACTTTTACATTACAAAATTTGTTGGGCCTTATTTATAAAAGCAAAGAGAAATACTTCTGGGGAAAACCAATTGCATTTCTGGGGACAAATTAAATTTACGGTGAATTTAAATACTAGAGAGAAAAAAAGTATGTATTGGAGACGTATCTAACGTTCGTTGGGGGGAGCTTTTATTTGGTGTAGTTGGTTTACTCCAGATTTGCTTCATTTTATATATATATGGAATACTTGGTGCAAAATATACTTTGTATTTCAGACATGTAAATGTTTTTTTACTCTGATACTACTTAAGCAATTGTTTTTCATAATTAATACATCATTGGGGAGTTTATATCAGACTCTAATCCTCCTAAGTAGTCTCACCAACTTAAAAAAAAGATCAGTTTGTTTTTGATAATATCATATTAATCTGCATTCCTCTAAATTCACCTGGTTTACTTGTTCTTCTGCCCTTTATTTTTCATTTAGGTGTCCATTCACATGGATGAAAACAATGCAGCTTTATAAATGCTTTGTTCCTATAACCAAAATATAACATGCCATACACAGGCCACAAAGAAAACACTTGTGCATTGTACATTTCATGCTGTTCCTGCACTCTGCAACTTTGTAGAACTCATCCAAAAAGCATTGAAATTGCAGCATGCCTGATTTGCAGAGCAGTCAATATAAGACTACCTTGCAGATCGTTCTCAAGGCAACACTGAACGTTCTGATGCGATTTGCAACATAATAACTGGCCAACCCATGTGGTGTTTAGCCAATAATATATGCTGATGTCAACATAGGCCAGTTCATATCACACTCCTGCCACCCACCCTGATATGGGAGGATCCCCTGGGGAATGCAGAAGAACAGAGGTGAGTAGCCCTCACCTAACAGGCAGCTTAAATGGTGCTGCATTGCAGCACTGTTTAAATCGCCCTTGTGAAAAAACCATAAACCTCCCATTGATGGTCCAAAGCCAACCCTAGTGATGGAAATTTCAGTGCAGATCATAAGCTGAGTGGGCTGGATAGGATTTATGAAAATCATATCAACATAGTAAAAGTAATTGAAAACATTGCCAAAGTAACAGAAGCATGTGAATTAGTGATATGAGGATAACAATCAAAACATAGATCTGAAATATTTTTTCCATTTTGTCATAGGAGACATTTTGGTCAATGATTTTATGTAACACATTTTTTCTTTACTACACAGCATCCCCGGTATCTTTCATGGATTCATGCACCTTTGAAGATGATAACGTTTGTGGCATGATACAAAATTCTGATGATAATTCTGATTGGCTGCATGTTTCGGAGGTCACTGCTGGACCCAGCTCTGACCGTACATATGTAGGAAAAGGTAAAACTTAGATAATGAGTGCAAACCTAGTACAATAAGCAAATATGGTGGTAAATAAGCTGAATCATGGGGAACAAATAAATATTGAAACTTTTCCACTGATTTAAAAGGAGTGTTTAAACCATTGAATGCAAGATAAGTCTCCAAAGCATGGCTTCACAATGCTTTGAAGACTTCTCTAGCATTCAAGGGTTAAACATTCCACTTAAATCAATGGTTTGCTTCATAATTCTACTTTTTATGACAATATGAGATTTTCCAAAATTTAACAAATTTAAAAACAAACAGCAAAGTGAATTTACCAATTTCAGAGTTTACATGCACAGTGTCTCTCTAATTAGCATAGTATTAATTAAAGTTTTAGCAGCTTGTAAATTGTTGTATTTGTTGGCTCAGGCAGCCTGTCTCTGGATGAAAATATTGTCTGTGCGTGTGTCTGTGTGCATCTGTATGTATGTATTTCTCCATGATAGGAAAAACCCATCCATCTTTCACCTGTCTTCAGGTCAGGTTCTCTTTTTTCCAGTGACTGCATATCACAAAGGACTGGTACAAGTAGGGAGACCACACGTCCCATATTGCCAAGGACAGTTGCTTATTTTAAAATATGAGTTACATGTCCTGGACAGCCCCTTTCTAGGACAATAAACAATCCCAGATTGAAGACTTTGGAATACAGAGTTCTAAACAGTAGAGAGAACTGCCCACCAGTGTGTGATACCTGTGCTGGACTACAAGAACATGGCTGCAAAGCCTTAGAGCAGCCTTATGCTATAAGAAAATTCATAAGCTGTGTTCCTTCTGTTTGGAGTCAGGAACTAAGGCTCAGTTATCCCTCTAGAGTTTAGAATTCTGTATGTAAACTATCATCTTGCACACCAGCATAGATCTCATAGAAGTCATTGGGCAGTTCTCCCTATAGTGTTTAGAACAGTGAAAGAGTTGGTTTCTCATTGATATCCAATGATGTCAGTGCAGCTTCACATGATGTTAAATGGAAGTTGGATGGCCGCAACCCCCCTTCTAATCACCAACCCATAATAACGACACAAAGAACACAGAGAATGGTGGTAAGGCTGCAGCATTTATTAAATCAGTATTTAAAATGTTACATGAACCTCTCTGCCATACTAGCCTGAGCGGCTATCCCAAAAAGGAAATTAGCCCTGCCCTACCAAACAGGAGCTATGGGTTCACCATTGAAATATCGCCATCTATGTGGCAAGCAAGAAAACAGAGATCATAATGTTGCATAGTTCAAAACAGCAACAGCTGAATGTCTCCTGTATCACATCAAGCATGTTGAGTCTGTCGTGTTGGAGGCTGTTCCAAATGTGTTCCAGATGTCCTAGTCCAGGGAACAAGAATGGGGGCTACATCTTGTGGGAAAACACAAATATCTCACTGTGTGTGTGGATTGTGTATTGTTCCTTTGTAATGTTGGGATCCATAATACTTATAGGTGAAGAATACCCTGATGACTCCCATGTCTCAGCACCTCCATGGGTCTACTATTTCAGTGACTGTGGCACTGTGGCCTACATGACAGGGTCCGGTTCAGTATCTCTTAATAATATCGACAGAAATGTTGTATAAAATAACACATGCCAGGACAATGCTACACAGTATATGTGGGTTACACTTTATTGCTCCACCAGAATCATCCAGATATCTGAATATAGTTTTCAGAAAGCCAAAGGTGCACTCTTTGTCCTTATGTGAGCATCGTTGTAGCTATGCTGTGCAGATGTACTTGATTGGGCACAGGTGTGAAGAATAATGGTTTGTAGCCATATCCATAATCCCATGTGTTATGTGCGAGAGACAGGTTAACACATGTAACTCATGAAAGACCAATTGTTCAGATGTGACACGGTGTTGGAAACACATCTTGTTCCTAATGTATACTTGTGATGGTAACATTTAGTTGTTATCAGCATTACTTTACTCTTTGAGTGCCAGTGGGGATGCAACCCCCTGGCACTCAAGGGGTTGATCTCCATCCATATGATTACATGTTCCCCCAATTCACAAAAGGCATGGACAGACTTTGACAGACTATTGTTTTAGTCCGCACAACGTATGGGAGGCCCCAGGTGGACATACAGGTCTGGATGTCCTGGTTAGCAACACATGAGATGTGTAACAAGGTACTTGGGTGTTGTGGAATCCCTCGTGGATGGCTGAGAATGATATCAATGTGTGCTTTTCAGAGTATGGGGTCCCCTCTCCATGCCCATGTGAGATGTACATGTATGTCTATTGAACATGCATTTCCTCATTTGTCGGTACTTCCTGAATGGTTACAGATTGGCATCACTCTTGTGATTTACAATGCTGAAAATGTAATGTAGATCACAGATACTGTACTAGGGATCACAGGGCCATTACAATTGTGTGCTAGTCTAAACAATGAGTACCTACCTAACAACCAACCTCTGGACAGGGTTCCATTCTTGAAATCGCAGAAGACGGATGATTGGCATAGGATGTAGGTGCCATAGCTGCTCCCTGGAAAGCATGCACAGAAGTGGATCCTCAGGCTGTCACTGTAGATCATCTGTACATTGATGGAGTGGAAGTTTTTCCTGTTGATTTACAGATGGTCCTCGTTTGTTGGCGTTGTTATGCACATGTGTGTGCAGTCGATGGCCTGCATCATTCTGGACATGCATTCCTCCTATAAAATCCATCTTGACCCTTTCCCATTGCATGTCAGTAGAGGGTAAGTGAAAGTATTTTCTGGCCTTCATCTTTAGAACTGACAGCACTTTAGACAACTTCAATGGTGCTTGAAAGACAAAGTTCAAACCAAAAGATCCTGTATTACTGGCACCCACTTGTCAAGCTTTGACTGAGCTGCTCTAACTCTGGTGCTTTATTCTGCTGTCTGAGCTAATCTAGAGCTCTGCTATCCATTGCTGCTGCCTTCCTTTTCCTGGATCAGGCTGAATCACCTGACCTCTCTGTGATTGCACACCTGACTGTTATCAGCCAACCCTCCCAGGGTATTTAAAGCAGCTTGGTTCACTTCTTGATCGCCCTTGTATCTGATTCTGGCTGATTATCTGTGCATGACTTGGCTTCCTCTGACGTTCCTTCTGGCTCATGACTCCTGGCTTTTTCCTGAGATCATTGATCTCCGTATTCCTGACCCCGGCTCGGATGAGTACCTGTTTTGGTTCCTGACCCCAGCTTGTCTTTTGGTTTACACTTCTGGATCACGGTTTTGCTTTTTTTGCTTTTGTTATTTTAATAAAGGTGTTTTGCATTTTACATTTTTGTGTCTGTCTGGTTCCTGGTCCCTAAAAGTACACAAGGGCCATGAACACAGAAGGTGCAGGCAATCCACCAAGCGTTTTTTCCAGGCTGCACCAGGTAGGCCAGCTCATGGACCAGTTTGTGTTAGCCCTCCAGACACTGTTGCTCAGTACTGTGCATCTGGCTCCTCTGCCTCAGCAGCCCACGGTGCAGTCTGTCCCTATAGCTGCTGCCACCCCTGCTCCGGCTGTCAATGGACTTGGTCCACCCTGCTTCTCCAGCGTTGTGGGGGCGACTCACTATAGGTTTTGCACAGAAGACAGCTCTACACTTCCCCACCCATCTGACCACTCAATAATATTGGATCCATGTAGAATAACCGGACAAATGGGATTCCAAGGAGTGGTTCCCCCAATGAATGCTGGGTATGTCCTGTCAGGAGATCAGGATCATTTCTCATCATGTACTCTCTTTGGATGGATGGCTGACTGGCTGTGCTGTGTGTATGATGATGGTATGCAGAACTGGAGACTAGCTGAGGCAGAACTGCTAAACAAACAGTTAGGCTGTGAAGCTCAAGCACACCTACAGTAAAGTCTCCACACGCCTCAGAGTCCCGTCCCACATATAGCCAGCCTGGCAGACTGACTGCAATCTGATGAAGCACTTGCTTTTCAATACTTTTCATACAACTCATACTTTTCAATTCTCTCTTCTCTTTTCTGGCACCTCTAACACATGAGTGGACAAACTGAGGCCTTCCAGCTGTGGAGGACTACAATTCCCATCATCACCAGCTAGCAGTTTGATGCTGAGGGCCCCAGGTTGCACCTACCATTAAATCAGTGGGAATTTTTACTTGATGCAAGTAGTGCAGTGGATTTGCTGTCAAACAGCACCACATTGCCTTTGTGCATATGCACAAACATCTGTGTTCTTAGACATAAATGTCTGTTATACTGAGCTTATGAGCACATGTACTAAGTAAAAGTGGAACAATTCTGGGGTTAATCAACTGTGTTGTAGGAAACAAAGACCCCATTAATTTAACCCCTGGAATGATAGAAAAATACATTGGAGACATCTCTAGCATTCAGGGGCTTAAGGGCCCCATTTAAATTAATGAGAATTTTTATTTGTTCCCTATGGTGTTGACGGTTTGTGCCAGAACTGCAACATGTGTTGAAGGATCCTCGAGCATTCAGTGCTTACAAACTCAGTTTAAATCAGTGGGGATATCGGGAATATGCATTTGTACAATTGTGTTTTTCCTGAATAACTCCTGTTCTACTTGAATGACTGAATATGTTTATTTATATATATTGTACCACAAGTGTACTCAGTGCTTTACAATTTAAGGGATTAGACAATACAGGGTTACAGGTGATTTATAGAGTGAAACACTGGATGTGAGTACATAAGGGTCAAGTGCTGAACTCAGTACTAGAGTTCTGGTCAGGATAGGGAACACAAATATAGTAAATAATATAAAAGAGAGATAGTTGTACAAAGTCAGTGCCTTCTAGCATGCTGAAGTTTTATTAAGGAGGCGTAGTTTCAAGCGTGACTTGAATACCATAAGAGAGTAGCATTGGAGCAGGGTGGGAGGTAGAGCGTTCCATAGATAAGGAGCACTGAGAGAAAAAGGTTTGATACATGAGAAGGCTGTAGACACAAAAGGAGCTGAGAGAAGACAGTCACTGGCTGATCATAAGTGGCAGGTGGGGTATAGCAGGAGACCAGAGTGGAAATGGAAGAAGAGGTAGAGGAGAGAAGGGTCTTGAATGAGAGAAGCAAGATTTTGTAAGATATCTGGAGTTTGACAGGCAACCCTTGGATAGATTTGAGGAGAAACACGGCAGGGACAAACCTAGATGACAGGAGAATAATTTGTGCTGCAGCATTCTGTATGGTTGGAGTTGGGAGGCAGGAATGCCAGACAGAAGAAGGTTGCAGTAGTCCATGTGAGAAAGAATGAGTGCTTGTATAAGAATTTTTACTTAGTGCATCAACCTTATTGCCTCAAAGCAGGGTTGAGTGAAGTGAATGGCAAAAAGAAAATGTGGTCACTCTGCTGCACAGAACTGATACTCCCCACAGTGACAAGACCACCAAGGATAAGGCCCTTTAAGTGCAAAGCAAGAGAGAGGGGGAAAGACTGAGTGAAAAAACAAACTTTTGGAGAGGTAGTGGAAAAGAGAGGGCAAAAAAGACTAGAGGAAGGGGCAGGTCTGGGCAGGGCCGGCCCAAGATATTGTGCTGCCTGGGTCCGAGGATGAAATGCTGCCCCCCCCCCTCCGCACACCAAAACCACGCCCTCCACAATACACCACATCCTTAATTATATTAACCCCTCTCCTGCCCCTAATACCACATAGAACTGTCATGTTTTTTGTTTACACCACTTTTTTCCCTCTTTTTACCCTTTGTGCCTCTTTTTTTACCGCTTGTGCCTCTTTTTTTTACCTCTTTTCACTCCTTGTGCCTCTTTTTTCCCCTCTTGTGCCTCTTTTTTCCCCTCTTTTCACCCCTTGTGCCTTTTCCCCTCTTTTCACCCCTTGTTCCTCTTTTTTCACCCCTTATGCCTCCATTTTCCCCTTTTCACCCCTTATGCCTCTTTTTTTCCCCTCTTTTCACCCCTTGTGCCTCTTTTTTTACCCCTTGTGCCTCTTTTTTCCCCTCTTTTCTCCCCTCTTTTCACCCCTTGTGCCTTTTTTCCCCTCTTTTCACCCCTTGTGCCTCTTTTTCCCCCTTTTTACCCCTTGTGCCTCTTTTTTCACCCTTTGTGCCTCTTTTTCCCCTCTTTTCACCCCTGGTGCCTCTTTTTTTTTCCCCCATGCCTGTTTCTCTTCTCCATCACACTCTCTCTTCTCCTTCTGGCTCTTCCTCTTGCTTTTTACTCAGTCTCCCCACTGCTCCGCACTGATGACAGCCGGGACCATTTCACACGCAGAGACGCAGCGTGGTGCATGCTGGGATTTTCTTCGTCAGTCTGGGTACCATTTTTTAAATTGCACTGGCCTCCAAACAAAGGAAGAAATCCCCGGCATGCTCTACACGGCCTCTCCGCATGTGATGTAGTCCCAGCTGTCTTCAGTGCGAGGCAGTGGGGAGACGCCTCGCACGAAATAGCATGCCTTGGGGCGGTGTCAGAGTGCCGCCTGGGTCCATGGACCCACCAGGACCCATGTAAGGGCCGGCCCTGGGTCTGGGAGAGAGGCAGTGGGCTCAGATGGGGACTAAATGAAAATACAGGAAATGGTGGGAAAGCATTGGGAGAGAGAGGAGGAGTAGATGGGGAAAGAGAGTGCAAGAAATACGCCTCAATTCAATTGTTTTTGGTAATAATATTTGAATTACATCAAAATCAATACGTAGTCTACAAGAATGGCTAACAATAGTAGGCCCAACAAATCCCCATAGCTCAGAACGCTAATATCTACACATAATACAGTTTTGCACATTTGCAACACACGCATGCAAACAAAAACACACACTTATTTTTTTTGTTTAAAACACATTTCACAATTTTATTTTTTATTTTGAGTGACAGTAAGTGACAGAGAGTGAGGGCCTGTGTGAGTGCCTGAGTGTGAGTCAATGCATGATGGCCAGGAGAGGAGATGAGGAGAGAGGGATGGAGAGAGGAGCAGGAGAGGAGGAAGGAGAACAGGGCATCCCCAGTCAGGGAAGGAGTGGGAGAGGGAAATCAGCTGGGAGGAGGGGGACCTGACCAAGGACAGGCACACAGAGGCCAGGGACAGTTGTGCCAGTGGGATGAGGGGTAGATACAGGGGAGCACTCAACAGGTCAGCGCAGACAGGTCATTCAAAACAGAGCTCTGACACATCCCAGACTACAGCTGATGAAGAGAGGCTGTGGGACCCTAAATATTCCTATGAGGAGAATAGGATCCTCTTCCAGGGCATACTGGAGTGGTAGAGCATCTTGTTCCCGGGGGAGAGGGTCACTGGTCTGGGGGCTCAAAAGAAGGTCACCTGGTTTCGAGTGTTGATCCGAAGAACACAGTCTCCAACTGCCAGAGGACCCTGGACTCTATCAAGAAGCAGTGGGGTGACTGTAAGAGGCTGGTGAAGAAGAAAATGGGAGAGGTCGCCATGCCCTCCCAAGGTACCGGAGGTAGTCCCCCTCTCAACATCACCTTTAACCCCTGGGAGTAGATGCTCAGACTGAATGTGTCAGCAATGATTGTTGAGGGGACCCCTGGAGGATCAGACACTGGGGATAACAGCACCCTCCACACTACCGGTAAGTGCATCGTTCCATAACCACACACCACACAAACTGTCATACCTACAACACCCCAACACAGTGACACCAGAACACATGGTCAGCATTCATTCACACAACTGCACCAACACAGCTCTGAGGGGATTCAAACAAGGACAAAATACTGGACAATCCAAGCCAACATGGGATGGGTAGAGCACAACAAATCCATCTTTAACCCCCTCTTTGCCGTGTTGTTGATGATACCCACTCAACATAAACAACACTTGCTATCACATAGCCAAGTGAAGCTCTGTCATGTTCCTCCACAATGTTAAACATGTAGCCAGAGGGAGGTCAGAACCTAATCCCTTGAGCACTAAAAAGATGATCAAAACATTGGTTGAAAATGCATTGGTTACCCCTCTGGCACGCCAAGGGTTAAGAGACGACCAACACAATACAGCAGAGTTACACTGCACTGGTCCACAGGGATCAGTTCACACACCACAGTTCTACTGAAACAAACTGATTGCATGTACAACACACAGGCCTTGAACTAAAGAACACTGGGGCCCCAAAGGAAAGCAATGCACTGTTGAAAGACAATGACAGCTAAATAGATTAAATATCCTGGGAATCACATGTATCCTGAGGAGTGGGGGTGGCAAGGAGGGTAATTGCTGTGGTTTGAGGACAGTGAAGCTCTGTCATGTTCCTCCACAATGTTAAACATGTAGCCAGAGGGAGGTCAGAACCTAATCCCTTGAGCACTAAAAGGATGATCAAAACATTGGTTGAAAATGCATTGGTTACCCCTCTGGCACGCCAAGGGTTAAGAGACGACCAACACAATACAGCAGAGTTACACTGCACTGGTCCACAGG
Organism: Rhinophrynus dorsalis; assembly: GCA_037306005.1. Lineage (NCBI taxonomy): Eukaryota > Metazoa > Chordata > Amphibia > Anura > Rhinophrynidae > Rhinophrynus > Rhinophrynus dorsalis. Next base: position 134,497,423 of record CM074723.1, on the reverse strand, counting down.
GATCAGTTCACACACCACAGTTCTACTGAAACAAACTGATTGCATGTACAACACACAGGCCTTGAACTAAAGAACACTGGGGCCCCAAAGGAAAGCAATGCACTGTTGAAAGACAATGACAACTAAATAGATTAAATATCCTGGGAATCACATGTATGCTGAGGAGTGGGGGTGGCAAGGAGGGTAATTGCTGTGGTTTGAGGCCATAATGTTGTTGCTTGCTCTGCCTATGTGTTGTGTATGAAATTGTTTATTCTCAGTTGAACTCTGATGGTTGAGCTTTGCTTATTACATTTATCCTGAATAGATGGCAAGGAGGTATTTCAGGTCATCCCCTCTCATCAGGACACATATGATAACCAAACGTCAAGTAATGTAGTTTGCTTACATCAATGTACAGCAGGGCTGTCTATGTTTAGTCTTCAAGGGCCACCAACAGTCCAGGACTGAAGGATATCCTTGATTAAGCACAGGTGAGTCAGTAAAAATGAATGAGCTACTTATCAACTCACCTGTGCTTAATCAGGGAAATCCTTCAATCCTGGCCTGTTGGTGGCCCTGGGGACTGAACTTGGACAGACCTGATGTACAGGATCTTGTCACGCTAATCAATCATTGATTGTTACTCAAGGATTCACACATCATTCATTGTCTTGCATCCATTTTGTCATTGCTTACATTACTAATCACACCGTGTCATTTACCCATACAGCATACATGTCTGCAGGACAGCAGGAGGACATTGAGGAGAAGGCATATAACATCCCCCACAGTGACTTCCCCCTTGAAGAGCTAGAAGAGGGGACAAACAGGTGGTCACCATCATAACCAGCACCAGCTCCATCAACACCAGCACCATCTCCATGTCATGGTACCTAACTTCCATTGAAGCGTTCTTGACGGCGAATTACCCAGTTCCTGCTTGGTGTGGGTGTTCGTCCATTGCGGGCGTTCTGCTGGGTTCCTGGCCGTATTGTCACGGTGTTCCTGTGGCGTCCATGTCCGCGTGAGGGACTGTAGTACTGGAGCAGCATGGCGCGACCTTTTGATTAGGTGTAGTTGATTGATTTGGTGTAGTCTGAGCTCGCTCAACACCTGTTACCCGGCCATTACTACTTCTACTAGCGTTCCATGTATGACCCAGTTCTTTGGCTGTGAACCCGTTTGTGTATGACCCGATTTTGGCTGTGAACCCGTTTGTGTATGACCAGATTTTAGCTGCGAACCCGTTGGTGTATGACCCAGGTATTTGGCTGTGAACCTGATTACGTATGACCCGACTCTGTTGAGTTTCCGTTTATGATCAAGGTTTGTGGTTGTGATCCCTCCTCAGTGTGAGACCTGGTATTGGCTGCGCTCCTGTTCTGAGCACTACCATGGGTTGGCGTGTACCTTCCCGGTTGAGGACCCGGCCTGACTTGAGTGTCCGCTTGCCTTGTTCTGATTCGCTGCACGCCTATAATTGCGACTCTGCCTTTTACTCCGGTCTCGGTCACTGACTATCCTGACCTTACCTGTGGGCAAATTCATTCCGTTTACCAAGTTGCTCAGTGTCGCACTCCGCTAACCACTTCCCTACTGGTGACATAATTGAGAGCTTGGTGGTCAGTTGCTTTCGTTGGCCAATAGACCTTCTGAACTGCTGGCGTGCGTTCAGTAATAGGAGTGGCATTGCTGCCAAGGCTTGAGCCCACTATTGACGCCTGTGGGGCTGGTCTTCTTTCCATATAAGCAAGTCTTCAGGCCTGTGGTCTATCGTTGGTTCAGTGTTGCGTCTGGTGTCCTTATTACCTGAGGCTGAGGTACCATCCATACCTTACCTGTGGTCATTCTCAGACTAGATCCGTGTTATAAGGATTCTGGCCATTCTCTTGGATGTTCATCTGTTCCAGTAGTCTGCTGTCCTCTTAACATCTTCAGTTCCTGTATTCCCGTACCAGTACTTCGGATCAAGATCATTGTTCATATTGTGTATATTTATTGCTGAGTGTTCTTGTTTTGTTTCCCTTGTTATCTTCAATAAACTATCTTCACCTTACTGAACCGACTCAGAGTATTCTAGTGTCTGTTACACTCCACCAGCATCAGCTCTGCCAACCATGGAGTTTAGCCAGCCACCAACACCCTTCACCTACCGCAATATGGGTCATATGGGCCCACATCATGGCCACTGCCACCCTCCTGGATGGAGCCGCAACATGGGCCCAAGTATGACCCCACATCCAGGTGGGAGGGATCCAGCTACCAGTAGTCAAGATATGACATATGGCCACAGGACTATGAACACTCGGGTCTGATTGGGGAGCCACAACACCCTCCGCAACAGGAGGACTTCACAACCCCACTGCATCTGCAACCAGAGGAACAGTAATGAGTTGCTAGTACAGTGTCCATAGATGTGGTGGGGACAGGGGCATTCTCTATGTCCTCACATGCTGGCCCCACAACACCAGCCCCTGAACACACCACACCATCAGCAGTAGAAGAACTTCAACACACCAAAAAAAACCCAGTGTCCAACATAAACAGCCAGGAGATGTTGAAGAGCCATCACCAGCACCTGTGAGTCCACCATCACTAGCCACATCACATTCCACAGGTAGCCAGACCATGGAGAGGGACGAAGAGTGCCTGAACGTCCAGAGGAGGCAGCTCAGGGAGTACAGGAGGACAAATAGGTACCTGAGGAGGTACCATGGAGATGCATGTAGGAACACTGCCACCATATATGCACTGGAATCCCATGTGGCAATCCTGACAACAGAGATTAGGCAGTTCAGGACAGGGCTAATTGACATGTTGGGACAAATGCAGGGCCGGATTTGCCATAAGGCAGAGTAGGCACCTGCCTACAGGCACACCCCACAGAGGGGCGCCTATCATTGAAATAATTTTTTTTTTAAATATATTTACAGCGCTTCCGCACTGCATACAGTAACCCGCCTCCCGGCCCACCTCTCCCAGCTCTCTGCATTCATAAAGAGAAGACTGCGCGGTGTTCAACAGAAGCTGCAGATCTGTGCAGAAGGCGGCACAGACATCTCCTGCCGCTGAACCACCAGGGAGGTAGGAAACGGATAAGGGGGGGGCAATGTGGAGCTGATGGCAATGTGAGGGCAAGTTGGAGCTGATGCTGATGGGGGCAATGTGGAGCTTGGAGCTGATGGGGGCAAGATAGTTGGAGCTGATGGGGCAAGTTGGAGCTTGGAGCTGATGGGGGCAAGTTAGAGCTGATGGGGCAAGACAGTTGGAGCTGATGGGGCAAGTTGGAGCTTGGAGCTGATGGGGGCAAGACAGTTGGAGCTGATAGGGGCAATGTGGAGCTGATGGGGGCAAGTTGGAGCTGATGGGGCAAGACAGTTGGAGCTGATGGGGACAATGTGAGGGCAATATGGACAAGGGGGGTAATGTGGATATTTGGAGCATTGTGGAGATGGCCAATTGGGGGAGGGGTGCTTCAGATTTCTGTGCCTACAGGCTCCTGAGATGTAAATCCAGCCCTGGACAAATGCTAGTGAAGTAAGGGAAAAAAATCATGGGGAGAAGCAATCCACAGAGGGGTCCACCACACCACACCAGTGTGACCCCTGCAGCAACACCATGAATCCCCAGAGTAACCAGAAAATTGGTAAGAGCCACCACCTCTGCAGCCCCATCCAAAGTCCCCCACCCCACAAAAAAAGAAATAAAGACACAATTTTCATCTTTCCCCAAATAAATGTGCACTGTTTCTTGTTTCTAACAGGTACATTTGCAGAGATGTCTCCAATGCATTGCAAAGCAATACAGTGAACACAACTCCTGCACATATTACTTTGTTTTTAAGGTTTTATTCCATGGCTAATGCTGTGATTATTAAGGTGCTGTTAGCCAACCATGTTTTTGGTTTAAATTTTCACTGACAGGATATATCAGCCAAACAAACCTATGCTGAGGGAAAATCTGTCACACACCTAGTAATCCAAGGTTAATTGTTGATAACAGTTTTGAGTTGGGCTAAAAGGCAGGAGCTTGAAGAGGCCAATAGTGGGCTCAATTGATTACACGATGCAGGGTGAACATGGGGAGTTATGTGCTTAGGTGTGATAGGGATTTGATGAGGTGGAGATGACTCCCCTAGTGCTATCACTTCTCCAGTTTCTATGCTATTCAATGGAGCCTATGCAACAACATATTTCAAACTACAGCAATCTTAGTGTATGGGGTCCACTGAAAAACATGAGAACTGGAGAGGTCATCTCCACTTCATCACACCATAGTGAATCTCCCCCAACATCTCCTTGCATCAATACATTTCAAATTCCACTAATGGTCCATGTTTAATTGATAGACCTCAGAGTTTAGGGACATGCCTTCATGAGTATAACACATGACCATTTTGCTATCTGAAGATATGGCTAATCCAACATTAGAATCAACAGACACATCATTGATGGTGATATGCTTCCTTTATTATGTTTAGCAATACATTAAAGCATACGCAGGTTTGTATTGTACCAAAATACATTGAAGACTTCTAGAAGCAAGCAAAGGGTATATTTTACAGAAAAAAGCCTTCTGTGCACATGCCATGAAATGAATGGCACACATCAGCTTCTGCAAGCTGGATAGGGCATGGTTGGTGTTGTAAATGGGGTTGGTGTCGTCTTTGATCACCTCATATAAATGGATGATGCTGTGTGATGTCAACCTGTACTGGTCTCTGCCTTTAGAATCCATCATTCCCAGGAGTGTGACCCTTGTGCATAATATCCTGGGTCTGTGCAGGTCCCTGTGGCAGCTGTGGGATGTCCGGTTGCAGTCGTTAGGGTGCTGCTTGTTGTGGTTCTCCAGGTGGAGATGGGTTTCTGCCTGACTTTCAGCTGGAGCATCAGCATCAACAGGTGTGCTTGGGGGAGGACGGTGATCCCTAGCCCTTGCATGCCTTCGTCTCTGCTGTCTTCACAGGAATAAGTATGCAGATATACTGGTCATAATCTGTCTCTCTCTCTGAGTGGTCACGGTGTAAACACTCCATGTCTGAGAACAATGAGATGTCTCTTTAAGACAGTGGTGGGGTGTTGTCCAGGCACAGCCATGAGGTAGGAAGTGACCAATGGGAAGGTGTTTTTGTCCATGTAGGTGTTTGTTGGTGTGTTTTTTTTCCTGAACTATTATATTGCTGTGTAGCTGTCAGGTGCGTGTGTGATGTTGTCAAGTGCATGTTGTGTCTCCACTGGCTGGTGATGTTGCACAGGTTAGCTTGGGTTGTTTTGGATTAACAGGTGTGTGTGTGTGTGTGTGTGTGTGTGTTAACCCCCGTTGTTCTGGGATATGATGTGATGGCTTGTGTTGGGATGCTTTGTGAAGCCAATGTCCCTGGGGGGTTGATAGGTTTTTGTTGTTTGTCTGGGACTTGTTTGTAGGTAAGCTGACCATACCTCACCTTTAAAAAGGGACACATAGGAAATAGGCATATTTCAGGAGTGCACCAAAATCAAAGCAACCCTGTAGTATGCATTTTTCATGTGTGTCCCTTTTTAAAGGTGAGGTATGGTCAGCCTGTTTGTAGGGCATGATCATTGTTGGTGTATTTGTTTGGCTTTGCAGGGTTTCATTTTGCCATTTCTGGACTTGTGCTATGTGTTGTGTGTTTTGAGAGCTGCTGTTTCTCTGATTTGTTTTGTCCAACAGTGTTTTGTTTTTTTTTTGTCCGTTGTGTGGGGTACGGCCAAAAAAACTGGGTGCAGAATTTCATCCATAAGAAGTATCAATTTATCATACATTTGCAATACTGCACACAATTGAATGGCTCTAGGGAGATCTGTTCCATAGTTCTCAATGGATGTTATATTATCATCTGTTTTGGTTTTAAAACTGCCGTTAGCTGTTCATAAGATGGCTAATTGAATGGCTTACTGTTCTTTCAAATCCTCCATCGGCTGTTGTTTTCCTTAACTGACTCAACTGAATCGAGGCCAGAGGCTGGAGGAGAAAGGAAGGAGAGGATGTAGCCAAGGGAGCTATAGGTAGAATGAGAGAGGGGGTAATAGGCTGCGGTGAGAGAGAGAGTAGGTATAAGGGTTGGGAGTTGCTAGGGTTGTATTTAAAGTAGAACTTTCACTTTGTATAAAGTCTCCCTCCAATAATTAAGCATATGGCGACTAGCTTCATAATAGTTCTATTAGCTCTCGGAAGTATCCAATTCAGAAGTAATCCTTAATCTTCGGAGACCGGAAGCCAGGCATCAGCGCAGACATCTTGTCTTAGAGATGTCTGCGCTCCTGCACTGTCAGTCCAGGTCTCCTCTAGGAAGCATTGAACTGTGCTGAAAGCCACCAGAAGGGACTGACGGCACAGGCACGCAGACAGCACTAACCTGGCCGTCAGTCTCCGAAGATTAAGGATTACTTCTGAACCGGGTACTTCTGAGAGCTAATAGAACTATATGAAGCTAGTCACTATATGCTTAATTATTGGAGAGTGACTTTATACAAGGTGAATGTTCCACTTTAATATATACACACATGGAATACCAGCTAGTGGGCCAGTTTAAAAAAAAAATACCCTGGGCTGGTATTCCATTACAATTTACCCTTGGGTATGTCCATTAAAATGTCCATGTGCGGTTCTCTGCAGTGCCATATTGTGCAATTCATTGCATATCCCCTATAGGAGTCAAAGGGTTAAAGGGCCTCCCTTTAGATACAATGTAATTAGCCTCCAGGGGGAGATACAGTATTATATACAATGTTATATTGTTGTTCCTCTTGTGTATTGGTTCTAGAGAACATCATAGGGCATGGCATCCCAGTGGCCAGCAAATTAATATTCAGTGACTAATATTGTATATACTGTAGCCTTGTTTAGCCTAGGGATACCTCACACTCCGTGCATCCCTTTGGCACAGGGGTCAGTAACCTTTAACTCTCCAGATGCTGAGTAATATAAATAGTGGGTTGGGCATGACGGTATTGTAGTCTTTTAATAGCGAGAGTGCCAAGAGTTGCCTACATTTGCTCTAGCATAAAATATATATATATATCACATTTAGACATCCTTCATACATTTTGTACTTTTTGTCATATGTTCTGAATTATGCATTAATGATGTAATAAAAATATGGGAGCATTATTATTTATCTTTAATATTGTTTTCTTCTAAATGAACAGCTACTGGCTATTTTATGCACTATAACACCAGCACAGGCAATGCTGGGGATAAAGCAATGCTAGAAAGCAGACTTTTCTACCCAAAGAGAGGAATTCAGTGTTTGGAGTTTTTCTACTATAACAGTGGAAGTGAGAGCGATGAGCTGAACATCTGGATCAGAGAGTACACAGGAGACTCCCCTAATGGAACTCTGAGGTTCATCAACACTGTCACTGGTATGTTATTCAGTTCTTATATTGCTAACAGAGGCCTGGATTACATTGTAATTTTAACTTGATCAAGGGATTTATAAACACATGTCTTCATAGATTTAACTGGGTGTTATATAAGGCACAAATGCTATCTAATTATAGGCCACAAACTGATATTTTTAATGCCTCCTTTACTTTTAGCCTAGGAATTTCCATGTAGCAGTACATGTACATAGATATACAGCTGGCGGACTCAAAACCTTTTCTAGAACTATGCTATACTATGTTTTAATCCTAATGACTACTAAGAATCAATTATGCAAGGACTGTCTGCCCAGATTAAGGTAAATGGTACTTATTATTTTGAGATGGTACTGTTCCTTTAAGCTGAATACATTTTAAAAAACAAAAGTGAAACCACTGCTAATGTAGGTCATTTTGGTTGATAAGTTAATGAAGGGTTGTAATTACACATTTCTGAACAGAAATTCAATGTAATCTGGTCCTTAGTACCTTATGCAGAAAGAAAAATATGAGAAATTCTGGATTATATCAGCTGCACCACAGGGGACAAATACAATTCCCAGATGTCCCATTAATTAAAATGTGGCATTTAACCCTTGGATGCCAGTGAAGTCTCCAAAGTATAGCATTTAACCCTATGAGTGACAGAGAGGTATCCAATGCATTGCAACTCTATTCATCGGATACCTCTCTGGCACTCAAATGGTTAACCCCTTAGTGACAGATGACTTAACTGGTAAGGCCAGGAAGTCATTCGCTATAATGGAAAAAAAAAGTACCCTGTCATTAAGGGGTTAAAAGTGCATTAAAATCAACATGAATGTTTATTTCTCCTCTATGGCACAGTAGGATTGCTCCAGTAATGCTCTGCCTGCCTGGAGCTATGTTATGTGCCTCACCTTGGGACCCAGGGATAGTTGGTGGAGTTTCTAAATCCGGTGCAGATGGGGATGCTGACATGGACTATGGAGTGGATACGTTGACTTGGGATCCAGGACTGGGTATGCCCTTTTAGGTGCTGAGCTTCTTGCAATTTCTATCCGAAGCCCTATGATACCTTTCTGTGCCCTGGAGTGTGTACACACGGAGAACTGTTTGTTTGATGAGATTCTGGCCCCTACTCCCTTTCCTGGAATACCTACGCTCTCAGTGCTTCAGGCTTCCTCTCGTATGCTCGACTGGTCCTCTCCCATGGGCCCGGGAGGGTAGAGCTGTAACTTTTTTCTGCTCTGTGCCATGAGGCCCTCAGGGGGAAACGTTGTGGTCCTGCGCTTAGGTCTCCTGCGGGGTACTTATGATCCTTCTGACCTATGTTTACTGCTTGTTTCTGACATTATTGGACTTGCCGGGGCCACTTCTGATCCAGCCCGTGGGTCGGGATCGGCTCCCGTGACTCTCATTTCTCTAGGGCTGTTAAGTTTATGGCTTGTGTTTACAGCTCCATAAGTTTAAGATAATTTGTATCCCTGCCATTGCTCGCTTTGCTATAAACTCCCTGTAGAAACTCTTTCAGACTGCTCTTTGGGTAGTATCCAGTTACTTGTTACACCTTGCCCATCTTCCTTGTGTTGGATAGTGCCACCTATTTGCCCTTTCATGTTTTCATCTCCTACCCTCTTCCCACACTTTGGCTCTCTTCATTTTTAGAGGGTCACTTATTCCCACATACTGGATTTTCTCCCACTTGCCACTTATCTTTCTGTTATAGCATGCCTTTGCGTTTCTGCCCCTGTCTCTCAAGGAGACTGGTCATCTTAAAGCATCTTTGCCCCTTGGCATAATTTAGCCATATGTCATGCAAGTCTGACTATATAAGTCTGCTGTTTCGATACTCTTTTCTACCCCCCCCCCCACCTCGCAGCTTCTCTGCTTTAGAAGACTGCTGCAGACTAGGTTCTGCCTGTGTCTTCCTTCTAGTCTCCGACTAGTTTGTTCGTTGTTTCCTTGTTCATTACATTAGATTTTATGCTTATTTTTCTGCTAATTCATATTATGTACTAGCACTATGTATTGTTTCCCACAGGTTGGGATAAAGATTTGTTATTTGCTCATTATTATGCTGCTTTATTTTACAGTTTTTTTTTTTTAAATGTGAGACATGACCGCATAGGACACTGTGCTGCTACATACTTACCTTTGTACTACCTGATTACTCTTAGTGTAGTTCTGCTTTGTAACAGATCTTTATTAATTTTCTTTAATTATACTTGGATCTTCAACAAAGATATTGTAAGTTATACTGTGTAACCTTTAGTTATGTGATATTTCTGTATTTTCACCTTGACAAATGTGTAGAGCTTAATTTGGCTTCTTTCATAACTATGTATCACATGTTTACTCTCAATAAAGTTTAAAAAAAAAAAAGAATTCTTTTATAAAGGTCAGTAAGAGGTTTAATGACATTGGTGGTGGTTTTGGCAAAGTTCCAGGGCAATTATCATCATCAGGGGCCATGACGTCTCACCGTGACCCATCCATAGTCATCATGGTAATGCGGTAGATTCTTCCAAGTAGTCATTTGATATTTTTGGATCCCAGAAAGTCTCTCACCTGCTTCAGGGTGGCACAATCAGCTGGCCAGGGGTTTCTGCATGGTAGAGAGTCCAGGCGCCCCCAGTCTATGTGCATATTCAACAATACAGGTCGGGGTATCATCATCTTTCGTCAGTAGTTTAGGCAGTGAGTTAGCAAGAAAGTCTGCGATCCGCACTCCTAATCCTCTCAGGAGGCCCACAAGCCCCAGGTCATTCCTTCTTCTGCGGTTCTCTAGGTCTTCAAGCTTATCAATAAGTGTTTTGTTGGATTCATAGAGCTGTCTTAACTGTTGCTGTAATGTAGTGTATTCTTCCTCTGCGCATAACACTCTGCACTCCAACTCCCCAATCTTGTTTTCAGGGGTTTGAGTTCTTCAAGGATTTCACTGATGTATCTTTGTAAGTTATCAAATTTCCTCTCCAACTTTGGTGACATCTCAACCACCACCTTGGCCATTGCTTCTGCCAAAGTTGGATCCATAGAAACAGGAGTATCACATGAGTCTTCTATGAAGGATTCCATCCTCTGTTGTCCTGTGGTGCCCTGAGTCATACTATGCTTTTTTTACTTTTCTTCTTAACAAGTACGGTCTTAGTGCTCATGGTCAATCATGTGGTTAGTAGTTGAAATGGGAGGTAGTCGCCCAGGTGTCATTCGTGGGGTCAACCCTACGTCGCTGTTCTGAGCTTCACACTCCTCCTTGTGTTGATGATGGAGTATGACGATGAAGAGTTGAGAGGTAGAGTCTTAAATCAGTGATCTCTGGGTCAGTAATATGGCCTGGCTATCAGATCTAATGGGTAGCCGGTGTGGCATCCTCCCCCCACCAGTGCCACTTATCAGGTGGGTGAGCAAGAAATTGGGTGTGCTGCAAGTAGTCAATTCACCAACCTGGTCAGCATTTCTGGAAAAGGTTTTATGTAAGTACCGGCATCACTACTCACTGCTGGTCATGGTGCATAAGCTAGGCTGCAGTCTTATTCCCCTCTCCAGGCCTAAGGGCACATGGGTCCTCCAGGACCGCTAACACCAACAGAAATAAAATGTGCACGATCCCCCAAATCTTGAGAAGGTGATTGTGAAGTGTGGGTATCTGTGGGCAGGCACAGAAAGAATATCAAGTCAGATGAAAATCCTTCCACTGTGGAACTCAGCCATTTGCATCCTTTCAGTATGGTCATCAGACAAGCCCCCTCTCTTGTCTACTTTTAAATGAAATAACATAAATGTGACAAGGTTAGATTTGTTTCTCTTCTGCCATGCATATTCATAGTCACTCACGTAACCCATTCATTCCAAAGAGTGCAAAAGTTTCCTGAAGGCAATCCAAGATTTATAAGAATTTGAAGTGCTTATTCTTTCCATTTCTCAAATAAATTTTTCAATGGTGGCGAAACTTCCTGCCACCATACTATAAAACCCCAGGGTTTACCACTATGCAGTGTGTTGTAGAATAGGCAGGAAAGTGAGTGGAAGGAGAGACACAGAGAGATAAAAAAAATGTAAACTAAATATTAAAATAAAGTTATCTGGAGTGCTGGCTAACGCTATGACCAGCAGGAGAAGTTGGATAGACTCTGATTCTGCTGATGCAGAGGTGGACGAGGAAGTCAGCAGCACCAGCGGTAAAGGGTAGGGATTTGCAGGCACAGCAGTGGGGGACTGGCCTGGTATGATTGGTGGGACATTGACAAACTGCATACACCCCAGGACGAGAGGGATCATCATAATTTATTGCAAATGCTGCAACAACGATTGCTGCAGTCATTTTTTGTACTACCTTGGCCCTCAACAAAATTCTCAATTTATTTTTTAAGTTGTGCACCAGGGATGGGAGCCATTATTCGAGGAAGATCCTGTCAGACAGTGTGAGCTGGAAGACAGTTCAGCAGGGAGAGTGTGCCTTCAGTCAAGAAGTATTCATCACCCCGACAAAGACTCTGGAATATCCTCACATAGACCTGATGGCAAAAAGAGAGAATAAGGAACTCTCAAGATTTTTCTCTCAAGTTCCACAGGACATCCACAAGAAAATGCTCTACTCCAGCTGACATTTATATTTCCTCTTCTGAGATTCATTCCTCTAATAGTGAAGAAAAAGTGGTAGTTATTCTATTACTGTGGTTCTTCAATAAAATTGCATTCTACCTAAACCTTCCGTGTTTTGAGTGTCCATAAAACCGTTACATAGCCCTTCAGGCAAATGTTTAGGAAAACTCCAAGCTCTTTCCATGAAGGAAACTTATCTAATATTCAAGAATGACTCAGTAACTCTGAAGCTACCTCCAGAATTTCACCCAAAATTTCTTCTTCCAATAAATTTGTTTACCCAGTTTTTGTCACAATCCTTGCAAATTCAAGGAAGGGAGATTGCACAAATATGATATCAAGATATATTCAAAATAGTAGCTGGATGGAATAAGATCCTTCAGGAAAAGTTTTCACTTTTCATCAACTTCTTTGGTTCCTCCAAATGGCTGAACGTTTCTGCACCTACCATTACTGGATGTTAAGCTCAGCCATTTCAGAAGTCTACATAAATGTAAAGAAAGAACCTCCAAAGAAGATCAATGCTCACTCTACCAGAGCTATAACTACATTGTGGGCAGAAAAGGCTGAGGCATCCATGGAGCAGATATGTAGAGCTGCCACATGAAGACACATTCATACCTTCCACAGGCATTATAAAATCACCATTCAGGGATCTGGAGAGACTGATTTTGTCAAGAATGTTCAACAAATTTTGTTACCTAATTTCCTCACTTGAATTGAGCTTTTTTTATCCCCCTCAGGGGTGTTACTGGGAGACATAAGGAAAAGTCATATTTTTCTTATCTGGTCTCCATAGGTAGCACACTGACTTGTGTCTCTTGTTGTTTATGGTTGTTCTGATCTGGCTGCAGGACTCTCTCAGGTGTGCTAGAGAAGGCAAATAAATTAATATGAGAGAAAATCCCGTCTTTCCTCTAATTTTGATACAAACCCTCTAGTAAATTGTCCAGTCTGTGGGATGAAATATTCCTTTAACATTCTTACAAAGCTAATTTCTGCATAATGTCTACTTTATTCTTAAAGGTGCTGTGTCTTTAAAACAGCATGTTCTCTTAACCACAATGTATAAAATTGACTACAGCTTCTTTTATAGATTATTCTCTTTGAAATAATGCATTTAACTCCTGTAAGATGACACTTGGTAAAGATGCATTTGAAGGCATTGTGCTTTGTTTCAAAACATTTCTTATGGGATTTGCCTGAAACCTAGCAATTGCAAACTAGGAAAAAGGTGCAAGTAAAATTTGACTGTAATATAATTTTCTGCAAGTACTAATGAGGGAACTGTCTATAAAACTATTACTAATAATAATAATAATACTACATCAGCTATTATAATGTAGTCACATATTCAATATACAATTATTTGTCTTGTCTTTATCTTAAACATGAGTGACATGAAAATGACATATTTAATCATTATGTTTATTGATATTTTTATTAATTGCAGGTAAACCAGCAGACTACTGGCAACTTCATTATGCACCAATAAATGCAACAAATAAGTTCCGATTTATATTTCAAGGAGTGAAAAGAAATGAATTTTCCAGTGGTGGTATTTCAGTTGATGACATCAACCTATCAGAAACTGAATGTCCTCATTATGTTTGGCAAATCAGAAACTTCACTCATGAGTTAATTAAACAAACATCTATTACTAGTCCACCATATTACTCCAAAGATGGCTATGCATTTCAAATATCTTTGTGGCAATATATAGATATGTCATTTGGTTTTCATTTCCAACTTTTATCTGGAGCTAATGATTATGCTTTGCAATGGCCTTGTCCGTGGAGACAAGCTACAGTAGAGATCATGGACCAAAATCCAAACATTCAGCAACGCATTTCAAATGCAAAGAGTATTACAACAGATCCTACTAGATATTATACAGGTTAGATTTGTCTGTTACTTACTAATTTAAAGCTATAAATAACTTGTTCTTGTATGGTGTTTTGAGTTTTAGACTACTACACCACACAATGTAAAAAAATAAAAATTTCACAGCAACTTGAAAAAAATGATAAACTTTATAATGCATGCAGCTAAAACAAAACATGTTTAATACTTATTTTTCAATGTTCAGAACACAGATCTCTCTGGTATATAAGACTTTATGCTAAACAGTGTCATGCCTTGCTTTCATAGGATGAAATGTTGTTATAGAAATAGTTTTTATGTAAAATAAAAATCAATTTTTCGTAATGATCTCCATAAACACAGAAATTTCAACAGTAGACTTCACACAAATAGTAACAAGTAACCTACATCTAGTACACAGAAATAATGATCCAAGAGGACAAAATTACATCCACATTATAGTTTATTTATCTTGCAATTAGGATGAATTTATCCTTGTGATGTTAAACATTTTTTACTAGAAATATAGCAATTGTTTAGTACACTGACTTTAATTTCTATCTATAGATACTACTTTTTATTGGGACAATCCTGCAATAGTTGGAGAAAATGCAACTTTTCCTAATGGAACTCATTACTATCTTGGTCCAGGAGAATACAGTCTTATATTTTATAATCAAGAATGGTTTTATCGAAGAGACTTCGCTAAAGGAGGAGATGTTTTTGTCCTTATATCCATGGAAGGTATGTCACAGTGTACTATCGTAAACATTTAATTTAATTTTCAAATTTTTGCAGCATAAAAACCTGAATAATTAAGATTATTTAAAGATGCCTATGTATGGTTCTGAAAGTTGTGTCAAACTGAAGTACACAGACTTAGCATCTTGTCCTTGTATTGAAAGAGATTCTCATGAGATTCACCAAAAATATATATTTTTATTGTCAAATTGTTGATCGCCATATTCATCCTAAAGACAATGTAGTTGTAGTTGGTTATACATACCTTTTACTGGACCAACATCATAAAGGTCAGAGTTTCTTAAACCACTGAGATTTATTCTTCAAGTGTTCTATGGCAGCTCATATTGTAACACAATATATATCCAAAGGTGTTAAACAGGGTGTGAGTTTACTTAGATTGTACTTAGAGTATGGACAAACACTGATTTCCATTATAAACAATGTAATGTGTACTTGTATTTAAGAGAGACGTTTTCATATTTATCTGTATAACATGCCTGAGGAAGAGACCTAAGAAGTCTTGAAAGCTTGCATTTTAAATCTGTTTAGTTGGCCAATTAAGGTATCAACTGTACAAAAATTTTGGACAAACACAGAGCGTACTTCTCTTCAGGGAATCAGCATTTTGTAATAGACCTCACTGACATACCTCCATCTCAAGAACACCTCCACTTTACTCAGAAGGTCTTGATGATGGGGGTAATTAAAAGCCAATATAAGGCATAATAAATTTGTAATAAATTATTGTAAAGCAGCTTAATTTTATAAGACCATAATTCATTTACTTAATTAAAACACACTTTAAAATATAAGCCCGTTGCATTTCAGAGTAATACTTAAACAGGAGAATCAAGAATGCACTAGTACTATATATATATATATATATATATATATATATATATATATATATATATATATATATATATTACTGTGCAAAAGTTTTAGGCAGGTGTGAAAAAATGACGTAAAAGTAAGAGTGCTTTAAAAAAAATCTAAATCAAACCAATGTTTAGTGTGACCACCCTTTGCCTTCAAAACAGCATCAGTTCTTCAACACTTCCACAAAGTCAGGGATTTTGTGGGCATATAGTCAGGCGTATGATTAAACAATTAAACCAAGCAGGTGCTAAAGATCATCAATTTAATATGTAGGTTGAAACAATCATTAAATGAAACAGAAACAGCTGTGTAGGAGGAATAAAACTGGAAGAGGACCAGCCAAACTCAGATAAAAAGGTAAGGTTTCTGAAGATGGTTTAATGTCAAAAGTCATACACCATGGCAAGACTGAGCACAGCAACAAGACACTAGGTAGTTATACTGCATAAGCAAGGTCTCTCCCAGGCAGAAATTTTGTGACAGACAGGGGTATCCAGATGTGCTGTCCAAGCTCATTTGAAGAAACACAAAGAAACAGGAAAAGTTGAGGACCATAGACGCAGTGGTCATCCAAGGAAACAGATGAAAGACACATCATGCTTACTTCCCTTCGCAATCGAAAGATGTCCTGCAGTGCCATCAGCTCAGAAATGGCAGTAAACAGTGGGACCCTGGTACATCCATCTACTGTCCGTAGAAGTCTGGTCAGAAGTGGTCTTCATGCAAGACTTGCGGACAAAAAGTCATACCTCCGACATGGAAACTAGGCCAAGTGACTCAACTATGCACAAAAACACAGGAACTGGGGTGCAGAAAAATGGCAGCAGGTGATCTGGGCTGATGAGTCAAAATATTAAATATTTACCTGTATCAGAAGGCAGTTTGTTCGACAAAGGGCTGTAGAACGGTACAAGAATGAGTGTCTGCAGGCAACATTGAGGTATGGTGGAGGTTCCTTGCAAGTCTGGTGCGGCATTTCTGCAAAAGGAGTTGGGGATTTGGTCAAAATTAATGATATCTACAAAGCTGAGAAGTACAGGCAAATACTTATCCACCATGCAATACCACCAGGGATGCATCTGATTGGCCCCAAATTTATTCTGCTGCATGACAATGACTTCAAACATACAGCCAGAGTCATTAAGAACTATCTTCAGCATAAAGAAGAACAGGGAGTTCTGGAAGTGATGGTATGGCCCCCAGAGAGCCCTGATCTCAACATCATCGAGTCTGTCTGGGATTACATGAAGAGAGAGAAGCAACTGAGGCTGCCTAAATCCACACAGGAACTGTGGCTAGTTCTCCAAGATGTTTGGAACAACCTACCTGCTGATTTCCTTAACAAACTATGTGCAAGTGTACCTAGAATATGCTGTTTTGAAGGCAAAGGGTTGTCAATCATACTCTTTGCCAGTAGTCCTGAAGAACTGCAAGTACGCATTGAAGACCTACAACATGTAAGCAATAATTTTGGTCTGAAGATGAATAGCAACAAAACACAAGTCATGTTTAAAAAATGTACCATACCAAGGAAAATCACACCAGATTGACTAGAACTAGAAGAAGTGGACAAGTATGTTTACCTTGGACAGGAAATGTCAACAGATAGAAACACAATGATAGAATTCCAGCGACCAATAAAAATGGCATGGCAAGCATTTGGAAAACGTATTAATATTGTCTTTATGACAAATTTACCACTCTGCCTCAATCAAAAGGTGTTTGACCAGTGTGTCCTTCCAGTCCTTATGTATGGCTGTGAAACATGGACACTGAATGCCAAAGCCATCCAAAAAGATTATTATGGAGAAGTATGGAGAGGTTCAGTCTAAATATATCAAAAAGACAGAAAAAAGTGTGTGTGGATTTGTCAGTAAACAAAGGTCTATGATGTAATTCACTGAGTAAAGCACCTGAAATGGAAATGGGCACACAGCAAGAAAATCTGACGGTAGATGGACCAAAATAATTTTGGAATAGCTTTCACTTGATACTAAACACCAAAGAAGAAGACCAAAGACAAGATGGGTAGATGAAATTACCAAGATTGTTGGTACACAGTGGCAACAAAGGCAAAGATCAAAGTTGTTGGAGGCTTGAGGAGGCCTTTATCCTGCAGTGGATCGACAACAGCTGAAGATGATGATGATATATATAATATATATGTGTGTGTATGTATGTATGTATGTATGTATGTATGTATGTATGTATGTATGTAATGTATGTATATATATATATATAGAGAGAGAGAGATCGATAGATCGATATGTAGATTGATTTATATGTGGACATTCACAGGAGATTTGGAGATTTACAAAGCTGCTGCATCCATATCAGCAAAGTTGCCTTCAGAAAAATTATGGTGTCTGTTGATGGTGTTCTGGTGATAAATTAGACTTTTGTTACTATTTTGGAATGCTTTTACATGAGCTTTCTGCAATTATGATCTCGTTTGTTTTACAATTGAGTTATTTTAAGTTATCAGTTCACAGGAGGGTCTCTTTCTGCCTATCTGATGTGCTGTTAGTTTTCTTGTATTAGAGGAACATAGATGATCAGTTTAAAAATGTTATGCATCTATAAAGTTCAACTTTTGACATATCACCTTTGTTCTTATTGATACAGAGGAAGGCGAAAAATCCGTTGAAGCCATTTCTAATTACCCTCCCCACCCCCAAAAAAAAGTATCTCGGACTCCAAAAGGCAGCTGGAAATCTCCTGGATAAACCTCCTATCTGCATTGAAACCAGATATCATAATGTTCTACAGTGTTGTTAGCTAAAAATGTATCCATTACTTTTTTTTTTTATAAATCATTTTTATTAAAGAGGACAGTAAGAAAACATTACAAAATCATTGACAGTGAATGTATCATTTATATAAGATACAATGCAGATATTCAAAGAGGTACCATAACATAATGATATAACTGTCCCATTTTAATTTTTATGAATATAGTTGAGCTAAACTAAAACTCCCCTACTCCATCCCCAACCCCCAACAACCCTCCCAACACCCCTTCCCCCTCTCCGTGGAAGAAGAGCGCAGCCCACCCCTCATGATTTCTCAGAAGCAACCGCCAATGGCATAGGCATCAAGCAGACAAAAAAAAAAGGAGGTAATTAGGTAAGTGAAGAACCAGCCAAACATCCCAGACATACCACCCACACTACAGAAAGTGAGGAGGACCCACCCCGCAGCCCTCAATGGTAAAGTGCTCTAGAATTGCAGTAAGAGGCCCATGAACCCCATATATGATTACATTTATTCAGGGACCCCCTATGTAAATAGAGTCCTTTATGGTGAGGAAGATTATTAAGTACCAAGGCCATCCATTGGGTATGTCTGGGAGGCTGATCCGACATCCACATTTGTGCCACCACCCTACGAACCAGCAGCTCTCTCAAGAGTGCATCATGGAAATTTGAGTGAAGTCGATCAGGGAGAATGGAGAACACACACATCTTTGGAGATAGTGGTACATCCCACTGCACCACCAGCTATACCATACGCATCACAGGCTCCCAGAATCCCCGGACCGAAGGACACGCCCACAGCAGATGCAGGAAAGCGGCACCTGCCTCCCCACACCTGCACAGATGACTGTACTGTACCTGCCCCAAGAGAAAAATAGTCTCACACCCATGATGACTTCAGGGGGAAGGCAACAGATGGAGAAGAATGTCCTCTTTCTTCTTCTTCTCCTCCACATTCCCCTTCATTGTCTGTGGCAGTGGATAATGTTGCTGCTGTTGCTACTACTGTCTCAGATTCAGCAATGCAACTAGGAGGACCAGGAGTATTGCTGGTGCTGGCAAGTGTAACCTGTTCTAGTCCCACATAACTTGTTGACACCATTCCCACTGTGTCCACAGTTGGTCTGTGGCACACTAGCTTGCTCCTCAGCATCCTGCTTCCCTTGCAACTCAGCATCAGAAGGAATTAGAGCAGTTGCAAACGCCTCTAATTCCAAAATCTCACTGCTAGTGGTGGTGGTGGTGGTAATGCCCATCTTCATTCCTGTCTCCCATTCCTTCTCAGTTTCTGCTAAAAAGGCCATCAATGTATCTTCCACCCCAACTTATCCAGCATCATCATCACCACCCCACTAGTCCCAACATGCTGCTGCTGTATTCTAGACATCTCACTGCTGCTTGGAGGAGGTGATGAGCAATGTGACAGAGGGTACCCTAATGTCACACTTGCCATTTATCACAGTACCTATTTACCCGCAGGATGTTCCTGGCGATACGGCATCCTGACCCTGCGTGCAAATGGCGCGGGGCCATTGTGGACGTCCTGCAGGAGGCCTGGCCGCAAACTACGGTTGGTTCTATGGCGACAGTGCCCACGAGATGGGCTGTAGTAGTGCTGGACCACTGCTTGCGGGTTTACTGGCATAGCGTCATGCACAAAACTCTAAATGTCACTTGTGTTAGTTTTATACCTGTCGCTGCTTAAGCTCCACCTTGCTACTTCCTGTTCTCAGGTGTTAAAGGGCAGCTTCAACATTCCCAATCTGCCCTGGCATTGGTGTAATACGTTGAAAGTTGCTACTTACTGTATTCCTATTGGGCTGAGAGAATCTTTCTGTGTATGACCCATTTTTGGCTCTGAAACCGCTCTGTGTATGACCCTGTTTGGCTACGAACACGCTCTGTGTATGACCCAGTTTGGTTGCGAAACCGCTCTGTGTATAACCCATTTTGGCTGCAAAACCACTCTGTGTATGACCCAGACTGGCTGCGAACCCGCTCTGTGTATGACCCGTTTCTGGCTACGAACCCGCTTTGTGTAAGACCCAGTTTGGTTGTGAACCCGCTCTGTGTATGACCCAGTTTGGCTGCGAAACCGCTCTGTGTTGACTCGTTGCTGAGTAACTTACTTGTGGTACTACACACTGGCTAGTTGTGGCTGCCTACCTCGTGTGATAACCACAGTGTGTGTACCTGGGCATCCGTTATCTGACCTGGTGTCAGAGGGTTCTGTAACCTCCTGTGTGTCCAAGCTGAGGGTCTTGGGTATGACTGAAGCATCAGTCTGAGGGTTCTGGAGCCTATTGTGCCTAGTCTATGGGTTCCCACCTGGTGGCAGGTGGAGTGTGAGGGGTGCCTTGTTGCACATTACGAGCCTAAGGGTTCTCGCTATCTGTAATTGCGTACCTGCAACCCACTTATACTGACTTGGAGCCATTCTTCTGTTCCTGTGCATCTTGGTTTCCTGTTCGTCTGATCAAGATTGCTGTTCCTGGTGCTATTCTTTACATGTCCTTGTACTGTAGACTACCAGTGGCCTCGGCCTAATCGCCAGCAGGTAGGTCTTGGACCCAGCCTATTATTTCTGTATTGGGTTTGCTATTATTACTCTCTGCTTGCTTATTACCTACTTCTTTGTCTGTTTATTTCAATAAACTTGATCTACTATATCGTACTGACTCTGAGCCTCCTTGGGCAGCCATGACACCATTTTCTTTTGCCCTGAAGATGAAGGCAGACTAGCAGCAGTAGCAGCAGGCACAGGCAGCTGATCCTGATTGTGGTTGTGGTATTAATTCTGAGCCTGCTTTCCTCCCCCAACACCAGTTCTGGCCTCTTCAGGATCACGTTCCACCTGGACACTGTAGTGAAGGGAAGGTGAGGAGGACTCCCAGAGCCAGAGGAATGGTGTGGGCTCCCTTGGACGCTCTCAAATATTTCCTCTACCACTCCGGCTGCTTCACCATTACTGCTACTACTACTAACACCAACTACATCAAGTTCAGCTGCAGAGTCTTCCTCCTCAGTTTCGCAGTCACTAGTAATATGGTACAGAAATTGTGGCACTGGCAGCAGGGGCAGCACGTCTGGTAGCAGGTACAACACTAGTGGCTGCAGGTACAGCAATGGTGGCACTGGCAGCTGGGGCAGCACGTCTGGCAGCAGCTACAGCACTAATGGCAGGGGAAGCACATCTGGCAGCAGGTACAGAAATGGTGGATGCAGGTACAAAAATGGTGGCACTGGCAGCAGGGGCAGTACATCTTGCAGCAGGCACAGGCAAGCTGACCTGTTCTGCTCTCACTGGTACTACCTTTTTCTCCCTCCCTTCCCATTAAATTCCCCCAAGATCCTTCGGGGTGATTTAGGGGGACTGGACAGCATTGGTTCAGTACTGCTAGTCACTTCCCCCTCCTCCTCCTCCTCAGACTCAGTGGACACATAATAAGGGTGCTTCCAGTGACTCCTTTTGCTGCTCATAGTGATAGCAGTCACTATGAGCCTCTCCTGTCTCAATTTAACAAATAATTCACAGCAGAACAGCACAGAACGTCTATCTCGCTCTGTATCTTCTATTGTTTCTGTCTTCCGCAAATATGTCACGTTTTTATAGCGAAAATGTGAAAACAACATAAATCAAAGGGCGGAAACTTTCTAGCCATTGAAAAAATGGTGAAAGATTTTGGCCAATGGGCAACAAATGCAAAAATTGTAATAGCTAGTTTTAAAGCTGACTTTCCCGTGAAAAAGCAGACAACAGCGTGGTTTTCGCAGAATTTATCGCGGGAACATGGTGACAATTTTCGTCCATCCTTACATTTAAGTGCAATCCATCACTTCCATATCGATTGTACCCAAGAGCAAAGTCAGCCCAGTGTTCTAAAAACCCCACACCCTCATTCCTACACTAATACTTGAGCCATGCATTAAGCTCCCTGAGCTCCCTCTGCCTACCTGCACCGGTACCAAGACAGCTGGATCATTTCCAGCCCCTCTCAAAAATCTGTCTGCCCTGTCCACAATATGCCAAATTCAAGAACCCGGGAGACAACATACTGTTCAGCATTCACGTTCCTGGTAGCAGATTACTCTATCTATTAATCTAATAGTAGAGTCCCCTATTACCAGCACCTGCCTTGGTTTCTGCCTATTCTGATTCACATCTAGACTGGAGGGAGGACTGGTCCCCTGGCTGCTAGAGGAATTAGCACACTCCAGTATTGCCAGTTCTGAGCTATTCTCATCAACATCTTCATACAATCTTGCAAATCTGTTGGACTGAGTCAACTCAGAACTGGTCTTCCACTTCCTTACTGTCACTCAGCTGCTTTCCTGCTTTCCCCTTTCACGTTTTTTTGTATAGACAACTGATAGTAACATGTTTAGCTTTTGGATCATGATGAAGTATCTCCATACTGTTGATTTCATACACTGAGGGGTTCCTGAAGGACTACTACTACTACTACTACTACTACTAATACTAGAACTAGATGTTGCAATTGTACTAGCAGTAAGTATCACCAGTGCTGCAGTTCCAAAAGCAGCAGAAGCAGTCATCACGGATTTGGATGTAGATGATGACTTGTGTTGCCACTTACTCAACAATAGTGTTTGTGACTTGGTGACGATTGAACGTGGAAGCGATGATGCTGATGGCTAATGAGATGCTTGTTTATTTTTAGGCAGAGTCAGACTTTTTAACTGATCTCTCAAAGAGTTTATAAACAGAAAGAGGGCTCCTTTTCAGTGGTGGAAGCCTGATCTTTTTCCTTTCACCTAATTTTATGACCATGTCATCACAGCTCTCACTCTCAATATCAGAAAAAGAAGAGGACTGTGGAGGTATGTAATATAAATTAACATCATAATCAATAATTAGGACATCATCAGCATTGTCAAATTCTTTCCCACAGCCTTTTTATTCTTCTAGGCTTTTTGAAGTATCAAACAGTTTATTTTTACTGTTCCTATTTGGGGGATTTACAAAACATTATTCACTACTTGGTAGCGGTTATACTTGGTACTATTATAGAGATTAATGTAGAGGTTGCTGGCCTTTTGATCAAGACCATGCCACTCTTATTTCCTTTTTCATGTTAGCCCTCTTCCTCACCATCAATAATTTATTGGATCAGTTTATTACAGTTTGCCATTTTGTACATTTAGGATTTGACTAATGTCTGTTATATAGATGTGTTCTCTTTTTATCTTTTTGAACTGGTTGCCAGACCGTCGCTACATATCATGTGTGTGGGATACTGCCAATCAGCTTTAATTAATGGCTATTTAAATGTTTCTATTTAGGTGGCTCTTGTTAACTGTTATCTTTGATAAAGCGGTGGTTTGACACAGTGAAAAGTGTGATTGTTTAATTTTAAATCAGTACATACAGTACCAATATTGTTTTTATCTATTAAATTTTATATATACTTTTGAAACATTGAAGCCACCTTCCTTTGCAGTTTGTGTAGTCTTTGTTTTCTACTGATATTTGCATCAAACGGTACTCCAGAGTGCTTTGAAGAGATTCATGTGTGAGTACACAAGACCATCACCAAAGTGTCCCGAGCAGAGACATGTTATACTTACCACAGGCTGTGATGTTAGGTTTATTAGATCCTGACCATTTTACTTGTGAGTAATGCTCTTTACTTTTTATACATCTTTTATTATAGAGGTACACTACTGGCCGACCTCTCTTTTCTTGTGTTTTTTATGTCTTGGCCGTTTGAGAGATCGATTTCCTGAGGAGCGGCCTGATATTACACCTAAGGTTCCACTGTGTCTCGATCAGTTATATCCCAGGAACCTTTTATAGCTGTGACCCTCATAAGTAGGATCTCAGCCATCTTTCTTGTGAATATCCACTCACTTGGTGTTTCTGGTAAAGGTGTCAAATGCATCTCTCTTTGCACTAGGTGTTATATCCATTATAACACCTATTTAGACTGTAAACTTCCAAAGGCAGGGGCCTCTTTCCTTTTTTCAATGTTCGTTCACCTATTTTATACCCAATTATTATAACATACTACTGTTATAAGGCACTGCTACACTGTGTGGCACCATATAAATAAAGATATACATACATTCATGCATTGTCCTTTTTAAGAGTGAAATTTACTGAAATCTGGTGAAAAAGCACCTACAATGAGGAGAGAACATTTTGTAGCAAAAAGGAAAAACAGCACTAAAACACCATAATACACACACATCTACACATTATATAGATATAGATATAGATATATATATAGAGAGAGAAGACAAAATCTAAATAAAATCAATATGTGGTGTGACCACCTTTTGCCTTCAAAACAGCATTAATTCTTGTATGCATATAGTCAGGTGTATGATTAAACAACTATAGTAAACAGGTGCTAATGATCATCAATTTAATATGTAAGTTGAACACATAATCATTAACTGAAACAGAAACAGCTGTGCAGGAGGAATAAAACAGGGCGAGGAACAGCCACACTCAGCTAACAAGGTGAGATTGCTGACGACAGTTTAATGTCAAAAGTCATACACCATGGCAAGACTTAGCACAGCAACAAGACACAAGGTAGGTATACTGCATCAGCAAGGCCTCTCCCAGACAGATATTTCAATGCAGGCAGGGATTTCCAGATGTGCTGTCCAAGATCTTTTGAAGAAGCACATAGAAACGGGCAACGCTGAGGACAGTAGACACAGTGGTCAGCCAAGGAAAAACACATCATGCTTAATTCCCTTCACAACTGGAAGATGTCCAGCAGTGCCATCAGCTCAGAAATGGCAGAAAACAGTGATACCCTGGTACACCCCTCTACTATCCAGAGAAAGTCTGGTCAGAAGTGATCTTCATGGAAGACTTGTGGTCAAAAGCCATACCACCAACATGGAAACAAGGCCAAGCGATGTAACTATGTATGAAGACACATGAACTGGGGTGCAGAAAAATGGCAGCAGGTGTTCTGGACTGATGAGTAAACATATGAAATAATATATATATTTGAAAGTATTCTTACTTTACAGAATTTTTTTTTCACACCCGTCTAAAACTTTTGCACTATATATATATATATATATATATATATATTTTTTTTTTTAATTTTAGAAGGAAATCATACAGACAGCCCTATTCCAAATATTCATTGAAAAAGCAGTGAGGCTGTTCTACTAAGAGGATCCAAACTAACTGCACTACTGGGACAAATTAATGGAAATGTTTGTTCCCTATGATGCAGTTTGTTTGCAGCAAATTCACTCCAGTTCTTTGTTAGTATAACCTCCTCAGTATCTTCTAACCCTTTGAGTTCCAGAGGGTTGTACAAAGCATTGTAAAGAGATAAGGATGTTAAAAAATAATATATATTTGTTTATTATTATTATTATTATTATTGTAATAATTTAGTACCATTATTATTGCAATAATTTAGCACTTTAAGAATAAAATAAATTACATTCAATGCCATGAAATTATGCAGGATCAGAGAGAGGGGAGCAATATAGTTCAGAACATCCATACAATGAGCCTTATGTATACAAGCCAAACTGAGCAATTCTGGAACAGACCAGTTCTACTGTAGGAGTCAAATAAAAATCCCCATTGATTAAAATGGGGGCTTTTAGCTTTTAATACTAGAAAGGGATTTAGAAAATGTTTATTTTGTACCTATGATGCAGCTAGTTTTCCCCAGAATTGCTGCACTTTACATTAAAGGGATAGTAATGTTTCCAAATAATTGCAGCTCCAATTATTATTTATAGTTTTTGGGCCATGTAGATTGGTATATTCATTCTCTACAATCTATGATGTATAGTTCCAGAGTAATTGAATGATAAAGTATCCCCCTCCCACCCCTTTTAACTATTGTAAGCTGCCTCCCCTCAGATGTGTGGTTCGGTCACTTGACCCAGACAGCTTGCAACAAGGGACAATCTTCTGGCTGTGAGCATAAGGAAAATCCTGGCCCCCCCTTGAAGGGGGCAGGCAGGTTTTTCCTTATGCTAAAAGAAGATTGTCCCTTGATGTGATCCATCTGGACTGTCTTGCATTGCAGCTTTACATAGTTAAAAGGGGTGGGAGGGGGGCACTTTATGATTCAATTGCACTGGAACTATACATTGTAGAGAATGAGAATAACGCTCTACGTGGCCCATGAATTATAAAGAATAATTGGAGCTGTATTTATTTGAAATATTACTATCTCTCTAATTAATATCTCTTTAAGTACAAAAAGTCCAGTGCTGCAAAGGAGACAGAGGTATCACAGGCTACTTGTCCTGTCCTTAAACCTAAAGATAGCCTTTTTGTCTATGTGTACATTTATGGAGGACTGGCATTAACCCATGGAGGTATATATTCTGTTGCATTGAAATACAATACATTGGATACCTTTTTGGCACTCAAAGTGTTAAAGGTGTTACTTCAACAACTCAACCTGTGCTGTACTTCTTGAGCTGCCTAATTCCTTTATTCTTTTTAAAATATCAATAAACATCATTAAAACTGCTGGTGTAAAATCACACCAATTTTATACAAACTAATTTTACTGTCTTTCCCTAATCAGATATTTCTAACCTGACATCTCAGAACATACCGACCACCCGTCCATTTATGCCAACAACAACCTCACCACTTCCTGTGCCAAAGACAACCCACCCAGCCTCTGAGCCAACATCAGGCACTTTTAAAACCTCAATGTTCTGCATTAATAATATTTGTGAAAATGATGGTGACTGTGTTATAGAAAATATGAAACCAGTCTGCAGGTAACGTTGTTAATAAACTTGTAAATGATAAACCATGTAATTACAGCTTATATAATTCACATGAGCTGGGGAGTTGCTAGGTTCCCAAAAGACCAAGGGCTTGATCCAATCTAGCTATTGGTACACTGTGCAGCCCATTCCCACTGTCAATAGTATGGAGATCAACAATAGTACATGCACAATCTGGCAACAAGAACCAGGGCTTTAGGCATGAATCCTGGGACTATAGTACTCTCAGCCATTCCCTAGCAACATAATTGCACATCAGCAATAATAGCACATGTACAAATCAAGGGTCCATCATTACAGTCAAGTTTAAGCATAAAGGCCTGCGTTTATCAAAGAATACTAATGTTTATCAGTGCTTAATGCAGGTGAATGGGCGATATGAATTGCATTTAGAAAATGCATATTGAACTACAGGGTACTACTTAACCTGTTAGATGCTAAAGAAGTCTCCAAATCATTGTGAACTGTGTTAATATAATTAGGGTTAATAAATAATTGCAGTTTACACTGGTATTTTATCAAGGTGGGGTATTAGATGTATAGATGGCTACTTGTCTAGAGCAGTTCAAATGATAAACCGAAATCTTAATGATAACTTCACACTTACAATGGCCCTTTAAGTGTTGCTCTCATGTGCTATTTTAAGACCTTATGTCTTCAATCAGTCCTGGATGTTAATGTCTGTGTCAGCCTGAAATGCATGAGGCTACTTAGCACTTTAAGGACCAGAGAGGTGTGCAGGCAAGATTACCATGTGTTGTAAGCAGAATGTGGGGTCCTGTGGCTCATCTAGCAACTGTCATGTCTGCCTCCATGGACTTAACATCCAGAACTGATAGAAGATATTATTTCTTGATGCAAGGAACAAGACAAAAATGAATGTGGACTATTAGGATTTTCTGGCAATTGTAAGGTAAATGGGGGTTGCTATTATTAAAATCCATACTTATACATTTATGCTTTCTCCACAGGGTTAGGGAAGGGGGGGGTTACTGAAGGGCAATGAATTTAGGGCCTAATTCAGCAAATTTAAGGAGCAGTAAACTTTTTTAATGAAAAAACATATATTGTAGGTCATTTCCTGTTGAGTAACATAAGGGTAATCCCACTGCTGACAGATGCATGTTTCCAGAGTTATTACAGTTTAAACCCATGTTTATTTCCTCTAGTGGTCAAATTCCAATTAGTATTCTGTTACATTCTAATGGAGAAGAAAGTTAGTGACATAGTTCTCTATAGAATGTGATAGAAACTGCCTGTCAGTTAGAACAATCAGGAAGTAAACGCACAGTAATTTCACTTCCTGATTATTTGAACTTTTTTAACTTTTGAATAAAACAACTGACAACGGTGAGAGTGACCTTCTTTTACTCAGCAGGAAAAGCTCTACAACATATACATTTTCTTTAAAAAATGTTTACTGCTCCTTTAAAGTACTGCAATTCTGAGTCAAACCAACTGCACCATAGAGGACAAATAAGAATTCTCCTTTGATTGAAATGGGACTTTTAATGCCTTGAATGCTAAAATGCTATCTAGCAATCAAGGGGTTAAAATCCCTTTGAAATCAATTGCAATATGGGTATTTTAATCTGACCCCTGTGGTACAGTTGGTGTGCTCCAAAATTGCACCACTAGTTTGTTGAATTAGTCCCTTAGTTTAATTATATCATGCCATGTAATCAGCATACATCCAAAAGAAATCAAGATAAATAACTATAACTTTTTTTAAATAAAATGGCTATTACAAATTACAGAGGATTTTAAAAAATCTTTCATAATTACTGAAAAGACAGCTAACATGAAAAAAAATGAAAAATATGTATAAAGCTAGGTTCACACTGGCGATTTGTTTGATGTGCTTATTAAAACACATGAAAATTTGAATGATATTTGTAAGCTATTATCTTGCATTCTCAATGTGTTTTCAATTACGATTCTCTACTTTTCCACTCACAATGCTTTTCTTCAACTTCAAAATTACAGCTTCAACATCACATGGTAATCACATTAACATGCAATATTTGGTGTGATATCATTGAAATCATTACAAATTGCATGTACTTGTGATGATAACTCAATGTTGAACAGAGGTTACCTTGCAACATGTACTGAGCTTTTCAGCAGTGTGAATGTTCCCATCAGATACAATAATGCCAGTTTCATGCATGGTTTGGACTTTTTGCGATTTAGTCAGCAGTGTACACTAGGCCTTATAACTCAGTCTTTTACTAGTTAATTACTGCTAATCCCACCTATGACAGTAGTGTATTTATAAACTTATAAATGCCAGTGTACAGGTTCTGGCTGTACTTCTACTTGTCACGGTATTCAGGCAAAGAAAGACAGACGCAGTAATAAAATATAACCACTTTTATTAGAATATACAGTGATACCAATATATGAGAGACATAGTGATGATAATATCCCACACAACCCCAGACCATTGAATGTTAGGACCCAAGCTCCTACCCGGAGCTGCACACTGTACTGTTCACTGCACTGCTGTGAGGTACCAGAGAATAAAGGCAAAAGGGAGCAAGAGTCGGACAGCGCAGCAGGGCACAGAGGCTAACGGTCAGGCAGGCTAGGAGCGTAAGGAGCGAGTAGTCAGCCAGAGCCACAGGTCAGACAAGTCGGGGATACAAGGAGTGAGATCAGAGCCAGAGGACAGACAAACCAGGGACTACACGGAGCGAGTTAGTCAGACAGAGCCACAGGTCAGAACCAATGTGGGTAGTCAGACAAGCCGGGGTCATACACAGAGCGAGTAAGTCAGCCAGAGCCACAGGTCAGAACCGATGTGGGTAGTCAGACAAGCCGGGGATCAACAAGGAGCGAGTAAGTCAGCCAGAGCCACAGATCAGAACCGATGTGGTTAGTCAGACAAGCCGGGGTCATACACTGAGCGTATTCTCAGATAAGCACGGGTCACAACAGAGCACAAAAGTAACTAGCAGGAACACCACGTAAGGGCAATGATTCCTAGCCCCAAGGAGGATTATAAATGAGCAGAAGGAGGCGGGACCCAATTAGGCCCAGCAGAATAGGCCCATAAACAGGAGTCCATGTCAGTGCCTGTAACATAACATCAGAATGTGGAAGTGGCTTCAAACATGCCGGCCGTGTCACACCACAGAGGAAGGAAGCACAGGATAACTAGGCCTCTAAGGTAGACTGTGATACTACTCTGGACCTTCTGAGCTCCAGAGAAACAGCTGATGATTTATGTTGCCTGCTGTGCCATCACACTCATCTGCACATTGCAGTTCCAGCTCTAAAATGAAATGGGATAAGAAGTTTTAGGCACTCCTTTGCAATTAGAGCTATAAGTTTAAAATGCTGCAACTGGGAGTATCTGTTATTAACTAGTCAGACTGAAATGAACAATGATAGTTTTTTTTCTTTCATGTTAGTTGCCCGTTAAGTTAATGTAAATTGACAGTTTCACTTTAAAAATATGATTCAATTTCAGTACACATAATTAGAAAAGAAAACTAGTAGTAATAAGAAATATAAATATATATATATATATCCCTTAAAAAATAGTTCAGAGATTACTATTCCATTAAGGTTCAGGCTAGTTACCATGTCAGCCCTATTTTTCACAAATGTATGGCCTTCTTCATTTGTTTAATCTGCAAGACATATATCTCTTTGTTTTCATTCAGGAAAATTATAATGTGCATATAGAAAATGTTTCTTTTTATTTTACAGGTGCAAATATTTTTCTGATTATTGGTATGAGGGTGAAAGATGTGAAATAAAAGTTGTCAGTGATGCCAATATACCTGCAACGTCTTTTGTGGCATTGGCTGTTGCCATGCTAACAGTAATCCATGTGGCTGGTGTTTGAGAATCCACTGAGATATACAGTCAAGATTTTCCTTCTAAAAATGTGATTATCAAACAATATGATTATACATTTCCATAAACAATCTTGTAGCAGTAATCAAATGATGAATGTATTTGTTTAACTTTTTGAGTGCCGGGGTAGTGTGAAGCAATCTGAAATTTGAAAGAGGTATCCTATATAACAGGAAATTAGCTATAAAGAATTGTAACAAGGAAGATAAAACTTATGAAATGATTAAAGGAAACCCTAATCAATCCCCAAAAATCAAGTCAATTTGTATATTAGTATAGCTATACTATTTTCTCACATTCCCTAATTCTTTTTTCCATGATGTCCCCAGACAGCACCTATAGGGACCCCTCCCCCCAGAACAGGAAAAAGACAAGGTCAGAACTGCTCACCCTATAAAGAGAACCTCCCTCCTATAAGTGCTTTTTCCTGTCCCAGGAGGAATGCTGGTCTTCTTTTGTTTTTCTCCTCCCTAGGGGGGTGATGTCAGAGCCTCCATCACAGCGACGGTGGAGGTTCCTTTGAGCCAAATTCGCTTTCCTGGGGGAAGGCAGTGCAAGGGGAGGCATACTGTCAATTATGTCACTGCCTGGGGCTGCACTCTTGTGCTGGCTGGCAGATGATGTCAGCGACCATGCTGGAATGCACACCTGTGTTCCAAAGCTTCCTAAAGCAGATAACTTGCAACTGAGGAAATGGTACACTATGGAGGTACAGGCAGAAATAGGAACCTGCCCCCCCCCCCAGATTTTAAGGTAGGATTTTAAGTCTTTTCTATTGCCTGATATATATTTTGTTCCTGTATTGAACCAAGCTGTATGATCTGTGGAAGCTCTGCTGGCTCTTTGCCTCCCCTGCCCAAAGTACCCTATGTGCCTAGGTTGGCGTGTTTGGGGGTATTGTACATGGGAATTGAGTTCTATCTTCTCTACCCTCTACTATTCATGTTTTCTCCTCTGTTTCCTCACTTCTAACAGCATATCAGACACAGAGACTGATGATGTTGGCACGGTCCCCAAAAAATTCACATCCAAGTCCAAGAATGCTCTCTGTTTCTCTTGTGAGCAACTACTACCTGAGTCTCACCAAGGGCAGAATTGTGGGACCTGTATCCAGCAAGCTGTGGCCAAGGATGCCTCCAACCCTGTGCAAGATTTTATGTCCTGTTCTGCTCAGAACTGCAACTCACTTTTGACTAAGTCAAATGTTCCAGAGCTCACCAACATGAACCAGCACCTTCCTGGCACAGGGAATATGACTCTTCTGGATTTTATGGGGAGGATAGGCTTCTAGAAGATGACTACTCCTCAGAGGAAGAAGAGTAATTACCTGATGATACTTATGTTTCCTTCAGAAAGTAATAGAAAGTGCCTCACTGAAAATTGGCTATTTCCAGACAGGTGAGAAGGTAGTTTCACTTTGACTCTAAATACCTCAAATTGTAGGAATTCCCTAAAGTGGATGCTGTAGTATCCGGCGTCACCAGCCGGTCCACAATCTCTTTGGAAGATGGATCCAGCTTTTCAGATCCAATGGACAGGAAAGCAGAAGCGGCTCTGAGAAAAAGCCTTTGAGGATGCAGACCAGCAAGTTTAGCCATCTAAGTGGCCTGTTTTTTCAGGATCTGGCTGTCAGAGCTTCAATATGACCTCTCCTCCAGAGTTCCTAGAGAAGACATTGTAAGTAAGCTGTCTACTCTATGACTTGCAGTTGATTTCCTCTGTGATGCCTCCCTGGAATCAGTCCATATGTGTGCTAGATCCTCAGCATTATCAATTACAGCTTGGAGGGTGATTTGTTTAAAGGGTTGGATGGTGGATGTGGCCTCATAAAATGCTTATGTTCTATGCAATTCCTAGGTAGAGTATTATTTGGCACTGAATTGGAGCAACTCTTGGACAAGAGGGATGCCATAAAGCAGTTACCTTCCAAGAGATGTTTTCCTCCATTCAGGAAACAATTTGCCAGTGACATATGCTCCCAGCATAGAGTGTCAGCATTCCCTCATCATTCTAGAGATCACAAAAGGCATCATTCTGGCCTTGGGGCCAGGGATTCATTTCACCTTCCCTGGTGGGGTCCCACCCATTTTCTTCCTGATGCCAGAAGATAAAACATAATCCCCCTAGGAGGAGCAGTATTTCCTACCTGCTTGGCACCCAGAATCATTGGGTATTAAGTCTCCTCCACAATGCATATAGCACAGAACTCGTCCAACTTCCCCAGCCAGATATTTGCCAAAACCTTTGCCAGCAGTAAACCCTTTTTCATCTAGCCATAATCCAGTTCCTCAATGATCAACTCTTGGTTCCAGTTTCGAAGACAAGAAGGCAGAGGCTCATACGCCCCAATGTTTTTAGTACCAAAAAGTCTTTCTTCAGGTTGCCTGGCGGTAGATCTAAGACTGGTAAACAGATCGATCCTACTGCAGAAATTCAAGATGGAGACACCAAAATCGACCGTGGAGGCTCTTACTCCAGGAGATTTTATGACCACAATCCATCTCACAGAGGCATACTTACACGTGCCCATACATCCAGCCTCTCAACATTTCCTTCAAGTAGCTATACCCATCCATGGAGAGCTGCAGCATTTTCAGTTCCAGGCCCTTCCATTTGGGCTCACTTCAGCCCCTCAATCCTTTACCAATACCTTGGTAGTGGTGGTGGCCTATCTCAGGCAGAAGAGTTTTTCAGTAATACCATGCCTAGACGATTGACTGGTAAAAGCAACCTCTCCTTCCATCTTCAAATGACAGACCTTATGGCAACCAGACAGTACAGGCAGACAACTTCATTCTTCTCCCTGAATACAGAGGATCAGCCAGAAGCAGTTGACGTCCTTGAGCTTTTCATCTTGCAAATATTTTTCCCCAATCCCTGTCCTGCCAAAGGTTTTTAGAAAACTGAAAGAGGAAGAGACATGGTGATTCTGATTGCTCCCTTCTGGTCCAGGAGGGCTTGTTTTATGGACCTCCACCAGCTATCCATAAAATCTCACATCCTCCTCCCGAACTATCCAGATCTCCTGCACCAGGGACTACTGGTCCACCCCAATCCTGAAGTTTTCACTCTGATGGCCTGAATGCTGAGAGGCAGCTCCTCCAGCTTCAAGGGTTTTCTGCCGCAGTGATTTAAACCCTGCTTCAAAGTAGGAAAAAGGTAAGTCCTCTGCAATACCTCAAGATTTGGAGAGTCTTCTCTGCATGTTGTACTGCCTGCAAGTTTTCATCTTATCAGCGTAAATTCCAACCATCCTGAATTTCCTTCATCAGGGACTTAAGGCAGATCTTCCGCGATTAAGGTCCAAATCTCATCATTATGATCTTTAAGGACTGCACCTATTGCAGATCATGCCCTTATGAGACACTTCACTGTAGCCATGATGAATTTAAGGCCCAGAGTCTATACTCAGGTTGCCCCCTGGGATCTTCCCTTAATCTTCAATGGCATCTCTATCCATCTTTTCGAACCTCTAGAATCCATACCGCTGAAATTCCTAACATGGAAAATAACATTCTTGATTGCTATCACCTCCGCTCATTGGACTGGGGAAATCCAGGCTTTGTCAATACTAGAACCCTATCTCACCATCTATCCAGATAAAGTTGTCCTACATCTGACTATGGACATACAAACTAAAGTTGATTCTACCTTTCATCATGCCCAATAGGTCATCCTACCTACTATACAGCCTCGGTCTGGTTCTGTATCACGGACCCTGCAGCCATGTTTGATGAGTAAAGATGTCTGCAAATTTATTTGGATCGTTCTAGGTCCTGAAGACAATCTTTGTCTCTGCTGCTGTCTTTTTCCAGATCCTCTAAAGGGAAAGGAGCGTCCAAAAGATTGATTGCCCAATGAATCAAACAGACCATCAGCATGACCTATGAACAGGCAGGCCGGAATCCACCTGCATCATTTAAGGTTCGTTCTACTCAAGCTTTTGCAGCTTAATGGGCTATGATAGTAGAGGCTTTGGTCAACCAAATTTGCAGAGCAGCAACTTAGAAGAGTGTCCACACATTTTGTCACCATTACAGACTTGACCAGCTCACAGAAGAGGACTCCTCCTTTCGGCATTGTGTTCTCCGAGCAGTGGAGTCCTCAATCCCACTCTACTCATCTTTATTATGTCTTTATAGGTGCTGCCTGGGGATGACATGGAAAGGATGAATTCCAGCTTATCTGGGAATTAATTTTCCTTGTCAGTCCCAAGGCAGCACACAGATTGCCCGCCTTATTAATTTTTTTTTTTTTTTGCATCATTTGATCTCCTGATTTTATTATTGTACTGTGGTAGGAGGGAGGAAGGTTCTCTTTATAGGGTGAACAATTCTGACCTGTGCTTCTTCCTGTCCTGGAAGGAGAGGGATATCTATAGGTGCTGTCTTGGCACTGACAAGGAATTCCCTGGCAAGCCGGAATTAATAATTTCCCACTGATGATGACCAAGTTATCACCTAGAATGTGTTGTTTATTTCTTCCTTAACAGTGGTCCCTGTTTCTTGAGATCCACTACCGGTTGGATGATGGATTAACCCTTTGAGTATGTGGGGTATGCAAGGCATTGCAGAGTTAAAAGGGGCATTTTATGGGGGCACTAAAACAATACATTCCATATTCATTCCCTACTTTCATAACAGAAAGGGGCCGCATGTCACAGACCAGTCCTCCTAGTAGGAGTAAATATATCAAAAACATAATGGGATCAATACAGTATTAGTGGGCCATACTGGATGTATTTGTGAAGATTCTTTTCTATCTCATCTACAGTAGTGCAGACTGACATTTGGTACATGTAATAGGTATTTCTGTGATTTTATTCCCTTTTCATGCTGTAAATGTATTCAGCTTTTGTATGTCTTGTCATGATCTGTTATATACATCATTGTAATTGTTTTGGTTGAATACATTTAAAATGTCATGTATTCTGTCTTTATGTTTTAACTGAACTCTGTTACCTCAGATTTGAAGGTAACATCTTTCCAGCATGGCGGTATTCTTCTAGATTTTATTTCATCGAGTGTGTTTGGCGTGCAGTGTGTGCATTATGAATGTGTGGTGAGCCTGTGCTGTGTTTAAACTCACTTATGATCCCTGTATAGAAAGTAAGTGGCAGTTGGGCTAACAGTAATCCTTTATACTCTGACAAAAGTCATGCACACTTTAGAGTGTACGTTACAGGGAAAACATGTACAACTAATGAAACAAATGCTTGTAAAAGGCTGAGAAAGAGTGAAAAATAAACAGAAAGGTAAAAGAAAAACATGTATACATCAATAAGTGGCACAAGGAGTGTGTGTAAAGAATGGATAGATGAAAAAAGGAAACTGGAATGAAGGGTAGGAAGAGAAGAATGGAGCATATTTAGTGAAGCCATTCCACTGCCCTAGGATTACTCATGCCTCACACCATAATCCTCTGTTATCCCCTGCATATTCATCCACATAACCTATTGTAGCTCATAGTATATTTTAGTCACTCACAAGCCACACATTCTATACTAAAGCTACATACACCATATAGCCATAGAGACCCCCACAAATTCCACCCATACCATCCAAAACTAACACAACCTACACACATGCACACAATAGGAGAGTAGCATAATAACCTATTGGCCCTTGGGTTCAGATTAAATCCTATCTCAGTCAAGCCACTTCTAGGTGTTATTGGCTTTGTCTTCAAAGCATTATTTATAATTCAAACCAATGGCTAGCACAACATATAGACAGTTTTTAATTATCTTTAAAATTAACAACATTTACTTTAAGGTTACATGTCCACTTTAAGTCTAAAGGATCGCTAATATCCATTGATGGGCATCATCTATATTGCTACAGATCACAGGTTTCAAGAATTATTTGCACATATCTTATATTTGTCATTTATGTATATTCATCAATGCAATTTATTCTCAGACTGTGTTAGAATAAGGAATCCAGACTTGTGAGTATCCTCTAACTCTTTGGTTCTTAGAGCTATATTCAGGAAGCTAAAGAGGTTTGATTTTGGGGCAAAACAACTGCACCATAGAGGACCAATAAATATTCTCCCAATTTACATGGAACTTTTCACAGTGTTTTTTATCCTCTCTAGCATTCAATTAATTAAATGCCCCATTTAGATCAATGAGACTTTTCATTTATCACCTGTGATGCAATTGATTTGCACCAGAATTGCTTCTGTTTGGCTTCCTGTATGAAGTGCTAGAATTTTTAATTTATCCATGCGTGAGCATCCAAGAATTAATCATTGAACTAGTTTTGACAGATCTACCCATGGTAAGATAACAAGTGTGCTTAATTTGGAACTATACTTCTAGCAGTGATTCAATTCCCCAACTGGAGGCATGAGGTTCTTCCAACGGGGGCACGAAGGTTTGTTTCTGAACATGGAAACATAGAATGTGATGGCAGATAAGAACCATTCATCCCTTTTAGTCTGCTCATTTTCCTACTGTAAAAACCTCAAACCTTATTTGGTCCTTGGTCTTGTCTTATGTTCAGGACAGCCTTATTCCTATCCCATGCATGCTTAAATTCTGTCACTATATTAACTTCTACCACTTCTATTGGTAGGCTATTCCACATGTCTACTACCCTCTCAGTGATGTACAACTTCCTTACATTACGTCTAAACCTGTGTCCCTCTACTTTTAGACTATGGCCTCTTGTCCTAACATTTTTACTTCTTTAAAATATACTTCCCTCCTGCACTTTATTGAATCTCTTCATGTATTTGACTATTTATATCATATCCCCTCTCTCTCTCTCTCTTCTCTCCTCCAAGCAATACATGTTCAGATCATTTAGTCTACCCTGATATCTATTTTCCTGCAATCCAGTCACCATTTTAGTAGCCCTTCTCTGAAGTTTCTCTAGAGCAGGTCTCAAAATTTCAAGTCCTGAGCTACTAGCCAGGCCTGAAAAGTTACTCGCCACCAGTTTCCACGCCTAGACCCACCCATATCCCTGCCTTTAACCCCACCCATATCCCTGCCTTTAACCCCACCCATATCCCCGCCTTTAACCCTGCCCATATCCCCACCAAAGTAAGCAACACGATGCTTAACCTTTTAAAGGCCATAGGATGGTCTAATAGCGCCACTGTACAAGATCAGGCTATAGAGGTACTTCTAACAAAAATTAAAGTTCCAGCTGCAATAACTTGCGAATAAAACATCTATCAACAGTTGTCGTTTCCATGTTTTAATCAGTGGGATAAACTCTGAATTTTATTTTTCAATATTAAACTTCACAATTATTTTAAAGCACTGGACAACTCATGATTTAACCTGATGAGATCAGCCTCATACAGTCAAGTTAGAAAGGAAGATTAAGTGAATCAAAAGGATGCTTTGTACAACAGAAGTACGTCATGCCCTGCTCTCATCAGCTTTCTTGTGACTCTCTAGCTGTTGTCAGGATACAGCTCCCATCACCCTCAGCTGGTCACTGGTCAATGGAGAATTATGTGGTTTATAATCCAATAACTTAAGAGCCACATATTGCTCACCTATGCTATACACACATCTACGTCAGGGTTGTTGTGGTTTTTAAGCCATTGGATGCAAGAGAGGTATCCAATGCATTGTATTGCAATGCACTGGCTACCTCTGTGGCACTCAAAGGGTTAATACATAGATAAGACTATATTAGAATGTGTTTGAAAGATTTAGCAAGGTGACTGGTCAACACAGCATCTCTGAAACATGAGTTTCCTTGATGAGTGAGAGTCAGTGATTGGGCATTCTGCATGCTGGGCTGTATTTAATTAGTTAAAACTCTGGAGCATGCCAACTGCACCATGGGGAGAAACAACATCCCCGTTGATTTGACTGGACTTCTAACCTCTTGAATGTTAGAGAGCTCTCCAACGCAGTTAGTTTGCTCCAGAATTCCTCTTCCTTTTTTCCCATAGGAGGAGGAGGTGTCCATATTGCTCCACCACTTTGTATTACAGATAAAACGGTATCCTTTTACCATTTCTGCATTTTTGTATTTCACAGTGTGCTGGGTGGGGAGTTGTAATAGCTCCCAAGCCTGACAGTCCTTCTGTATACATTCTGCCTGATATTATTCCTCAGTTCACTGTTAGCCTCCCTGACATTCTCTCCCTTAGTATGCTATTCTGGCTCTGACATTGTTCTATACCAACACTTGTCACTGTTCAGTCATTGTGACATTACAACCACAGTACTGTTTAGCCTCTCATACCATCCCACCTACTCCAGCACTGTTTAACATCTCTGATACCCCACCAAACATTGTTTAGCTCCTCTGTTATCCCCCATGCACTCCTTATCTACTCTGACACTCTCCCTCAATGCATTATTCAGTAACTGACCTCCTGTTCCACCTCTATAGTACCCTGCTGAGCCTCTCTGGCATTCATCCTTGCTGCCCAATTGAATGTCTCTGATTTTCTCCTTTAGTGCACACTAGCAAAAAAGGGCATGGCGTTGTCCATGGGGATTAAGTCCTTTGAGTGCTTCAGGGGTATTCAAGGCATTGTTTCAGAATGGTTTGGGTACATAAGTGGCAGTGAAAGGGTTACGTGTTTAAGACCCAAACAGGTATACATGCAGTGGAATGTGTTGGATACCTCTTTGCCACTGAAAGGGTGTAAAGAATCCAAAGAAAATGCTGAATGTGTTGTGTTACATCAGTGGCAAAGAGGTATGTAACAAATTTGAATGGATGGATACTTGTTTGCCGGTGAAACACTTAACCCTTTCAGTGCTGCAAACATAGCCAAACCCTGAAGCACTCAAAGGACTTAATTCCGGTGGGCATCACAGTGCATTCACACATACACAGTGTGACAAATACGCGCACACACACTCACACAGTCACATATACACACACACACACATATCTATACACTCACACATAAAATTTTATATTGGTATTTAGGCTAATATGAAACTTTTCATTGCTAGTAGTAAGCAATGCATTGTTCTTTAATTTCTTATCACATCTCTGGCACTGAAATGGTATATGAGTTATTGGTGGGTAGGTGTAAATAATGGTTTAAGCTGATATTAAACCTTTCAGTAGCAGAGTGATCAATAAATTGTTTTACAATGATTTCTTATCCTTGTGGCACTGAAATGGTTAGGAGTGTGAACAGCGTCTGATGATATGAGAAGTTAGTGGGCAGTAATAAATCTAGTGGAAGTCCAGTTCTACCTTCCCTGGCTGTTATCAGAGACTCTCGGTGTGTCTGTATGTCAGCCATAAATCAGCTGTGGTCGGTCCGTGACACAGAGAGCATAACACCGTCCTTTAGGCAGCAGCAGGGGAGGGTTAGGGGAGAAAGCAACCAATGAGTATTATACTACTGGGACAGCGATTTGATGCTTAACCCTTTCAGTGGCAAAGGGATAAGAATGCATTGCAGAGCAATGTATTGGTAACTCCTGTGTCACGGAAAGGCTTCTTAACAGTCCAAAGAATTGTTTAGCAGTGGGCAGAAATGTCTGACCTTGTTGCAAGCAGGTGAGAATGCATTGCTCACTGTCCTGGTATGGAAAGGGTTAATATCAGACCAGATCACAGTAAGTAAAGTAATGACATGAGATTTTCATGTTTACATGATATGATATTGTGTTTTGTAATAAAAGTTTGTTACTTTTACTTGTATTAGCTGAATCCTCTGCATCAAAACACATTCCAGGCGTGAGAGTGTTTAGAAAAGTAGCTTATCTTTCACGTTGTGCACCGGAGCATGATCGTGTGCATGAGCTGGGGATCTACCTCCTGGGAAGCAGTGCCTGATGGGAGTGCCATATCCCATTGTCCTCCCAAAGTCCTACAGACTGTCCACATCATTTCTCTTAATGATATTAATGGGAAAGAGTCTGGTGCATTGATATTATGAGGCATGATGTGGACAGACTGTAGGAGTGAGGTCGAAATAGGGCCCTACTCAGCTGTACCTCCCGCTGCTTAGGTGAGGAAGTGGCCCAATGTTATAAGTGGGCCAGAGGGCAATTGGCCACAGGGAAAGGCCATCCCTGATTACCATACCTGGTAACTTTCAGTTGAGGGCTACCCGTAGGATAGTCCTCTGTTCAGCAGGGTGTAACAAAAATGACGCTAATCGCGTCAAAAAGGGGCGGGGCTTAACTCGAGTGTTGGGGGGATTTAACCCTTTGAGTGCAAAGCAATGCATTCCGTACCACTCTGGTACTCAGAGGGTTAAATGTGTCACACAGAAGGCTGGGGACGGAGGCACAACGGGAGAAAAAGCAGATGTGGCAGATTTTCAATAGAAACTCCCCACATCCGGAGGAATCTGCCTCTGCCCCGGAGACCCGGTAAAGCTCTGTCAGAACCGGAGTCTCCGGGGCAAATCCGGAGAGTTCCCAGGTATGCTGATTACCTCTCACATATATTAAGTAGAAATGCTGTATTCCAGCCAAATAGCTTGAGGAAGAGAAGGAAAGATAGAAAGAGCAAGAGAGAGGGAGAGAGAATGAGTGCGAGAGAGAGAGAGGGAGGAAAAGGGAGAGAAGAAAAGAGTGAAAGGAAGAAAGAGTAGGAGAGAGAAAGAGATAGAAATAAATATTTACAATAAAATTGTACATTGCTGAGAGAGCACATGGGAGTTTGATAACAATGAAAAGAAAAAAATGCAAATGGAGAAAGGAAAGTGGAAATAAATAGTAAAGAAGAATAATCGAGACATCCTCCAGTGAGTGCAGTGCAATCAGTACGGTAAGTCAGTGTTACCTAGGTGCTGGTGCTGCTGCTGTCCTGTCCCTCACTGCACACAGTAGCAGGATACTGTTCAGACTGCTGCTTCTCAGCCTGCTCAGTGCTCTGCTACTGCTCCTCCAGAGCCTGCTCCATTCTGTCACTGTGTATGCAGAGCACTCTGTGCACTGCTGTCCCACTGACTGTATATAAGGGTGCAGGAGCTCCAGCAAGACAGCCTCCAGCTCAAGTAGCTGCCAGATTCAGGTATGTGGGCAATGATCGCATTGTGGCTGATAATTAAAATGCAACCATTTAAATAGATACCCCATCAGCTCTGGGGTCCAACATTCACTAGTTATGCCCCAGGAGAATATTATTATATTAAAGACCCAAAAATTATGTTTTCAACAGGGCCCCTATATGAATAATTATGGAGCTGACTTGCTTCTCCCCAGAGAGTGGCAATTACAATATGAACGTCAATGGGACGTTCGCGTGTTTTTTTTTCTTTGCGCACATTGATTTAACCCTTAGAGCGCCAGTGGTGTGCCTTCCAATAATACCCATAAACTTGTGACTGACGTCTAGAAAAGACCCTTTAAGCCTTTTAGTGCCTCGTTGCACACCACAATATGAGTAAAAGAAAAAACGCTCACTGTCTGGAGCAGTGCCATGCTAGCAGTCCCATTGCTAGGCTGAGTACAGGAAGGTGTCATTCCACCTAGCAAATTGCCTCCATTAGCAATACAAACAGCAAGTACCTGTCATTGAACCACCTCGCTACTTACAGCTCCCTGCTGCATTAACACGCTCCTCTTCAGGTATACGACTGTTCAGTAGGCGACATGAGAATCTCCCACTGTAATGCAGTGCGAGATTTGTCATGTCGTCATTTTTAGCATTGCAACGTGATTAAATCTATCCTCTAATTCCTCCTGGCAGCCTGATGTCTCCGGTGTCGCTGGACTGAGGCCAGGCACTGAGGCAGGAGGGACAAAGGGGGCTTCAATTTCCACTCACCCTCACTCAATTTCTCCTCGCCAAATGCGAGGAGGCGAGTGGAAATTTTGAGCCCTGCTCTAGAGTATCTAGATCCTTCTAGAGATGGGGTTCTCCAGTACTGTACACAATACTCTAGGTGAGGTCTAACCAGAGATCTGTAGAGTGGCATGACCACTTCCCTTTTTCTGCTACTAATGCCCCTAGCTATACAATCCAGCACCATGCTTGCATTCCCCACTGCTTTGTTACATTGCCTACCTACTTTTAGAAATAATTACTCCCAAATCCCTTTCCTCTGTTGTCTCTGACAGCTCAGTACCCTTAATTGTGTATTTTTCCTTTGGATTTTTATGTCCCAAGTGCATTATTTTACATTTATCAACATTAAACTGCAGCTGCCACACTCTTGTCCATTCTTCTAATTTATCTAAATCATTTGTCATTTGACTTATCCCACCAGTAATGCCTACACTGTTTCAGATCTTTGTATCCTCTGCAAAAATAGACATACTTTACCTTGAATACCTTTTTTCAAGATCCTGTGTCTTGCTATTTCGTTTTTCAAACAGAGGTCCCACCCTAGGCAAAACCTAATTTTGCCGCCCATTTGGCTTTGCCCCTTGTGTCCCATCCCTTTATACCCCGCCTACTTATACCCCACCTCTTTTCATAACTGTCCTCTCTTTGCCCCCTGGGCCAGTCTGCCCCTGGTCTGGAGATGCGTGTAAGAGATGCCCCCCACCAGCTCCACTTTGCACCACCAGCTCCAACTTGCCCCATCAGCTCCACTTTGGCCCACCAGCTCCTCTTTGCCCCTATCAGCTCCACTTTGCCCCACCAGCTCCAACTTGCCCCCTCAGCTCCAACATGCCCCTATCCGCTCCACTTTGCCCCCCACCAGCACCAACTTGCCCCCACCAGCTCCACTTTGCCCCCATCCACTCCAACTTGCCCCCATCGGCTCCACTTTGCCCCCCATCAGCTCCAACTTGCCCCCATCGGCTCCAACTTGCCAACTGATAGGGGCAAGTTGGAGCTGAAGGGGCAAAGTGGAGCTGATGGGGGCAAGTTGGAGCTGATAGGCTATCAGCTCCAACTTGCCCCCATCCGCTCCACTTTGCCCCCCATCTGCTCCAACTTGCCCCCAGAAGCTCCACTATGCCCCCAGCAGCTCCAACTTGCCCTCCATCACATACCTGTAGCTCCCACGCAGTCTTCTCTTCAGTAATGCAGAGCGCGCCGGGAGATCATGACTCCCAGCGCGCTCTGCATTACTAAAGATCCGACTCGATGAGAGTGCGCAGTGCTGCATGCCCGCGCCCCCAGTACGTGTGTGCCCCAGGCCGGTGCCTGCCTCGCCTAT
This sequence comes from Rhinophrynus dorsalis, assembly GCA_037306005.1. Taxonomy (NCBI): domain Eukaryota; kingdom Metazoa; phylum Chordata; class Amphibia; order Anura; family Rhinophrynidae; genus Rhinophrynus; species Rhinophrynus dorsalis. Next base: position 134,453,529 of record CM074723.1, on the reverse strand, counting down.
AGGTGGCGCTGGCCCTGCCCGGGGGAGAAAAGTAAAACATCCATTGCACTGCAACATGCCTGATATGTTCACAGCACTAATGTAATAAGGGGACAAAGAGTAAAATACCTTCAGATTTTGCAGTTGTTTTCTGACTTTAATCACCATAGATCACCTCCAAATTATCTCCAGAATATCACCTTGTACACTTACAATTGCGCAATTTCAATTGCTGTGCTGCCCAGCTAGTAATTAGCCCAGCTAATAACAAACCTACTTTTATACACAGAAGGCAACTCCCATTAATTAGCAAAATAGAATGTAACTAGATCTAACAGGTATTAATTAACACATCAGTCCCAACCACCTCATTGACTGTGTTCAGATTCCTTACCAAGTATCTAATTAACCCTCAATTGTCTACAGTACGTAGATTCAGACAATTCTTACCTGTGAAAGAGAAGAATAAATATCATCAAAATGGATACAAAATACATCTTCAGAGTATCTCCTTGTACACTTACAATTGCTCACTTTTCATTGCTGTGCTGCCCAGCTAGTGGCCAGAGAGAAGGATTGTAAGAAATATACTTCCTTCTCTGTAATAGGGGTGAACAAGCTGAGGCTTGTTTGAGGCTATCTAGGAATTGGGGGGACTGTAGGAGAGGATGTGGAGGGAATGGTTTGGTTAAAGAACTGCACCTTCTTTAAAAAAGACAGCAAATCCTATGTAGTGTTTGAGAAGGAGAAGCAGTTTAAGGCTGGTGGTTTCAGTAGAGAATCAAAGATTTTAAAGAAGCCACTTTGGTTAGATTTGTGAGTATTGATTAGGGTAGAGAAACAGTGTTGTTTAGCCTGGGTGAGAGCTGTGTTAAAACAAGATAAATTGAATTTTATGCTGGAAGTCGGCAACAGTTTGAGACTTTCACCAGAGACGTTCTGCAGCTTTGTAACAGGTGAGTAGCATATGGTTTGTTGATTTCAGCCAGGGTCTGGGATACCGGGGCAGAGTGTGTCAAAGTTGGAGATGAGCATGCAGATCCAAAGAATAAGTTAATATTCTTGGACAAAAGATTCTATGTTAATAGTAGCAGAGCGAAGAGAGTACAGTTTGCACAGTCAATGCTACATCTGGTAGTTTGAGAAAGTATAGGTTCCTGGTTAGGAAAGATTTTTTAGGGGGGGGCAGGGGAAGGATGGGAGAGAGGGTGAAGGAGATAAGATTATTAAGAGACAGAGTAAATTGGAAGGGGGGGCAGGGGAAGGATGGGAGAGAGGATGAAGGAGATAAGATTATTAAAGGGATAGTAATACTTAAAATGTAAAAAAAAATATGTTGTAGGGTTTATCCCCCTGAGTAAAACAAGGGTAGTCCCACTGCTGAAAGGTGTTTCATTCAAAAGTTATTAATTTTCAAAGTTGAATTTTTTAGGTGCAATATCACAGTGGCCTGAAATTGTACAGTGGCGCTGTTGCTACACGATCCTATGGACAGCTCTGGTCAGTTGACCATAAATCTCCATAGGATGGTGTAGCAACAGCGCCACTGTACAATTTCAGGCCACTGTGATATCGCACCTAAAAAATTCAACTTTAGAAATTAATAACTTTTGAATGAAACACCTTTCAGCAGTGGGAGTACTCTTGTTTTACTCAGGGGGATAAACCCTACAACATATTTTTTTTACATTTTAAGTATTACTATTCCTTTAACAGACAGAGTAAATTGGAAGGGTGAGGGGGGCAGGGGAAGGATGGGAGAGAGGGTGAAGGAGATAAGATTATTAACAGACAGAGTAAATTGGAAGTCAGAAACTGAACAGTTTCTGGTGAAAACTAGATCCAGATAGTGACCTTCCCAGTGAGTACTGGCAACAGGCCACTGTTGAAGGCCATAGGACAAGGTCAGAGAAAGAAAGCGTAAAGCATTGGATGAGGTCTAGTGGTGAGTGAAAGGTCCCGTTGTGTTCCTGCAAAAAAATCCAAGAAAAACGTAGTTGCCTGCTTTTTCACTGGAAAATCAGCTTTAAATAAAGTTATTAAAATATTAGCTTTTTTTGCCCATTGATAAAAAGTTTTGGCAATGAGCAAAATTTCAATGGCTACAAACTTTTCCCACCTTTACTTAAGTGCTTTTTGTGTTTTTGCTATAAAAACGTGAAGCTTCCAGGAAGTGAAACCCAATACAAGAAGCTAGAAAGAGAGAGAGAGAGAGAGAGAGAGAGTGCTAGGCTGCTGTGCAAGATTGCGTACAAAATTGTGAAAAATTGAGGTAGCAGAGGATCATAGTGTGTGCTATCACTATGAGCACCTGGAATATGAATAAAAAGAGGAGCTGGAAGGATAGTTATATATCCAGTGATTCTGAGGAGGAGGAAGAAGTGACCATTACCAGCACTGAAGGGTTTGGATGCCCTGATTCTCCAGACTCAATGATGGCCAGTCCCCTTACATCACCCCTGGGGATATTGGGGAAATTAGTGTTATGGACAGAGGAAAAAGTGGACAGTGAGTTAGCTACCAGTGCCTGCAGCCAGTGCTGGACCTGCCAGTGTGTCTTGTGATTCTCAGGAGAGGGGGAGAAGGGGATGATTCCAAATGTGACAGCAGAGGACCCTAAGTCACACTTGTAATCCCTAAGCAGTCCTACCACTTCTGCTACTTCTAAGATCCAGCAGCTACAGACTCAGAGTGTTAGGAGTGAGGGAGGGGTGATACTAGTAGTGAGGAAGAGTCAGAGACTGAAATTGATGTGGTTGGTGTTAGTAATAGTTATAGTGAAGCAGTTGGTGGGATTAGCGTGACCATAGTAGATCCACCTGCTGCTGTTGAGGTTGTAGGGGAAGTATGAGGAGAGGTCAGACTAGCAGTCAAGGGAGATCACAACATTCCCCTGACCCTAGGAGTTCCCTCCCCCTCACACGACATTGTTCCTATGGAACATGATCATGAAGAATGCAGATATGGTGGCTAGCAGCAATAATACCACCACCATGAACACAGATCAGCTGTCTGTGTCTGCTGCTAGCATTGTCAGTCTGCCTTCTTCAGCTCAAGATATGACAAGTTTGACAGTAGGGAACCCTCTGTAACATTTGTCATCACCTTCAGCCGGTGAGACGTCTGTAATAGACCAGCAGCAGCAAAGAGAGACTGGAGGTGGTGATGATGATGGTGGAGAAGCTGGAGTGAAAGAGACATTAATTACCTTTTTAGCCCAAACTGAGAAGGAATGGGAGACAGATATGGAAATGGGGATGGGCATCACCACCACCATCAGCATTGAGATTGGTGAATTTGCAGAGTTTGCTGATGCTGTAATTCCTGCTGTTGCTGAGTTACAAGGGCAGCAGGATGATGAGGAGCAGGCTAGTGTGCCACAAACCACTGTGGATACAGTGGGAATGGGGTCCAGTGATGTAAGACTAGGACATGTTCCACTTGATGTAAGACTAGGACATGTTCCACTTGCCAGCTGGAAATCTCCTGGTCCTAGTTGTAGTGCTGATTCTAAAGCAGAAACATCAACAGCAGCAACATCATCCTCTGCCCCAGCCAGTGAAGGGGAATGTGGAGGAGGAGGAGAAGAAAGACGCCATTCTTCTTCACCTTTCCCCTCCCTCCTGAAGTCCTGGGTGTGGGACTATTTTTTTCTTGGGGCAAGCACAGTGCAATCATCAGAGAAGGCACCGTACACAATTTGTGAAAAGTCAGGGAAAAGGGGAAACGAGGGAATGCACCTTGATACAACCACCCTCATGACACATATGAAACACAGGCACCATCTATGTGAATCATGTTAAAGCTAAATCACCACCAAACAAATCTGGCAACAAGAGGTGAGAAATAAATCAAAGAGGAGGAAAACAGAAACCCAGCCAGAGCCTGAAAGTTTGATGGCAAGTAAAAAACCTCACTTGCTATCACCTTCTTGTTCTATGTTCCAGCCTCAGGAAGATGTAACTTCATCTTCTGGTGATCCACCTTATTCATCATTACCTCCCTCACCAAATGATAGCCATTGTGACCACACATGTCAATGGTGGAGGATAATCGTAACCAGGGCATCAAGCAGCATCTGAGGAGATTCCATTCCACAGACTATTCTAAGCTGGTTGAAGGGAGGGTTGGTTCATCATTACCATTAACACTGCATGTTGGCACTTGTCCTTAGTGGGGAGTGTACAAGTGACATAGTGACAGTAGCAGTACTTGGTTTCTAGTGGGATGATTTCACATTGGGGACCCTAAGTGTCATGATATTTGGATAGAATTTTGCCAGGTGTTTGATATGAGTGCAGATGTGCTTATTGTTCCCACACACACACTGCACACATTGCATTTGCTGATGAGAGGCATATCTCCTTCCTAGTCTCAAGGGAAAATTTTCTATTCCAACAACACACCCATGATTTTGGAGGACAGACAGGTAGAGAAGCATTATTGGCCAACTTCTTTTCTCCACATATACCTGAAGTGGTGGGGGCTAGTTATGGTTCTGCTACTGCCTCAGGCCCATCAATGGAGATAGTAGTGGAAAATGGAACCATGATCATCCATCATCCATATAACCGCTGTTGTTAATCCCATACCCTTTGGAGCTGCCTAATCATCCTGCACTTAAACAACTCAGCAGCAGCAGCAAGAACAGCAATAAATGAATCTAATTCCTACAAATCAATGTTTCCTTGTGGTTTAGGCCTCTAACAACAAGTCTAAGACCTACAAATCATTATCTACAAAATTCTCTATCCCATCTAGTATCAGTCTGCCCCACTCACAGCTTATGTCAGGGTGCCCCTGTCTCTGTCAAGTTATGTATCAATTTCTTATTTTAGTTTTTTTCTATTTTATTTTTTATTAAAGGGATAATAATACTTCATTTTAACTTTATTTTATTTTGTAGGCATTAAAAAACATGAAGAATGATATAAGTCTTATCTCTCAAACCTTTATGGTTTAAGAGATATTCACAAGCAAAGTTTCCCCTCCCTGCCCCTTTTACCTAGTGTAAGCCATCTCTTCTCAGATGTGAATCTGGTTGTAAGACCAGACAGATAACAGCAGGGGACAATCTTCTTTATATGAAAATAATGAAAGCCCTGCCCCCCTTGACAAGTATTTTCAGGTTTTTCCCTTATCTTAATTGAAGATTGTCCCTATGTGCAATCTACCTGGGCACCTCCCTTCTGATTTGGCTGAGCAGTGTGACATCAGTAAAAGGGGAGGGAGGGGGAAACTTTGTTATTGAATAACTCCTGAAATACAACTCTGACAGAACTGAAATAACACTCTCCAAAGTCCAAATACTATGATGATTAATTAGAGCTGTTTTTATTATGAAACAATACTATCCCTTAAACTGTCCTCCCAATGTCAATCTACAACCCCCTCCAAAAAAATCCCCTGTTCAACTGATAATTTCCCCAGACTCCACCCACCAATACAGGCACCCTCCTCAGACCCCTTTTATAACATGTGTTATATATATTTTTTTATTATTATTATTTTATTTACTGTCCATCCAATCCAAGTCAACACCCCTACCCCACAAAAACATTCCCTGTTCAACTGATTTTTTCCCAACACTCCCCCCAACATAGGCACACTCATACCCCTTTTATGCTATGCATTTGGCAAATAAAATTGCTATATGATGTGTATAAATTCAATGTTCCCCGTTTATTTCAATGCCATGAGCTATGTGAAATTATTTGCCAAGAGGAAAGTGCCATTATTTGCCAATTTTGGTTTCAGGTGAACATTTTTGCCTGAGGACTAGTGATGAGCGAGCACCCCAATGCTCGGGTGTTCGGGTGCTCTGGCCGAGCACCCCCAGAGGCTCGAGTGCTCGGCCGAACACCCGAGCCCCATTGAAGTCAATGGGAGGACTCGAGCATTACACCAGGCACCCCCTGCTCTGATGAGGGGAGGGTGCCTGGTCCATAGGAAAAGGGCAGAAAAAGATGGAAACACTACAGAAATGGTTCAGGGACAGCATAGGGAGGATGTCTGGATGCATCTTGGACTCCAACATCGCTGCTGGGAACGATCTTTCGCCCGTAGTACGCCATTTTTACAGACTGACCATAAAACACACAAAAAGGAAAATAAAAACGACTTTAGGCGAAAAATTGTTACCAAACAATATTTGCTGTATATTTACTTGTATATCATCTGCAAATTCTCCCAAAAATTTCCTTGATTTTCGGAAGTGAGGCCATGATTAAGAGGGAAACGTGCGCAGAGGCAAATTCTCCCAAAAATTTCCTTGATTTTCAGAACTGAGGCCATGATTAAGAGGGAAACGTGCGCAGAGGCAAATTCTCCCAAAAATTTCCTTGATTTTCAGAACTGAGGCCATGATTAAGAGGGAAACGTGCGCAGAGGCAAATTCTCCCAAAAATGTCCTTGATTTTATTGAACTGAGGCCATGATTAAGAGGGAAACGTGCACAGAGGCAAATTCTCCCAAAAATTTCCTTGATTTTCAGAACTGAGGCCATGATTAAGAGGGAAACGTGCACAGAGGCAAATTCTCCCAAAAATTTCCTTGATTTTATTGAACTGAGGCCATGATTAAGAGGGAAACGTGCGCTGAGCTGACCATCTAAAACATTATGGGTGAGGGTCTGCTGCAGAGCTGACCATCCTAAACATTATATGCGAAGGCCCGCTAGTGAGCTGACGCTATAAAACATTATATGAGAGGGCCCGCTAGAGAGCTGACCCAATAAAACATTATATGAGAAGGCCCGCTGGTGAGCTGACCTATATAAAAATTGGCAAACAGGGCCCGCTGGTGAGCTGACCCTATATAAAAATTATATCACAGGGCCCGCTGGTGAGCTGGCCCTATATAAAAATTATATCACAGGGCCCGCTGGTGAGCTGGCCCTATATAAAAATTATATCCCAGGGCATATGGAAGAGGAGGAGGAGGATGAGAAGATTAAGAGTCAACCATATACCCGTTTTTTGGGTGGAAGGGGTGAATGGGAATACAGAGTATTCCCATCATTGTAAATAACATATATAAAGTGAGTTTATGTTCCCCCGGGGCTTTCCTCCAGTGGAGTGGAGAAGTCAGGGGAAATCCAAGCCTTGTTCATTTTTATAAGTGTCAACCTATCAGCATTGTCGGTGGAAAGGCGGATACGCTTATCTGTTATGATGCCACCAGCAGCACTAAATACACGCTCAGACAGAACGCTGGCGGCAGGGCAGGCCAGCACCTCCAAGGCGTAGAGTGCCAGTTCATACCACGTGTCCAGCTTGGACACCCAGTAGTTGTAAGGCACAGAGGGATCATTGAGGACGCTGACACGGTCTGCTACGTACTCCTTCACCATCTTCCAAAACTTTTCCCTCCTTGTGACACTAGGCTGCGCATCAGGGTGAGGGTGCTGGCGGGGTGTCATGAAGGTGTCCCACGCCTTGGAGAGTGTTGCCCTGCCTTTCTCGGAACTGCTGTGTGCTCCCCTTTTCTCCCCTTCTCGGTTGGCCAAGGTAGCACGTATTCTGCCGCCAGCGTTGTCAGATGGAAAATTTTGGAGCAATTTTTCAACAAGAACCTTCTGGTATTGCACCATTTTGCTTGTCCTCTCCACCGGAGGAATGAGAGATGAGAAATTCTCTTTGTAGCGGGGGTCCAGAAGGGTGAACACCCAGTAATCCGTGTTGTTTAAAATGCGTATAACGCGTGGGTCACGGGAAAGGCAGCCTAACATAAAGTCAGCCATGTGTGCCAGAGTACCAACAGTCAAGATTTCGCTGTCCTCACCAGGAGGATGACTCTCAATCTCCTCATCCTCTTCCTCCTCTTCTGCCCACCCACGCTGAAGAGATGGAACTAAAGTTCCATGGCTACCCTCTGTAGCGGAGGCAACCGTGTCTTCCTCCTCCTCCTCCTCCTCCTCCTCCTCCTCCGCCTCCTCCAATTGTCGCTGAGAAGACGAAGTGAGGGTGCTCTGGCTATCACCTTGTGTAAGCTCTTCCTCCCCCATTTCCACCTCTTCCACATGCAAAGCGTCGGTTTTAATTGTGAGCAGCGAGCGTTTCAGTAGACACAGAAGTGGGATGGTTACACTGATAATAGCGTTATCGCCGCTCACCATCTGTGTCGATTCCTCAAAATTGCGTAAAACCTCGCAGAGGTCTGACATCCATTCCCACTCCTCACTTCTGATTACAGGAAGTTGAACGGAGAGGCGACGACCGTGTAACAGCTGGTACTCCACTACTGCCCTCTGCTGCTCACAAAGCCGGGCCAACATGTGGAAGGTGGAGTTCCAGCGCGTGCTCACGTCACACAGCAGCCGGTGAGCTGGCAATTGTAAGCGCTGCTGCAGCTTCAACAGGCCGGCCGAAGCTGTAGATGACTTACGGAAATGTGCACACACGCGGCGCACCTTGGTCAAGAGATCATGCACATTGGGGTAGGTTTTTAGAAATCGCTGCACCACTAAATTAAATACATGCGCTAGGCATGGTACGTGTGTGAGCTTGCCGAGCTCCAAAGCCGCCACCAAGTTACGCCCATTATCACACACAACCATGCCTGGTTGCAGGTTGAGTGGCGAGAGCCACTGCTCGGTCTGGTGACTAATCCCCTGCAACAGCTCTGAGGCCGTGTGCTGTTTGTCCCCAAGGCAGATCAGCTTCAGCACGGCCTGTTGACGCTTCCCCACTGCAGTGCTACACTGCTTCCAGCTACTGGCTGATGGGGGAGTGGCGCTGCGTGTAGAGAATTCGGAGGTGGAAACGGAGGAGGAGGAGCCAATAACGTAGGTGCTGGTGGAAACCCTGATGGAGGTAGGGCCCGCAATCCTCGGCGTGGGTAGCACCCGTGCCATCCCAGGGTCCGAGTCGCTCCCAGCCTCCACGACATTCACCCAGTGTGCCGTCAGGGAAATGTAGCGTCCCTGGCCACAAGCACTTGTCCATGTGTCAGTCGTTAAGTGGACCTTCCCAGTAACTGCGTTGGTCAGGGCACGGGTGATGTTACGGGACACATGGTGGTGTAATGCGGGGATGGCACACCGGGAAAAGTAGTGGCGGCTGGGGACCGCGTACCGAGGGACAGCTGCTGCCATCAGGCTGCGGAAGGACTCAGTGTCCACAAGCCTAAATGGCAGCATTTCGATGGCCAGTAATTTTGAAAGGTGTGAGGTTAGTGCTATGGCCTGTGGGTGGGTGGCTGGGTACTTTCTCTTGCGCTCAAATGCCTGGGGTAATGACATTTGGACGCTGTGCTGGGACAGGGAAGTGGATGTGGTCGCTGATGGTGCTTCAGATGGTACAGGTGCAGGGCGGGAGGTATGCGGGCCTGCGCCTTCGACAGGCGATTGGCCGGCACCGAAAACAGGGGAAGAGGAGGCAGTGGTGTGGCCTGCAGACACAGATGGGCGATCCAGGCGTTCCTCCCACTTACTACGGTGCTTGGATGCCATGTGTCGGATCATGCTGGTGGTGGTGAGGTTTCTAGTGTTCATGCCTCGGCTCATTCTGGTGTGGCACAGGTTGCAAACTACAATTCTTTTGTCGTCCGCACTTTCCTTAAAAAAACGCCATACCGCGGAACACCTACCCCTTGGCAAGGTAGATTTACGCAAGGGGGTGCTCCGTGGAACATTTGCGGGCCGGTTTGGTGCGGTCCGCCTTCTTTCTGTAGCCACACTACTGCCTCTTCCAGCCTGTTGCGGTGCTGCAGATGGCTCACCCTCAGGACTGCTGACATCGCTCGGCTCTACACCTTCCCAGGTGGGGTCAGTCACCTCATCTTCCACCAAGTCCTCCTCCACTTCCTCACTCTGATCATCCTCCTCAAGTCTTGATCCCACCACATACTCAGTCATTGACAACTGTATAACATTCTCCTCAACAAGGTCTTGAGACGGAAATAGTGGTTGATTTAATGGCAACTGTGTCTCATCATCATCATCATCATCCACTACTTCCTTTGACCTTAAATGCCGTTCACATCTGTCATCTTCTTGTGATTGGGTAGCCTCTAGAGGTTGTGAATCAGGGCACAAGATGTCATGTTCCTCTGCAAGCGTGCTTGGAGAGAGGGTCAAATGAAGGATTGGTGATGAGACGAGCTCCTCACTATATCCCAGTGTGGGATCACTTCTTTGACCAGACCGTGTATGGTGGGAGGAAGGATGATCAGAGTGAGGATTATGTTGACCAGACTCTTGGCTACTGAGAGTGGACTTGGTGGAAGACAGGGTGGTGCTTAACCGACTGGAAGCAGTATCAGCTGTCATCCAACCGACCACCTGTTCGCAGTGGTCGGACCTCGAGAGTGATGTCCTGCGACGCCCTGTAAAATTACACATGAAGCTAGGTATGGTGGATGTCTTTCTTTCTTGTGCTCTGGCACCAGGCACAGTTTCTCCGCGTCCTGACCCGCGCCCTGAACTTTCAGGATCACGTCCACTTCCCCGTCCCTTTTTACCCGCCTTCTTCATCTTACACAGAATATGTGACTTTAATATTTGAGTTTGAAAACTTAACAGTATTTCTTCCTATTCTGCAACTGTGCAGAGTACACAGAATAGGCTGCTAAACTGCGGTGACACACACTGAATGGAATATGTGACTTTAATATTTGAGTTTGAAAACTTAACAGTATTTCTTCCTATTCTGCAACTGTGCAGAGTACACAGAATAGGCTGCTAAACGGCGGTGAAACACACTGAATGGAATATGTGACTTTAATATTTGAGTTTGAAAACTTAACAGTATTTCTTCCTATTCTGCAACTGTGCAGAGTACACAGAATAGGCTGCTAAACTGCGGTGACACACACTGAATGGAATAAGTGACTTTAATATTTGAGTTTGAAAACTTAACAGTATTTCTTCCTATTCTGCAACTGTGCAGAGTACACAGAATAGGCTGCTAAACGGCGGTGAAACACACTGAATGGAATATGTGACTTTAATATTTGAGTTTGAAAACTTAACAGTATTTCTTCCTATTCTGCAACTGTGCAGAGTACACAGAATAGGCTGCTAAACTGCGGTGACACACACTGAATGGAATAAGTGACTTTAATATTTGAGTTTGAAAACTTAACAGTATTTCTTCCTATTCTGCAACTCTGCAGAGTACACAGAATAGGCTGCTAAACGGCGGTGAAACACACTGAATGGAATATGTGACTTTAATATTTGAGTTTGAAAACTTAACAGTATTTCTTCCTATTCTGCAACTGTGCAGAGTACACAGAATAGGCTGCTAAACTGCGGTGACACACACTGAATGGAATAAGTGACTTTAATATTTGAGTTTGAAAACTTAACAGTATTTCTTCCTATTCTGCAACTGTGCAGAGTACACAGAATAGGCTGCTAAACGGCGGTGAAACACACTGAATGGAATATGTGACTTTAATATTTGAGTTTGAAAACTTAACAGTATTTCTTCCTATTCTGCAACTGTGCAGAGTACACAGAATAGGCTGCTAAACTGCGGTGACACACACTGAATGGAATAAGTGACTTTAATATTTGAGTTTGAAAACTTAACAGTATTTCTTCCTATTCTGCAACTCTGCAGAGTACACAGAATAGGCTGCTAAATGGCGGTGAAACACACTGAATGGAATATGTGACTTTAATATTTGAGTTTGAAAACTTAACAGTATTTCTTCCTATTCTGCAACTGTGCAGAGTACACAGAATAGGCTGCTAAACTGCGGTGACACACACTGAATGGAATAAGTGACTTTAATATTTGAGTTTGAAAACTTAACAGTATTTCTTCCTATTCTGCAACTCTGCAGAGTACACAGAATAGGCTGCTAAACGGCGGTGAAACACACTGAATGGAATATGTGACTTTAATATTTTAGTTTGAAAACTTAACAGTATTTCTTCCTATTCTGCAACTCTGCACAGTACACAGAATGTGCTGCTAAACTGCGGCGACGCACACTGAATGGAATATGTGACTTTGATATTTTAGTTTGAAGACTTAACAGAATGTGCTCTAATCTGCAACTTTGCACACTAAACAGAATGTGCTCTAATCTGCAACTTTGCACACTAAACAGAATGTGCTCTAATCTGCAACTTTGCACACTAAACAGAATGTGCTCTAATCTGCAACTGTGCACACTAAACAGAATGTGCTCTAATCTGCAACTTTTCACACTAAACAGAATATTTTTTTTTTTTTTTTTGGTTTTTTTCCCCCCACACAAAATAACCTGCTGCCCCCACACACAGTAGTCCTAAAAAGGACTTTTGGTTCTTTTTTTTCACAATTTTTGTTTTTTTCCTCCCTACACTGCCTTTCCCTTCCTATCCTCAGCTCTCCCTGGCTCAGACTGAGCCGAACTCGATGGTCAGGTGCTATACAGCACCCGACCACGGGTTCTGGCCAGCCAATCAGTGTAATGCCAGCAGCCAACATGGCTGCTGGCATTACACCGATGTCAGAGCCTCCCTGCACGTTTATTGGCTGCGCAGCAGCCGCAAAACGTGCGGGGAGGAGACCCGAACATGGCGGGCGAGCACATGCGGTACTCGTACGAGTACCGCCATGTGCCGAGCAGAGCGATGCTCGAGCCGATCCGAGCATCGGCCGAGCATGCTCGCTCAACACTACTGAGGACACAATGACAGAGAGCCAAGTTTAAAATTCAGAAAGAAAGGAGGAAAGGTTTCTTGGTGGCCAGTAAATCAGGAACTGGGGAGAAGAGTTGGACTGCATAAACTTCAACGGAGGTGAAGAAGGGACAGAGGCCTGGAGTGGCAGCGCTGAGAGAGAAGATATCCCCCACCCCCACCCCTGCCATCAAGGTGAAGTGTATAAGAGAAAGATAGGCCACCATAGAGATAGCACCTTCAACAGAAGAGTCAGAGTGTGAGAGACAGATTTATGTGATAGAGAATAGGCTAAGAGAGTTGGAGAGGAAGAGGTTGTGAGTTGTTTGGAGTTTGTTCTCTAGATAGTGGGCATTCCATATTCCACAGTAGAAGGGTGGAAGGCATGGAGGGAGGCAGGAAATGATCAATAGATTGCTAGGGTCTTCCCCACTAGAAGAGCATGTAGGTAGCAGTCTAGGAAGGACAGCGGTAGGAATGCAAGTTGGACCAGGCTTGGGAGTGATATCTCCTGAAGCCAGAAGGAGAGTTGCATCCAGAAAACACATGTAAGAGGAGGATTTGTATGTGTGACGATGTGTGGGTTGTTTCTTGGTGGATGGACATAAAGAGTGTACATGACAAAACGGCTCATGTGAACAAATTATTAGAGAATATAAATGGATGCAGAGAAAAAGATTGGTGAGCAGGTGGGAGAGCCTAAGGACTTTGATATTTTGCACAGGTATTGTGGCAAAAACATTAATCAGAAAATGTAAAAACAATTTGCATGAGTGTATAACCTGTCTTCTATTTTTGTCTTCTGCCTTCATTCTAAATATGCCTGAAGAAAAGACCTAAAGTGTCTAGAAAGATTGTCTCTTAGAGGTATTAAGTTAGCGTTTACTTTACCAGTGTCCCGCTTTATCTACAGCTAAAACAGAAACACCTGTTACCTGAACTTTAAACCCAATAATCAATGTCATCTTCTGTCATAAGTTAACCCCTTGGAGATCAAATGGGTGAACAATGCATTGCTTTGCTTTGTTCACCATTCAGATCCTCATGTGGTTTCTCAAGCATGATTAACCTCTTGAGGATCAGAGGGCGATGCACATTGTATAGCTGTTTGGTATCTAAGAGGTTAACATATGACAAAAGATGACATTGACACTGACTACTAAATTAAGGTTTAAAGCTGAAACAGCATTTCAGTACAAAGATCATTTAAACATAGATAAGCCCAGTGTTCATTTTATTTTATGATGTTTTAACATAAATCAAGTGTTTCCTTTGAGAGAGAGACAGAGAGGAGCACTGCAAACACACACCAGTAAGCACATGCATAGCTGGCAGTGGAGATTTGGCAACTTTTGGCCAGAGGACAAGTGGTCCATCTCTAATGTTGCTCCAGCCCACCATGCCAGAGTATCTACTTTTGTTAATTTTCTAACTGAAATTAATATTGTGAATTAAGGCAAGTGAAACCACAGTGCTTACAATTGAAATGGAACTATACTACTGATACTAGCGAGCTTAAAATTAAAATTGAACTACACTAGTGGCACCACAGAGCTTACAGTTGAAATGGAACTACACCAATAATATCACATAGCTTAAAACTCAAATGGAGGTATACTAATCATACCACAGAGCTTACAATTGAAATGGTGCTAGAACTATACTAGAGATACCACAGAGCTTACAAATGCAACTGAGCTTCACTAGCCATGCCACAAGAGAGCCTGCTACTATGCTACATAGGGTTATTTAGGTAATGGCATCCCACACTATTTAAATGTACTACACATAAATATGCTCTCACAGACTGATGCCATTCCAGCCTTGTTTCACTGTTCAGTTCTCAGTGGTAGTCGCTGACCCCAACATACATTGTCACACTATGAGACCTCTCTCCCATTGTCATGAACACTACAGCGCAGATGAAGACCTGCAAGAAAGGGAGTGCTAGGGTGTGTCACTGGTGTTTGTAGCTAATAGTGCGGTGACTGTCTACAGTGAAGCCTTGCTGCGGCCAAGGCCGAGTAAAGATGCTGGCCACGAAGCCAGATGTCCGATCCCGGCTGAGCCAGGACCCTGACCAGGATAGGAACACTGTACACAGTACAATCTCCCCTGCAGGGGGGTGCGAAGGCTAGTGAGTGCAGGCTAGAGATCGAGGTTAGAGTGCGAAGACCACCAGGTAGCACTAACTCCCCAAAACTAGACCAAGATTCCCAGAAACAGAACAACCCAGAGTAAGAGGGTACAGACCTGAATCAACATATCCAGCAAAGACCTAGAGAGGCAGCTAGTCAGCTTATGAAGAAGAAGATCTGCAGGCAGGGACAGGATGAAAGTGACTGGATCAGGAGTAGTCAGGTTAGCCAGTTAGGTACACTGCAGGCAGGATTGGACAATAGGAGTAAGCAGGAGAATAGTCAGGCAATCCTCTCACACAGACACACAAACATGCTGGATTTGAATATTACCACATTACATGAGACAATCCCAAAATAACAATATTTTTAAAGCCATATATTAGTTTTACTACATTTTGCAGTTTGTAGTATAAGGAAACAAAGGCCTAGGGATTGTATTCACCAGACAGCAGAGTAGGCGAAAAAAAGAATGGAAAAGAGAGAGACAAAACCTGGCAGAGTACAAGGACAGTAAAGTTTAATAGTGCGTCAGTAGAGTCTATATCTCTATCAACAGAGGCCAGCTTGGTGACCAGTGTGTTTTTTACATGCTATCATTTTTATTAATCCATTATTAATTTGATTGAAAAGAAATTGTCCCAGTAATTATTGGTCTGTACAGTGGCTTTATATTAAAAGGTATGTAGGGAGAGAAATGTCCAGCCATATCCTCTGATATGAAATTTGCAGTGGAATGGGGATTGGTTATAAGCCATAAAACCCAATGAGAGAGAGAAAGAGACCCTACTATGAGATTACTATCATAGTGTCTGGATGGAGATTCCACACCATAAAAACGCTTCATATAAATCCACTATACAAACCAAGTACAACAGGGTCAATTTATGTTAAAAATAATTTGATAAAGGTTAATTGAGTAAGAATGTGAGCTGCTGAACTGGTGTCTATTGGTAGAGACATGGACTTTCCTGTTATTCTACCAGTTTTTCTGTTTCTTCCCTTCTTCATTTTTGGCTTAGCTACTTTGGTTAATATAATAATCGAATAATTAACCTCTTTAGTGCCAGAGGGGTCTCAAATGTTTCTCCTGTGTTTCTTTTTGGCAACCCTATGTCCTGCAAACACATTTTCCTCGAGGCTTGGTGATGGAAGCCTGAGGCATGCAAACAAATGTTTATCAGGACTTATTTTGGCAAGCCTGAGACCTGCAAACAAATTTTTCTCAAGCCTTGTTTTTGGTAAGCCTGACACCTGGAAACTATCTTTTTTTCAGGGCTAACCTTGTTTGAAGCCCACAATCAATTTCTAGTCTTGATATAATATTTTGTTTTT
The DNA here is from genome assembly GCA_037306005.1 of Rhinophrynus dorsalis. Taxonomy (NCBI): domain Eukaryota; kingdom Metazoa; phylum Chordata; class Amphibia; order Anura; family Rhinophrynidae; genus Rhinophrynus; species Rhinophrynus dorsalis. The sequence continues at coordinate 134,437,458 of CM074723.1, read as the reverse complement.
GTAAGCCAAGAAAACAAATCTTTTCTTAAAAAAATACATATTTTTGTAAGCCTGCTACTTTGCTTGCTAACCATTATTTTAAAGCAATAATTTTAAAAACGTAAGGTTACAACTTACACTTAATATGGCAGATGTGTATGGTGGTGGTAGACTGTTGTGTGTTGATTGGTGTATATATTTTTCAGGATTCATATGACTGAAAACTAGACCAATTTTTTGAATTATCATCTTTGAGTCATGTATCATGGGCAGAGGAAGAAAAGAATAGTAGTATGAGCAGGACAGTTGAGCTACCTGTGCCTGCAGTCAGTGTTGCGTCTGCCAGTGTGTCTTATGATTCTCAGGAGCAGGGGAAGGAGGAGATGATTTCAAATGTGACAGCAGGGGACCCTAAGTCACACTTGCCATACCCAAGCAGTCTCGCCACTACTGTTACTACTAAGATCCAACAGCTAGAGACTCAGAGTGTTAGGAATGAGGGAAGGAGGTGATACTAGTAGTGAGGAAGAGTCAGTGACTGAAATTGTTGTGGTTGGTGTTAGTGATAGTGATAGTGAAGCAGCTGGTGGGACTAGCGTCACCACAATAGATCCTCCTGCTGATGCTGAGGTTGTAGGGGAAGTCATAGGGAGAGGCCAGACTAGCGGAAAGGGAGCCCACAACATTCCCCTGACCCTAGGAGTGCCCTTCCCCCCATGACATTGTCCCTATAGAACATGATTCTGAAGAAGGTTAGAAGTAATAATACCATCACCACCATGAGCACAGATCAGCTGCCTCTGCCTGCTGCTAGTGCTGCCACTCTGCATTCTTCAGCTCAAGAGATGACACGTGTGGCAGTAGAGGACCCTCTGTAACAATTGTCATCACCTCCAACTAGTGAGATATCTGTAATAGAGCAGCAGGATTTGGTGGTGGTGGTGATGATGATGATGGTGGAGAAGCTGGGGTTAAAGATACATTAATGGCCTTCTTAGCCCAAACCAAGAAGGAATAGGAGACAGATGGGCATCACCACCACCATCAGCAGTGAGATTGGTGAATGTGCAGAGTTTGCTGCTGCTGTAATTCCTACTGCTGCTGAGCTGCAAGTGCAGCAGGATGATGTGGAGTAGGCTAGTGTGCCACAGACCACTATGGACACAGTGAGGATGCAGTCCAATGATGTGGGACTAGGACAGGTTCCACTTGCCAGCAGTAAATATTCTGGTCCTAGTTGTAATGCTGATACTGAGGCAGTGGCAGCAACAGCAGAAACATCATCATCCTTTGCCCCAGCCAGTGAAGGGGAATGTGGAGGAGAAGAAGAATGAGGCCATTCTTCTCCACCTTTTCCTTCCCCTCCGATTTCATGAGTGTGAACTATTTTTCTCTTGGGATAGGCACAGTGCCGTCATCACAGACGACGCTGTGTGCAATTTGTGACAAGTCAGTGAAAAGGGAGGGGAAAGGAGGGAACGCACCCTGGCACAACCGCCCTCAGCACACATATGGAACACAGACACCATGACATTTATGAGAAGCATGTTAATGACAAACCCCCATCAAAGAAATCACACACCGCTGTTGCTGTACCCCCTGACTCTCCCCAATGGCAACAAGAGGCGGGGCGGAATTCAAAGAGGAAAAAGAACAGAGAAACCCTGCCAGAGCCTGTAAGTTTGATGGCGAGCGAAACACGTGTCTTGCCTTCACCTTCTTGGTCTAGAGTCTGGCAGTGGGAAGATGTAACTACATCTTCTGGTGAGCCATCTTGTTAATCATTACCTCCCCAACCAACTGATTATGTAGATGTCGGGATATGGCAGTTCATGTCCACCCATTGCACACTGTGTAGTGAGCTGTCCACACATGTTAATGTGGTGGAGGATAATCATAACGAGGACATTAAGCAGCATCTGAGGAGATTTCATTCCGCAATGCTAAGTTGTTGGCAGGGAGGGTTCATGATTACTATTAAAACTGCAAGTTGGCATGGGTACTTAGCAGGGAGTGGACAAGGGGCTTAGTGACAGTGGAAGTACTTGGTTTCTGGTGGTCCCTAAGTGTCATGGTGTTTGGTTAGAGTTGTGCCAGGTGTTTGATGTGAGTGCATATGTACCCAATGTTCCTCATCCTTCCCTTATTTACTACACACACACTGTGAACATTTCAGTTGCTAATGAGAAGCACAGTTCCTTCCTGCTCTCAAGGAAAAAATTATATTCCAACAATACACCCATGATATTGAAGGAGGTGCAGGTGGAGAAGCATTATTGGACAACTTCTTTTCTTCACATAAACCTTAAGTGTTGGGGGCAAATCCCTGGAGCTTGTAGTGGCAAGTGGAACCATGATCATAATTGCCTATATCACTGCTGTTGTTGATTCCATTCCCTTGGAGTTGCTTAATCATCCTTCTGCTTAAACAACTCAGCAGCATCAGTTAGAACAGCAGTCACAAATGCCTCAATGACACCGGGACATTTAACAATGGCCAGCCACCATAACATGACCTACTAGCATTAGGCCAGTAGGGCATTTTTTTCTCAGGGCTTGTTCTTTCCACACAAATCAGAGGCATACAAAAAAAACAACTTTGGGGGGTTTATTTTTAACAAGCCTAAGTCCTACAAATCATTGATTCCTCATGACTTGTGACTCTAACAAGCCAAATTGATCTCTGATTCCTCAGAGCTTGTGAAGTTAACAAGCCTGAGTGATAAAAATTATCTCTTATTCCTTAGGACTTGTGTGTTAACAGGCCTGATAGATAACATTTATCTCTGATGTGATTCCTCAGGGCGTGTGATACTAACAGACCAAAGTCCTGCAACTCAATGTTTCCTCAGAGCTTGGGCCTAATACAACTCTAAATCCTACAACAAATCAATGTTTCCTCAGGACTCGTGCCTCTAACAACAAGTCTAAGTCCTACAAATCATCCTCTACAAAATACTTTATCCAGTAAAGTATCAGTCTGCTCTAGTCATAGCTTACGTCAGGGGGCCCCTGTCATGTTACTTACCAATTTCTTTCTTTTTTTAAATTGGTTTATTTATTTTACTGCCCCCCCCCAATACCATTCAACAACCCCCTCCAAAAAAATTCCCTGTTCAACTGATTTTTCCCCCTTTTATACCATTTTATACCATGTCTTATGAGTTTTTTAAATTGTATTTATTTTTATGTTTTTATTAATAGTCCCCCCAATCCCTGTCATCAAATACCCCCCAAAAAAATCCTGTTCAACTTTTCACAGTCTCAGTCATTGTTGCTTTGTTCTGAGTCCCCCTCTCTAAGTCCTATAAATCAATGTTTCATAAGAGCTTGAGCCTCTAACAACAAGTCTAAGTCCTACAAATCATCCACTACAAAATACTCTATCCCGTAAAGTATCATGCTACTCCAGTCACAGTTTATGTCAGGAGGGTCCCTGTTATGTTACATACCAATTTCTTATTTTATTATTTATTTATTTTATTTATTAATTTATTTTTCTGTCTTCCCCAATACCAGTCTACAACCCCCCCCCAAGAAAAATTCCCTGTTCAACTGATGCTTTCCCCAGAATCAGCCAACACAGGCACCTTCAGACCCATTCAGACCCCTTTTATACCTTGCAGGAAATTATTCGCCAAGCAGGAAGTGCCATTATTCGCCGATTTTGGTTTGAGGTGTAAATTTTCACCCATCCCTGCTGACCACACACACTGTTTTATTTGCTAGTAGTCAATACTATAGAATATAGTTATCCTGCAAGTATGTGCTGTAACCATCTCACATGAGGTGGGACCACTTCTAGGACCAAACCATATTCCTGAAGCAAGTACCATAGAGATGTGCCACCATCAGCACCGCAACCACAAAGACACAGGAATTGCTTTCTATGATGATGATGATCATGATGACGACGTGTTTGGAAATATTTCGGGATGTTCTTTTTGATCTTGTTGGTGCTGCTGCTGCTGGTGTAACCCTTTGCGGCCTTCTTTTTCACCGTGCTTTTTTTTTACCCTAACTCTCTCCCATCCTCCACAAAGCAACCCTCCACTTGATCCATAAGCATATCTTTATATTCCTTGACAGAATCCGATTCCTCAGAGAAATGCTGCTGATCATCACGCCTTGCCATAAATTGATCATGCTTTGGCAGAAATTCAGAAATGTTATGTTTAAAGTAGAGGCCCAGCAAAGTAGCAAGAATGTGTTCCTCATTGCTTTTAATGGACACTATGAGCGGATCCTGCTGAAAGCATGCTAATGTCCTTCACTAGCTGGTACATGTCTGTGTTGTCATTATTGTAAGATTTATCATTCAAGCTCCTCAGTTTTTGCTGCAGCAAATATATCAGTGGGAGACTGTTGCTAATTCCTCCCCTTACAAAATTAACCAGCAAGGTGGACTCCTCAAAAGCTTTCAGCAGCTCACATATAGCACACATTAATTGCCATTGTCCATGTGACAAAGCCTTCTAGTTTTGCTAATTGCCTTATTCTGTTTGAAAAAATGCTCTGTTATGTAAAATCTGGAATTCCACTTCTTAGTGTGCTCCATTTTCAGTTGGTGAGGATGCAGATTGTTACATAGAAATAATACATAGTAAGCTCTGTAGGAGCGGCTAAAATAGGCACCGATTTTGTGGGTGATATTCAGCATCTCTCTGAGTGTTTCAGATTCTGAGAGGAATCTGCTCACAACTAAATTTAGGTTATGGGCAAAACAGTGTACATGCACCATCTATTCTCAAGGCAGCTAGTACTGTGGTAGCAATTATCAGCAGACACAAAACCAAGGATCATGGTACAAACCATTCCTCTGTTACCTGCTTTAGTTTCTTTAATACATCTATAGCTTTGTGGGATTATCTCTCAAAACTGCATGCACAAACTGGTGTGCCGATGGTATGGGCTACCCTGCTACTGTCTTTTAATAATTCAGACGGAACCAGAGGCAAGAATACTAGCTGTGACCTGATGCTTCAAGCTATTGTTGCCTACTGGTGGGAGGGAAATCAAGTGAGGAGTGACAGTCATATAGTCTACTCTGCCCACTTGTCCACATATCTGTTGTCAGGTGAATCTTCTTTGAGGTTTCCAGCCCTTTGCCGACCATACTAACCATCTCTTTGTACAATTCAGGAACAGCCATCCTTAAAGGAGAACTCTCACCTCCTATAAAATAATCAGCATTTTATTATTCTGTGTCCCCAATACAGCCTGAAGCCCTATTTTTTTTTTTTTTATAAATCGGTAATTTCAGATATAAGTTTAGAAAGTTTTACCGCATGACGTCACAAATTGCCTCGCTGATGTACAGCTCTATACCGCATGGCTGTCAATCTTCTCCTCCCCTGTTGTGCCTCACTTCCTCCTCTTTGTCTGATGCTCGAATCCTCCATATGACCTGGCGAGAGTGCCAAGGCCATGCCTCTTTCTGTCCCTCCACAATAAAATAATTCCCTCTATCAAAACAAAATCAATAGCACCTCTCACCTCATGCATTAAATCTCACATCCTTTTATTACCTCCTCATCCTCTCAGATCCTAACCTGTCTCCTCTGCCCATTCTACCCTTTCCTTTCTTCCCCTGTCTTTTATTCCATTTCCTCTCCATTATTTCTCTATTTTCTATTGTCCTTCCATCCCCCAGCCATTCTCCCTTACTTTACCCCGCTAAAGTTCTTATATTTTCCTTCCCACTGCTTCCATTGCACTACATTGCTCCAGGAAAGGTAGCAAAATGGAATGTTGGAATAAAGACACCCATTGTTCCTGTGCCTCTTAAAAGGAATATGTAGCCTCCAACTATATTTGAGTCTGACATGTCTGAAATAGAGACACAAACTCTGATTGAAATCCTCTGACTACTGAAAATGTTTCCACCCAATGAACTTTAACTTTAGCTACTTTACAATGGCAATTTTAAAGTTCACCTGAGGATACTTGCATCTCTAAAAACATTGGGGTATGTTTGTAAAGATGAGTGGTGCAATTCTGGGGCAAAACAAATGAACCTGTCACCTCTTCATTGCTAAAATCCACAGGTTCATGTCCTAAAACTACTAAAACTCATGTGTATGCCCTCATTCTGTCCTTCTTAGACTATTGTAATGTACTACTAATTGGCCTCCACACTTCCCATCTTTTCCCTATGCAATCTGTCCTAAGTTCAAATGCATGAATCACCACACTCTCTTTAAAAAAAAACAAAAAAAAACTGCTCACATCATTCTTAGAAATCATAAACCAATGTGTTGGAGACCAGCCTAGCATCTTTTAAGGGGTTATTTTTATAAATGTTGTTTTTGTCCCAAAATTGCATTGCAATTCATTTCACATCACTCTGGTATTCAAGGGGTTAATTGAAGGCTTATGTTCCTTATTTCACTACCCCAGGACATTTCTAACATTTAACAGTGCAAATTCCTTTGTCATTCAATAGTGAAAGCTGATTTGGCCCATATGTCAAAAAGCATGGGGCTTATTCATCAAGTTAGGGTGGTGCAATTCTGGAACAAACCAACTGCACCATAGGGCTGAAATAAAAATTCTGTAAATATCCATTGATATAAATGGGTCTATGAATCCATTAAATACTAGCAAGGTCTTCAATGCTTTCTGAAGCAATTCATCAGAGATCTCTGTAGAATCCAAGGAAATAAAAGCTCCTTTCAAATCAATGAGCATTTTCATTTGACTCCTAGCCTGATGCAGCTGAATTGCTTCAAAAATACACCTTTTTAGCTTGATTTTCAAATGTTGAAAGCATGTCATAGCACAGATAGATTAAGGCTCCATAGGGTACTAGGCAAGGTACCAATTTGGGTCCTCACATCTCTTGATCAGGAGCTGCTAGCAGGTACTGGAATTGTGTATCTAATGACAGAATATAAGTGGGAGCAAAACATGTCTAACAAAAAGATGTTAGTGGCAGCAACATGAGGGCCTCTCTCTGTGACCCAACACTTGCAGCCAGGGCTCCCCATATTACCATAGGCCCTAGGCAGTAGCTTAGATTGCCATAATGGATTATCCTACTTTGCATCACAGTTCTCTTATCACTTCATGCCACTCTTGTTTTGCAAAGGTGATATTTAGCCAGGTTGTAGAAATGAGACATACCAATACATGTGTTAGTGTAGCACAGTGGTTCTCAACCCGTGCCCTCAGTGGCTACTAACAGGCAAGAATTTGAGAATTTCCTTTTAAGAGCACAGGTGAGTTAATCAATACGAATGAGTCTCTGACAAACACACTTGTGTTCTAGCAGGGAAATTCCTGGCCTGTTAGTGGCCACTGAGGGCACGGGTTGAGCACATATTTGGTCCATGATTCATGAATAATAATGCTATAGCTTTTCTGATGCCATCTAAAGGCCATATGTTCAAAAGAATTCTGAGGTAATTCTGGAGCAAACCAACTGCACCATAGGGAGCAAATAGGAATTCTCACAATTTAGCCCTTTGAATGCTACAGAGGTCTCCAATGCACTGCACGACCTCTGTAGTATTCATTTAAAACAATGGAATTTTTTTTGTTCTATGCGTTGTACATTTGGTTTAACACAGAATTACTGCAATTTTCCTTTGAATATAGGGTCCCTAGAGTCTATTTATATGGATATAGTATAACCATTCCTGGAAACTCTCAGTGTTTGACCCCAGGGGAGGGCTGGCAACTTGTGGCCTGGAGGGCAACTATAATCAAGTGTCCCGATTCTACTCTTGTTCCATCCCACTGTCCCAGCCCACCCACTTTTGTTAATTTTATAATTGCCATTAACCCTTTGAGTTCCAGAGGGGTATGCCATGAATTGCAAAGTAATGTGAGGAGTACCCCTTTGGCACTCAAAGGGTTAGTGTTGTGAAGTAAGGCATGCAATACCACAAAGCTTACAACTGAAATTGGTTACACTGGTGCAACTACAGATCTTACAATTTAAGCAGAGCTACACTAGTGATACCATCTAATAGAATATGCTACTATTGTAGATCTACTTGGATTGTAGCTCCCTGTCAGTTGTAAGCTCTGTGGTATCACTACTGTAGCTACATTTGCAGCAACAAGCGGGAGTGGCCCACCAGCCCAGTCATATGACTGGTCCAGGGGGCAATTGCCCCCCAGGCCAGCCCTCCCCTGTTTGACCCTAAGAGTCAGAGATTTGACACATATTTCAGGGTTTCAGTGTGAGAGACATTAATCTCAAGGTGAGGAGAGTCCAGTGGTACCTACTACACGATATGCTCTAATTAACTATTTCTTTAGTGTTTCAAGTGTTTCTAAATTGGCTCCTTTTCAACCAGAAAGACAGAGGGGAAAGTCCTGCTTGTTTAGTGTCTAGTGTGTGTTCAAGAAGTGATATCTATGAGCTGCAGGATGTTAAAGATTCCTTGTGGAAAGGTTGGTGCACATTTATGTTAGAGCAAAAAGGAATATATTGCCCAGTTTCTATATTCTTGGGAACAATAAGGGTTAATATTTAAAATATCTCTGGGTAAGCTCATTTTGAAAGTTAATAGATAGGAATTTAACCTAGCCATGTGTCAGATATAATAAAGCAAAGTACATATGAGATTAAGCTTTCACAATATCATAGTCCACACCAGAGTGATCAGCAATAGACCTAGAATGGACCTGATGACTTTCCCTCTGATTCTGCTTTGCCTCCAAGTTGTCATTGGACATGTGAGTATTATTTAGATATACTCTATACTTACAACACTAAGGAACATATGCACAAAACAAGAGGGGAGCAAATGATAATTCAAATAAAAATTCAATTTATTTGTGTCTTTTAATCCTTGATTGCTTTGCCATGCGTCGGAGACCTCTCTAGCATTGAAGGCATTAAAAGAACATTACAATTTTTAATAAGTATATGTTATAATGCCTTTGTTGCTGATTAAAACTATGGTATTGTCACTGTTGGGCGAGATTTTTCATTCAAAAGTTATTACAACTACATATGGCCATTTTTAATGCAGTCTAATAGAGAGCTTGAGTCATAGACTTTGACGGTCCATAGTAAGTGACAAGAACAATACCTCCTGGTGACCACAATAGAGAATTGCTCCCAGTAGTAGCAGTACCATTGCTTTACTCAGCATTTGCTCAGCATTTAAATAATTAAAACATAATTTTTCATAAAGGGTAAGGCTCCTTTACCCCTTTGAATGCTAAAGATGCCTCCAACACATTGCAAATCAAAGCATTCAAGGGGTTCAAAACCCCATTTAAATCAATGGAAATGTTTATTTGGTCTTTATGGTGAAGTGTAGAAGAAATGCTCATGACTCTAAATTTACAAACAAAACATTCATATTTCTCTGTGCTGATATTACAATAGGTTGCTGTTATATGTTTAGTTAGTTCATCTTATTTGCTTTATATATCCAAACTATATTTAATTAAACCAATATTATATACTTCCTATAGACTGAACTGAACTTATTAGTGAACTTATTTATATTTTGTAATTCATTTAATGTATCATCTTAGTCACTCAAAACAGTTTGGGACTAGCACATCAAGGATATATCTGTGTTATGTCACATAAATGTAAATACTGCATCGAGGTTCAGGTATTTTGTGCATTTAACTGCCAGAGTGGTTTCCAAACATTGCTTTGAAATGCGTTGGACATCCCTCTGACAGTCAAAGGGTCAAAGCTTGACTCTACTGTGCAACTGTGGGAGAATCCAACAACACCAGTGGGGACAAATGCAAATTCCCCATAGAGTTAAATTGTGTTTTTAAACCTTTGAATACGAGAGAGAGATCCAACATATTGGGAAGCTATGGGAGAGATTCACTAAATAGTGATAAAGAGGTGATAAAGTGGAGATGACTTCTCCAGTTTATCACTTCTCCAATTCCTGCGTTTTTCTATGGAGCCTATACGCTAAAATTTCTTCAGGTTTGGAGATCTTAGTGAATAAGCTCTATACAATAACATAGAAATTGGAGAAGTGATAAACTGGAGAAGTCATCTCCACTTTATCACCTCTTTATCACTGCTTAGTGAATCTCCTCCAATGAGCTGGAGACCTCCCTAGTGTTCAAAGGGTAAAAAGTTCTTATGGTGCAACTGGTTTGCCCCAGAATTACATGAATAAGGACCTTGGGGGGGAGACATATAAAACTGGAGTTACAAAGAAAGTATCTGTAAATGTGTCTCAAAGCGACATAACTTTATGTATCAACATCTAGTGACATTTTGCTAAGTGCTAACTCCAGTTAGTTGACTTTTTTGAAAAGTGGAGTAGAAATGGTCTTGGCCAAATAAGAATTCTTTCCCAATGTATTTATAAAGAAATTCGCTAATTGCGCCAAAAATAAAGCCAGTTTTAGGGATTAAATCATAACGCCAGGTTTAACCTGTTCTTATTGAAAGTATATAATACCGCTATGTGTGCGAATATTCTCAGAATATTCTCAGATAGACATATTTATAAACATGACTTTATTTCTTTATAAATATGACCGGGCGTTGTGAATTTTAGCGACAATTCTTAAGAATACATTAAGCAAGCTTTTTATACATCACCCCCATAGGCCCATATTTATAAAGACAAACTGGAGGTTTTCTGGAGTAAACCAGCTGCACTGAAAGTTCCTAAATTCCCATGCACTTGAACAAAATATTTTATCCCACTGAATGCTAGCAATGTCTCCAGTGTTTGCAATGCATTGGATACCTCTCTAGCATTCAAAAGATTGCTCTTTTGGAGCAAATCAGCCTCACCATAGATGAAAAAGAAAATTGATGTTCATTTAAATGAGCCTTTTAAATGATTGGGGGTTATACACTAAGGCATGATAAAGATGAGATTAAGTGGAGATAACTTCTCCAGTGATATCACTTTCCAACTCCTATGTTATTCTATGGAGCCTATGCACTAAGACCACTTAGTTTGGAGAAATCTTAGTGTTTTGACTATATGTTATTAAATAGGATTCGAATGGTCAGAATAAGGATGGAATATACCTCAGTCTAAATAACTTTCCAAAAGAAATAAGGTGCCAAGAATTTTCTTTCAATGGTTTCCATAAGTACAGTATATCAAAGATATCAAAGGTGCCAACTCAAGTCTTTCTTGACTACGAATCTGCCTCTTACACTTCTAGTAAACATCTCTCATTTCCAAGCTATATTGCCACTAACAAAGATAAGACAAACCAATATATTAAAGGGATAGTAATGTTTCACAATAAAAGCAGCTCCAATTAATCTTCATAGTATTTAGACCATTGGGAGTGTTTTATTTCAGTAAGGTCAGAGTTGTAGTTCAAGAGTAATTAAATGATAAAGTATCCCCGTCCCGTCCCTGTTACTGATGTAACACTGCTCACCTCAGAGCAGCAAGACTGTCCGGATGGATCGCAGAGAGAGACAATCTTCAGTGAGCATAAGGAAAAACCTGAAAAACCTGTCAAGAGGGGGCAGGGTTTTCCTTATGCTCACAGTAAGAAGATTGTCTCTTGCTGTGAGCTGTCTGGTCAAAAGACCAGATTCAACATCTGAGGGGAGGTGGCTTACACTAGGTAAAAGGGGTGGGTTAATCTTGAACTACAACTCTGACAGTACTGAAATAACATTCTCCATGACCCAAATACTATGAAGATTAATTGGAGTTGCTTTTTTGTGAAACATTACTATCCCTTTAAACCAGGCAGAGTTTTTAATCGAAATGCAATGGACCGTATGTTTATAGACAAAAGCTGTGCAATTCTGGGGCAAACCAATGGTAACATAAAGAACAATAACAATTCCTATAGAGTTAAATGGGGTGTTTAACCTATTAAATGCTAGAAGAGTCTCCAACAAATTATAAAAAAAAGGTTAAAGGAACAGTGAAACTTAACCCCTTAAGGACCAGTGGTCCCGGGTGTGCCGTCCCTTAAGGACCACATAGGAAACTTTGACGTGCCGTCCCACGTGACTGATCACGTGGGGCGGCACACCAAACGGGGCACTGGAAGAGATCGCTCCGGTCTTGGAGAGATCAACTTCAGTGCCCGGTATTACTCACCGCGCTCCTACAAGAGCGCGGTGAGTAAAAGTACGTGACATGCCAGGACCGTCACTGGTCCTTAAGTGCCGGACCAGCGTGATGGTCCTGCCACATCAATGGTCCTTAAGGGGTTAAAGGGATAGTAATGTTTCATAATAAAAGCAGCTCTAATTAATGATCATAGTATTTGGACTTTGGAGAGTGTTATTTCAATTCTGTCAGAGTTGTAGTTCAAGAGTAATTCAATGACAAAGTGCCCCCTCCCGCCCCTTTTACTGATGTAACACTGCTCAGCCAGATCAGAAGGGAGGTGCCCAGGTAGACTGCAGAGAGGGCAGCTCTTCAATTAAGATAAGGGAAAAACCTTAAAAACTTGTCAAGGGAGGCAGGGCTTTCATTGTTCTCATAGGAAGAAGATTGTCCCCTGCTGTTATCTGTCTGGCCTATGCACTGCATTCCACATCTGAGAAAAGATGGCTTACACTAGGTAAAAGGGGCAGGAGGGGAAACTTTGCTTGTGAATATCTCTCAAACCATAAAGGTTTGAGAGATAAGACATATTGTTCTTCATGTTTTTTTAATGCCTACAAAATAAAATAAAGATAAAACGAAGTATTACTATCCCTTTAAAAATTAACTGGGGTTAAATACACTTGAATGGCCTGTACTCCATGATAGCATCAGTAAAAGTCTCTATTTGTTTTCTGAGGCCAAAAATCTAGCCATACAAATGCTCTGAGGGGTCAGCCATTCCTGTTTTTTTCAGGGCTCCCATTGACTGACCAAGGTTATCGTTAATGGGCACAGATAACAGCCCTTCTTAAAACAAAAAAGAAGTGGGCACCAATCACAGTTATCTAATCTCAATACAACCAATTAAATAAAAGTTCTCTGAATAGGAAAATTTACACAAGCCTTAAAAAGCAAGTTTAGGTTTACATTTTAGGGAAGGAGTATACGAATAACTCATTTTCACATATAATTTTTTCATGTTAATGTTCCTTTAAGCAACTAAAAGAAAATAATGACTATAAAACTAAAAATAACAATTATTTTTTTCTTGACATTGTTCAAAGTCTGGAAAATTTGTATTCTATTATCACTAACTAGTGTAAAAGCACATGTACACGGGCCAAGGTCCGGGTGATGTTAACCCTATGAGTCCCATTGCTTTGCAATGCGTTGAGTACCCCTCTGGCACTCAAAGGGTTAAGAGGCCGGTCCTTCTCTGTGTCCTGCCACCGACGCAGTCATGCACTGTAGAGATTGCACGGAAGCACAGAATGCTCCCAGCACAGAACTCCCTGCATTCCTACACCTCCCAGCATTCTGTGCATTCCGGCAGTCTCTACTGCGCATGACGGCTTCTGACAAACATTTTACCAAATAATTATATAGGATAAGGGATCTGATGTGTGAACATGATGCTAATTTAGGAGACCAGAGGATTTACAAAAATTTTAAGTAAAATAATATAATAGGACATGCTGTGCAGTTAAAAAAAAATCACAAAAATAAATATCTGCTCCTATTTCTCCATTTTTTTGATGTGTAATTCTCTGCCACAATATACAAGGAATAACTATAAAATTACTATCATTATTACTATTATTAGTCTCTCCAAAATTATTAGACAAATACAACAAAGACTTCCTCCTTACTGAAGCAAACACTATTCCCTCCCTCTGTAACTGTTAGATCTCTAACTGCTAACCCCTTTACTATTGCCTATTATAGGAGGAAAGAGATAAAAGACATGTTACAAATAGATGAATTTGTCTTATAAAGCAATCACAATTAGATGTGAAATTTCACTTGTTTTCAGAGTTCCTATATCACCCCCTACAATCCTTGTGACATGCATACCAAAATGAATATATTAATACTGTTTTAACCCTTTCATTTTTAATACAGTTTTCCCTTTATCACCACAATCATTCTCCTATCTTGTACCATAACATACTAATCCACTATGGGCTTCTGGACATATGTGCACTGCCCTTTGAGTGCTGGTAGACAGTGCTAAAAACAAGCTCACCTAACCCATCAATCAAAGCACCCAAGGCTCTCTTTCACTAGAAATTTACTACAAACCAACCCTGGCCCTCAAACTTCAACAAAAGGTATATTCACCTTTAAAAAGGACTTTATTGTCCATTGCAACATACACAGTGTACTAGTCAAACGATGAATTAAACATAGAGTGTTATGCCTACAAACCAAAAATCCTTATTTTTTTATTGAATCCTGGCCGAGCCCCAAAATACCTGATTCTGCCATTGCCATTCAACGATACTCATGCTTTAGGATAGATCAAACAAAGTGAGGAGGCGGCATAATCATATACACAAAGAGTCTATAAACCTTACTCTTTTAAAGGAAAAATAGCACTTAATATGTAACAAAATATATATATTGAAGGTGTAATATTTGAGCTGCAATAATTTTTTGAATAAAACACCTCTCAGCAGTGGGAGTACTCATGTTTTACTTAGTAGGATAAACTCAGCATTTTTTACATATTAAGTGTTAATGTGCCTTTAAATTTGTCTTGTACCTGTACCACGTATGAATACATTGCTGGCAAATTGTTCTTACCTCCTCAAAACAAATGTAACTGCTGGCATCTACCAACCACCTAATACCCTTGTGCAGTACCTTTCAGACATAGTCCACCTCAATGAGACTGCCACTCAGAACAAGAAAAGACAGTTATTGGTTTTTGGAGACTTTAATGTTAATTGGCTGGAACCAACTAATAACAGATTCTGTTCATTGTTTAAGACACTGATCTTATCGCAACAAATCTACCCCAACCATACTATGCTAGGCTGGATCCTTTCATCCTGCTAAAGTCAAATCCATGATTCTGGCACACTAGCAAATATATTTCATGGTCACTCCATAGTCTACTGTGTTCTTAAAATTAAGGCAATCAAAATTTAGCTACTACATCACTTAGGAAATGTAATCTCAGTCTTTCCAAAATGCACTAATTGACTGTGGTATAGAATAAACGTAATGCTTGACCTAGACTCAGCAGCTGACTTTTTTCACTCTGAGTTCTTGAAGGACTATTAAACCCATGGCTCAGTAAGGAAGGTCAGAGTAAGAGGGGCCCATCTATCCTGAGTCTTTGCTAACCTACTTGAATTATACAGATTTAAAGATGCCTTATGGACAAAATTTAAACAAACGGGTACTACTTATAATCACACTGCTGTGGAAGTTGAAACCTGCATTGAGCGGTCTCTGTCATCTCACCTTGATCCAACAGCTGAATTCAATTTCATGCAAATATATGATATATATGACCACCTCCTCAACCCAATATGGGCCTGTACAACTGCCTGAACAAATGCCAGCAATATTACTAACCTCAACAGATGGTAATGCCAGTCATAGACTATGAACATTTACTGTATGCTTCTGTGCCACAAATCCATATTGGTAAACTCGACACTGTATAATTGATTATGTTGCTTTGTACTCAAATGTAATTATACTACCATCATTGTGTTATGTTTAAGGAACTAAAGTGGCTAATATTCGAATCTAGACAACCCCTTTCCCTTTATTGCCTAGTTTATAACCACCTCCCTAGGAAGCTACCAGACTACCTAAACAGTATAATCACTCCAGCTCTCCACACATAGCATCCGCTCCTCTGCTAACAACTCACTGAGTATCCCACACTACAAGAAGCCGGTCAATTTGCCTTCTCCTTCAGAGCTCCAAAAGCCTGAAATAACCTACAAGGAAAAAAATCAGATCTTCTCCCAGTCTAATCTCCCTAAAAATAACAGCTTATTTGCATGTAAAAACAACATGTAACTATATATATATATATATTTGTGTATGTTTATGCATATATGGATGTGTATATATTTGTAATTTCTCTGTGTAAATATTTAGCATTCACTGTAAAAGCTATCAAAGGACATACTTGAAAATGAGATGTCTAAATGTATTCATCCCAGTAAAACATTCTCTAAATAAATAAAACCATTTGTTTGTATTTTTATCTGGAATCAAGTTGTTTGAATTAGAGAAATACAAATTCTGTGGACAAGTGGTTTATTGGTCTACCAATGGCTGGCACCCATTTTGAGTTTTATTATAAAGAACAATAGTAGCAGTCTTATATAGACACCCTCCCCCCACCAGCCAATGCAAAGGAATGTAATCCACAGTTGGTTTTCCAACCTTTCAATTGGGGCATAGGAGATTTTGAAGGAAAATCTAGGACAGAACTGCTAAGATCTCCATTATTAGTATCTGGTAAGGGAAACAAAATTGCGTTCTACTGGTACATGACCTCTTAAAGACGTCAACAAATGTCCATGCAAATCTCTCTTACCTTCTTGAGAGAATGATGAGATGATGGCTGCCTTACAGGAACACTAACATCTAAAACATTTATAAATATTTAAATTGTTGCCATCGGAGCATACATCAACACCCTATGGATCTTCTTGTGGAGTCAGAATGCATGATTTCCTTCATTTCCTGAGCAAGTTCCAAGATGCTTTAACTCAATGTGGGTTATGCACTAAGGTGTGATATAGAGGTGATAATGTGGAGATGACTTCTCCAGTGATATTCCTTCTCAAATTTCTATGTTATTCTTTGGAGCCTATGGACTAAGATCTTCCCCACTTGAATAATCTTAGTGCCTAGACTATACAGAATAAAAGGAATTTGAGAAGTGATATTACTGGTTAATTAATCTCCATATTAACTTAGTGCATCGCCCTCAGTGTCTTCTATATCTAGAATGCAGTGAAGACACTGCTGCGCACAACTAATTACTTTTAATAAGGAAGTAATCAAGTATGTGAACTCTATTTTAAAAGGCAGCACATACCCCACATTGTACTTAAGATAACTGGCTTCAGTTTACCTTTATAGACTTTGCTATGACTTATTTGTTTCTTCACTGCACATAAAGCAATAAGCAGACAGAAGGCAATCAATATACACAAAAATACACATACTCACTTTAAATAAATAACATGTTAAGTATCCTAATAATAAGACACAGTGATTGCTAATACCTATCTGCCAATATAATACATTTTAATAATTTTGCTAAAAGACCGAGGGACACAATACCACCTATACCCTAACCTTATGAGTTTTTCAAATGGTAGCACAACAGCCACATTCCTAATTCCAGACACCAAGCTCAAAGAGCCATTTTCCAGTAACCAACGACCATGACAAGTGAATACTTTGCTTCACACCAGCAAGGATTCCACTATGCTTTGAGAAACAATCAGATAAACACAATATTAACATTCTACCCAAAACACTAAAAAAACACCCTCCTCCATGAATAAACAACAAGTTGAGCTCCTCACAGCCACAAAGGTGTTCTAATATGACTGTCAAAGCACGGAATCCTCTGCAGACAATGTCTCAACAATCCCTGCCTACATCATCTCATCATAACCCAAGCGACCATGCTCTCTTCCTTCCTCATCCCATGTCTACCAGTTTCTGTCCTTGAGGTCCTACGAGATCCATTCTAATAGAGTGCTGGTGTCATCATTCTATCATTTGCATTTTCAGAGATTAATCTTAATGAGGATTATTTCTATACTGTTATTTTAATTTGATATACTAAATATGCATTTGTGCATATCAAAGTCCCTGCTTTCCTGAAACTTTTTTTTTCTTTTGTCACAGCAGATTAACCATTTGGATAGTCCTCCTCACTCCTCATATTTTTTTTTGAAGGGCCTCTGTATAAAATGGTGTGGTATGGTGTGAGGAATTCATGTTTATATTATGAAGGAGTGGGTAATCTGCAACTCTTTGTTGTTACTAAAACTCATGTCATCTTCAGCCTGACAAGATGATGACTGGAGCGATACCATTTGTCCATCCCTAATGAATATATATATATATATATATATATATATATATATATATATATATATACCCACTGTAAACCCAATGTTGGATAGAATGGCACCTATATGTCTCTATTTACCCTTAAGGATCGATCAATGATAAACTCAAAAAGAACTATCGCTTCTATCCTAAACCCTGATGGTGCACAGGGTGAATAGCAATACGAAAAACAATATAAAATAGTAATGAGAGCGTTAGTATATTTGTGTATAAAACATATCACATTTAATATAACATATGCACAACAATAATGAAATTACTGATATACAAAATAATATGAAATCAAGTGCCTCTTTGTCCAAAAAGGACTTATTTAGCACTATAAAAAACAGTGAATTCACTGAAAAATAAAAAGCATAAAGTTCACCATGAATGATATATGTCACCTTTAGGTATTCCCTCTCTTTATATGTAAAAGCAATATTGTAGCCTCAAATATGCAGATGC
Source organism: Rhinophrynus dorsalis (assembly GCA_037306005.1). Lineage (NCBI taxonomy): Eukaryota > Metazoa > Chordata > Amphibia > Anura > Rhinophrynidae > Rhinophrynus > Rhinophrynus dorsalis. Next base: position 134,419,096 of record CM074723.1, on the reverse strand, counting down.
AGCGGGCAGGTGCTGTGCAGTATAGCTGTTTCTCCTTATTCTTAGCTTTTTTCAATGGCTTCTCTCCCATCCTTGTGTGCTGATCTCAGGGTGTGGGTCCAGCAAACGGACCTCCTACTCCTAAAGGTTTAATACAGCACCTCCCGTCCTTTTGTAACTATGGAACAAACAAATGTGGGGGACCAGGTGAGTAAACAATGCAAACTCGAATACATAGGAGCTCAAATGGCTCATTAAACTCCATTTCAATATGCAAATGAGACATTTTTGAGCAATATAGTAAACATGCTGTAGATATGCCATAACCATGAATTCCCCACCACATCACCATACTGGCCCTTTAGTGCACCTAACCCCTGGTCTCTAAATTTCAGATGAAGGAATATGTATACACTTTCATTTTCTTATACTTTTCCTATAAAAATGTGAATAAATTAATAAAATTATAAATTATAGTATCAGTTTCACTTTCTCAATCAATCAAGCATTAAGTTACTACTTATATAACTGCCATTACTCTATGTACCATCATATTGTATTGGAGAACAGGAAAACCAAATAAGGTTGTGTTTTTTTACAGATAAAACTAAAAAAAAAATATTAAAAATAAAACATTGGAACTGATATAATTTGTGTATCTTTAAATATAATATCTAAATTATTAATTTGGTAATGTGTTTATTTTTTTCAGCCAGTTCTTGATCAAATAGGTAAGTGTATACATTTTTTATGCATTTTATAATGTTGTGATAAATCAATTAACAAGGTATTATCTGTGTGTCAGCCTCTGATTTATACCAGACTAACTATCTCATCCACTATCTGACCCTAATTCAATTACCTCTAAATTGCTTAACAACTTTAAAGTGCTAGTAAAAGCTACTTAAAACATACCTGTTGTAGGTCTTTTTCTATTAGTAAAACAAAATTATTATAGAGACTCTTGGCATTTTTGAAATGTTTGTGCCTGGGAGGTCTTGAAACACAATAAAGTGATAAGACAGTGCTATTTCAATATTCTTATGGTTTTTCAATAGCTAGCTAGTTAATCTTGATGTTTGTTGATCTGATAATTTTCTTTCTTTCTTTCTTGCAGTCTAGACGATGGACACTTCCAACGTCAAAAATTATTTAAGCCTAAGCACTCAATGAAAGTCATTTTATTACTCTCACATTTTATATATATAAATTATATATGGCAGATCATTATTATTTGGAGCTTCTGACAGTTCATTGTGTATGTTCTAGTTTTTGGTGTTTCTGGTAGAATAACATTTGTTCAGATAACCAGCCATTTCAAACACATATTATATATATGGACAACAGTTTCTGAGCCAGGTGCATCTATATAAGTTATTTGCTAGACTTTGATATAAAACATATCACAAGCTGCCTGTAAAAGTGGATGCTATGCATGATTTCTGCTACTTTATCGATCTCAAGTTATTGGTGGTTTAAGATACTTTGATTAATTTAACTATTTTTTGATGGTTCCATGAACTTTTGAAATACTGTTTTTTTTTTGGTTTGTGTTTTTTTATGAATTTTGAGATCATGTTTTTAATTCATTTTGAGATATTGAGTTTTTGGATGAACTGGACTTTTGTCTGCTGCTATAATGCTAGATTCATTAATTAAATATTTTCATGTCATCTTCCATTTATGTCTGATTAACTCTATACACATGATTTGCTATTAGGAATCATTATGGATGAATGAATCACATTACAAATTATATAGCTATGGTCTCATATGACATTATACTTACTCTTTACCTCTGCTGTTTCTCCTTTGGTTGTGAAAGTTTTTAACACAGCATTTTTTGTTAGGATTTATGGGAGATTTGGATGAATTGCTATGATGGGAAGGTTTTGTTTATTTAGTTATTTGATTTATTAATACCTTTTGTGCCAATTTTCAGATGTGTTTTTGATGTGTGTGTTTTTTTACTTATTTACGCAACTTTTCTTTCTAGCCTTGAGTGCTACAAATAGGTTTTCTTTCCTTTTTTTAATGTTATATATTAGTGTTGATGTTACCTAAGGCGCCTCACATTCTGGGTAAATGTACCATGATCATTTTGTTTAATTAAGAGTAGCGTTCTTTACAGTACTGCTATTTTATCTTCCAAACCCTTATCAATTTTGTGATTTTCTGGGTAGTACTGAAAACTATACTCAATATACTAAATGAGGTCTAACTAAAGATTCATAAAAATGCAAGATTAGATTTTGATTTTATGCACCTATACCCCTTTCATACTTAGTCAATGTCAATGAAAACAGCAAAATACTGAAGAAGAGCAACATATTTGACATGACACTTTTCTATCTCCTTGATGAATTCCCTTTGTGTATATGTAGTATGCTTTTTTTCTGTAAACCAAACATTTAGCCTTGCATTTATCATTTATCTGCCACTTTTGCAACCACTCACTCAAATCTTTCTGCAGAGAAAAAAATATCCTTCTCTGTGTGTATTTCCTTACATAGCTGAACATAGCAAAAGAGGAGCAATTATGTATCAAATAAACTGCAGTGTAGGAAATAAATACATTTTTCCATTGAGTTACATGGGTACTTTTAACCCCATAAACAATAAAGCGATCGTCAGCACATTGAGAAGCAATGCGTTGGAGACCTCTCTAGCATTCTAGAGATTAAAGACCCATTTATATCAGAAGGGAATTTTAATCACTTCTATTTTTTTTCTATGATGCAGTAGATTTGCACAAGAAATGCTCCTTTTTTCTTTATACTTGCAACCTTCAGAGTTTCAGAGCTACCATATTCATATGCAGTATAGTACACTAATGTACCTGTCTTTGAGGTGTATTAAGAGAAGTCAAATGTGAAGAACTGATAAGCCAGGCAGCAATTTTATAGACTGACAACTGTTAAGATAAGTATTAATATTCTAGTTTTATCTTTGCTGTTCAAGTGGAGGATTCAATAAATATAGTTCATTATACCAGTGTTAAATTATAATGAAGCATGCAAAAACCTGTTAAGATAGGAAGTTGCTAAATTGATCTTTAAATTGCACACAGCATTGGTATTAATTTATTGCTACTTATAGATGTTGCAAATAGGGTGTTTGGCCTTGATTCAATTGATTCTGCAAAAACAGTTGGTAGGACAAAATTTGCTACCGACTGTACACAAAATTTGTCTAAGTCGGTATTCAATTCCCAACCAACTGAAACAACAACGAGAAGTAGAAGTAGACTTGTGGCCAAATGTCCTTTGTGTGTTTTACATTCCCAAAATGCACACTAAATAGCGTGAGTTATGGAAACACCAAATGAAAAGGGATAATGCTCAAAGTGAGCTCAATCACAGAGTCACCCTCCCAAACACTAACCCTACACCACCCCTAACAATAAAGTACAACAATACCCCTAACATTAGCCTAACACCCACTACTGTTATCCACTGTCTGTCTTTTTTTTCATCTTCTACCTTTCCTCTTCTTCTTTCTCTTCATCTTCTATCTACTTTTCTTCTGTCTACTGATCGGATCTGATCTGTAAAAAACAAAGAAAGTCCATGTTAAAATTCTGTTGTAAAGCATATGTGTTCAATTATTTGTTAACCCTCTGAGTGCAAGAGGGGCACACAACACATTGCTCTGTAACTTTCCAGCACTCAAAAGGTTAAACTATGCCAGTATTACAATCATCAAAAATAATTTGGGGACCAGCGCAGAAAAAATAGTTGGCAAATCCATTTTGAATAATAATATTTTCAAACCCAATGAATATAGCAGTTGATCCAGTACATGTCCCATATTCCCCCAGCAGTGACAGTGTCAAAGATGCTGCCGCCACCGCCCCTGTCGCCAGCAGTGGCAGCAGGATTGCATGCCAAAAATTCTCCCCATTGATACCTTCCAGACCTTTGCCCGAGCTTCTCTGAGAAAAATTTTAACAGAGACTGGCTTTTATATGGCCAGTCTCTGTTCAAAATGGTCACCAGCCTACCATGCATGCTTACGTACCTACCAGCCAATCAGTTTCTAACAGGTTTCCTCATCCCTCCCTAGAAGCTGAGGTCCTGAGAGGTGCACAAGTACACATCCCAGCCAATGGTAGGTTGGAAACCATTTTGAACAGAAACTAAGCTTCACAATATGACTGCTGACAACTTATATGGTTTAACCTCTTCAACACTAGTCTCCAATGCATTTAGGGCTGGTGAAATAGCTCAGTGTTTAAGTCCCTGTCTAAGAAGCCTGTTCAACCGCAAGGTGGCAGGGTCAACTCAGCCCTTCATCCTTCCGAGGTCGATAAATGAGTACCATTTGATTGGGTAATAATAACATATAATATTCAGCTGCCGATTTGGTTAATTCCAAGAGCGTGTACTGAAAGCACTTTGAGTCCCACTGGGAGAAAGGCGCTATATAAAAACTAGTTATTATTAGGGTGTGAAGCAAAAACAGGACATTTTACCACTGCATATTGGGGATGATATACAAACACGAACAGGAGCAATTCTGGAACAAACTAACAACATTATGGAGAACAAATAAAAATCATCAAAGTTTCCATTCATATAAAATAAGGCATTTTATACCTTAGAATGTAAGAGAGGTTGCCAGTTCATTTCAAAGCAATGTTTTGTAGACCTCTAGAGCAATCAAAAGATTATAAGAGCCCTTCAAATACACATACATTTTTATTTGCTCCATATGATGTAGCTGCTTCTTCAGTTATTTTTAATACATAAACCTAAACTGTATTCTTAATACTTTAGTACACATATTTGGTAACCATAAACTGCAATGTATATAATGTTACAAGATTGTTTATGTTTGCAGAGTACATTAAAACAAGGCATTTAAATCTAAAATATTCTGTTATTTATGTCTACAGATATAGATGTGGATGGTGGACAAAACCTCGACATTTTTGACATCAATGAAGGTCTAATATCTATTATTATTATTTTATTTTAAACCATTTTAACCATAGGTGTATATTTAAATCTAACTATGTCTGTTTTTAGCTTTAGGTTTGGACCTGTTTGAAGGAGACATCAAAATTGATAAAGTGAGTTTATATGCAAATTGTACAAAATATTGTTTTAAGTTTTCATTTACATTTTTCAATTAAATTGTTCTTTCACTACCTGATATCTTAACCTCTCATAGAGTATTCCTTTTTATACATTTACTAGCATAAAAGCCTGTTTACACAGGCCAAGGTCAGGGTGATGTTAACCCTTTGAGTGCCAGAGGGGTACGCTTTGCAATGCATTGCATACCCCTCTGGCACTCAAAGGGTTAAAAGGCCGGTCCTGCTCTGCGTCCTGCCTCCAACGCAGTCATGCACTGTAGAGACTGCCCAAAAGCACAGAATGCTCCCAGCACAGAACTCCCAGCATTCTGTGCGTTAGGGCAGTCTCTACTGCGCATGACGGCTTCTGACAAACATCCTAGCAAATTATTATATATGATTTTCACTATAAAGTGCAAAAAAAGCAATATGATCTGTTGTGATAGAAATAATATAAGTAAAAAAGTTTTATTAACAAACATTGCATGGTTGTAGCATACCTATATCTCAGTATCTGTGGCACTCAGCTGGTTAAAAAACACATGGGGCAAATATATAAAGACAAACAGAGTAATTATGGGGCAAAGCAAATGCACTATATGAAAACTATGGATCAGCCACAGGATAAAAAGAAAACATTTTTTCAATTTTACTTTTAAAGCCAACATTTTTACTTATAAATAGGGATGGGTGAAAATGTTTGCCTCAAACCAAAATCAGAGAATAATGGCACATCCCAGTTGGCTAATAATTTCCCACAATACATGCCATTTTTCCACTTTTTTCACCTAGATTATTGCATTAAAATCAAAAGGAACATTGAATTTACACACAACACATAGCAAATGTTATTTTATTTCACAAAAGCATAGTATAAGAGAGGTCTGAGGGTGCCTGTGTTGGTGGAGTGTGGGGAAAGAATCAATTGAAGAGGGAATTTATTTGGAGGGGATTATTGACTGGGATTGGGGGACAGTAAAAAAAATAAATACATAAAATAAAATAAGAAATTGATATGTAACGTGACAAGGAACCCTGGCGTAAACTGTGACTGGAATAGACTGATATTTGACAGGATAGAGTCTTTTGTAGAGGATGATTTGTAGGACTTAGACTTCTTGTTAGAAGCCCAAGCCCCGAGGAAACATTGATTTGTAGGACTTAGACTTATTAGAGGTACAAGCCCTGAGGAAACATTGCTTTGTTGTAGGATTTAGACTTTCAAAGGAGTCAGAGGAGTCATCTTGGGGTCTTCGTTTAGGGGTTTCCTTCTACACATTCTACACATTCCTTTTCTACACAAGAATCTGGGAATTAAGGAAGAAGTTGAGTTGAAAGAGGAGGAGGGAGTCTCAGAGTCAAAATACCCTATCTGTTTTGAAGTAGTTCCTGTGTTCCATTTGGACTAAGATAAAAGGATTTAAAGTAATTTCAATAAAATCAAATATATCAATATATATATATATGTATATATATATATATATATATATATATATATATATATATATATCCGGCGAGATGATTTATTTAGAAGTTATTGCAGCTCAAACTTGCATTTCTGTAGCTTAGTAATTTAATGGACTGATATTTATTGTGGAGCTATTGCTACATGAGTCGACGGATAGTCAGAAAACTATAAAACTCCATAAGATGCTGTATCAACATTGCCACTGTAATATATCAGGCCATGGAGGTACTGCACCGAAAAAAATGCAAGTTTGACCTGTAAATAACTTTTGAATAAAACATCTCTCAGCAGTGAGAGTACAGATATGTAACTCAGCAGTATAAACCCGTAGAGGATCACAGCACTTTTTTTTTGCAATGGATTCTGGGAAGGCAGAGCGGCGTGCAGCCACGCTGACATCCCAGAATTCCACAACGTGCCAGGTCCATTATTAAAGGGTTAAAGGAGCAGTACATTTTTTTTTGCTTTGTGCAATGTTTATGCTCCCGTATCTATTAAGAGAAAGTAATTCTGGGACAAAAATGTTATACTATCACAGAAAAAATGTAACATTCTTATGTGACAAACAAAGTAGTTGCTACACAAAAGTTGCAGTGTGAACTAAGACTTAAAAACAAATAGATTATTGTATTGTAAGACTTTGTTTGTACAGCAGTCAAATTTGCATCTTTAGAAATCAAGAAGATTTACTAACTTTTCAATATCTTATCTATTTCAACAAAGCATAGTTCTCGAGAACACTTTTTATAACTTGTGGACTTGTTTGAGGAGTATAATAATTCTAGTTATATTGTATTTGAACTTTCATCTTTACTCCTCAAACATTTACAGAAGCACACATATGAAGTCATCATTCCCTGGATGTTTACATGACCTTCAGTAGTAATATTGTACAGTCATTTAGACAAAGCTCCTTGGGGCAAGGACCTCCTATTGTTTCTATGGCTGTGACACTTATTTTATCCCAGTGTATTTATTTTAACATATTACTATTGTAAGGCGCTGCATACACTGTGTGGCACCATATAGAGAGATACAGTATATACATGGCTATTCTGTTTCATCGCAGCAAAAATATATCTACCATTACAGTGAATAACTACTGGCAATTATCTCATTTATATGCAGGGCAGGATTTCCCAATAGTCAAAGTAGGCAACTGCCTAGAAAGCAACATTTTTAGGTGTGCCTCTTCTGTTCTGGCCACACCAACATTCTGAATTGTGAGGGTGGCCAGAGCAATCTCAGTGTCCCTGCACTAGCTGTTTGCCCCTTTATAGGCTATTATTTAGCCAGGAAACAGTGGATGAGACTGGGGGCAGTCATGAGCTGAGCTATGGACACCTAGAGTGCCTGGAATGTAAACCCAAACCTGCTTGTATGTTTGAGTAAACACATACCAGCATTAATAAAAAAAAACACTGACAAAAATGTCCAAGTTACATGTGCCCTAGGTAATTTAAAGGGATAGTAATACTTTATTATTACTATCCCCCATATTGTAGGTATTTCCAAAAAAATTTAATAGCCCCCAGGTTCATCTCTCAAACCTTTATGGTTTGAGAGATAACCAAAGGCAAAGTTCCCCCCTCCCTCCCCCTTCCCTGAAGTCAGCGTTGTGCTGACTGCAGGGATATCCGGTCTGACTTTAATCATGCAGCTCTGCAGCAGAGCTGTGATCGCGTTAGTGACAAAGAATTATTTCACTGAAACGGTCTTCTACATGTGCTTCCAAACCAAGCACAAACCAATCACATGTAGAAGACTGTTTCAGTGAAACAATTCTTTGTCACTAACGGGATCTCGGCTCAGCTGCAGAGCCGCAAGCCTGTTGTACGACAGACTTCCCCTGCAGTCAGTACAATGCTGACTTCAGGGAAGGTGGAGGGAGGGGGGAACTTTGCCTTTGGTTATCTTTCAAACCATAAATGTTTGAGAAATGAACCTGGGGGCTATTAAATTATTTTACAAATACCTACAAAATGGGGGATAGTAATAATAAAGTATTACTATCCCTTTAAGCACTTTTGTTAAGATGAGGCTAGTGATTTGGGGACCAGATTTGAAAATCTATCCATTGTTCTATGGGAGAAATTTTATTCAGTGCTCACCTATTATTACTGTAAGAAAATGTTTAAATGGGCAAGACGATCTTATTATAAAAAACGGCATTTAAAAGCAAAATCTGCTAACAGTGTGAGTAAACTTGATTTACTCAGCAGGGACAAATCTAAAATATACATGTTTTTTTTTTACAAAAACTGCTCCTTAGAGATTTTGTAAAAGTATAATAGCTACAACATATGAATAAAATCCTATATAATAATTTGCTAGGTTGTTTGTCAGAAGCCGTCATGTGCAGTAGAGACTGCATACGTTTGGGCAGTCTCTACTGCGCATGATTGCATCTCATGATTGAGGTGACTCAAGAATGCATCACGTGGAGCACTGAGGTAGCTCTGGCCTCTTAACCCTTTGAGTGCCAGAGGGGTACGCAACGCATTGCAAAGCAATGCGTTGGTACCCCTCTGGCACTCAAAGGGTTAACATTACCCGGCCCTTGGCCTTTGTACACGGTCTTTTATACTAGTATTACTATAAGAGGTTAGCACTCTGAATAAAATAAATCTCTGTATTTGGACCGAGTTTGAGAATTAGAGATTGTGTGCATTGATATAAATTCAATGCAATACCTAAATAAATGTATTTCATTCTGTATTTTTATCTTTCAAACAGACAAATGAGAGGAATTCAATCATTGGAGAACAATACAGATGGCCCATACCTGTTCCATATTATTTAGAAGATAGTTTGGGTATGTTTTTAACCCTTAAGTAATCACTGCAATTGTCGTCTCATTGTTTGCAATGTTATGCTAAATATTTAGACATAAAATAGTAACAATAGTATTGCCTTTAACCTGTACATATCAGACTAATCCCAGCTAAAAGAGCAATGCATTTCCAAAATGTCAGGCAATTCCCCACTAATCAGAAATACCAGTTAAAACCAGAAGTATGTTCCAGTCTATTTTACGCCCCCATCAGCAGCATCAGCAGCAGCTTTTCCTAGGCACTGAGAGCAAAGATGGGCAAGATGCATTAAGGTTCAATAACGTCTCAGGATGGCGATTTTGTGTTGGATCTGTGTGGTAGACACATTTCCAATATGAACTAACATGTCTTTGCCATCATATCACCATCAATACACCACCAATCCACTGTCTTCATCATCATCTTCCATGCTTTCAACAGGTTTAAGATTTTGCTCTGAACACATTGACAATGGCTCATATCCATGTGGAAATTCAGGATAATGAGCCATTGCTGAATTCATGTAGGTGTGTTCTTGCTGCATTCATGTAGGTGTGTTCATATGTAAATGTGGCTGTTCACCACATGCACTATGCTCCTATAGCTGCTTCTGCTGTCAGAGTTCACAGTCCCAAAGCCACCTAACAGCTCGGCAAAGCATTCATTGCCAGAGGCGATCTCTTGCTTGGCAAAGCAGTGGGTGCTTCTCCAAGTAGCCTGATGCAGCATCTACTGCCAGGGAAGGCCCCCCGCTTGGTGAAGCAGCAGATACTTTGCTGAATTCCCTGGGGAAGCATCTGCTGCCAGATGACAGTCCCTGCTTGGTGAATCAATGAATGCTTCACCAAGTGGGCACCCAGCTGCTGGTGCTGCTGATTTCTAAATCAACTTGAGCCTTTGTGTACTGGATTATAGAAGTAGGGATTTGATCATTTACATAAAACTTGGACTTTGGGGTATAAAAACATTAAATGAGTTCATATATAAAATCCAAGTAGTTGTAATCCATAGGATAGTGTAATAACGGCATCACTGTACAATTTCAGGCCACTGTGATACTGCTCCTATTCAACTGTATTCAACTGTATTTGTACAAAAATGCAGTTATAGGCTTAGTGCAATGCTAGTCATTGATCAGTTTTTATCAAGTCAATCAAAATACCTCTGACACTAAATAAGTCTCAAAACTTTAGGGTGTAAATTACATAATGGTAGTCACAGGCAGGTGGTTAGCTCTTACTGGCCTATTTTTTGCTATTTGCTAGCCAATTAAGTAAATATTTCTATTTAAACATCCCAGTTGGGCCCAGCCTTGGCCTTGTGTTGGCAACATTTGGCCCGCTGGTCACATGCTGGATGCCTATGCACTACGATCTCTCCAACTTGACAGATCTTGGTGCATAAACTCCAGAGGAAAACAGATGAAATGAAATTGTGCTGCAGTGTTTATCTCACATTTATCAAACCTTCATCTAGCCTCAGTGCATCTCCACCAAGTTGTTCTTAGTACATCAGCTTCGGTGTGTAATTTTCAAATGATTACATAGTAATCAAGGCTCCACTGACAAAAATAAAAACTAAAACTATATGTACCTCTCCTTATATAAAAAATTAATGTACAAATATTATTCCATGTGATTGTAGAAAGATTCATTACCACTACACAATGCAGTGTGTTCATTTTAAGTCAATAAGTAGAAAGTGTACAATTTTTAATGAATTGTACTTTCCGCTAAATCCTGAATTGCTAACCTATTTATGGACTTTATTAAAAAAAGAAAAAAATTGAAATTTTGGAACAAACAAACTGCACCATAGAAACCTAGCTATATAGAATTTTACAGCAGAGAAGAACCATTCGGCCCATCTGGTCTGCCCATTTTCCTACTGTAAAAACCTCAAACTTTATTAGGTCCTTGGTCTTGTCTTATGTTCAGGACAGCCATACGTATATCCCATGCATTGTATTAACCCTTTGAGTGCCAGAAGGGTATGTAACGCATTGCTTACCCATCTGGCACTCAAAGGGGTAACATCTAATATACCACCCTCTCAGGGAAGTACACCTTTCTTATATTACAGCTAAGCCTCTAACCCTCTAGTTTTAGAATATGGCTTCTTGTCTTAACATTTCTTACCCTTTAAAATTTACTTCCCTGCTGTACTTTGAATCCCTTTATGTATTTTAATGTTTCTATCATAGACACTCTCTCTTCTTTCCTCTAACCATAGGGGACAAATAAAAATCCCCAAAATTCCGATAGGCTCCATAGAATAACAGGATTCGAAGAGTTTAGACAACTGGAAAAGTGATCTCCACTTTATCACCAGTTCATCACACCTTGGTGCATCTCTCACAAGGCCTTATGTGTTATCCAATACATTTTATTTCTGGTTTTGTGGAGTTTTACAGACATTATTATTGTTCTCTTTATATGATATTGCAGAAATGAATGCAAAAGGACTTGTTTTAGAAGCATTTGAACGTTACAGACTCAAAACATGTATTGATTTCAAACCATGGGAAGGGGAAGATAATTATATCTCCGTTTTCAAAGACAGTGGGTAAGAAATCCTTTTTTGTTTGTATGTCCATTTTTTCCACAGTGGTATTGGTGTTATTGTCAGAAACAATAAAAGAAAATTATTTATGCTTGCCAAGGTAACAAATATCCAAGAGGAAAGTTTGATATGAATAATGAGTAATAGTGAGTAATAATGTACATACCTGAGGTTTAGTGCCTCCATAGATTTTAACATAGTTGGGAAATTATTTCTTAAAGGAGAGCTAACAATAAATACATACACCCACACTTGCATTACTATGGCCAGAAAATTGAAATGGCTTATATGAATTTTTAACTTTTGCCTTTGTTCAAGAGATATCATCTTCAAGAAGTCCTGGATGTCATGTTCATGGGAGCAGATATGACTGCTGCTGGTGATTTTGTGTTTGTTGTTTTTTTTGTTTTGTTTTTTAGATGGAGGAAGAGTGTATGAACCTATGTAACCTTTTAATACCAGAGGGCAATACAGGGCAAATTAATGTATTGCCCACCCCAATGGTTGCTAAAGGGTTAAAATTACAACGTGCATTGAGCAGAGTTTGAGGTCCTGTGGACCTGCTAGCAGCTTTCATGTCTACCTCCTTGGACCTGACATACAGGACTGATTGAAGAAGTTATCACTTGAACAAAGACAAAAAGGATAAATCAGTCAAAATATGTGAGAGACACTGGGGAGGAAGTTTGGAGTTCTGAGGGCCTACCTTATAGCACGGCAGAACTGTGTCTGAATCTTTGCACATTAACAAGCTCAAGTACACACAAATGTACAAATATACACATGCACAATACCACAGGCACTCCTTTCAATGACACCACACTTGGAGCACAAGTAAAGAAAATCAAGTTTTGCTTCTAATTATTGTTTTCAATGATAGTACATAGTTTGCAAATAAATAATATGCCCACTTTACCCACCCCATGGAGGCAGACAATGAAGAAAGTAGACCTAGCAAGCCAGTATTTTATCCACAACATCAGCCATTTTGTGCCTATGTGCCCAGTGGACAAAAACCCACCTTGTGCATAGAAACTGTCATTTGAGACTGAAAAGTGTACGCTGATCTGTACATACGTCTGCCCCACTGACTTTCATATATGCAACATTTCAGATCAATATATTTTCTTCTGATCTGAGTGATCTCCATAAGCATCAGGGCTGGGTGACTTCAGCAGCATCCAGACTGTTTCCAGCTTTATGCAAGAAACATATTTATTTTTATTATTTATGTATTTATTTATTTATTTATTTGTTTAGAATGTGTTTTACCAGGAAGAATAAATTGAGGTTTCTCTTGTTTTTAAGTGTGCCCTGGAAAACCTTTACAATGCAAATTTATATATTTACACAAACAAAAAAATAAAAAAAATAACACCTTAACTTTAATTTACATTTACATGTTGTTTTGATGTACAAAATAAACACAATTTTAGGGATTTTAAACTGGGAGAGCAAAAAAAAAAGCTTCAATGATCCTTAAGGGCAGGGACGTGCACAGATATTTTGGGGGGCAGGGGCGCAAATGAAAAAAAGGGCACTTCTCATAATTATTTATTTATTTATTTATTTTGTTAAAAGGGCACGAGGGCACTTTGGACAAAAAGGGCAGGTGTCTATATGTGCACGTGCCTGCTTAAGGGCCACCCACGAGCTGGATCGGGCTTTCGTTAAGGGGTTAAACATAACACATATGTAACATATATAAACATATGATAGGTAATGTACTAATTACACTGGTGATCAAAGTTTGCAAAGATGGATTTATGGTGCAACAAACCCATAGTCGATGACTGGCATTAATATCTGTTGCAAAATATATTGTCTTACCAAGGGACTTAGACACAACTTGTTTCTAAACATAGTGTTGCTGACTCCTGGTGAGTGGATTCCCCTCAAGGACCATTTTGATCTCATTTGGTGAGCTGTGGCTCTGTGAATGATGGTCTGACACTGACTTCTCCGGTCTTTACTCTGGAAGTAAAAATAAAAATGTGGGTGCTCCTAGTGAAATACAGTTGAGTTCTGGAACCACCACCACTACACCACCTTACTTACTGGAGATAAAAATGTCTGTGCAAGTGAGGGATTCAAGACAGCCCCCACTCTGTCACTCCTCCGTTGCATGTACTATGCCGCTCCTCCAAAAGTTTCAAAGGCGTTGGACAAACTTAAACAAGATAAAACAGAACACCAGAGAAGGTACAAAGCCACAATACACTTGCTGTGGAGTAGATAATAAATGGATACTCACAGCAGCCAATGGATACTGGTTTCCAATGTATACCACCTCTGATTTAGTGTATTTTATCATAATGTCTGTTTTATATTGTATAACACTCAAGGTGTTGTCCACTTCTGTTTCCTCACTCTTTGTTCGAGTTTTATTTTTGACAATGTTGGATATATTTATTTTTCAACATTAGATTAATTATTTATTAGTTTTTAATTTTTTACGCTGTTTATAGATGTACTATAGGGTCTCATTATTTTTTGTGTGATCCTGTACATTTATGCACATATGTTCATTTATTCTTTCAGAGCCAGATTTATTTTTCCATCACTGGTTATACATGGACAGTAGCGTTGGCTTGCGTGTCAACCTGGAACACATGAACTTCCATGTTAGTTTTGTTTTTGGAGCGATTAGCTCTTCTTTGTCATTTCCACCTACTCGTGCATATGGATGGAATTATTGTCTATAAAGAGTGAGGTTTCAGACTGTACAATCCGGTGAGTGATTTTTAATTACTAGTTTTTATACTTCGAAACACGTAAACCCATACTGAATTATTGTAAGCCATTATATTTTTTATTAAAATTTGTTTTACTAGCAGTGGATTTGTAACTTTGAGTGCAGACCGAATCTGGGCGGATTAAAATCCTCGTTTGCTGAAACCATTTTTACTTTGTAAACTGGTATCCATTGGCAGCTGTGAGTATCCATTTATTACCTATTCCACAGAAAGTGTATTGTGGCTTTGCTCCCTCTCTGTGTAACGGTTTTGTAAGACACTCCGACCAAGAGGTTAGAATAAAACACAGTTTTATTAAAAGACAAGGAACACTGCCCACTACAGGCTAGTATGGAAAGACAGGTAAATGATAAACAGGTATATGTATGCCCTCTCAGGCCCAGTATATAGAGCAAGAACAAATACTGTCACAGAACAGGCATAAATAAGAAGTATCAGTATCATATGGGTTAAAGTTCTAGGTAGGTAATCAGTCTCTGCTGTGGTGTGTTTGACAACGCCCAGTAGATGTTAAGAGTAGCAAGAGACTGTGGTGCAAGATGTGGAAGCACCTTAGCAGTGAGGCAGAACTGACACACTCCCAGGTCAGGCAAGGAGAGGAGATACACAACACTCTGCAAGAGCTAGCACTACTGTTGAGCCGTGGGCACCCGTGCGGTGCCGTAACGGAGGCAATGTACACTGCTAGAGCTGAGGGACCAGAGCCATTAGCACCCTTCTGGTGCAGTAACGGAGTCACAAACACTGCAAGAGCTGAATGGAACCAGAGCCAATAGCACCCTTCCTCTGCGGTCACAAAACACTGCAAGAGCTGAATGGAACCAGAGCCAATAGCACCCTTCCGGTGCGGTAACTGAACCCTGTACACTGCGAGAGCTGATGGAATCGCCCAATAGCACCACCCGGTGCAGTAACTGATACACTGCGCGTAGTGATGGTTAAGTGGAAGCACAGTGTTAACGGAAGCCACAATGCTCTGCAAGTGTAACCAGGAGGCTTGGCATAACGGAGGCTGCAATGCTCTGCAAGTGTAAACGGAAGGCTCAATAATCTAAGGCAACAGTGCCCTGCAAGTGTTGACAGACAGGCTCAGTATAACGGAGGCAACAGTGCTCAGCAAGTGTTAATGGAAAGGCTCAGTAAACGGAGGCAACAGGCTCTGCAAGAGTTAACGGAATGTTCAGTCTGCACAAACACTGCTACTATGAAAGTTCAGAATGTCGCCAAGCGACACAGGATCAGGATCGTAGCTGGAACACTCTCAGTATGTCAGGATAGCCGGAATCAGGTCACGGAGCAGGAACTTCAGCCAGGCCGGGTCAATCACGGAGCAGGAACGTTATACAAGTCGGGTCAATCACAGAGCAGGAACGTCAGACAAGCCGGGTCAATCATGGAGAAGGAACCAATGAGCTTAGTCAGAAGGGCCAAGTCGGTACACAGGAACGCAGGAACACAGCAACAGTAGCACTGGTACAGGAACACCACAAAAGGGCACCTGACAGGTGCCAGAGGCCCGGTATATGAAGGCCATACTGGGCTGGCCAAACAAGCTCAGCCAATGGGAGCGCACCACAGCAAAGAGTGACAGAGAGATCATGGGAACCGTGATTGGTGTTCTGTTTTAGACTCTGGAAGTGTTAACAGTGCCCCTGCAGGAGCGCTGTCAGTAAAATCCCCACAAAGTGCCAGGACGTGATCGGTCCTTAAGTCAAATTCACTGATGGCGGTCCTTGCATATCAATCGGTCGCTAAGGGGTTAAGATAATCTTTGTATGTTAATTTATCAATATGAAGATAAAAAGTAAAATTTGAAAATTTAATCCAGGATTATTATCATAATAGCATCAAAAACTGAAATATTCAGTAGCAAATGTATTGAGCCTGATATGGTAATAATTATATAAAAATTAAGTGTGGAAAGAGTCTTCAAATATAAATCTGACAAATGCTAAACTAAAGGTATTTTTTTCTTCTTCTTTAAGCTGTTACTCTTATGTTGGGAACTTACGTCGAGGAAAACAGCAACTTTCTCTAGGAACCAACTGTGACAGGATAGCCACAATTCAACATGAATTTCTTCATGCCCTGGGATTCTGGCATGAGCAGTCACGTGCTGATCGAGATGACTATGTCACTATTATGTGGGACAGGATTCAGTCTGGTAATACTTCTGCTCTCTTTTTCCACCAATCAGTAATTTATGTGATTGTTTAGAGCAGGGGAGACAGTGTATGGCTTTCTCAGTTGTAGAGACTAAGACTCCAAACTCCAAATTCACAATATTTTTATTATAGTTATAAAGTGTATGGGACATTAAACCTTCACAAATATGCAGCTAGTATAGGAGACTTTTTTCTTTCATAAGTAAATTACAAATGCTAATGGGGGTGAGCACAGGTATATACAGTACATACTGTAGAAATGTATGTGTGTCCATTAGAAGAGTTGATGCAGTTCTGCCATTTTTAAAGTAAATTCCTGTATGTCAAATGTGAGGCTGAAAAGGTTAATGAAGAGCAGCATTTTTGAATTGATGCTGTGAATTTACCACACATTGATGTTTATTACATATGTAATTGATCATATACACTTATCCCCATTCTTGCAACTTGGCATCACATAGAATCTGTTAATCCTTTGAACTATCTTATAACACTTAAGGACATATTTACTAAAGTCCAATAACACACATTGGTAATTAAATGCGCATTACTAATACAATATCATGTACTTAGAAATGATTACCTAAAGCAGGCAGATGGAAGTTGCCTGTCTACCTAGCCATTGTTCATTGATGAATAAATGATTGCCAGATATTGCTAATGTGCAAGGAAATTCTTATTTCCTTGTGCATTGTGCTATACTTGGCTTGACAATTCTCTCATTCGTATATTATGAGTAAATGGATAACAATATTTTTAATTACAGGAAGGGAACACAATTTTAATATATATGACGATACAAGATCCGACGCTTTAAATGTACCATATGACTACACATCTGTTATGCATTACAGCAAGACAGCTTTCCAAAATGGTTCTGAACCAACCATCGTAACTAAAATTGCTGATTTCAGTGACGTAATTGGACAAAGAATGGATTTCAGCGATTACGATCTTGCAAAGTTGAATCGATTGTATAACTGCTGTAAGTTTCCAGTCTATATGTTTATATGTATAACACAACTTCAGATGATGAGGGTTTTAAGACTTCAATTTTATCAGTGATTGTGTACAATATATTTGCAAAACTTAAAACATTTTAGAACTTGTCAAATAACAAAGCTCCCCCTAATGAAGAGACAAATGATCCATCACTGTACTTCATGCACAAAAGAGAACAAGTATTTCCAAGGAAAAACAAGTATACCATAGTGGAGAAATTAAAACTTCTGTTGACTTATATCAGCCTTTAAACTCATTGAATGCTAGTGATGTCCCCAAAGTATTCAAGCGGCTAAATGGCCCATTTAAATCAATGAGAATTTATATATAACCATTCCTTCCCTCCCATGATTCATTCTGTTCCCCCATATTAGCACCTCTTCAGCTTGATATATGAGACCCTTCGGTTTATGTACAGGAAACTAAAGATGTGCTTCATATCTCAGTTGATCTCAATATGGATTTTAAGTTCTTGTAGAGAGAGTTCTCCAACTCTCAGGCTGTGGATAATTGTTGGTGCCCAGATGCAAGGATACACAATCACGTAGCCGAATACCAGTGGGAGAGGAGGATAAAGAGAGATGCTATAAACGTGGCTGAGTACAGAATGGTCAGGTCACGGAAGCCAATGGTCAGGAGTAGAGAGATCAGAATAGTAGTTATAGATGCCAAGGGTCAGGGATATAGATATCAACGAAGTAGGGGTCACAAGCAAAGGTCCAGTAATCTGTAAGAGGAGTGACACACAAGTATATCACACACAATACGTATGGGGCAAATACAGACAAGCCCTGAGCAAAGGAATGCCCAGGGTTTATATAGAGGTGCTGCGGCGCGTCCCCAGCCACATCCCTCCCGGCCAACACTGCAGAGACACACACCAGAGATCATAGGACTCTCCAGGTGCGGTGTGCGCACAAGAACAGGACAGGAGAGGAACGCCACAGGCGACCCACCAAAACCACAGGTGCATTAAGTGGAGGGCTCAGAGCGAGCCGGATCAAGAAGTATGCACCTGACACCAACATATTGTAAGACAATGCACTGGAGACTCTCTCTAAAATTAAAGGAGTCAAAAGCTTACCAAAATATATGTTGATGTTTAAAAGATGTGTGAATGGCTAATTTGCATAATTGCTAAATTTCCACTATTTCCTATTCTTACTCCACATTGTATTAAATCAAATTCTTCTTTTACTAACAAAATATTGAAATGAAATAACTGTTTTGTACAGGTTTAGTAATAAGAAAACAAATCTTGCCGATTTGATATGTCACTGACAGCAATGGCAAGTTATAAACAGGGACCGATTTCCCTTAAGGCCGTGTGGCACATATCCAGTGCCCCACATTTTAAGGGGGGCCTAAGCTGTGGGTGTGTGTGTGTAGTACAGTATACAGGAGAAAAAACACCGAAAAAGCACTCCTCAACAATCTCTGTCAAATCAGAATAAGATAAATAAAAATGGAAAAAGTTAAATGAAAAGATAAAGAATATATAATATATAAAAAAAAAATATATATATATATATATATGTATATTATCTCACCAGGACTAGTTTGGAGGCTGCTCAAATCAGGGTGTTTTGGTTCCACCCATCATGTATAATATACAACAAGAAGAAAAGAAAAAGAAAGATCAAGCGCCAGCTAGCTAATGTCCTAGGGATAATCAATATAATACATCAGTAAGTTCTTATATTGCCTTGATAGTGTTGTGGCACTTGGAGAAATTCATCAGCACGCAGTATGGTTCTTAACTGTGGGGACATACAAAGCAGAAGATCGATTCTAAGAGTAGATCTGTATACAGGTGAGTTTGTAATCACAAGCCCCCTTACAGGTAAAACTCACCAAATATAGGACTTGAAAGTATGTCTAGAAAGCCCGACCCAGCTTGTGCCAATATTCTCCAATATGCCCAACGTCAGTGGTACCAAGTGGGATCCCTTAGGTCTCTTCAAAACAAAAATATACAATACACCATATCTGAGAGCAAATCTGTGTGGAAAGATATTGTAGTACAGTCTCATTGTCTCATTGTCTCCAAACTACTCCTTGTTTATGATGACTGGATTATTTACCAGTTTATATACCTTTTTTACTGGCTCTTATTTAACCTTTTAGATGCTTGATTGGTCTCCAGTGCATTGTGAATCAATGCAGTGGAGATCTCTCTAGCAACAAAGGGATTAAAAAATATTTGGTGGAGGCATCATGTGACTAGCAGGGATTTCTCCATGAGTGAAGGTACCTAGGGTGACTTGCCAGGAATTGCCCAGGATGTAATCCAGCACTGAACATGTGAACTTTTCCCACATTTTCTTTTTATATAGGACCACATATACAAAATCAAAGTGCAGCAGTTCTGGAGTATGTTAGAAATGAACACACAATAGGGCACAAATAAAAATTCCCTGAATTCCCATTGATTTAACCCTTTGAGTGCCGGAGTGTTATACAATATGTTGCGAAGCAATGTGCTGCACAACCTTCTGCCACTCAAAGGATTAAAGGGGCTATTGACCCCTTGAATGCTAGAGTGGTCTACTACACATTGCAAAGCATTTAACCCCTTAAGGACCAATGATGTGCCAGGACTGTCACGGATGTCCGGCACTTAAGGGTCAGTGATGGTCCTGGCAAGTCATGGAATTCAGGGCTACACACAAAAAAATGCTCTGTGGTGTTTAAGCACCTGTCCTTAAGGGGTTAAGAGATTAATAGGCCAATTTAAATTATTTTATAAATGTATTGTCTGTGGTGATTTTGATTTACCCCACTTTCTGTGTGCATAAATTCCCAAACTACCTGTAAATTTATAACATTTTCAAGTTTGTTTTTTCTTATTCCTGCCCAGCATCTTCCATCACCTTTATGGACACGTGTTCCTTCGAATACAATAATATCTGTGGAATGATACAAGGTTCAGGAGATAATGCTGACTGGAATCATGTTCTTCACATTCCTTCTGGGCCAAACAGTGATCACACTCACTTGGGGAACTGCAAAGGTAAGATGTTCCTTATCTAGCAGCATTATTTATTGCCACAATTTTTTGCTTTATGACTTAATGGAGGTCATTCGTTCAAATTGCACACAGATTTATGTTTTTATTCCTAAAAAATCTCAAATAGTACCTTGAAGTTATATGAAACACAGGTTTGTGTAACAACAATGATATGCTGTATTGGTAACAGTTCAGAACAGAACACTGGTTGCTGCTTTATCAAGACATCTATTGTACTTCTGAAAGCAATGGTAGAAGCCCAGACCACCGTTAATACATGTAACAATATAACAGCAAACAATTGTTCATTTCATTGGTAAAGGGTAGTAAAATGATTTTTATGAAATCATGTGTCATGGGGCTTTTCCAAATGAGTAAAACAAGGGTTTTCATGCTGTTAGGTTTTCATTCAACAGTTATTACAGCAGAATATTTATTAAACTATAATTTTCTATTATGGACACCAGTTGGTGCTGTTCCTATAATTTACTATGGTGGACTGTCATTTTCCATTAGAGTGCTTATAAAAAAATGACCTTTTTTTATGTCTTGCATAAAAAGAGGTATTGAAGCAAGAGTGGATAACATTATTTTGCCATTATACAAATCATTGGTAAGACCTCACCTTGAGTATGCAGTGCAATTTTGGGCACCGGTTCTGAAAAAGGATATACTAGAACTATAGAGGGTACAGCGAAGAGCAACAAAATTAATTAAGGGAATGGAGGACTTGACATATGAGGAACGACTAAACAAACTTGGTTTATTTACTCTAGAGAAAAGACGACTAAGAGGAGACCTTATCACATTGTACAAGTATATGAGAGGTCAATACAAGGATCTCTGCGGTGAGCTATTTATTCCAAGGCCTGATCAGGTGACCAGGGGACACCCCTTGAGATTAGAGGAAAGGAGGTTTAAACTTCAGCAGAGGAAGGGTTTTTTTACGGTAAGGTCTGTCAAATTGTGGAATTCATTGCCCAGGGAGGTAGTTATGGCAGATACAATGGATACATTTAAGAGAAGATTAGATACATTTCTTTCAAAAAGGAACATACAGAGTTATACTGTTTATCAGTAGGCTGATCAGGAAGGTCTGATAAAGACTAATTTAATTGGTAGCAGGAAAGCTATAAAATTCTTAGTTACTGAGGTATGAGGCGAAGGTTGAACTTGATGGACTTGTGTCTTTTTTCAACCTAATTTACTATGTTACTATATTACTATGTAAAAGCCGGCACTGTTACTAACAGTTTGATTAAAAAAGCAGCACTAACTTTTGAATGCAAACTCTTCCAGTAGTGTGAGTATTGTTGTTTTATTCAACCGAAAACACTTTATTGCATATGTGTTTTTATAAAATAAGTATGTTGCTCTTTTAAGCATATTTGCCAGCTGACCATCTCATCCCTTTCATACTAGCCACTAGATCAGTGGTTCTCCATCTTTTTTTGCTCAAGGCACCCTTACAGGCAATCTGAATATTTGGGGCACCCTGTATTATATGTAACTATTTTTAAAGCCAGTGTACACGGGCCAACACTGGAGGCGCTGCAGTCATGTCCGCACCGCAGCTGATACGGAGCAGGGCACTCCGAATTCAGACCGCAGTCCTCTCTGCGCATCTGTACTGCGCATGACTGCAGCACGCGCAGCCGTCTCTGCTGCACATTACAGCTTCTGACAAACATCCTTAGTGAATTATAATATAGGATTTGTCAGGGGTATAATAAAGGCTATAACTGTATAAATATAGTTATTCTAAGCGCTCACAATTAGAATAATAAAAACTAACATACTGTGAATATTATTTCTATAAATATGCATTGTAAAGTCAACATTCACATTTTTGTCAAAGGCTTTAGGGTGAAAGGGGGCACCCTAAGTCGATGTCCATTGCCCACCAAAGTGCCATGGCTCCCTGGCTGAGAATCAGTGCACTAGATGCTTACTACAAAATTCAGTAGGAATTATTGCAGACAGAAAACAGAGATGGGCAACCTGTGATTCCAGTTGCTTTTAGAATACAGTTCTTTTCATCTTCAGGCAGCTATCCATGTTTTAGGGCAGCAATTGTTCCTATTAAATCAATGAGGTGGCAATCTAACATTTAATGCTTACTTTGGATTTATATGTTGCTATTAGATATGTGCTTCACTGCTGTGCAGCATATCTACCGTTCAAGCACCCTTTGACCTATTTTTATAACTTTTTCATGTTCCATTATCTCTTTTTCAAATACCTGTTCTGCATTTATCTTTTCGTAGTATCCCCTCTGTGTTTCTAATTTCTGTGTTACCCTCCCCCCTTATATGCCTATCTTGCTTTGCATAGCAACATAGTTGCTGAGGTTGAAAAAGACATCATCCATAATATACAACAGAATGTTCCAAGGCTACCAAATTACTCTTCCATTGACGGAAGATGCTTTGGTCTGTTTTTGTAGCAACGGCTGAAGAGCAGGTGTTGTATATAGTCTATTTCAGAACTCAGTGACATCAGTGCATGCAAGCTAAATTCAGAATTGAGATTAAACACATCACATCCCTATTCACCACCCCCCGTACTAAGCATGTTCTTGCAGGTGATCTTCAGTGAACAGCCCACATGTCATACAACATTTTCACTTCTGTCAAACGAGGGACACAGGAACCATGGGTAACTTCCCTCCACTCAGGAGGCAGTTAACTCAACGCGTCCCACTTTCTCACCCTATTTTACTTCCTAAGTTCCACCCACTAGTTGGTTTTTCTTTTAGTGCCTCAAGTAAAACATAATTTCTTTTATTTTGTTTTAGTTTATTATCTTGTTTTCCAGATTGGCTTTTAACATCTTCAGTAGGAAAACAGACAGACTAGATGGGCCGAATGGTTTTTATCTGGTGTCAAATTCTATGTTTCTTTGTTTCAGTGCTAATACTGAAGTGTAACACCTATTTCATTCAGTTTAAATGGGTGAAAATAGGGGTTGTAGTGAGTATGTATTCTCCTTCACAGCTTTTTACCAACTATCCAAGATTTATTCTCAAACAACTACACCTCCCTGCCGTGTAAAATGACTGAGAGAGGGCTGAGCAATCCTGCAGCCTTTATACCCACACTTGGGTATATCGATACCAATCCTATGGTGAATGTATTATTCAGCACTGAGGTCACTGAGCAATCTGCATATGTAGAGTATAGTCATGTTCCTGCTTTATTATTACACACATGTTCATTACCTTATCTTCTGAGAAACCTTTCATACATTGGTTTCCTCTCTTTCTCTCTTTCGGGTAGACCTACACTGGAGGGAAAAATGAGACTGTGGGCAACTGATTTGCCACCAGATTGTTTTAAGCTGTGATGCACTTTAATAGCACTGGGCACTAATCTATAACTGTACCAATGACCGTCCTAATACACTTCTGCTAAAGTTGGGATATTCTTAAAACCTAGCCTGCTGGTGTTTCTTCAAGGACTGGAGTTGAGAGTCACTGGACTAATGTTTGCTTGCATTTCATACAGCAGAATATCAATGACAAGTGCTTGATAACTGATAAATGGCTGATGTATCTGTCAGTGATTGTTATGAAAAGCATTGAACAATGATGAATCAGATGCACTAGTATCTGCTGCTTCATAAATTCACCTATAAGATATTTCTTGTGAATTTTGCTTAAACGTTTATTTTTGTTTTTTCTATTTTCAACCAGATAGTGGATATTTTATGCACTTCAGCACCATTACAGGCAAAGCAGGTGATGCAGCTTTGCTGGAAAGCAGACTTTTCTACCCAAAGAGGGGATTTCAATGCCTAGAGTTCTTCTACTACCACAGTGGGCATGAAAGTGATGAGTTTAACATCTGGATCAGAGAGTATACAGCAGCATCCCCAAATGGGACACTGAAATTAATCAGTGTTGTAAATGGTGAGCAATAAAAGCAATGTTTTATTTCTTTATTCCCAGCAAAGGTGAAAACGTTTACCTCATTACAGTGTTTATTCTAGAAGATAACACTTAGCAGAGAGTAGGCCTTATGCACAAAGGACAGCTGGAGTGATTCTGTAGCAAATCAACTTCAGCAAATGGAACCAATTGAACTGCTCATTCATTTAACCCTTCGAGTGCCATATGTCTGCCCAACCCCTTGCAGAGCAAGGGGTTGGACACCCTTCTGGCACTCAGAGGTTTAAATATTGCATTGATACCCTTGAATTCTAGAATATGCAAAGCAATGAGTTGTAGACCTCACTCAAGTGGTTAAAATATCCATTTAACCCATGGTGTGCCTGAGGGGTGTCAACACATTGTGAAGAAATGTATTGGACACCCCTCTGGCACAACAAGGGTTAAGTCCGTAATATCTGTAAACTATCGGAAATAGGATAACAGCCCTTCTGAACTGAAGAATCGCCACTTGACACTAATTAGGCGCATACTCACAACAAAATGAAATAATCAGTATTTGATCAAATAAAGCACACATTTTTATAGATGCATTGAAACAGCAAATCTAAGTTTCTATTTCAGTTATTAAATTGGGAGGTGGGGAGAGAAGGTGTATCACAAAACTAGCAAGATAGGCATCTGACATATTATTGGCCAATTCCCTCATTCGTCTGGCAGACACTGGAGGATGTATAATGTATTGTATCACCCATGTAAATGATCTGCACAGTAGCCCATAGGAGATCCTTCATATGGACAGCAACATGGGGAGCAAGCTGTTCTATATGGGTGCAATTAGCAAAGAGACAATAGTATTGTGTTAAAGTTGCCTGAGTGAAAAGAGCCTATCAGTGAAGGTTTTCTGGATTTCCTGTCTGTCAACAGATGGGCTAATAAGACTGGAAGATCAACTAATGACACACCCGTTCTCAGACAGAGAAATCCAGAAAACCTGTTATGGGTACTTAAAGAACATAGATGGGAAACTCTGCTGATGTCTGTGAGTGCAGCACCATATCCTATTTAAACCCTCAGTGCAGCACATACTGCTATGGGGACAAGAGAAAATTCCCAGAAATCACCTCTGATTATAAATGGGGCTTTTAACTTCTTGAATGATAGATATCACCAACACATTGCTCAACAATACCTTGGATTCCTCTAACATTCAGATTTAATTTGGTGGGGATTTGTGTAAATCTCCTGTGGTGCAATTGGTTTGCCCCAGAATTGCTCTAATTCTCCTTAGTATGTCAGCCTCAGCAAGATCACTTTCCAGAACTAAAAGTATTAATATCTCTTGAACTATGCACCTGCGGCTAACATGATTCATGGACCATTTTAAAGAGGAACTACCACATTAGGTAGTCACCCTGCAATACTTAGGCAGGTGACAACTAGCTTAATAATAGTTATTTTACCTCTCAAAAGTAGCCGCTTGTAAAGTAATCCTTAAGCTTCAGAGACTGGAAGCCAGGAATCAGTGCAGACATCTTGTCTGCGTGCCTGCGCTGTCAGTCCTGGTCTCCCTTCAGAAGCATAGTACTGGCCCGAATGGCACCGGAAGGGACTGACGGCGCAGGCGAGCAGACTGCACTAACCTGGCCGTCAGTCTCAGTAGATTAATGATTAGTTTACAAGCGGCTACTTTTGAGAGGTAAAAAAACTATTACTAAGCTAGTTGCCACCTTCCTAAGTATTTCAGGGCTACTTTACTTAATGTGGTAGTTCCACTTTAATTACATTTTCAACCATGCAAAGTAGAATTCAAGGTGACAGGTCCACAGTGAGCACTATAGATGTAGTTGATACAAATATTACTCACAATCTAATGTCTCTCTGAATAAGATAACTGTTTATGAGAAGATGTTACAACCATTTCCACTATATTTATAGGCATAACACACTCAGATACACACCCGCATCTAAAAATGTATCTAACAAATTGATTGCTTACAAATAATGACTTTTGAATTAAGCATCTCCAGGTTGTGGGATTATTCTTGTTTTACTGAGCAGGGAAAATTCACAATATCTGTTTTGCATAATGAAATATTACTGCTTCTTTAAAGAACTAGATAGGTGTGAAACCCATTGCTTTGCAACAAGTTGTACACCCCTGGTCCTTATAGGGTTAATTAATCAGAAATATGTAACTGGAACTCAGAATATCCTGTTTGTTGTATTTTTCCAGGTAAACCAGCAGAATATTGGCAACTGCATCATGTTTCATTAAATGTACAAAACAAGTTCCGTGTTGTGTTTCAAGGAGTTAAAGGACCTAGGAATTCCATTGGGGGTTTTTCAATTGACGACATTAACATCTCAGAAGCACAATGCCCTCATTATATCTGGCACATTAGGAACTTTACTCATGAGTCCATAAAAGAGGGTGGAAGGATTTATAGTCCACCTCTTTATTCCAAAGATGGTTATGCATTCCAAGTACAAGTGAGGCCCAATGGTCCAGCTGACAAGCCTTTTGATCTTGCAATATATTTCCATCTTATCTCTGGTGCCAATGATGACTCTCTGGAGTGGCCATGTCCTTTTAGACAGGCAACAATGGAGCTGATGGATCAAAATCCAGACATCAGAAAACGCATGTCAAATCTAAGAAGTGTCACAACAGATCCTAAGCAGGTGTCAGGTGAGGTTTCCTTTTGATAAAAATTATTGGTAATTAATCATAAGCCTTTTATTAATAAAAATTGTAAAACTACAGGTATGATCTGACAAAGCATTCACTTATAGATGGGGAACAACACTTACAGAATAAAATGATCATCATTTTGTTTAACCAGAGCACTAATTAGAAAAGGCTCCTGCTTACAACTGTTACATTTATGTATATATATATATACATATCCATGAATGTGAGCACTCATGTATTTAGAACAAGGCCCAGGTGCAGATCAGGATACAATCATAATCTTAAAAGAGGGCATCTCACTCACTGGTCTTAAACATTTACAAAAGGACCTTATTTCATCTCAACGTTTCGGTCTGTGAAGAAGGTCTGATCCGTAGATCGAAACGTCGACGCTATGAAATAAAGTCCTTTTGTATATTTTTAAGACCCGTGAGTATAATCTCTTCTTTCACTAACACCTGTGCACTCACTAGGAATGAATTTTGAGATCCATGCAATAAACAGTAGGCTTCGTCAGTCTGAATGGGATTGGCCATAAATTAAAAATCCCACCAATGGTAAAAATTCTAGAAAGAGTAAAATGTCATTGTCAATTTAAAGACTACAGCAGAGTTGACATGCACAAAGCAGTAAGAATATAATGGACTGCTCTATGAATAATACATCCCTTGGTGAGTCCTTCTGTTAAATAAGCTAAAGTTAACTTAGTCCAGTGTTACATTTCCCCTTTTAAATGACATGTGTAAGTTTTTTGTGAGCCAAGAAACAGAACTACAGAACAAACATCAACACAATGAATACATTCAATAGCATCAACATGTAACACTAGATGATAGATAAGTCTCAAATGCATTAATAAGAAATGTATTGCTTTTATCTTAAAACTTACTGAAATTAAAGGAACTATGTATACTGTTTTCTTTATAATTCAGCACCTTTGATTAAGCACAGGTGTAAAAACATAGAGAAAGTTTTAATAAAATTGTGCGGAGCAAAGCAAATAAAAGTTATGATCATGTTTGTCATCTTTAACAATAGAAAATTATTTTCTGTACAAAAACTGTATTGTTTAACCGTTTTGAGTGCAAGAGGTGTATGCAACATATTACAAAGTAATACATTGTATACCACTTTGGCTCTCAAAAGGTTAAACATTTATTTTTTTATATTTATAGCTGAAAAGTAGCAAAATTAACTACAAGAATTTACACCAAAGCCGTATCATATACGTGCATATGTCTATGTGCATACTGGCTAATGTAACACAATTTGGCCCATTTGCAAACTGATTTTCTAGCACAATTTTATTAAACTTGGTCTGTGAACAGAACAAAGAACGCAACACTAAAATAAAAAGACATACATTGGAGGACAATGGTTATACAACAATGTTATAGATCAGGCACTGCAGCTGTTGCTGATTTACAGTTCCCTTTCAGCCAGCCAAAAGTGAGAGATAGGTGAGAGAAAGATGAGAATCTCTCCAGTGAGGAAAACCTTCCATTCCATTACATGAGTGTACATGTAAGTGTGTGTGGGTAGGAAGGGCAATAGCCATCCCGGTCCCATACACTACAAAAAGGTCGTGCTAAAGACCCCAATCTGGGACCTGGAGTTGTCCTGGGTCCTGGAATGGACCACCAAGACAATCAAAGATAGTAAAAAATGTATGAAAAACATATATTTACATAGAATAAAACAGTATATAAATAAACAGATATATAGATGAAAATATAAAAAAGTACAAATCCAATGAAGAAGGTTTAGGCTATACTTGTACAGGGCTAGACCGTCACTTAGCTTTCCATGGCCCATCCATACATGTATACCCAAATAGGGTTCAAGTATCAACAAAATGTTCAGAATTACATGGAATGGAATGAGATGCAAGATGGATGATTTGATGGATAACAAACAATTCTCATGTAGGTTCTAGTATGGCCTTTCTTCACAAATGTCTGACCCCCCCCATACTCTCAGGCTCACTCCCTGCATCCTTTGTATCTATTTTTAACATCTCAGTTACATGGTTACATTGATCTTGCTGCACCAACAATGCAGGGGTTAATCACAAAGACAAAACAACACAAACACACAATCCTCCCTATGAGTCATACAATCCCCAACAACATTCATTATATGACGTTAATGAGGCTGGAGAAATTCTGGGCCAAACCAATGACACCACAGAGGACAAATAGACATTTCCATGGAGTTATAAATGGGTTTAACCCATTGAATGCTAGACAGCTCCAACACATTGTAAAGCAATGCATTTCCAATCTCTTTAGCACTGAAGAGGATTGAAAGCCCAATTTCCTCAATGGGAATTAAGGGGATATGATAAAGCTGGTTTGCTCCAGGATTACTCCGAGTATGTCAGTCTCAGTTTTTACGAAGGCTAATTTAGTAGATTTATCCATACTGCTATTTTGTCTCGTACAATAATTATTACTAGGAATATAGCTATTCAAGTAGTATTTTCTCAGATTAAAATCACAATGTGGACAAGACTCACTGGTGGAGTTTATCACCAGTTTATCCAGTTTATCACTTCTCCAGTTCCTATGTTATTCTATGGAGCCTATTCATTAAGATCTCCAAAGTTGAAGAAATAACATAGAATAACATAGGAACGGTAGAAGTGATAAACTGGAGAAGTCATCTCCACTTGATCACCTTTTTATCACATTGTGAATTTCCCCCATTATTAGATAGAAAGACTCTGGGACAGAGGAACCTGTGAGGCATGCTCTGTATCAGTGGCTCCCAACTTTATCTTCAAGGATCCCTATCAGGCCAGATCTTTACACACATACACACATTTTACCTGCCTGATCCAGCCCAGATAAACTGGTGGAAATCCAACTATTTACATTCCTTGGGCTTCTTGGTCTAGATTTTGAGTCATCCTGGAGCTTTTTCAGCACTCCAAAACTATTTCAATGAGGCATTCTGTCAGAATGTTATTGCAGATCTGAGTAGCTAGAAATATCAGCTGAAGCCAATAATAGCTATTCAGCAAATATTTCTGGGACAGTGGAATCCCTGCCAAAATGTATATCAATGGGAATTTGTATTTGTCCCCTGTGGTACAGTTGGTTTGACCCATAATTGTTCCCTTTCTTCATAGTACAAAGTTCATAATGCATCAGCCTCACAAACGTTCAATGAATGTCTCAACTTATTTCTCTAAGAAGTCAGTGGACTCAAAAACATACAAATATTGTCACTTTGTACAGTATTATATAATCAATCTGATTTAATAGTATTCCTATAAAACAAGCAACATTTTTTTATGAAAATGATAATGATACAGGATGTCACAGCTTCCTGGAGCTGGAGACCCTACATTTTGAAATGTAGAGTCTATAAAAAAAATAGGTCCTTCCACCTGTGGTGCTGTGCAGGTTACTTAGATGGCTGAGTGTGTCTGTGTTTGTGTGTGAGATTGAATATGTAATGTTGAGTGTACAAGACTATCAGGAAAGTACCACAGGAACAGAACAAGAGTGAAGAAATATCTAAAACTTTGTGAATAAATTTCCATGATAAAAAAATATCTACACATCCCTACCCACACTGCTTCATGCACCTACCAAGCAATGGTGTGTGAAGACTTTTTTAACATGACCAGCATGTAGTGTCAGGCTGGGCCACACCCGCAGTGTAAATTTAAAGTACATCATTATTTATTTATTTATTTATTTATTCATTGTTTTAAAGGTCAATTAAAAATACATGTGTTAGCAGGGTTTGTGTGATTTGCTTTATGTGTACCTATCTGTGTTTTAAAAGGCAACTATCACCAGGGCTGCATTGTTATCTGCTGCAGACTAATGTGGAGCAGAGTAGGGTTCTGAAAAGAGAACCATGGTGGATCCATGGTGGTTCCACGAAGAGACACTGAATTGCAAGACTAAAGTATATACAGGGTCCTTGCCAAACATACACATGAATACAAACATGGCAAACAGTGCTGCTCACCAGCATTCTCTGAACCAGATTTTCTCAATATGTCCAACCACAATCACTTTTTTACAGCATGGATGTTATGCTAAAGACAACATGCAAATCTGATGCTGAAACAAAGGCTCTCATCACCACTGGAAGTGTTTTATACCTAGCCTGGGCAGCATGGCCCCCACTTTGAGAATCCCTGTACATGTGAATTGTTCTAACCATGTTGCTGTTGCTTCTTTTACTTATAAAGATACTAACTGAGGTTTTTCTGTGTAAATAAAACAACAATAGATTATACATTTATAAAAAAAAGTCTTCATGAACACAGCAGTAATTTTGTAAATCCATTTGTAAATACTTATTTTATAGTTTTTGATAATTGATCATTTTGAGATAACCCTTTGGATACAAGGGAAGTCTCTTGACTAATATTTACCTGGTTAATATATACATTAAGGCAAATGTACAAAGAACAATTGGAACAAACCAGCTGTACCACAGTGGGTTTTAACCCCTTGAATGTTAGGGGCCACAACGCATTGCAATGCAGGCCTTAGCATTCAATTGAATAAAATCTGTTTGGAACATTAGGAAATTTTTATTTGTCCCCAATGGCACAATTGGTTTACCCTAGAATTGTTCCAATTCATCCTAGGTACAAATCAAGCAAACTGTTGCACACGCCTGAAATAGTCGGGTGCTCAAGGCTCAACACTGCATATACTGATTTCTCATAGAAGAGGCCAAGCACTCTCCTAAAGTAAATTAAAACATGACTTTTATTAAAACATGTAAAACGTCCAACGTTTCAGTCCTGTAGCAGACTTTCCTCAGGGACTAACGCCTTAGGTGTTAGTCCCTGATGAAAGTCCGCTACAGGACTGAAACGTTGGACGTTTTATATGTTTTAATAAAAGTCATGTTTTAATTTACTTTAGGAGAGTGCTCGGCTTCTTCTATGAGAAACCAATTCATCTTAGTACATCTTAGTGCATGATAGATACTGTATATTACAGTTGCTTTGTGGAAATGATAGGTTATCTAGTTCATTGACAAAATCTATTGTATACTTTTTTAGACAACGGATTACTTTTCTGGGACAAACCAGAAAAAGTAGGTTCAAGGGCTACATTCCCAAATGGAACCATGTTTTTCCGTGGACCAGGATATGGAACAAGTGCTTACATAACCCACGATAGGCTGCATAGCAGAGACTTTCTGAAGGGAGGTGATGCCTTTATTTTTCTATCATTAGAGGGTAAGTCATATTGGACATTATGGGAGCTTGGTATATCTGCCATAGTTAAACTGTAACAAAATATCTATATTACATGTCATTTTTAAAGTGACACATTTTGGACTTTACATTTTCTGAAAGTGCATGGTATACAATACCAAATTGCTTACTTGATGTCTGTTTCCAGAGAGTTTTCTGTCATGGACTGTGAAAGCAGGGATAATGATCTTATGTAACACTATCCCTGCAGCACTGAGTGCTCTCCATGAGGTATTCAGTAACCTGGAGGCAGTCGTTTCTGCTGCATGGATAGTGTTACATTGTATCACTATCTCTAACAGAAAGCTCTCTGGGGCATATATTTGGGAGGCCCGTGTCTGCAATATAAAAGAGTAAGAATAAAAAATGTATAGGGAATTTGAAGTTACATATTATGCAAGAACATAATACATAATCATCTACATGTTGTATTAACAATATTGTATTTAGAAAATTAGTTTGACTTGCTTGAAGCAGAGTTTTTTAAGCTGCCATCCTCAAGTTCTCCTAACAGCACAGGTTTTCAGGATTTCTCTCTTTGAACACAAGTGTGCAATTGGTCAATTACTTATTCTAATTAGTTCACCTGTGCTCAGACAGGAAGACAAAGAAAACATGAACTGTTAGGGATACTGCAGGACCGGAGTCTAGAAACACTGAATTAAGTATATAGGTTAGCACTAAATGAAGCAAGGTCATGCTCTACATTACCTCTCTCACTGTGATGATCAGACTAGGAGCGCCCAATGCAAGTTGCCTGAGATATGCTTTGCAGAGAGGAATCCCCACAAAGAGAGAACAAACTGTTATTTAATATGTATATGTACAAACACAAAAGAAAACAAAACAGAAATACTCACTTGGAAGGATTCAGTGAGCCAGGGGCTAGGGCTTGCAGGCTGAGGAATGTTGCTAGCAGGCAGGGGTCGACAGCGTTGAACTTGACTAGGTGATCAACAGTGTCGAACTCGACACAATGGGCATAGGAGAACCTCCAGAGTTAGAGGAAAAATAGTCAATAAGCCAAGTCGATAACAGGCGGGCAGAGGCGGTACCAGAGATGAGACAGGTGAATAGTCAGTAAGGCCAGGGTCAAAACCAGTCAAGCAAAGCAGTATACAATCAGCAGGCAGAAGACAAGTCGAAATAACAGGCCAAGGTCAAAACCAACACAGGGTATTGAAGTCAAATCAGGAGACAAATATGAAGTCAAGGAAAGCCTGGTCAAACACAGAAATAACTGGAACAAACAGGAAATGAAGGAACTGGTTACCAACAGGAACACTTTGATCGTGCACCAACACAAAGGTCTGGTGGCTGATAAAGACTCAAAAAAGAGTATCACAACAACATGGAGGATAAACAAAAACAAGAGAAAACCAGAATACCTGGCAAAAGATGCCAGCAAAACTCAGAAGGACATGACAACCACTCACTTAACTTGTCCACATCTGAAAGCACTGAAAATATACCTCAAAATAATTGAAAAGGCAGCTTCTGTCTTTTATCCTCAGCACTACCCAGTCATGAGCTTGCTACGGTTGGAATCATGTAATGGCATCACTGCATAGTGAGGATCCTACCACTGTCACAACAGGGCAGTGCTGAAGACAGCAGCTAGATTGGGAGACGGGAGTCCTCCCAGCTTCAAATCTTAAGTAAAGATTTGCCTTTAGTTTTCTTTTTCTTGATTTGGTTTTAGACATGTACTAAATCTCTTCAATGGATTGACAAAAATGTTCCATTCTAGAAGGAATAATCCAGAGTTGCTACAGTTAGTGGGCAGAACTGAAATACAATAAAAAACAAATATTAGCAACCTAAGGAGAGAGCTAGACATCTGTGTAGTTTAAAAATGTATATTTATTATAACATTAGACACAATAACAACATTTGTTTTTTGTCTAATGTTATAATAAATATACATTTTTATATTACACAGAGGTCTAGCACCCTCCTTAGGTTGTTAATCTTTGTTTATATATATATATATATATATATATATATATATATATATATATATATATATATGTATGTATCTTGTTCTGTTAAGTACTTCTTTTAAAAGTAAGAAAAAACTCCCCCAACCACATTGCCCCCACTGGGTATCTCCACATTGCCCCCAACTCTCCGCATTGCCCCCAATGTCCACCTCTCCACATTGCCCCCAACATCCACCTCTCCACACTGCCCCCAATGTCCTCCTCTCAACATTGCCGCCAACTCTCCACATTGCCCCCAATGTCCTCCTCTTCTCATTGCCCCCAATTCTCCCCATTGCCCCCAACTCTCCACATTGTCCTCAGTGTCCATCTCCTACCTCCATGGTGGTCCAGCGGCATGGCAGGAGAGGTCTGTACCTCCTTCGGCACAGACCTATATGAAGACCTAGCGCTTCCACGCGGACCTCTCTCCACTAATGCAGAGTCCTTGGAGATGATGTCATCTCCCAGCTCTCTGCATTACAAGAGTGCAATGAGGGACAGCTCTTTTAATAGATGTCAGTGGCACCGAGCGGGGGGTCGCAGGGGATGGCCAGGCCCCTGAAGTGACAGGCCCGGTCGCAGGTGAGACCCCTGCAACCCCTATTGTTACACCACTGGATTTCATGTGTTTGATCATTAGATTTCACGTAATAGTGGTTATGTTCTTATAGGAAATCTATCAATCAAACTCGTGAGGCCTTCACAGATTGTGTTCTGTTTTTGATTTATAGAAGGATCCAGTGCCTCATATTTGATTGATCATGACTTACTGTTTTTGATCTATGTATTTCAGATTGGTAGAGGGCACTATATTGATGAAATACAGTAGGAAACCTTGGTGTTAATTAATATAGATAAAAAGGGACTGAAACTATGAAAATTAAAATACATTAAAGCTACATTCTCACTCAAAATAACAAATTCCAGAATACCCAAAATTGGGTTATGTTTCAGAATACTATAACTCAGTGCCCCCCTCCAGTGCTTTGCCTGCAATTGAAAACATTATTTGTTTCATTGTTGATGATATATGTGATATACTTGATCTTGTAAATTGTTATGTCATGTATAACATCATCAACAAAGAACAGTGTGGGTGAAGAGTTAAAGATAATGAAAACACCCCATATAACCCAGCTTTTGCATCTGAGTAAAAATGTAACATCAACTTAAAAGCTATTTGGGGTTAATCATGAAGTAGTAGTAGTAGTAGTAGTAGTAGTATACTCCTCCATGTTAATTACATAATTAAAGGAGCAGTAAACTTGCTTTATGAAGAAATATAAATTAGAGGACATATCCCGTTGAGTAAAATAATGGTACTCCCACTGCTGAGAGATGCATATTTCCAGAGTTATTACAGTTTAAACCCATGTTTTTTTCACATTAGCAGTGGCCTCTAGTGGTCAAATTCCAATTAGAAAATCTATTACATTCTAAAAACCTGGAAGGTCACTTGTACCCCTTCCTGGTATGGAGTGTACATAAAACCATGCACACCATTATGTCAGAGGTGCAGTGGTGTCCATGATGCCCTGGTGCGCTACAGCAAAGCCTTAAAAAGAAATTAATTAAAATAACATAAAATTCCATCACAACACTTGCCAATAAAATTAGAAGTCAACCCCCACCGCAATCCTCCCTGGGCCATTGTGAAAGGTTTAAGAAAAAAGAGATTAACTTTTAGCTTATGCCTGCTTTAATTATTTTTTTCCTATATTCTCATTTGCTTGGAGTCAAAGGGAACTACAGCGCACAGAATGTGCCCCAGAGTAACCTCCCCTTCCAGACAATCATGAATGGTAATGTGGCATGCATAAGGCAGTAGGCTTGTACAAATCGGCTCGGCAAATTTTGGAATTCGTCGAATATGGGATCATACGGGGACATGCAAGCCATCTGAAAGTCAGGGGTCGTTTGCCAAAAAAAAACCAGAATCCAAGCAGACCAGGTCCGAACGTCGTCAAAAATTTTGGAAATTCGGCGACTGCTACCCGCACGCGGGTTACTACAGCTATACATTTTGGCATTGTTTCAATCCCTTACTATGGAAAGTTATAACCTACACTTCAAGCATCCCCATGGGAGTGAAATTAAAAAAACATTGCTTTCAGGACACTAGTAGGCGCTGTTTCTATCTGTATGTTAAAAGATCTAAGTTTGAGTTGTCAGCTTTTGAATGTACAATCTCCCAGGCAGCAGTGCCAGTACCCATGTATTACTCAGCAGGAAAAGCCTTATATTATGAGAGACATAGACAGACAGATACAGAATGAAACAGAGAGAAACAGACAGACAGAGTGACAGACACTGAGACAGATAGTAAGAACGAGACAAACAGTGAGACAGACAGAGTGAGAGAGAAAGAGTGAGACACAGACAGAGGGTGAGACAGACAGGAGTGAGACATAGACAGAGACAAAGAGTGAGACACAGGGAGAGACAGAGTGAGAGACATAATTATAAAAAGGCTATGATAAGAAAGTCTTTAGTTCTTTGGACTAGATGTATTTGAAAAGAAACAGAATGGATCTGTTTTGCCCTAAACCAGAGTCAGACTGACCCACTGGAATACTGGGTCTCCTGAGGAGCCAGGGGCTTATTTGGGTCTATGGAGTTTGGACCTGAATGAGCTCAGACTGTCTTGGTAATGCAGCCCTTTACTGGGTCAGTCTGAAACCTGCTTGTTCCAGTAGGAGTGCAAGACTGATAGCCCCTCCAACTCATAAAGCTGCCATCTAGAGGAAGGATCAGGCTTTGCTGCTGCTTCCTTCTTTACAACAGTATTTACCTCAGCACCTTCTATCCCAAGTGTTTCTCCAAAATGCACTAAGGGGGAGCTGTATAAAACTTGAGTTATAAAGAAAGTGTCTGTAAAATGGTCTCAGAGTGACACAAGTGGAGTAGAAAGGGTCTTGGCCAAATAAGAATTGTGTCCCAGTGTATTTATAAAGAAATCCTCTAATTGCTCCAAAAATAAAGCCAGTTTTAGGAATTAAATCATAACGCCAGGTAAAACCTGTTCTTATTGGAAGTATATATTACCGCTATGTGTGCGAAAATATATTCACAGGTGCGAATATTCACAGAATCTTCTCAGACATATTTATAAATGTAACTTTACTTCTTTCTAAATATGAACAGGCGTTATGAATTTAGCGACAATTTTTAAGTATACACTAAGAAGTCTTTTTATACATCACCCCTAAATTGCCCCTAAGTCACTACCAGAATTAATATGCAGCAAAAGGGGTATGTGAGACCGAAGACACTCACACAGTGAATACAGATGGGAAGGAGGTGACATCAGTGCAGATGCCCTTCCATAGGTTTACTCTGGGACCCACATATGTTTTTGCCCCCATATTAAACTATAATGCACAAAACCTCACTCATTGCTGGATGAGCCGCTTAGAACCTCCAACAGCCAAAGTGCATTCTGGAGTTTTGGAATAGCTCTAGAAGCAGTGTGCAAGGTTATAATCAACTCATGTTTGTATCTTTTTATACCACCAGACATGTACACAGTGCTTTACAGAAATAGAAATATTACAATAGAAAAATAATACATGACAGGGATAGGAGCATCAGGCTAAAGTGTGTTTATTTCATCATTAGCAGGGGAAAAGTGCAGCAAGGGAAATCATACATTAGGAAGGGGACCTTGTTTCGAAGGAACTTCCAATCTAATTATTAATCCTGAGAACATACAGAAACAATAGGAGGAGGATAAGTGTGAGTTCAAGGCTTTTGTAAGTGAAGTGCACACACATTTGGATGTGAATGTCACGATGCATAAGGGGAATATTGTTACTAAGATACCTCCTTGAGCAGGTGGGTTTTTAGGAAATGCTTGTGTGAAAGTGTTGTGTGATGATGCCTGATAGCAACAATGATGTGGACAGCACTCTGAGATACAGAGTAGCAAACCAGGGCTAATAAAATAGCAATTCCTTTATTATTCAATTTCTTAAAACCTCAAGGATCACATACACTAACAGAGGAGAGACAGATAGACAAATGTTCATAGTGTAGACCCCAGGTATCGGTCTAACGCGTTTTGCGCTCTGTTAGTGCTTACTCATAGACTGAGTTATATGATTTCAAAGCCACCTTATAAGACTTTAAAATGAAAGCAAATCCTGAAGGGCTGTGGAGGCATGACGTAATCGGCAGGGGACAGCCAATATTTTAAAGGCATGTCCTCTAAAAAAACACAAACCTTAACCCCTGCCATGTATACTACTCCCACATTCACATAATTTCTAAACCATTACCAAAAAAATATATTCAAGATCTTTTTGAAAGGCACAACTGTACAATTATATATACATAAGCACTCCTAACAAAAATACCAACCTCTATCAATGCTACCATGTCACCATCTCTACAGTGGCAGGGAAGCAAATATGCTATCTTAAATAATAATCCAAGAGTGCCTATATATATATATATATATATATATATATATATATATATATATATATATATAAATATATACTATTGCACATTAACCCTCAAATAGATCAGTGAAGAGCATACAATAATGTCAGCACATCCATATATAAAATCCAGCGGAACCTCATAAACCTTATAAACAGAGAAAGACTAAAGTCCCATTCTGAGTTAAGACCATGTGGGACTCTGGTCTTCAAATTAAAGATCCAGAATGCCTCCCTTTGATTAATCAACTCCAGCAAGTCACCTCCTCTATAGGGTAAAATAACTCCATGCTCCTTTCTCTGTATCTGATACATATGCAGTTTGTCTAGTGTCTCCTATACCATAGTTTCTTTTCCTTTGATGGGGTTTATTATCTACAAAGGCGTGGAGTGGCGATGTGGTCTTATTTTGCCCCTGTTTATGGGTTGGTGGGAAAGCACCCACATCTCTGGAGTTTTGAACCCCTTCAGGGATCAGATCTTGTGGTATGGGAGATACATAGATGATCTGCTTTTTATTTGGTCAGGAAACAATAAGGAGGCTGACTTATTTGTAGGTTTTCTTAATGACAATGCATTGAATTTGAAATTCACCTCTGTCTTTAGTACATGTAGTGTGTCATTTTTGGATGTTACACTTAGGGGTGACCCTATAAATCAAAGAATAGATAGTAATGTGTATAGGAAACCCACATCAGGGAATAATTTGCTACATGCACACTCTTCACATCCTAAGCATCAGATTGCTAATATTCCTAAAGGACAGTTCTTAAGGTATCGGAGAAATTGTTCCTCTGTATGGGCATATGGAGAAGCTTCACAGGAATTGTATGGTAGGTTTAAAGCTAGGAGTTATAGAGATGCTCTTTTACAGGATGCCTTTAATGAGGCGTTAGCTAAGGATAGAGGTAATCTACTAATTGATAAGAAGTCCGAGAGATGGGATAGTGGAACAAACCAAAGTGAGAGAGTTACATTTATAGCTAAATATAGCCCCCAGTTTGGTAAGATCTGTACTTTGGTTAAATCTTTGCTCCCGATGTTGCGAACGGATCTGATTTTGGCCGACATTTTGGAATGTGGATATGACTTTGTGGCAAAATGGGGAGTCACTATTGGAAATGTGGTCTCCCCTAGTCTATTTATGACCAATGCTAAACAAACCCACTTGGATTCAAACTAAAGGTTCCTTTAAATGTGGTGCAAGCACGTGTAAATACTGTGGTGTAGCCAGGGTCTTTAAGGAATTTATTGGAACCATGGATGGTAAGATTAATTTGATCCATAGCTACATCAATTGCAAT
Source organism: Rhinophrynus dorsalis (assembly GCA_037306005.1). Classification (NCBI taxonomy): domain Eukaryota; kingdom Metazoa; phylum Chordata; class Amphibia; order Anura; family Rhinophrynidae; genus Rhinophrynus; species Rhinophrynus dorsalis. Next base: position 134,378,707 of record CM074723.1, on the reverse strand, counting down.
ACACGTGGGGTTATCTATTTATTTACATGCTTGGGATGTTCCATCCAATATGTCAGCTGGATGATCCATCCTATGAAGATCGGGATTAGAGAGCATTTGTATCAGATACAGAGAAAGGAGCATGACTCTGCTGTGGCCCATCATATATGTGAAGATCATGAAGGTGATGCCTCCTTTTGTACTTTACAGGGAATAGAAAGGGTTATTTTACCCTATAGAGGAGGTGATTTGCTGGAGTTGATTAATCGAAGGGAGACATTCTGGATCTTTAATTTGAAGACCAGAGTCCCACATGGTCTTAACTCAGAATGGGACTTTAGTTATATACTGTAGTAGCATTTTCAATTGTAGTCTTTCTCTGTTTATAAGGTTTATGAGGTTCAGCTGGATTTTATATGTGGATGTGCTGACATTATTGTATACTCTCCACTGATCTATTTGAGGGTTAATGTGCAATACTATATGTGTATATATATATATATAGAAATGGGCACTCTTGGATTATTATTTAAGATAGCATATTTGCTTCCCTGCCACTGTAGAGATGGTGACATGGTAACATTGATAGAGGTTGGTATTTTTATTAGGTGTGCTTATATATATAATTGTACAGTTGTGCCTTTCAAAAAGATCTTAAATATGTTCTTTTGGTAATGATTTAGAAATTATGTGAATGTGGGAGTACTATGACGGCAGGGGTTAAGGTTTGTGTTTTTTTAGAGAACATACCTTTAAAATATGGACTGTCCCCTGCCGATTACATCATGCCTCCACAGCCCTTCAGGATTTGCTTTCATTTTAAAGCTTTATAAGGTGGCTTTGAAATCATATAACTCAGTCTATGAGTAAGCGCTAACAGAGTGCAAAACACGTTAGACCGATACCTGGGGTCTACACTATGCTCATTTGTCTATCTGTCTTCCCTCTGTTAGTGTATGCCATCCTTGTGGTTTTAAGAAATTGGATAATAAAGGTATTGCTATTTTATTAGCCCTGGTTTGCTACTTTGTATCTTGGAGTGCCGTCCACATCTTTGTTGGAGAAATCTGATGGACAGAGCACCCATGTCTACAGGATGTTCAAACGGTGAGTCCATTTGAATTCATAAGGAATTTGAAGATAATTGTAGAGTTGTAGCACCCTTTCTTTTGATATTGTTACTATGACTGATGAATGGTTGTAGGGAGCTCATTTCAAACTCAAGGGGTAGCCACCAAGAATTATTGAAGCCAAGACATTATATAGTACAGACAGGCAGCTGCAGCACTTTCATGCTAACAAGCTGTGGAGACTGAATGAATACAGCAACGCATGCAGCACACCCAGATAGATAGTGCAGAAGTAGTGTAATGTAACAAACAATTTTCTCACCTTCTCCTTGACAACGTTTCCTCTGCAAAGTTTATCTACCCAGCTTATCTGCATCTCCTACACAGCCTCTTTCACTTTCTATCCCGGTGGCAGCCTCATTCCTATTGGTGGCGCAAGAGGGTACAAATAATGTCACAGCAGCCAAAAGGAATCATCTGTCTCTCTGGAGCTCAAAGGACCAGCTAGGGTAGCAGGGGCAATACAATACAGATATTGCTAGAGGACAGAGTATCAGCTATAAACTAGTAAGAGACAAGTTTAGCATACTTATATATAATTCAACTTATTACCAATATGCTGTCATTATTTCCTTTTAGATATATCACATTTAAGTGCATCTCAGCCAACACCTACAGCCTCCAGTGCCACCACAACAAAACCATCTGACATCACCACACCAAGGCCTTCTGGATCAAGTACAACAAATCCAGTTCCAAAGCTCTGTGAGGATTTTGATTGTGAAAATGATGGTGTTTGTATTGTTGAGAATGAAAAGCCAGTGTGCAGGTAATCCTACATTTTTGTAACCTATAATTACACATCACTTTAGAGAAGTGTAAATTCTCATCTGCAGGGGAGATCTCCAAAACGTTATGAAGCAATGTATTGGATATTGGAAAAATATTTTACCTTTATTCTACACAAATGAAAAGTGGACCTATCACCTTGAATTTAGTTTGCATATTTGAAATCTTCATTTCAAAATGACTTTTGTATAGTTCACCAAAAGGAAAACAGATGCACAGTTTAGGAGATATTTATACTTTTGATTTGTGAAACTTGGCCTGCTAATTAAGCTCTCAGTGCTAAGCAAACCTAAATTGGCTTACTGTGTTGCACTGAAAGATCACATTCCTGAAATAAAAATTACAGTGTCTCAATCTATGCATCAACTATCCTATTGGTTAATAAGATCCATATTACATTTTCAAATATTCAAACTAACTCAAGGTAACAGATCCACTTTAAATATTTATGAGAGGTTGCTAAGGAATAGGGATGGACAAAAATGTTCACCTCAAACCAAAATCAGATAATAATAGCACTTCCCACTTGGTGAATAATTTCCCATGAAAAATGCTGTATTTCCTCTTTTTTTGCCTAGCTCATTCCATTGAAATCAATGGGAACAGTGAATTTACACGCAATACATAGCAAATGTTATGTTAGTTCCCAAAGGCATAGTATAAAAGGGGTATGAGAGTGCCTGTATTGGTGGAGTGTGGGGAAACATCCAGAAAAACAGGGAATTTATTTTGTAGGGAGGGTTGTTTACTGGGATTGGGGGACAGTTAATAAAAAAAAACACAATACAATAAAAAAATACATAAGACATGGTATAAAAGGGGTCTAAGGAGGGCTCATGTGTTGGTGGGTTGAGTCTGGGGAAAGAATCAGTTGAACAGGGAATTTATTTTTAGGTGGGGATTGTTGACTGCTATTGAGGGGACAGTTAATAAATAAAAACTAAAATAAGAAATTGGTACGTAATTTGACTGAGACAGGGTGCCCGTGAAGTAAGATGCAACTGGGGCAGTCTGATAATTAACCGGATAAAGTATTTTGTAGAGGATGATTTGTAGGGCTTAGACTTCTTGTTAGAAGCCCAAACCCTGAGGAAACGTTGATTTGTAGGACTTAGACTTATTAGAGGCACAAGTCCTGAGGAAACATTGATTAGTTGTAGGAACTAATATTTGTGTTAGGCCCAAACCCTAAGGAAACATTGATTTGTAGGATTTAAACTTAATTGAGGCACATGCCCTGAGGAAACATTGGTTTGTAGGACTTAGACTTGTTTGGCACAAGCCCTAAGGAAACATGATTTATTGGACTGAGGCTTGTTAGAAACAAGCCCCCAAAAATTGTTTATATTTTGTAGGCCTCTGGTTGTTTTAGTTTTTTTCAAGAACAAGACTTGAGGGAAAAAAGGCCCTACTGACCTAGTGCCAGCAGGTCATATTGTGTTGGCCAGTGGCCACTGGCCATTGTCAGATGTTCCAGTGTCATTTTGAATTTGCAACTGCAGTTCTTGCTGCTGCTGCTGCTGAATTGTTTAAACAGCAGGATGATTAGAAAGCTCAAAAGGAATGGAATGAACAACAGCAGTAGCATGGGTAATGGGTGATGAAGGTTCTACTTGACACGACTACCTCCAGTGATGTGCCTGAGGCAGTAGCAGCACTGCAGCTGTGCCTCTCATCAGCAACTGAAATGTGCATAGTATGTGGACTGGGAACAATGGGCACATCTGCACTTACATCAAACGCCTGGCAAAACTCTATCCAAACACCATGACGTTAGGGTCCCCAATGTGAAATCCCACCACCAGAAACCAAGTACTGCTGCTGTCACTATGACACTTGTCTACTCCCCCCTAAGGACACATGACAACTTGCAGAGAGTTTAATAACAATGATGAACTCTCCCTGCCACCAGCTTAGCATATTCTGTGAGGTGGAATATCTGCAGATGCTGCTTTATGCCATGTGTGATCAGTGCAATGGGTGGACACAAACTGCCACATCCTGATATCTACTGAATCAACTGGTGAGGGAGGTAAAGATGAATGAGGTGGATTGCCAGAAGATGTAGTTACCCTAGAGCAAGGTGATGGAGAGCAAGGTGTTTCACTCACCATCAAACTTTCAGCCTCTGGCTGGGTTTCTCTATTCTTTCTCCTCTTTGATCTCCTCCTCACCTCTTGTTGCCTTTGGGGAGAGTCAGGGGGTACAGCAACAGTGGTGCCCAATTTCTTTGGTGGGTGTTTGGCTTTAATATGTTTCAAACAAATGCCATGGTGTCTGTGTTTCATGTGTACTATCAGGGCAGTTGTGCAAAGGCATGTTCCCTCCTTTCCCCTTTTCACTGACTTTGTGCACAGTGCTGTCACCAAGAGAAAAATAGTCCTACACCCAGGATCTCGGGGTGGGGAGGGGCAAGGTGGCAAAGAATGACCTCTTTCTTCTCCTCCACATTCCTCTTCACTTGCTGGGAGTAGAAGACCTGCAACTAGGACCAGGTGTATTGCTGCTGTCAAGTTAAGCCTGTCCTAGTCCTGCATCACTTGTTGACCCCATTCCCACTGTGTTCTCTCTGGTCTGTGGCACACTAGCCTGCTCCTCAGCATCCTGCTACCCTTGAAACACAGCAGCAGCAGCAGTAATAAGAGCAGTAGCAAATGCCACAAATTCCAAAATCTCACTGCTTGGGGTAGTGGTGATGCCCATCCCCATCCCTGTCTCCCATTTCTTTGCAGTTTGGGCTATAAAGGCCATTCATGTCTCTTACATCCCAGCTTCTCCACCATCATCATCACCACCACCACCAGTCTGTCATGGTTCCCACGAATAAACCAGGAGTCAGTACGATAAAGTAAAACAATCTTTTATTAGAATAACCACAGTAATGCACGTAAACAGATAACACACAGAGGGTGATCAAAGAGGCATGTACTGTATCAGAAATAGCAGTCTGCCAATAGATCCACCACACTGTCCGAGACTAGGCCTCAGCCCACTGGAGCCTCGTGGTAATTCGGAACACCCAAAGGACTAGCACTGACTCAGCCTACAGTCAGTCTAGGAGAGACGTCTCCAATATCTATGCAGCCAAGGAGACTACTTACTCACACCTGCAGTCAGTAAGCTAGGAGTCTGACAGGTCTGCACTATAATTGGTGTCTGTGGAACGGGTCAAACAAAGATTTCAGAAGCACTCACCACTCTGACGGAGCAAACCACCATCAATCATTTAAAAATAAACGAAAGGATGCACTTCAGGCCAATCCATAGCAAAAATCTTAATTGTTTCAATCTTTAAAAATAACAGGCACTTCCAAAAAGCAGGGGGAGCAAGACACAATTGCACTTAGCTTCTGAAATGTTTGTTTGTTTGAACTGTTTTCGGATTGCAGCATCGGAGCGCTGCTACAGTGAGCACCTTCTTCCTGTCGGTGAGTCCCACAATTGTGTTTGTTATTATTATTGCTTTTGATTGCATCAATGTGTAGCACCTATTTGTTACTTTTCATACATCTGTGGAGCAGGAACTAACACACGGAGGAAACAGACAGAGCCCCCTAGTCAGCACCAGAAAGGATAGTCAGACAAGCCGGGTCATACACGGAATGGGTAGTCAGCCAGAGCCACAGTTTTGCACCAGATAGGATATCCACTGGAGTGTCTGTATGCTGGATGTGCAGTGGACAGAGCCCCAGGTAAACACCAGAGTGGGTAGTCAGACAAGCCAGGTATTACACAGAGCGGGTAGTCCGCCAGAGCCACTGGTTTGCATCAGAAATTATGTCTAAGCCAAGTCGGAACGCACAAGGAGAATGGTCAGACAGAGCCATAGGTCAACACCAGGATGGATGGTCAGACAGGCCAGGTCATACACAGTTCAGGTAGTCAGCCAGAGCCACATGTCCACACCAGACTGGGTGTTCACTACACAATGGGAGCAGGCAAAAGTGTAGTCAGACAGAGCCAAAGGTCAGGACCAGAATGGATGGTCAGACAATCCAGGTCATACACAGAGCCCAAGGGAAACAGAATTGTATTGTACAACAACACAAGGGCAACTGAGTCAGGACGCAGTCTGCCCTTTAAACCCCTCCTCAGGAAGTAGGAAGGAGGAGCAGCTCAGAGGGAGGAAATAGGTAGGAGGAGACTACAGGAATCAAACACAAAACAGAGGCCTGCTGCATCCTTGAAGCCTCGCACCTGCAGATGATGCATCTAGCTTTGATGCGTCCAACCATGCGTCATTCCGGTGACATCTGTGCAGCATAGATGGCCGCTGATGCCGAAGCGTCATGTCAAGTGTTTCCTGAAGTGGCGGCACTGGAACCAAGGTAATCTGTAGCAGTACCCCCCTCAAAGGCCCCCCTCCGTGGAGCCGGCTGGGATTTGTCATGGAATCGAGCATGAAACCTGCGTACCAATACAGGAGCGGGGACATCACTGGCAGGTATCCAGGATACTGTGGAGACCAGGCCAAAATTTTGCATTTGTGCCAATCCATCCTAGGGTTGTGCTTCTGCAACCACGGAAACCCAGTACGATAGCGTAATGTGGGGGAGTTAATTACCTGAAACTTCAGGGTTTCGGTGTGAAGGGCTCCCACCTTCAGGGTTAACAGATTGGTCTCATGAGTAATATGAGATGGAAGCAGGGGTCTACCATCAATTGCCTCCATGGCCAGTGGAACAGAACGGGATTGTAATGGAACCTCCTTACTGGCCACAAATTCTGCATCAATAAAGCAGCTCACAGCACCTGTATGGCAGCAGCAGACTGTGACTGTATTACAAGCACAGCATGGACTTCAGGAGGATATTGGTGACAAGATTGGAGAGGGATTGCCACATGGCAGCTTTTTGGACCTTTTAGCTTAGATGGTAAGCAGTAGAAGTTCATTGAGGTAGGTTTTTAACCATGTTGGCAGTGCTATTCTCTCTTTGAGTTGCTTCTGTTGTACCACCAAATAATGAAGGGACTACAAAGCTGCTGCTCAGGTCGATCTAATGCTTCTACCAGTGCTATTGCGCAAGTTGGGAGTAGTGCTGCGTGGCACTACTGCTGCAGCTGCAGGGGGTTTCCATGTCCAAATCCTACACCTATCTTTCCCTGAGCATGCCTCTCTTGCACTGCATCTCACACACATCCTGTGGACTAGCATGTGCCTCCAAGTTCCCAGATTGTTATATTTCTGATCTTTCTTTCTCTTGGGTTACAGAAGTTGTCCAGCATGTACTCTAGGGTATTCATGATGGCACAAGTGACCTTTCAACTGCTCTATCTTAGTCCTAATCAGTGTAGCAACTGTTAAATATAAGATCGTGTTGACAGGTAAAGCATCACTGTTTTCCAGGAAGCCCTTCATTTTCTGGATCAGGTGGATGTGGAATTTCTTGCACAAGGATGTGATAATGGCAGTTACAATAGATACATTTAAGAGAAGATTAGATACATTGCTTTCAAGAGGAACATATAGGGTTATACTGTGCATTAGTAGGCAAAACAGGAATTTTAGATAAGGACTAACTTTGGCAACAGGAAAGCTTATATAATTCTCTTTTTTCTGGGTTATGATGCAAAGGTTGAACTTGATGGACCTGTGTCTTTTTTTCAACCTAATTTACTATGTTACTATGTAATATACTAAGATGACCTGGCCCAGGATGGAGGTGGCTTGGCTTACATTTTCAGTGACATACATGAATGGGTTAAATACTGTCATACCTGCCCCATTAATGACCATTCCTCTTTGCCCAGTGGGCAGGACAACCCAATGTTCTGTTCAGAGGACACATAGTGAAGTCCTTTCTGCTGCTCCAGGATTCTCTCCATCATCTCCAAGGTGTTGTTCCACTGGGTGACAACCCTTTGATGTAGCTGCTGATGTGGCAGACAAGTATTTTCCTGCTTCTCCCTCAGCTGCTGGTTTGACTTGACACTGTGGTGTAAGTGCCCTGTAATGTTGCTACATTAATCAATTATTTTTGATAGCCTGCAACATCCTTTAGCTGCAAGAACTGCCCCGGCTACCAGATGCAGTATATGTGCTGCACAGCACAAACCCACAAAGCTCCTGTTTTTGCCTGCTTTCACCGTGTTGCTGCTCCATTGTTCATCAGTAACCTTATTTCCATTGTTGTGCCTGTCTGCTGTCCAACCTACTGTGCCAGCATCTTCCTAAGCACTATCAAAATTTGAGCTGATCGGAGCTGCTCATCTATAACTTCAACCTGGATATCAACCTGATATCCCAGCTACCCTCCTGAACCTGTTTCAACCCCTTGTGTCACCCAAAGTGCCTATAGCAGAAGCAGTCATCAAAGAATTTGGGTTGCAACCAGTTTGCCATCAGCAAAAGAAAGGCTTGCTGTGCTCTAGTGGCACTTCATTTGTCAGAGGTGAAGCTGAGAGTCTGTCCAGCAGCCATGGACAGCTTGTCTATCAACAATAACACACATGAGCAATAAAATGAGGAGGCTACATTCCTGCTGAAGGTGGTGCTTGTGATAGTAGGGAGTTGAGCTTCTAACACCTGTCTGAAGGGCTTCCCTTTAATCATTGATAAGGAAGCTCCTCCCACAGCTATCACCTGCCCAAAATTACTGCTGCTTGGTCATAGCACTTAAGGGGATAGTAATGTTTCATAATAAAAGCAGCTCTCATTAATCATCACAGTATTTAGGCTTTGGAGAGTGTTATTTCAATTCTGTCAGAGTTGTGGTTCAAGAGTAATTGAATGATAAAATATCCCCCTCCCGCCCCTTTTAGTGATATAGCACTGCTGAGCTCAGAGCAGCAGGGAGGTGCCCAGGTAGATTGCAGAGAGGGACAATCTTCAATTAAGATAAGGGAAAAAGCTGAAAAACCTGTCAAGGGGGGGCAGGGTTTTAATTGTTCTCACAGTAAGAAGATTGTCCCTTGCTGTTATCTGTCTGGTCAAGCAACCAGATTCCACATCTGAGGTGAGCAGTGTTACACTAGGTAAAGAGGCGGGAGGGGTATACTTTATTATTCAATTACCGTTGAACTACAACTCTGACAATATTGAAACAACACTCTCTATGGTTCAAATACTATGAAGATTAATTGGAGCTGCTGTTTTTGTGAAACATTACTATCCCTTTAAAAGGAAAGTCCCAAAGTGTTCAGGGGTAGGATGGTGTTGAGATCCCTGGTCTACCTGTATCTGGCAATTGATCTGAGTCTTAGTGGATGACAGTGCTTCTCTATGCCCTCTACCCTAGCTGCTGCTAGTGGTAGTGGCTGTTGTGGTGCTGCTGTTTGTGCCAATGCTGTCAGTTTGGGAAATTATACTGTTGTGTGAACACAGATGTTGGTTCATAGCAGAACACAACTTGGATGGAAATGTTACTGCTAGGGCTAGGATGTTTACTGTTCACTGCACTTGGACAGCACATCTGGAAACCCCTGTCTGCCTTGAAAGTTCTGCCTGGGAGAGACCTTGCTGATGCAGTTTAACTACCTTGTGTCTTGTTGCTGTGCTCTGTCTTGCCATGGTGTATGACTTTTGTCATTAAACTGTCTTCAGCAACCTCTCCTTGTTAACTGGTTTGATTGCTCCTCTTACATAGTTGTTTCTGTTTCAACCTACATATTACATTGATGATCATTAGCACCTGTTTATCATACACCTGACTATGTGCCTATAAAATCCCTGATTTTGTGCAAGTGTACCTTTATGAATTGATGCTGCTTTGAAGGCAAAGGGTGGTCACACCAAATATTGATTTTGTTTAGATTTTTCTTCTGGTTACTCACTATGAATATTGTTAATTGATTAATATAAACAATTAGCATGTCTATTTTTGAAAGCATTCTTACTTTACAGCATTTTTTTTCACACCCGCCTAAAACTTTTGCATATTAATATATATATGTGTGTGTGTGTGTGTGTGTGTGTGTGTGTGTGTGTGTGTGTGTGTGTGTGTGTGTGTGTATTTTCATATATGTTATTAAGTGTGCTTTCTACATATCCATTTCTTGGGGCTATGCCCCACTGTTGTGGGTATGTGGGGTCTTGAGCACTGGCATCACTATCCTTTCTCCCTTGCTCCTACTCTTCTTACTTATAGTTGGGGTAAATTGACATTATCCCCTTGGGTCGTATCTATACATGATCCACATCTAATATGACCATACATACTATTTCCTTTACCCTGAGGAACCAAACTTTACAACACCTGCCAGATGCCAAGCTGAGCTGTGCTCATTAGACATCTCTGAATCTCTCCACCGAACTCTCTTCTTGGGCTGGCTCCCATCTGAGACTGAGCATCACTGCACTGCATTGCTCCCCTTGTCCACTCCCTTTCTTTCCTTTTCCACCATGTAGGTGGTTTTTTTTTTATATATATACGTATGTAAATATACTGAATGAGCTATGCCTCAATGTTGTTCGCATGTGGGGGTCTCCAACGGCAGTAGTCTTGTCCTTTTTCCTTTCATTTTTTTCTACTCCATTTTTGCCGGGATGTGACTGCAGTATCCCCTAGGCCTGCACATATACCTATCCCACACAAAGCACCAGCATCTTCCACTACATGAGCCTGCAGAGTTGTGTTTATTAAACTATGCTTCTCTGACTCATTTTGCTCATCTGGCACCTTGGGCTGCCACCAGTTTGACTTCCCTGGACATAAGGATTAATGTTAAGTGTTACTTTTAATGGGATGTTGCTTTGTACCTTAGTCGGGTTAACCCTATAAGTGTCGGCGGGGTAATTATATCCCACTGGCACTCATAGGGTTAATTATACTAACACTAAACAGTTTTTAGGTATTTTGGATGTATTGATATGGGGCTTAGGGCCTCATATAAATACATACACTGGGGACTCAGGTTTTTTTGCTTTCAATTGCTGCATCAGATGACTAAAGAGCTGATAAGGGACTTTAGTCAGAAAAAAAACTTGGTCTTAAATTTCCTGTGCTAAAGTAAGTTCCTTATCAGATCTGTTAGGCTAACACAGTCAATTGAATTGCAAATTATGGTGTTTGTTTCATTTGTCAATTGGCCAAAGCACCAACAAGGGTTTTTTTTTTTTTTTTTGCCGGCATTTTTTCATAGCACTGAGAATTGAATGGCTTACAGTGCTTGAAAAAAATACCATTGGGGATTTTTTTGGCCTAACGGGGAAGATTGAATAGAGCCCTATATGTGCTAGCAGAAAAATCAAAATGTACAATATATTTATATTATATGTATACAATCAAAAAATAACTCAACTTGTTTACTAGCATCTTGTTACCTCTTCAGACATATCAAAACATAATCTTGATTCTCACATACCTTATATAGCGTCGTTTCATCTTCTCACTTCTCATTTTGAAACCAAACATGTGTATCCCCCAATTATCTAGGAGTCTTCCATCCCCTCCACATATAATTTATATTACTTTCTCAAACCAGTACTGGAGCACTCATGTTCCTCTCAACATGTCTGCTCCTACTAGAAATATGGAATGCATATGTGTTCCACCCTGATGTATGTACTGGAACGTACACCATCTATGCTTTCAATTCCCTCTCAAATACCACTGTGTCTTGTCCAAAAAGAGGTCCTGTGGATCATTCCTATATTCCACACTTATCTGTACACTACAATTTTGCTTATTTAATTGGAAATTGCCTCATAAAACACACCATACAGGACATACATCTTGGTCAACATATTGCACATAAGTATTTCATCATTTAAAAATAAAATACAGATAAATCTATAAAGATTTTACAGTTAATCAGAGCATACTATGTAGCTTAAAATCCCATATTATAAAAATGACAATGCCACCTAATTTAATTAAAACTAGTTAATTTAGTTTTAGTTAAAATTAGTAGATATTGGTGGGATTGTCTGTTTTATAATCTGATGCTATTAAGGTAAAGTAGTGCTGTATATGTATATAGGGTGTTGAAAAAAGTCTAATTACTGAATAATAAATAGATGGTAAATTAAACAATTTTTATAGATTTATGTGTATTTTTTAAAGAAAGAAATACTAATGTAATATGTTAACCAAGATGTGTGTCTTGTATGGTGTGTTTTATGTAGCAATTTCCTGTTAAATAAGCAAAATGATATTAGTAGGGGTAAGTGTGGAATGCATAAACGATTCACAGGAACTCTTTATAGTAGGATTATACATAGCGGTATTTAAGAGGAATTGAAACTCACAGATTCAAGTATATACTTTAGGGTGGAATGCATATGCTTTCCAATAACTATATTGGAGTGGGAGTGGACATGTTGGCACATATGGCTTTTAGTGATATTGGCAGATGGCTAATAATAAGGTGATTTGAATAGACAATAGTGTATATAACATTTTTTATCTTTTTGAATTAGAGTATTTGCAATATTTCCTTATGGTCAAATGAGTTGACTGAATGCCTGATAAAAGAGATGGGTCTTTAGCTTTTTTTAAAAGTCTGTAATGATGGTGCCTCTCTGATGAGCATGGAAAAGAATTCCAGAATGTGGGGCAGTGTGGCTGAATGCCCGGGAATCTGAGGTTGTCTTTATTCTGGGCACTGACAGGAGGGATCTATTGGCTGACCGCAGTGAGCGGGATTGAATATAGGGTGTCAGGAGCTCTTTCATGTACTGTGGGAGCTGATTATTTAAGGCTTTGAAGGTCAGCAGGCCAATTTAAAAAAATAATTTCACCATTTAATTGGAAGCCAATGCAGGGAGTGGAGAACAGGTGTTATGTGACATGAGCGAGTTTGATTGGTCAATAGTCTGGCTGCTGCATTTTGTACTGTCTGTAGGAGATGGATTTCTTTTTCTGGGAGGCCCAAGTAAAGTAATCTAGACATAAGTGCATGGAATAATGTTGGCATGTCATACCGTGTAATTAAGTGTTGTATCCTGGCTATGTTTCTCAGATGAAAGAAGGCAGATTTTATTACGAAAGAAATCTGCTGTTTAAATGACAGTCCAGAGTCAATCATCACTCCGAGATTTTGTACCTCTGCTGAACTAATGAGTTCAGAGCCTCCAAGTTCCAGGCCAGCTGAGTGATCATGAGATATTCTTGTTGCCTGGTCTCCCCTCACCAAGAGGGTTCACTTTTAGCCAAATAGCATTCATCCACTTTATGAGGTCTGTTAAGCAAATGTTGATGAGACATGTCGGGACTTTAGTATCTGGAGCAAAGGAGAAGTAGAGTTGTGTGTCATCTGCATAGCAATGATATTTTAGGCCATGTCACCTGATTATGTCCCCAGTGGTAACAAGTAAACTGCGAATAGCATGGGAGACCAGATGGAACCTTGTGGAACTCCACAGGCTAATTCTGTTGGTGCCGTTAAGCAAGATCCTGATGTTACTCTTGGTGACCTACCAGTGAGGAAAGATTTAAACCAGAACTGTGCCTCCTAGACGCAGATGTGCTGTGAGCGCTCTATTAAAATCCAATAGTCAATGATGTCAAATGCAGCTGAGAGAGCCAGGAGGATTAGGATGGAGTAATCACTTTTGTCTCTCGCCATAAGGAGATCATTTAGCACTCAGACTAGCGTTGTTTCGGTGCTGTGGCGGCATATGAAACCTGATTGGAAAGGATCAAAGATGTTATAGCTTGATAGATGGACCTCCAGTTGAGTTGCCAGTACTTTTTCAATGATTTTCCCCAGAAATGGAAGGTTGAATACTGATCTGTAATTTGCTGTGCAGTCTGGGTCTAATTAAGGTTTCTTTAGGAGGGGTTTTACCACTGCTTCTTTTAGAGGATCGGGAAGTTTCCAGTTTTTAGTGAACACTGAACTGCTTTTTGAGGGCTGGGGTGAGTGTTTAAGTGCTTCTGGATATAAGATGAGTTGGGGCAGGGTCTAAGTCACACGCAATGGGGCGCAACCTTTGCATGGTTCTTTTAACTTCCTCTACATCCACATTTGTAAAAGTAGACCAGTAGAATCTGGCCTTCCATTGTAGTGGTTCTGGTGGGTAACTGGTTGGCCTGATGGAAAAATCATAGAAACACCAAAAGATACACATGTTTTGGCACCAAAATGTGGGAAGAATGAGAATCAGTAATGTGTTGTGATGCCCCTGTAGTAGCTAGAGGCTAGGAAATCTATTGAGTTATTTTTTGATTGTACATACAATGCATACATTTTTTTATAGCACAAATATTATGTGAATATTTTAATCCTTTGACTGCCAGTAAGGTGTTCAATGCATTGTGTGGCAATGCATTTGATACCTCTCAGGCACTAAAAGGGTTAAATATGTATTGAAATTGTTTTAATTACATACACCTCCCCTCAATATATTTTGTGTGACAGTACTAATGCTCATTATTGGTACCTCCTATATACTATATTTTTCCCTGTATCTTCCATTAGATATATTTGCTGTCCATCCACATGTAGAGTACATTCCTTATATAGAGTGCTTAAGGCATAAATATTTAGTGCTTTTCTCCAAGCACTAGGACCTTGTGGACAAAAAGCACAACAGATGACAAAGAAGGAGGCTGGGCGATACCTGCACTTTTGATCCAGTGAATGCATTTATACCTGGAGTCTAGTTTTGCATCCGAAAAAATGTTAGTGCTGGTTGACACTGTTATAGCATATTGGTGGAAAGTTTTAACCCTTTTAGTGCCAGAGGGGTATGCAATGTATTGCTTTGCATTGAAAGGGTTAATGACTGTCTACACTAGCATGAATACACCATTCCCTTATGTTCTCCCCCACATGTATGTGTGGTTCTGACTGAAGACCTAAACCGAAGTAGCAACAGCTACTAAGTGAAGAAAAATATAACTTTCATAACACAGTTATAAACTGTTCAATATATATAAGTACAATAGGGGTCTGTTGTGTAAGCTCATGTAGGAATATTTATTTTCTTTCCAGGACTGCATTCCAGTAGATTCTCCACTAGCTGTACAGTGTGTGTTGTAAAGCCCCACTGCCTGTGCTAATGGTAGGAAGTAACCTTGCTTCCTCTAGCAGAATATTAGTAAAGCCCCTCAACCCTCTCCTGTGCTATGTTGTATTGGCTGTATTACCAATGTCTCTGGAAATGTCTGATCATTAGTCAGGTTGCACAGCCATGAGCAATTGCAGTACTAACTGCATAGCAGCCGTTGTACCTGATAGTTATGGGGCAGATATTTTTTCTAATGCAGTTCAATGCATATACAAACGAAGCACTTTATAAATTATGTTTATAAAACGCTGTGCTATTTTAAAAGAACATTCCAACTGAAAGAACACTGCTTTACATATATGCCACCTTTAAAATTCCATCAAACATACAATAATAAGCTCACACTTGATTACACACTTCCGGACCTCTCTACTAAAGGGATAGTAATACATCGTTTTATCTTTATTTTATTTTGTAGGCATTAAAAAAACATGAAGAACGATATAAGTCTTATCTCTCAAACCTTTATGGTTTAAGAGATATTCACAAGCAAAGAATCCCCCCCCCCCCGTTCAGCCAAAGCAGAAGGGAGGTGCCCAGGTAGACTGCAGAGAGGGACAATCTTCAATTAAGATAATGGAAAAAGCTGAAAAACTTGTCAAGGGGGGAGGGGCTTTCATTCTTTTCATACAAAGAAGATTGTCCCCTGCTGTTATCTGTCTGGTCTTACAACCAGGTTCACATCTGAGAAGAGATGGCTTACACTGGAAAAAGGGGCGGGAGGGGGACACTTTGCTTGTGAATATCTCTTAAACCATAAAGGTTTGAGAGATAAGACTTATATCGTTCTTCATGTTTTTTTAATGCCTACAAAATAAAATAAAGTTAAAACGATGTATTACTATCCCTTTAAGCTACATTCACAAGGCAGTTTGGCTTCATTTTAATCATCCTGTATATATTTACTTATAATGTTCATTGCCCCTAGGTAATCATCTCACAATGATGGGAGGTAGGTGTAAAAGAGGTGTGACAGAAGCCTGGTCCTCCTGAGGATCAGCTATTTATTATTGGCTGCTACTCACAAGGCTTGGCCAGTCACTGCAATTTGTAAACAACATCACAGACTTTGATATCACCCTTGTGATAAATATGCATATCCACAACATAGGCTGTCCTACAAATGAAGTTTACAGAATCTTGGATGCACTCAAAATAAAGCATAACAAGAGATAGAAATCACTCATGTGAATACAGTGGGATGACTGTTTAGTTTAGCATGAGCACTGTGATAAAGTCACCCATTTAGAATAACTGTTTCAAACATTCATCTACATAATGTATGCTTAGCATATCTGTGAAATATGCTACTACTGTTTAGATATAAATGTAACATACATACATAACGTGTTTTAGTTAAATCAGTGGTTTGAATCCTACATCAGAGGTACTCCTGGTAGCTTGACTTACTGTGCTTTGGCTTCGTTTAGATGCAAAGTCTCTAAGGATTGGTGGTATGTTGGAGAAAGGTGCCAAAAGAAGGTCTCAAGCCAAGACACACTTGTGATTGCAGTATCTTCCTCAGTGACAATATTTGTTGTTATGTTAGTAGTTACTCTTGTAAGTGTGTACTGCTTGAAAAAGAAACACAAGAAGAAAATTGCGATGGCTGGAATCAATCTCTCTCTTGAAAATGTGAGTATGGAACAACATTTTCAGTGCAATTAACTTCAAAAGCTTACAATGTAGTCTAATTTATTGGATGCTAGTTTTTCAAAGCAAAAGGGAATGTATTGGATACTTCTGGTGAATTTGCACACCATAAAGTTGAATCAGAAGTCAATTATTTAAGGCATAGTTTTGGCAGATTGATTTTCTGGGAGAAAGCTGGGTTGAAAAAAAATAAATGATCTATCTGTTTAAGATATACTCAGCCAAAGCACCAGGACAGCAGTCAGAAATATAATTGTCTGAATCAAAGACAAAAAAAAAATATTTCTTATTATGGGGGAGGGGGTGATTTTTCCTGCCTAGTAAAACAAGCACACTCCCTAGTGCTGGGAGATTCTTTATTCAAAATGTATTGTACTTCAAACAATATAAATACACACATACAATTGGTCAGATATACTCAACTAAGAACAAGCCTGCCATGGTATATAACAGACTCTGTAGGAATGGTATCCTACTCAGGATACAATAACTTAGCTCACAAATGCCATACACATTCCTGCCCAAATTGCAGACCAGAAATGAAGTGTCAGTTAATTAATTTCAGAATGAGAGAAGCAACTAAACCCAGAGAGGAAATGCCTGGCATTTTGGGGCTGGAATGTCATTTGGGCAGGATCAGTATAATGTGCTTCAGGATATTCCTTTGTGAATGACATTTGTGAACTAACAGAGACTGAACTCTTGGTAGTATAAACTCCTACAAAGCCTGCTATATTTTATATATACACGCACACACACACATATTATACACACACAACCTTTGAATATAGCATCTCCCATCAATGAAATAACCTTCATTTTACTCATTTGTCTTTCAAAAATAATATCCATCATCTAAGTTTGTTACCTTATTTCACTTATTTTTTTCAGAAATTTTAATCCTAAAAAGGATCAAGCTTTGTGTACAAACACAAATGAAAGAACACTCCTAAATCTCTCCATAGCATCAGTACTTCTGCAAGTTCCGTATACAATATGAGAGACAATCCAAAAGGCACTGAAGAGCAGGACCAGTCACTCAAAAGTCATTTGAATTGCAACATGTACATATGGGATAGTAAACCACAACAGAGCATGTTTATCATGGAAAACCAACTAAATAGATCAAAACAATTATGTTATATTTATCAAATAAAAAAAGCTTAAGATCAATCTGGATTTCTTTCAGAAACATGGCAAGACTGTTTTACTAAACAATTTCTTTGATAAAGGTATGCTACTGACGATGTATGAGATTGAAGAATAAATCATTTATTACATTATTTATAAAAAAAAGTTCACAGGTGGATGATGGATATTCATGGTTAAAGGAACACAATCAAAGAAGATTAACATTTAAATACATCTTTTTACGAGATAAATTCTCACCATCTTAAAAGTGTGAAGGTCCTCTTCTGCCTATATTCTAAACATTTTCTTTGCATCAGTGTATACCAGAAAATAAGAAATGGTACAAGAGCCAGAACAAGTAACAAATAAAACCGTATCATTATCAGATATTGGGTTAACACAAGAATAGCTCATGAACAAAATTAAGACTAACAAAGCACCGGGTCCTGATGGTATACATCCAAGAGATCTTCAGTAACTCAGTGCAGTGTTAGCAAGACCCTTCTTTTTACTCTTTAAATATTCTCTCTTCACAGGCTCAGTGCCACAAGATTGGCAAAAAGCCAATGTAGTGCCTTTATTTAAGAAGGGAAGTAAAACAGAACCTGAGAATTATAGAACTGTAAGTTTTTCCTCTGTAGTAGGAAAACTGCTATAAGGGATAATAATGAATTATATTCAGGATTACACCCCAGAAAATAAGATTATTAGCAGGAATCAACATGGTTTTATGAGAAAGATTGTACCAAACTAATCTTTTGAGCTTCTATGAAGAACTAAATATCAGCCTAGATCAGTGGTTCTCAACTCTGGTTCTCAGGACCTACTAACAGGCCAGGATTTGATGATTTCCTTGTTAGACCACAGGTGAGTTAATCAGTGTGAATGAGCCTCTGATCACCACACCTGTGCTCTAGCAGAGAAATCCCTAAGTCCTGGCCTGTTGGTGGGTCCCGAGGACTGGAGCTGAGAACCTCTGACCTAGATAATGGTAAAGCAGTAGATCTAGTAAATCTCGATTTTGCAGAGGCATTTGATACAGGGCCACACATAAGGCTGGAGTATAAAATATGGAAATTGGTGCTTAATGAATAACCTTAGCAATTGAATAGAAAACTGGGGAAGGATAGGGAACAGTGTATAAATGGAAAATTCTCCAGTACAGTTAAAGTTGAGAGTGGAGAACCTTGGGGTTAAGTACTTGGCCCATTGCTTTTTAATATGTTTTTAAATGACATGGAAATAGATATAGAAATCAAAATATCAATATTTGCAGATGGCACAAAAGTATGCAGGCTAACAAATTCAGAACAGAATATTTGTTCTCTACAGAGGGATTTGCATAAAATCCTGATCTGAATTTATTACCACGCATAAGTAGCATTTGGGAAGAAAATATCCCAAAGCTACTTATGAACTGAATGGAAACATTTTAGGGGACTCGTTGCTAGAGAAAGACCTAGGAATCCTTGTAAACTACACAAATGGAAACAGTGAACAGTGTCAAATTGAAGTAGCAAAAGCAAAGTCCTGCCTTTCATAAAAAGGGGTATTGAAGCAAGAGTGGATAACATTGCCATTGTACATATTTGGTAAGACCTTACCTCGAATATGCAGTGCAGTTTTGGGCACCAGTTCTGAAAAAGGATATACTAGAACTAGAGAGATATAACAAAGACCAACAAGATTAATTAAGGGAATGGAAGACTTGGCTTATGAGGAACTACTAGACAAACTTGGTTTATTAACTCTAGAGAAAAGACTACTAAAAGGAGATCTTATCACAATATACAAATATATTAGAGGTCAATATAAGGACCTTTCTGGGGAGCTTTTCATTCCAAGGTCTGATAAAATAAGCAGTGGCCACCCCTTGAGGAAAGGAGGTTTCAACTTCAGCAGAGGAAGGGTTAAAATGGATACATTTAATATACATTTAAAGGGATAGTAATGTTTCATAATAAAAGCAGATCCAATTAATCTTCATAGTATTTGGGCCACGGAGAGTGTTATTTCAGTACTGTCAGAGTTGTAGTTCAAAAATAATTGAATGATAAAGTATCCCCCTCCCACCCCTTTAACTGATGTAACACTGCTCAGCTCAGAGCAGCAGGGTGGTGTCCAAGTGGATTGCAGAGAGGGACAATCTTCAATTAACATATGGGGAAAACCTGTAAATGGGGGCAGGGGTTTCATTGTTCTCACAGTAAGAAGATTGTCCCTTGCTGTGAGCTGTATCAGATTCCACACCTGAGTTGAGGTGGCTTACAGTAGGTAAAAGGGGAGGGAGGGCATACTTAATCATTCAATTACTCTTGAAATACAACTCTGACAGTATTGAAATCACACTCTCCGTGGCTCAAATACTATGAAGATTAATTGGAGATGGTGTTTTTGTGAAACTTTACTATCCCTTTAAGATAATATTTGATACATTTCTTTCAAGAGGGAGTATATAGGGTTATACTGGAATATGAGGCAAAGGTTGAACTTGATGGATTTGTGTCTTTTTTCAACCTTATTTATTATATTACCTCCTTCAATAAAGTAAAGGGTTGTGATAGCAAATACCACACCAACACTTTCAATTGAACCATGTTAATGTGACTATATGGTCATTGCTATTGCTTTGCCCCATTACCTGATGAGTTTCAGGATTATATTACATATTGTCACTACGTGAGGGTTAAGAACCCACTTAGTCCTAGCACTAGTCCAGTAGCTAGAGTGCTTGCTAGTGAGCGAAGCTCAGGTGTGGTTATAGTTTGCCAGGTACTCCCTTGCTGCAGCAGAAGCTGGATAAAGGTGGTGGTCATGAAACCAGATTGTTCCTCCCCAGTTGAGCCAGGTAGCATTCAGGATGGGAGTACACTGGGGTCTGTGGAGAACCAGGGCTAAGGGAAACCTTCAGGAGCATGGAAAGGACTTGGAACAGGATCCGTAAGCTTGGTCTGAGGTTGCCTGGTCAAAAACAAACAAGTCAAGAAGCACCAAGTCAGAAGGCAGGGCCATAACCAGGGGAATAGCTGCAGTCAGGAACCAGGAGTCAGAAATTCAGAAGACAAAGTCATAGTGATGGATCGCTGGAGTGAAGAACCAGGAGACAGAAAAGCAGAAGACAAGCCATAGTCAGAGGTAGCAGGAGTCAGGAACCAGGTGTCAGCCACACAAAAGACAAGCCGTAGTCAAGGCTAGCCAGAGTCAGGAACTAAGAGTCAAACAGGAACAAAATAGAGAGAGGCAGAAGTCCAAAGATGGGTTAAACAATGATAAAGTGGCAGAAAAAAACACATGAAAACCCAGAAAACATAATTTATGCACAATCAAGTAACCTCTCATGTGGGAGTTAGAGAAAATGAATAAATAGAGAAAATTAATAAATAAATAACGAGTATAGATGAATGAACAGATGAATGATAATCAGGCAGCAATAAGCCAATGGGCCGCACTTCCAGCACCTAATATGTAGTCAGTGGTAAACAGCAACTGTATCTGCATTCACACAAGCCAAAAGTAACAAAGTTAGGGGCAAAAGACCACATATCATGAAACAAAGGGCAATAAGAAATTGCTGGGATGTGACAAACATATGGAGAAAACAAAGTGCTATGAGATGCACCAGAAACATAAAGGAGTTATCTTAACGCTTAAACAAGAAGTTATCTACAACAGCTGATAAGAGTTTATAGTACAAAAGTATCATGTCCATAAAAAAAAAATCAGAAAAAGGGGTGGCAGAGATTATTTATTCAGGGAGCAGGGCACCGAAAGGAGCAGGCACTCACATCCACAGTGGAGGTGCCAGCCAGTTATCATATCCAATCCATAGGGCATAATGCATAGGCATTCCAAGCCAAGGTTCTAGTGTCATGGTGTCGGACCATGTGTCTTATTATACACCAAGACCCATATCTTAAGGAGCTGGGCACTCTTAAAACAATACGGAGAAGCTCAACATCTCATTTAAAACCCTGGGGTGATAATATATCCAATATGCTCCACGTTTCAAATTTGAAGGTCAGCACCACAACTGGGCACTGGTCTGTGATCAATAATCATAGTTCTGAGTGCTGGCAATGGATGTTGAGACGCCAAAAAGTGCCTGAGAACTGGGCTGTCCACTCTTTTACTCTGAAGTGCATCCCAAATAGATGATTGATGATTGGCCATGCTTTCATGAAAAGTAGTCTCTCCCTACACCGCATAATAGAAGCCAAGAGGGCAAATGAGGATATAAATAACATTGCAAAACAAAATAGATCCTCCAAGGGAAAGATAGATAGATAGATAGATAGATAGATAGATAGATAGATAGACTGATTGAAACAAAGAAAATAATAGGAGAGCACTCCCAGTGTATGTCAATAAACAATGATGACCCTCAATAAATGAAGAATATTGAATAAATCAAGACAAATATTTAACAATGTAATCCCTAGATAAGCACATAATAATGGTAAAAAATGTGTACACAGAAAAAGTCCAAAAATAGTATGTAAGCAGTATCTGTATTCCTCTTATATACACTGTGGATGTTCAGTTACATGGGTATTATTGCATGTATCATGGGTTACATCTCCCGACTAATGTAGATAGTTGGAGATGATCCGGTTGAGAGTACTCCCATCTCTTGTCCAGTTATGCGATGATACCGGTGCCGATAGTGTCAGTAAATGTATGCAGGTTCTCAGGGTTATCCCTGCACTCAATGTGTTCCTGCTTGTTGGCAGTGCAGTGATATTGGAACACTGAAGAACTAAGAGCAGAAGGTGTTATCACTCCCTCTTGATGCAGGTATTTGAATGACCAGTGTATACCCTGACAAATAATACCTTGCTCAAGGGGCAAGGTGTAAATGGATAGTAATAATAGCATATATATACTACTCTGAGCCCAAAGGATGCTGATCTTAAAATTTTTCCATGTTTCGTACCTCTAGGGTACCTTCTCAGGGAAACATAAACTCAAACAGATCATCTCCAATTCTCTTAGTCAGATATTCACAATAATACCCATGTAACTGAACATCCACAGTGTATATACGAGGAATACACAGACTGCCTACATACTATTGTTGGACTCTTTTTTGGATCCAATTTCTGTGTACACAATTTTTTTTAACATTATTATTTTGTAGAAAAAAGCACATGCTTATTTAAGAATTACATTGTTAAATATTGTTCTTCATTTATTAAATATTTAAAATGTATTATAATATAGAAGGTCATTACTTGTTTATTGACATACACTGGAAGCACTCACCTATTATTTTCTTTTTTATAATTAACATTGTCAGATGTACATGTTAATTTGTGGTTGATCTTAATAGTCTTGTTGGTGTGGATGACATAAAATAGTACTATGAACTCAACATGCTATTGCATGTAGTAAATTTGCGCATTTGAAACAGGCACGTTTCTTCTGTGATTTACCATGCCAGTTGGTGCCTTTAGTCTTAGTAGTGTTAGCAACCCAGTCTGGTTGCATCAATATGTTCCACAGGGTCTATAACCCGTGTATGGTGGAGGGTAAATAGGAGCCAGTGGAAAAGAGAGTCCTGTTATGTCTAATGTATCTAGCCAAACATTCACATCCAGGAAGATAATTGGTCACAAACTGCTATGAGCATTAAGCTCAAACACAAGTTAACTTGTGATTCTGACTTATTTATAACCTCATTACTACCTGTGACCACTATTATGTAGGGGAGGGGAGGATGACCAATCATCAGTCAACTATTTGGGCTGCGCTTCAGAGTTAAAAAAAAAATAAAAAAAGACAAACTAGTTCCCAGTCACTTAATGGCATTTCAACATCCCTTGTCAGCACTCAGAATTATATTATTCTTGATCATGTACCACTGCCCAGTTGTGGTGGCAACCACTGAACTATGTTCTAGAGATGTGAAGTGTATTTGATGCATTATCTGGATGCCAGCACCCTCAGAAGTTTAAATGAAATGTTGAGCTTCTCTGCATTCTTTTAATGGTGCCCAGCTCATTAAGATATGGGTCTAGGTGTATAATAGGACACATGGTCCAGCACCATTATACCACTAATTTGTGTAATACCTTGGCTTGACCTTTCCAGGTCATGTCATATTACTTCCCTTCTGTGCATCTTCCACGATTAAGATATTAAGCTAGTAAGTTGGGCAGAAAAGTGGCTGATGAGGTGTAATGAGGATAAATGTAAGGTTATGCATCTGGGCTGTAGATACAAACATGCTACATATACACTTAATGGGTAAATACTTGGGGAACCATCTTAGAGACTTAAAAGGACTGATAGACAATAGACTTCACAGCAGTGTGCAGTGTCATTCAGTTGCTGCAAGAGCAAATAGGGTACTATCCTGCATAAAAAGGGGTATAGATGCATAGTATGCAAAAATAATTCTACCTTTATATAAATCCTTGGTTAGGCCTCATCTAGAATAAAGTTTTGGGCACCAGTTCTTAAAAATACATTATTTAACTGGAAAAGGCGCATAGGCGTGCAGCAAAACTGATAAACGGATTGGAGGATCTGAGTTATAAAGAGAGACTGACCAAATTGTTTGCTTACATTTGTAAGAAAGTCAAAATGGATCAAATAGGACTTATAACAGCGGTTTGTCTGTGGAGATATATATATATGTATGTAAAATGCATGGGTATAAATCTTTATTATGTCTTACAACAGTGGGAATTCTATTTGCTTAATTAAGAATTCAAGACAATTTCAGCTGTCCCAAACTGCAGGGGGGTTGCTTCAAAGGATGTTTACATTTCTTGAGTTAGGTGTTTGAGAACTCAAATGAAGGTCTCTTCTAGTTAAATGTGAAAGGAGTAAGGACAAGCCAAACTGTCTTGTCAACTAAACAAAGATTTCAGATAAGACACCAAATGCTCCTGTTTCTGGAGTCTTCCCTATCAATAATATCTCTTTGATGTCACCATGAAAGGCAAGTGGATGTGGTGAGGAAAGGTCAGTGGAGCTAACCAGTCTACACCAGACCTAAGTGATATGAAAATGGTATAAAGGAGCAGTATTTTTGGGGGTGGAAGGAGAACTTCAGGAGAACTTCAGGAGAACTGGAGGAGAGAAGAGGAGAACAGAATGAGAACGGCCTGAGTCCAGCAGTCCTGATTCCTGTCCAGATGTGAGCCCAGCAGATAAGAGACCAGAAACCAAGATTTGTGCAGGAGGGTGTGAGGAGATTTTCATCATATAATTTACTGGTATCCAATTCAATTCCATATTTTCCATACCTGTAATCTATGATATTATTCAATTCATGTATATACCACCCAAACTGTAACAGTATTTTGATTCTGTACATAATACAAACATTTTCAATATTATCCCTTATCTGTGTATGATCTTCGTCATTACCGCCCAAAAGAACAATTGTACCCTTAGTAAGAGGGGCTAGGTAGAATTTCTTACACATTAGAGAAGTTATATCTAAGAGGTAATATGATTACCATTTACAAACATATTTGAGGGCAATGCAAATAAATCACCAAGGAACGATTTACTCTATGAGCTAAGCAAAGAAAAAGAGTTCACCCATCAAGACAAGAGGAAAGTTGCTTTCAACTAAAACAAAAAGGCAAGGATTTTTTACAGTAAGAGCAGTAAAGTTGTGAAATTATTTGCTAGGGATGGGCACAAATTTCCGACTCAAACTGAAATGGCACTTTCTAGTTGGTGAAAAAATTTCCCATAAAAGGTGCCGATTTTCCCCACTTTTTTTGCCTAACTCATTCCATTGAAATCAATGGGAACACAGACGTTACACACAACACATAGTAACTATTATTTTATTTCCCAAATGCATAGTATAAAAGGGGCATGAGGGTGCATGTGTTGGTGGGGAGTGGGGAAAAATCAGTTGAACAGGGAATTTTTTTGGGGGGGGCGTTTACCGGGATTGGGGGACAGTTAATAAAAAATAATCCTAAATAAAATTTAAAAAAAAACATAAGACATGGTATAAAAGGGATGGGAGGAGGATGCCTGTGTTGGTGGGTGTAATGAATCATTTGAGCAAGGAATGTTTTTTGGGGGGAGGGTTCTTGACTGGTATTGTGGGGACAGTTAATAAAAAATAAAAATAAAATAAGAAATCTGTATTTAAAATGATAGATACAGGAACCCCCTGATGTAAGTTGCCACTAGGGTAGACTGATACTTGAACTGATAGAGTATTTTGTAGAGGATGATTTGTTATATTTGTTATTAGAGGCCCAAGCCCTGAGGAAACATTAATTTGTAGGACTTAGGCTTGTTAGAGGCAGAAGCACTGAGGAAACATTGTTTTGTAGGACTTAGGCTTTTTTAATTTTTTAATTTTTATTTCAAAGCACAAGCCCTGAGAAAAAAATAAAAATGCCCTACTGGCCTAGTGCCAGTAGGTCATGTTGGCCAATGGCCATTGGCCATTGTCAAATGTCTTCCTTAGTTACAATTGCTGTTCCTACTGCTGCTGCTGAGTTATTTAAGCAGCAGGATGATTAGGCAGCTGAAAGGGAATGGGATCAACAATAGCAGTAACATGGAAGATGGATGAATCCACTTGCCAAGATTGACTACAGTGATGCGCCTGAGGAAGTAGCAGCACAATAAGTAGCCACCAGTCTATGTGGCGAAAAGAAGTTGTTGGCCAATAATTCTTCTCCACCTGCTCCTCCTCCAAAATCATGGGTGTGTTGTTATTAGAATGTACATTTTTCGCTTGAGAGCAGGAACTGTGGCTTTCATCAGCAACCACAATGTGCACAGTGTGTGTGTGTGTGGTAAATAACATCTGGAGGTACAACTGTATCCAAACACCACGACACCCGAAACCATGTACTGCCACTGTCACTGTACCCCTTGTCCAGACACCGCTGAGGACACATGACAACTTGCTGACAGTTTAATAGTAATGATGATCCCTCCCTGCCAGAATCCTGGCATATTCTGCGGGATGGAATCTCCTCAGATGCTGCCTGATGACCTGGTATCGATTCTCCTCCACCACAATGGCATGTGTGGTCAGTGCATCTCACAGTGTGCAATGGGTGGACATGAACAGCCACATCCTAACATCAACAGACTGGCTGTCATTTGGCGGCAGAGGTAACGATGAACGAGGTGGATTGGCAGAAGATGTAGTTACTAGTGATGATCGAGCACCCCAATGCTCGGGTGTTCGGGTGCTCTGACCGAGCGCCCCCGGAGGCTCGAGTGCTCGGCCGAGCACCCGAGCCCCATTGAAGTCAATGGGAGGACTCGAGCATTACACCAGGCACCCCCTGCTCTGATGAGGGGAGGGTGCCTGGTCCATAGGAAAAGGGCAGAAAATGATGGAAACACCACAGAAATGGTTCAGGGACAGCATAGGGAGGATGTCTGGATGCATCTTGGACTCCAACGTCGCTGCTGGGAACGATGTTTCGCCCGTAGTACGCCATTTTTACAGACTGACCGTAAAACACACAAAAAGGAAGATAAAAACGACTTTAGGCGAAAAATTGTTACCAAACAGTATTTGCTGTATATTTACTTGTATATCATCTGCAAATTCTGCAAAAAATGTCATCGATTTTTCAGAACTGGGCCATGATTAAGAGGGAAACGTGCGCAGAGGCAAATTCTGCAAAAAATGTCCTCGATTTTTCGGAACTGGGGCCATGATTAAGAGGGAAACGTGCGCAGAGGCAAATTCTCCCAAAAATTTCCTCGATTTTTCTGAACTGGGGCCATGATTAAGAGGGAAACGTGCGCTGAGCCGACCATCTAAAACATTATGGGTGAGGGTCTGCTGCGGAGCTGACCATCCTAAACATTATATGCGAAGGCCCGCTAGTGAGCTGACGCTATAAAACATTATATGAGAGGGCCCGCTAGAGAGCTGACCCAATAAAACATTATATGAGAAGGCCCGCTGGTGAGCTGACCTATACAAAAATTGTCAAACAGCGCCCGCTGGTGAGCTGGCCCTATATAAAAATTATATCACAGGGCCCGCTGGTGAGCTGGCCCTATATAAAAATTATATCCCAGGGTATATGGAAGAGAGTCAACCATATACCAATTTTTTGGGTGGAAGGGGTGAATGGGAATACAGAGTATTCCCATCATTGTAAATAACATATATAAAGTGACTTTATGTTCACCCTGGGCTTTCCTCCAGTGGAGTGGAGAAGTCAGGGGAAATCCAGGCCTTGTTCATTTTTATAAGTGTCAACCTATCAGCATTTTCGGTGGAAAGGCGGATACGCTTATCTGTTATGATGCCACCAGCAGCACTAAATACCCGCTCAGACAGAACGCTGGCGGCAGGGCAGGCCAGCACCTCCAAGGCGTAGAGTGCCAGTTCATACCACGTGTCCAGCTTGGACACCCAGTAGTTGTAAGGCACAGAGGGATCATTGAGGACGCTGACACGGTCTGCTACGTACTCCTTCACCATCTTCCAAAACTTTTCCCTCCTTGTGACACTAGGCTGCGCATCAGGGTGAGGGTGCTGGCGGGGTGTCATGAAGGTGTCCCACGCCTTGGAGAGTGTTGCCCTGCCTTTGTCGGAACTGCTGTGTGCTCCCCTTTTCTCCCCTTCTCGGTTGGCCAAGGTAGCACGTACTCTGCTGCCAGCGTTGTCAGATGGAAAATTTTGGAGCAATTTTTCGACAAGAACCTTCTGGTATTGCACCATTTTGCTTGTCCTCTCCACCGGAGGAATGAGAGATGAGAAATTCTCTTTGTAGCGGGGGTCCAGAAGGGTGAACACCCAGTAATCCGTGTTGTCTAAAATGCGTATAACGCGTGGGTCACGGGAAAGGCAGCCTAACATAAAGTCAGCCATGTGTGCCAGAGTACCAACAGGCAAGATTTCGCTGTCCTCACCAGGAGGATGACTCTCAATCTCCTCATCCTCTTCCTCCTCTTCTGCCCACCCACGTTGAAGAGATGGAACTAAAGTTCCATGGCTACCCTCTGTAGCGGAGGCAACCGTGTCTTCCTCCTCCTCCTCCTCCGCCTCCTCCAATTGTCGCTGAGAAGACGAAGTGAGGGTGCTCTGGCTATCACCTTGTGTAAGCTCTTCCTCCCCCATTTCCACCTCTTCCACATGCAAAGCGTCGGTTTTAATTGTGAGCAGCGAGCGTTTCAGTAGACACAGAAGTGGGATGGTTACACTGATAATAGCGTTATCGCCGCTCACCATCTGTGTCGATTCCTCAAAATTGCGTAAAACCTCACAGAGGTCTGACATCCATTCCCACTCCTCACTTCTGATTACAGGAAGTTGAACGGAGAGGCGACGACCGTGTAACAGCTGGTACTCCACTACTGCCCTCTGCTGCTCACAAAGCCGGGCCAACATGTGGAAGGTGGAGTTCCAGCGCATGCTCACGTCACACAGCAGCCGGTGAGCTGGCAATTGTAAGTGCTGCTGCAGCTTCAACAGGCCGGCTGAAGCTGTAGATGACTTACGGAAATGTGCACACACGCGGCGCACCTTGGTCAAGAGATCATGCAAATTGGGGTAGGTTTTTAGAAATCGCTGAACCACTAAATTAAATACATGCGCTAGGCATGGTACGTGTGTGAGCTTGCCGAGCTCCAAAGCCGCCACCAAGTTACGCCCATTATCACACACAACCATGCCTGGTTGCAGGTTGAGTGGCGAGAGCCATTGCTCGGTCTGGTGACTAATCCCCTGCAACAGCTCTGAGGCCGTGTGCTGTTTGTCCCCAAGGCAGATCAGCTTCAGCACGGCCTGTTGACGCTTCCCCACTGCAGTGCTACACTGCTTCCAGCTACCGGCTGATGGGTGAGTGGCGCTGCGCGCAGAGAATTCGGAGGTGGAAACGGAGGAGGAGGAGCCAATAACGTAGGTGCTGGCGGAAACCCTGATGGAGGTAGGGCCCGCAATCCTCGGCGTGGGTAGCACCTGTGCCATCCCAGGGTCCGAGTCGCTCCCAGCCTCCACGACATTCACCCAGTGTGCCGTCAGGGAAATGTAGCGTCCCTGGCCACAAGCACTTGTCCATGTGTCAGTCGTTAAGTGGACCTTCCCAGTAACTGCGTTGGTCAGGGCACAGGTGATGTTACGGGACACATGGTGGTGTAAGGCGGGGACGGCACACCGGGAAAAGTAGTGGCGGCTGGGGACTGCGTACCGAGGGACAGCTGCTGCCATCAGGCTGCGGAAGGACTCAGTCTCCACAAGCCTAAATGGCAGCATTTCGATGGCCAGTAATTTGGAAAGGTGTGAGGTTAGTGCTATGGCCTGTGGGTGGGTGGCTGGGTATTTTTGCTTGCGCTCAAATGCCTGGGGTAACGACATTTGGACGCTGCGCTGGGACAGGGAAGTGGATGTGGTCGCTGATGGTGCTTCAGATGGTACAGGTGCAGGGCGGGAGGTATGCGGGCCTGCGCCTTCGACAGGCGATTGGCCGGCACCGAAAACAGGGGAAGAGGAGGCAGTGGTGTGGCCTGCAGACACAGATTGGCGATCCGGGCGTTCCTCCCACTTATTACGGTGCTTGGATGCCATGTGTCGGATCATGCTGGTGGTGGTGAGGTTTCTAGTGTTCATGCCTCGGCTCATTCTGGTGTGGCACAGGTTGCAAACTACAATTCTTTTGTCGTCCGCACTTTCCTTAAAAAAACGCCATACCGCGGAACACCTACCCCTTGGCAAGGGAGATTTACGCAAGGGGGTGCTCCGTGGAACATTTGCGGGCCGGTTTGGTGCGGTCCGCCTTCTTTCTGTAGCCACACCACTGCCTCTTCCAGCCTGTTGCGGTGCTGCAGATGGCTCACCCTCAGGACTGCTGTCATCGCTCGGCTCTCCACCTTCCCAGGTGGGGTCAGTCACCTCATCGTCCACCAAGTCCTCCTCCACTTCCTCACTCTGATCATCCTCCTCATTTCTTGATCCCACCACATACTCAGTCATTGACAACTGTATATCATCCTCCTCATCAAGGTCTTGAGACAGTAAAAGTGGTTGATTTGATGGCAACTGTGTCTCATCATCATCATCATCCACTTCCTTTGACCTTAAATGCCGTTCCCCTCTGTCATCTTCTTGTGATTGGGTACCCTCTAGAGGTTGTGAATCAGGGCACAAGATTTCATGTTCCTCTGCAAGAGTGCTTGGAGAGAGGTTCAAATTAAGGATTGGTGATGAGACGAGCTCCTCACTATATCCCAGTGTGGGATCACTTCTTTGACCAGACCCTCTATGGTGGGAGGAAGGATGATCAGGGTGAGGATTATGTTGACCAGACTCTTGGCTACTGAGAGTGGACTTGGTGGAAGACAGGGTGGTGCTTAACCGACTGGAAGCAGTATCACCTGAAATCCAACCGACCACCTGTTCGCAGTGGTCTGACCTTGAGAGTGATGTCCTGCGACGCCCTGTAAACTGAGACATGAAGCTAGGTATGGTGGATGTCTTTCTTTCTTGTGCTCTGGCACCAGGCACAGTTTCTACGCGTCCTGACCCGCGCCCTGAACTATCAGGATCACGTCCACTTCCCCGTCCCTTTTTACCCGCCTTCTTCATATTACACGGAATATGTGCTGCAAATCTGCAACTTTGCACACTAAACAGAATGTGCTGCTTATCTGCGGCTAGGCACAGTGAACAGAATATGTGACTTTTATTTTTAACACTTTGCACACTAAACAGAATGTGCTGATAATCTGCAACTTTGCACACTAAACAGAATATGCTGCTTATCTGCGGCTAGGCACAGTAAACAGAATATGTGACTTTTATTTTTAACACTTTGCACACTAAACAGAATGTGCTGATAATCTGCAACTTTGCACACTAAACAGAATATGCTGCTTATCTGCGGCTAGGCACAGTGAATGGAATATGTGACTTTTAGTTTTTACACTTTGCACACTAAACTGAATGTGCTGATAATCTGCAACTTTGCACACTAAACAGAATATGCTGCTTATCTGCGGCTAGGCACAGTGAACAGAATATGTGACTTTTATTTTTAACACTTTGCACACTAAACAGAATGTGCTGATAATCTGCAACTTTGCACACTAAACAGAATATGCTGCTTATCTGCGGCTAGGCACAGTGAATGGAATATGTGACTTTTAGTTTTTACACTTTGCACACTAAACAGAATGTTCTGCTAATCTGCAACTTTGCACACTAAACAGAATGTGCTGCTTATCTGCGGCTAGGATCAGTGAACGGAATAAGTGATTTTTATTTTTTACACTTTGCACACTAAACAGAATGTGCTGATAATCTGCAACTTTGCACACTAAACAGAATATGCTGCTTATCTGCGGCTAGGCACAGTGAATGGAATATGTGACTTTTAGTTTTTACACTTTGCACACTAAACAGAATGTTCTGCTAATCTGCAACTTTGCACACTAAACAGAATGTGCTGCTTATCTGCGGCTAGGATCAGTGAACGGAATAAGTGACTTTTATTTTTTACACTTTGCACACTAAACAGAATGTGCTGATAATCTGCAACTTTGCACACTAAAAAGAATATGCTGCTTATCTGCGGCTAGGCACAGTGAATGGAATATGTGACTTTTAGTTTTTACACTTTGCACACTAAACTGAATGTGCTGATAATCTGCAACTTTGCACACTAAACAGAATGTGCTGCTTATCTGCGGCTAGGCACAGTGAACGGAATAAGTGACTTTTATTTTTTACACTTTGCACACTAAACTGAATGTGCTGATAATCTGCAACTTTGCACACTAAACAGAATATGCTGCTTATCTGCGGCTAGGCACAGTGAATGGAATATGTGACTTTTATTTTTTACACTTTGCACACTAAACAGAATGTTCTGCTAATCTGCAACTTTGCACACTAAACAGAATGTGCTGCTTATCTGCGGCTAGGATCAGTGAACGGAATAAGTGACTTTTATTTTTTACACTTTGCACACTAAACAGAATGTGCTGCTAATCTCCAACTTTGCACACTAAACAGAATGTGCTGCTAATCTGAAACTTTGCACACTAAACAGAATGTGCTGCTAATCTGCAGCTAGGCACAGTGAACGGAATATGTGACGTTTTTTTTTTAAACTCTGCCCCCCAAAACATAATATATCTGCTGCCCCCACACACAGTAGTCCTAAAAAGGACTTTTGGGTCTTTTTTTTGTTCAAACGCGCTTTTTTTCTGCCTACACTGACTTTCCCTTCCTATCCTCATCTCTCCCTGGCTAAGACTGAGCCGAACTCGCTGGTCAGGTGCTATACAGCACCCGATCACGGGTTCTGGCCAGCCAATCAGTGTAATGCCAGCAGCCAACATGGCTGCTGGCATTACACTGATGTCAGAGCCTCCCCGCACGTTTATTGGCTGCGCAGCAGCTGCGAAACGTGCGGGGAGGAGACCCGAACATGGCGGGCGAGCACATGCGGTACTCGTACGAGTACCGCCATGTGCCGAGCAGAGCGATGCTCGAGCCGAACCGAGCTTCGGCCGAGCATGCTCGCTCATCACTAGTAGTTACCCTGGAAGGTGATGGTGAGCTAGTTGTTTCACTCGTCATGGAACGTCCAGTCTCTGCCTGGGTTGTTCAATTCCTCCTCCTCTTTGATGTCCACCTCGCCTCTTGTTGCCTTGCTAGAAAGTCAGGAACAGCAAAAGCGGTGCTTGATTTCTGTGGTGGGTGTTTGGCTTTAACATGTTTGATATAAATGTCATGTTGTCTGTGTTTCATGTGTAATATCAGAGCGCTTTTGCCAAAGTGTGTTCCCTCCTTTCCTCTTCTCAATGACTTGTCACAAATTGTGCACAGTGCAGTTGCTGATGACTGCACTGTGCCTGCCCCAACAGAAAAATAGTCCCGCACTCATGATGACTTCAGGGGGAAGGGAACAGATGGAAAAGAATGGCCTCTTTCTTCTTGTCCTCCACATTCCCCTTCATTGTCTGTGGCAGCAGATAATGTTGCTGCTGTTGCTGCTATTGTCACAGATTCAGCAATGCAACTAGGACCAGGAGTATTGCTGGCACTGGCAAGTTGACCTGTCCTAGTCCCGCATCACTTGTTGACCCCATTCCCACTGTGTCCATGGTGGTCTGTGGCACACTAGCTTGCTCCTCAGCATCCTGCTGCCCTTGCAACTCAGCATCAGAAGGAATTAGAGCAGTTGCAAATTCCTCGAATTCCAAAATCTCACTACTAGTGGTGATGGTAATGCCCATCCTCACCCCTGTCTCCCATTCCTTCTCTGTTTCTGCTAAAAAGGCCATCAATGTCTTTTCCACCCCACCTTCTCCAGCATCATCATCACCACCCCCACTAGTCCCCAAGTGCTGCTGCTCTATTCCAGACATCTCAATGCTGCTTGGAGGAGGTGAGGAGCAATGTGACAGAGGATCCTCTAATATCACACTTGGCATTTCCTTTTGACCTCAAGAAGAATGTATACTAGCACTAGCAGCAGTAGCAGCAAGCACAGGCAGCTGATCTGTGCTCCTGCTGGAGGTGGTGGTGGTATTAATGCTGAGCCCGATCTCCTCCCCCAGCATCAGTTCTGGCCTCTTCAGGATCATGTTCCACCTGGACATTGTAGTGAAGGGAAGGTGAGGAGGACTCCCAGAGCCAGAGGAATGGTGTGAGCTCCCTTGATTGCTAGTCTGGACGCTCTCAAATGTTTCCCTTATCACTTCAACTGCTTCACCATTGCTGCTGCTACTACTAACACCAGCCATATCAAGTTCAGATGCAGAGTCTTCCTCCTCAGTTTCCCAGTTACTAGTAATATGAGGATATTGTTGATTACTCCCTCCTTCACTCCTAATGCTAACAAGCTGCTGTACCTTAGTAGCAGTAGTACTAGCACTGGCAGGACTGCTTGGGAATGGCAAGTGTGATTTAGGGTCCCTTGCTGTCATATTTGGCATCATTTTCTCCTTCCCCCTGAGTACTACAAGAAACATACATATGTATGGGGGGGGTCCAAGTCATCTGCCATCATTTTACTCGGAAGTTCTCAACTTCATATACAGAGAGTTTTCTCTCCACATAGGACATTTTAGTCCACTCTTGCTTTTGTATATCTTGGATTTTTATTTTTATTTTTCATACTTTATCTTTATTTATATTATAGTACTATATCTCCCAAGAGTACATGTCTTTTATCTATATTTTTATTCAAATTCTGTTTTTCACCTAATAAAATCACTACACTTAGATTTTATTGCGCTGTCTCGCCCCTCCCTATTTTTGTTCTCTTTTATGCATGACGATCATCCTCGGGAGATTGAACTGCAACATTCATTGAGACAAGCAGCAAAGGAAAATATGCCCTAAGAACTGATTGATAGGGACAGTACACAATAGCACACATGTTTTACAAGGACCAACAGTCTGTGTTATTATTGTAATTTATATGTTGTTAAAACTATAATCGTTCTTTGTACTCATTCTCTGATCCTTTTTGGTAGGTTTAAGGTCAGGTAGCGCTGTATATACTACCCCATAAAGTATTTGTGGCAGCAGGTACAGCAATGGTGGCACTGGCAGCAGGGGCTGCACATCTTGCAGCAGGCAAAGGCAGCTGACCTGTCCTGTTCTCACTAGTACTACCCTTTTCTCCCTCCCTTCCCATTAAATTCCCCCAAGATCCCTCGGGGTGATTTAGGGGGACTGGACAGCATTGTTACTTCCTCCTCCTCAGACTCAGTGGACACATAATACGGGTCCTTCCAGTTCCTCCTTTTGATGTTCATAGTGATAGCAGTCACCATGAGCCTCTCCTGCCTCAATTTTGCCAAAATATCACAGCAGAACAGCACAGCACGTCTATCTCACTCTGTAGCTGCTTCTATTGAGTCTGCCTTCCACAAATACTGCACATTTTTATAGCTGAAAAGCGAAAACAATGTAAATCAATGGGCAGAAACTTTCTAGCCATTGAAAAAAATGGCAAAAAACTTTGGCCAGTGGGCCAAAAAAGTGCACAACATGGTTTTCGTGGCATTTCTCACAGGATGACAGCAACAACTTTCACCCTTCCCTATTATTTGCCTCATGATGCTGTGTTTGCAGATACTGTAACAGCTTTGAGAAAAGTAATGGATACCTTTCTAGCACAGAACGCTGAGAATTGACTTGCATTGTATTCCTGTTTGCTTGGGTGTTCGGGCCATTGGGTTAGTTCTGGTGGTTAGTCTTGAGGAATCCTTTTCTTTGATGTTTCTGGCGCCTCACACAGCACTTTGTTTTATACAAATGTTTGTCACTTTTCAAGTATGTATTGCCTTTTGCAATGTATGTGGTCACTTTGCCCATTTTGATTTGGCTGCTTGCACATAAAAGAGCTGTGTGCCACTAGCCAGAACTGACTTCAAATTAAGTGCTCGCAGTGCAGGCAAGTGGCATAATAATGTATTTGAGTCTGAATGATCAATAGTAGACAGGTTGTGTATAACAGTGTTTCACCGCATGTAAAATTAACACTAATGCATTTTGTATACGCTTATTTTAATTACACCATAGATATCAGCCTACTCCTTTCTTTCCTACCCAAATGAACCTATTCCAACTAAAACAGTGGTTCTCAACTCCTGTCCCCAGGACCCACTAACAGGCCAGGACTTAGGGATTTCTCTGCTAGAGCACAGGTGTGGTGATCAGAGGCTCATTCACATTGATTAACTCACCTGTGCACTGACAAGGAAATCAAATCCTGGCCTGTTAGTGGGTCCTGAGAACCACTGAATTAAAGAATGTTATTCAGATCTTCTCTGTTTGATATTGATGCAACTGATTTTCCTGCAATCCTATTTGTTAAAACAATGCACCTCCCTTGCACAAAATACCTGCTATATAGAACATGGTTTTAGCATTATATTATATGAAATTGAACAAAACGATGTGCTCTTCTCTACACAAGAAGACTACAAAACAAGGTGGAACAAGTTGTCACACCTTTTGTAATCTTCTTGTGTAGAGGATTGAGGATGTGTCCTCAGTTTTGTTTCACTTCCATGTACCATTGGAGTCCAGTCACATGCCAAAAATGTCAATCCAATGTTCT
Source organism: Rhinophrynus dorsalis (assembly GCA_037306005.1). NCBI lineage: Eukaryota > Metazoa > Chordata > Amphibia > Anura > Rhinophrynidae > Rhinophrynus > Rhinophrynus dorsalis. Next base: position 134,342,027 of record CM074723.1, on the reverse strand, counting down.
ATACAAGAGAAAAATAAGACCCATTGGGGGAGATTCACTAAGCAGTGATAAAGGCATTAAAGTGGTGATGATTTTTCCAGTATATCACTTCTCCAGTTCCTGTGTTAGTGCATAGGCTCTATAGAATAAGATCTCCAAAGTTGATGTCTTATTGTGTAGGCTCCAAAGAATAACATAGGAATTGTAGAAGTGAAACTGGAGAAGTCATCTCCACTTTACCACTTAGTGAATCTCCCCTATTAACATAACTGGGAACTCTCTGGATTTGCCCCAGAGACTCTGGTTTTGAGAGTGCATTACCAGGTCTCCAAGGCAGATGCTGATTCTCCAGATGTGGGTCTCTCGCTTTAAAACTTTGCTCACTTCTGCTCCTTCCCACACAGTTCCTCCTACTTTTCCTCTTTCCCTACCCAGATCCTCCCACTTCCCACCCACTTGTGTGATGCCCCCAAAAGCCCCGCCGCCTTGTTGTCATGATTTGCAGCAATTATACTCCCCATCAGCATCAGAGGAATCCCCTCAAGGGACCAAAAGGATGAAAGTTCCCAGTTATGCCCATTAAATGTGTTTTGGCATTTAATGGGCCTCTTCATTGAGGTGTACAACATTCCCTCTAGGCACAAACATCAAGGACCCAAGCCTGGAAAACCATTATGTTTAGGGAGACTACAAGATAAAGTGTGACAAGCACACACCTCCCAAGAGTGATAAGTTTTATTTTTGGGGATGGCGCTGCAGAGGAGCTGCTGAAACATACAATCAGGTGGGGTATGTGCTAAAGCATGATAAATGGTGATAAAGTGTATATGACTTCTCCAGTTCCTATATTATTCTATGGAGACAGCGCACTAAGGTTTCTCCTGCTTTGGAGATCTTGATGCATAGGCTCTGTAGAATATAGGAACTGGAGAAGTGATATCACTTGAAGTCATCTACACGTTATCACTAGTGATGAGCGAGCATGCTCGGCCGAAGCTCGGTTCGGCTCGAGCATCGCTCTGCTCGGCACATGGCGGTACTCGTACGAGTACCGCATGTGCTCGCCCGCCATGTTCGGGTCTCCTCCCCGCACGTTTCGCGGCTGCTGCGCAGCCAATAAACGTGCAGGGAGGCTCTGACATCAGTGTAATGCCAGCAGCCATGTTGGCTGCTGGCATTACACTGATTGGCTGGCCAGAACCCGTGATCGGGTGCTGTATAGCACCTGACCAGCGAGTTCGGCTCAGTCTTGGCCAGGGAGAGATGAAGATAGGAAGGGAAAGTCAGTGTAGGCAGAAAAAAAGTGCGTTTGAACAACAAAAAGACCCAAAAGTCCTTTTTAGGACTATTGTGTGTGGGGGCAGCAGATATATTTTGTTTTGGGGGGCAGAGTTTAAAAAAAAAACGTCACATATTCCGTTCACTGTGCCTAGCCGCAGATTAGCAGCACATTCTGTTTAGTGTGCAAAGTTGGAGATTAGCAGCACATTCTTTTTAGTGTGCAAAGTTGCAGATTAGCAGCACATTCTTTTTAGTGTGCAAAGTTGCAGATTAGCAGCACATTCTTTTCAGTGTGCAAAGTTGCAGATTAGCAGCACATTCTTTTCAGTGTGCAAAGTTGCAGATTAGCAGCACATTCTGTTTAGTGTGCAAAGTTGCAGATTAGCAGCACATTCTGTTTAGTGTGCAAAGTTGCAGATTAGCAGCACATTCTGTTCAGTGTGCAAAGTTGCAGATTAGCAGCACATTCTTTTTAGTGTGCAAAGTTGCAGATTAGCAGCACATTCTGTTTAGTGTGCAAAGTTGCAGATTAGCAGCACATTCTTTTCAGTGTGCAAAGTTGCAGATTAGCAGCACATTCTGTTTAGTGTGCAAAGTTGCAGATTAGCAGCACATTCTGTTCAGTGTGCAAAGTTGCAGATTAGCAGCACATTCTGTTCAGTGTGCAAAGTTGCAGATTAGCAGCACATTCTGTTTAGTGTGCAAAGTTGCAGATTAGCAGCACATTCTGTTCAGTGTGCAAAGTGTAAAAAATAAAAGTCACATATTCCATTCACTGTGCCTAGCCGCAGATAAGCAGCACATTCAGTTTAGTGTGCAAAGTTGCAGATTAGCAGAACATTCTGTTTAGTGTGCAAAGTGTAAAAGATAAAAGTCACATATTCCATTCACTGTGTCTAGCCGCAGATAAGCAGCACATTCTGTTTAGTGTGCAAAGTTGCAGATTAGCAGAACATTCTGTTTAGTGTGCAAAGTGTAAAAAATAAAAGTCACATATTCCATTCACTGTGTCTAGCCGCAGATAAGCAGCACATTCTGTTTAGTGTGCAAAGTTGCAGATTAGCAGAACATTCTGTTTAGTGTGCAAAGTGTAAAAAATAAAAGTCACATATTCCATTCACTGTGTCTAGCCGCAGATAAGCAGCACATTCTGTTTAGTGTGCAAAGTTGCAGATTAGCAGAACATTCTGTTTAGTGTGCAAAGTGTAAAAAATAAAAGTCACATATTCCATTCACTGTGCCTAGCCGCAGATAAGCAGCACATTCTGTTTAGTGTGCAAAGTGTAAAAAATAAAAGTCACATATTCCATTCACTGTGTCTAGCCGCAGATAAGCAGCACATTCTGTTTAGTGTGCAAAGTTGCAGATTTGCAGCACATTTTCCGTGTAATATGAAGAAGGCGGGTAAAAAGGGACAGGGAAGTGGATGTGATCCTGATAGTTCAGGGCGCGGGTCAGGACGCGTAGAAACTGTGCCTGGTGCCAGAGCACAAGAAAAAGACATCCACCATACCTAGCTTCATGTCTCAGTTTACAGGGCGTCGCAGGACATCACTCTCGAGGTCAGACCACTGCGAACAGGTGGTCGGTTGGATTTCAGCTGATACTGCTTCCAGTCGGTTAAGCACCACCCTGTCTTCCACCAAGTCCACTCTCAGTAGCCAAGAGTCTGGTCAACATAATCCTCACCCTGATCATCCTTCCTCCCACCATAGAGGGTCTGGTCAAAGAAGTGATCCCACACTGGGATATAGTGAGGAGCTCGTCTCATCACCAATCCTTCATTTGAACCTCTCTCCAAGCACGCTTGCAGAGGAACATGAAATCTTGTGCCCTGATTCACAACCTCTAGAGGGTACCCAATCACAAGAAGATGACAGAGGTGAACGGCATTTAAGGTCAAAGGAAGTGGATGATGATGATGATGAGACACAGTTGCCATCAAATCAACCACTATTACTGTCTCAAGACCTTGATGAGGAGGATGATATACAGTTGTCAATGACTGAGTATGTGGTGGGATCAAGAAATGAGGAGGATGATCAGAGTGAGGAAGTGGAGGAGGACTTGGTGGACGATGAGGTGACTGACCCCACCTGGGAAGGTGGAGAGCCGAGCGATGACAGCAGTCCTGAGGGTGAGCCATCTGCAGCACCGCAACAGGCTGGAAGAGGCAGTGATGTGGCTACAGAAAGAAGGCGGACCGCACCAAACTGGCCCGCAAATGTTCCACGGAGCACCCCCTTGCGTAAATCTCCCTTGCCAAGGACTAGGTGTTCCGCGGTATGGCATTTTTTTAAGGAAAGTGCGGACGACAAAAAAATTGTAGTTTGCAACCTGTGCCACACCAGAATGAGCCGAGGCATGAACACTAGAAACCTCACCGCCACCAGCATGATCCGACACATGGCATCCAAGCACCGTAATAAGTGGGAGGAACGCCCGGATCGCCAATCTGTGTCTGCAGGCCACACCACTGCCTCCTCTTCCCCTGTTTTCGGTGCCGGCCAATCGCCTGTCGAAGGCGCAGGCCCGCATACCTCCCGCCCTGCACCTGTACCATCTGAAGCACCATCAGCGACCACATCCACTTCCCTGTCCCAGCGCAGCGTCCAAATGTCGTTACCCCAGGCATTTGAGCGCAAGCGAAAATACCCAGCCACCCACCCACAGGCCATAGCACTAACCTCACACCTTTCCAAATTACTGGCCATCGAAATGCTGCCATTTAGGCTTGTGGAGACTGAGTCCTTCCGCAGCCTGATGGCAGCAGCTGTCCCTCGGTACGCAGTCCCCAGCCGCCACTACTTTTCCCGGTGTGCCGTCCCCGCCTTACACCACCATGTGTCCCGTAACATCACCCGTGCCCTGACCAACGCAGTTACTGGGAAGGTCCACTTAACGACTGACACATGGACAAGTGCTTGTGGCCAGGGACGCTACATTTCCCTGACAGCAGACTGGGTGAATGTCGTGGAGGCTGGGAGCGACTCGGACCCTGGGATGGCACAGGTGCTACCCACGCCGAGGATTGCGGGCCCTACCTCCATCAGGGTTTCCGCCAGCACCTACGTTATTGGCTCCTCCTCCTCCGAATTCTCTGCGCGCAGCGCCACTCACCCATCAGCCGGTAGCTGGAAGCAGTGTAGCACTGCAGTGGGGAAGCGTCAACAGGCCGTGCTGAAGCTGATCTGCCTTGGGGACAAACAGCACACGGCCTCAGAGCTGTTGCAGGGGATTAGTCACCAGACCGAGCAGTGGCTCTCGCCACTCAACCTGCAACCAGGCATGGTTGTGTGTGATAATGGGCGTAACTTGGTGGCGGCTTTGGAGCTCGGCAAGCTCACACACGTACCATGCCTAGCGCATGTATTTAATTTAGTGGTTCAGCGATTTCTAAAAACCTACCCCAATTTGCATGATCTCTTGACCAAGGTGCGCCGCGTGTGTGCACATTTCCGTAAGTCATCTACAGCTTCAGCCGGCCTGTTGAAGCTGCAGCAGCGCTTACAATTGCCAGCTCACCGGCTGCTGTGTGACGTGAGCACGCGCTGGAACTCCACCTTCCACATGTTGGCCCGGCTTTGTGAGCAGCAGAGGGCAGTAGTGGAGTACCAGCTGTTACACGGTCGTCGCCTCTCCGTTCAACTTCCTCTAATCAGAAGTGAGGAGTGGGAATGGATGTCAGACCTCTGTGAGGTTTTACGCAATTTTGAGGAATCGACACAGATGGTGAGCGGCGATAACGCTATTATCAGTGTAACCATCCCACTTCTGTGTCTACTGAAACGCTCGCTGCTCACAATTAAAACCGACGCTTTGCATGTGGAAGAGGTGGAAATGGGGGAGGAAGAGCTTACACAAGGTGATAGCCAGAGCACCCTCACTTCGTCTTCTCAGCGACAATTGGAGGAGGCGGAGGAGGAGGAGGAGGAGGAAGACACGGTTGCCTCCGCTACAGAGGGTAGCCATGGAACTTTATTTCCATCTCTTCAGCGTGGGTGGGCAGAAGAGGAAGAAGAGGATGAGGAGATTGAGAGTCATCCTCCTGGTGAGGACAGCGAAATCTTGCCTGTTGGTACTCTGGCACACATGGCTGACTTTATGTTAGGCTGCCTTTCCCGTGACCCACGCGTTATACGCATTTTAGACAACACGGATTACTGGGTGTTCACCCTTCTGGACCCCCGCTACAAAGAGAATTTCTCATCTCTCATTCCTCCGGTGGAGAGGACAAGCAAAATGGTGCAATACCAGAAGGTTCTTGTCGAAAAATTGCTCCAAAATTTTCCATCTGACAACGCTGGCGGCAGAGTACGTGCTACCTTGGCCAACCGAGAAGGGGAGAAAAGGGGAGCACACAGCAGTTCCGACAAAGGCAGGGCAACACTCTCCAAGGCGTGGGACACCTTCATGACACCCCGCCAGCACCCTCACCCTGATGCGCAGCCTAGTGTCACAAGGAGGGAAAAGTTTTGGAAGATGGTGAAGGAGTACGTAGCAGACCGTGTCAGCGTCCTCAATGATCCCTCTGTGCCTTACAACTACTGGGTGTCCAAGCTGGACACGTGGTATGAACTGGCACTCTACGCCTTGGAGGTGCTGGCCTGCCCTGCCGCCAGCGTTCTGTCTGAGCGGGTATTTAGTGCTGCTGGTGGCATCATAACAGATAAGCGTATCCGCCTTTCCACCGAAAATGCTGATAGGTTGACACTTATAAAAATGAACAAGGCTTGGATTTCCCCTGACTTCTCCACTCCACTGGAGGAAAGCCCCGGGGGAACATAAAGTCACTTTATATATGTTATTTACAATGATGGGAATACTCTGTATTCCCATTCACCCCTTCCACCCAAAAAATGGGTATATGGTTGACTCTCTTCCATATACCCTGGGATATAATTTTTATATAGGGCCAGCTCACCAGCGGGCCCTGTGATATAATTTTTATATAGGGCCAGCTCACCAGCGGGCGCTGTTTGACAATTTTTGTATAGGTCAGCTCACCAGCGGGCCTTCTCATTTAATGTTTTATTGGGTCAGCTCTCTAGCGGGCCCTCTCATATAATGTTTTATAGCGTCAGCTCACTAGCGGGCCTTCGCATATAATGTTTAGGATGGTCAGCTCCGCAGCAGACCCTCACCCATAATGTTTTAGATGGTCGGCTCAGCGCACGTTTCCCTCTTAATCATGGCCCCAGTTCAGAAAAATCGAGGAAATTTTTGGGAGAATTTGCCTCTGCGCACGTTTCCCTCTTAATCATGGCCCCAGTTCCGAAAAATCGATTAAATTTTTTGCAGAATTTGCAGATAATATACAAGTAAATATACAGCAAATACTGTTTGGTAACAATTTTTCGCCTAAAGTCGTTTTTATCTTCCTTTTTGTGTGTTTCACGGTCAGTCTGTAAAAATGGCGTACTACGGGCGAAACATCGTTCCCAGCAGCGATGTTGGAGTCCAAGATGCATCCAGACATCCTCCCTATGCTGTCCCTGAACCATTTCTGTGGTGTTTCCATCATTTTCTGCCCTTTTCCTATGGACCAGGCACCCTCCCCTCATCAGAGCAGGGGGTGCCTGGTGTAATGCTCGAGTCCTCCCATTGACTTCAATGGGGCTCGGGTGCTCGGCCGAGCACTCAAGCCTCCGGGGGCGCTCGGTCAGAGCACCCGAACACCCGAGCATTGGGGTGCTCGATCATCACTAGTTATCACCTTCATCACATCTTGGTGCATAACACCCCTGGTGTTTTGCAGTTTCCCACATGCAGAGGGAGTTTGCCTGACACTCCTGTGCTCTGAGTTAGACTAGACTGATATGAATATGGAAGTTTCCCCTTTAACGGCACAAGAGACCAAAAATATTAAAGAGAAGCACCTGAGGTGGTCAAAATCCAAGAATTTACTAAATAATCCACCATGCACACTCATCACACCTTTTGCTCTCCCTGTTCTCGTGGAGGTACAGCTGTACCTTAATGAAGAGGTCCACTAAAGTATAAAACTTGCATCTGGGTTTTTGCCATCTGTCCATGTGCCACACATGTATGGGGGGGGGGGGTTATGTACTAAAATGTTATAAAGAGGTGACAACTTGGAGCGGACTTCTCCAGTAATACCACTTCGACAGTTCCTATGTTATTTTATGGTGCTTATGCACAAATACCTCCAAAGTTGGAGGCTGCTTAGTGCATAGGCTCTATAGAACATAGGACTTGGAAAAGTCATAACTGGAGAAGTTCTCTCTGCTTTATCACCTCTTATCACACCTTAGTGCATCTACCCCATGGGATTTTGAGGTTTCTCTCATGCAGAGGGGATTTGCCTGACATTTTGCTGCTGAACTGTGTGGGCAGGACCACACATGAATAGGGAAATTTCCCTCTGGAATGGATCAGGGACCAAAAAAGTGATTGAGCAGCACCTAATGGGACATCATTCCAACTACTAAATATTTCATTATCAATGCTCTCATCACACTTTTAGCCTCTTGGCTCACATCTTATACTTAAAGGGATAGTAGTGTCTCTACAAATCTTTCATTGAGTCTTCTGTATATTAATAGTAACATATTACACTATGTATCAGATCTTACTGTTGTGTAGATCAAAAGTTATTCAGTGCTAAAGAACCCCCCAGCTGCCAATTTTCAGTTGCCTCTCGAAATGTGGTTGTGCAACTCGACTGCTGCAGAGAGGGACAAACTTCAGTAAGTATAAGAAACTCTGCCCCCCTTGATGAAGGATGGCAGGATTTCCCTTTGCTTACTGAAGTTTGTCCCTCGCTGCAGCCGTTTTCAACAGCCTGCAGCTTCAGAGTGACATGTCAAGAAGGGGTGGGTGGGGGCTCCTTAACACTGAATAACTTTTGAACTACACAACAGTAAGATTTCAGACATAGTGCAATATGTTACTATTAATATACAGAAGCCTTGGCAAAAGATTTGTAGAGAGACATGACAATCATTTTAAGGAATTTTTAAAACATGATTTGCATCTTGTAGTAAGCTCTGTAGTTGGGACTCTCAAAATAATTATTCAATGTTGTTCAACAGACACCAGACAAGTTATACCTTTTTTTCACATACACAAGCTGAAGCCATCTTGGAAGCATTTCAAGACCAGTCTATGATGATGCACGACTTCTCAAACGTCTTGCACACCTTGTTCCTCAATTCTTGAGCAATGGTTCTCAGACTGGGCCTTCCTGGAATCCCATGCTTCATTTAGGAGGTAAAAGGCACATAATTGAACCCAAGTAATAGGGGGAGAGGGGAACAAGGCTGGTGTGTTAGCGTTCTGTGCTGTATGTTCTGTGCCTAGCAGTGGACATGTGGTAGATTGAAACAATCACACAGTGCAATGCTTTCTGTGAGATCTCTTGTAATAAAGTACCAGCACAATAACTAAAATATTCTACAGATTTTTTGAAATGCATTGAGACCTCCCCAACAGCCAAGTGATTTAATGCACATGCAGATTTAGCACAGCATTGTTAACACAAGCTAAAAATGCAAAATTGCTTGCCCCGAATGCTGCTGTTTACATGGGCGATTTCTGCCTTGAAAATGCACCAGGACAGAGCCTACTGCAACTTTGAAGTGCTCCTACAATAGACGTATCCTGGTTACAACATGCTGATCTGCACAGAGGCCTGTGGGTTGGCAAGCAGATCAGTCACATGAGCAATTGTGCTAATGCTAACAAATTTAATATGAAACAAAAGAGTTACACCGCAGCAAATAGATTTAGAACCTCTATTATCACAATCCACCTACACAAGTCTTAACCACAAATTGGAATACATGAATGAGCTCAGGCTTTATTTAATATTTTGTAAACATTTACAAAAGCAATAAATAACATTTATATATTATCAGAAAAGCATATTCTAAACACTCTTTTAAATTTTAAGCATTTTAAATTAGAAAAACCACATCATCTGACACCATGACTTGATTATCGTTCTGCATGTTGTCCAATGCTCGTTTTACTTCATCGACATCAAAAGGCTGAGGATTTCCTTGATTGATGAGCTCCAGCAACTGATTAACAGCGACAGACTGTGAACGGGTGCTCTTAAAGGTTTTCAGTAAGGCAGCTTTAAACTCCTTGGTTCTTAGGGGTAGAAAATACATTTTAAAAACAAACAAAAAATGTATACATCATGACGAACACTCCCTACGTAATTAGAAGAGATACAGTAACAGATATAGGCAACACACCACAGCAAGTTGAGTTGTACAGAAACCCTATTCAGAGGACATGGTACAAGAGACAGGAGTTATGCTGCCTCCCATCAATGTAACGGAGGGGAAACGATGAGAAATATGTAGTGATAAAGGAAGGTCAGCACCTTTCATCCCTTGCACAGTAATATTTTATATTTCTAGACCCTATTTGGCTTGAACATTTCCCAGTGCTATGGACATAACTTTGCTGACATTCCTCTGTCACTACATACTGGACTAGTCCATTTCACCAATACAGAGGGCTGTGTATCCTTTTTGCATTAAGGGGGACGTCTGCTCTCTGTACTTAAACCATGTGTGTGCCAGAGGGGTGCCCAACATGCATCGCTCTAGTATTCAAAAGGTTATTACTGCTCTGTATGCCAAAAATTTAATGGACTGGCTTTACATCTAAGGCATCCCTATGAAACAGCACCTTAGTTGCCCTTAGCCATGGCTATAGCCACACCACCACACAATATCTCCACTCCAGCCTCTCCAACTGCTGCCTGAAATGTATGCACAATCTTGATTTTTGTGTTTCCCTCCACAGGAACAACAGAAGGGATAGATCCAACAGTAGACAGATATTTTCTCTGCCTAAGTGTACAGCTTTGACAAAAGTTAAGTCAATAAGCCAAAAATATATATGTGCTTAGGAAGGGAAACCTGCAGTGGAGAGATAGAAAAAGCATTACCTGTGCTCACAGACACTATGTTCTTCTATGTCCCCCCCCCATGTATGGAGACTTGTTAAAGCAGTAATGTTTAATGAAGATTGTAATGGACAACCAAAATCCTAAAGTTGTGGAAAGGTAGATGGAGATACTTCTTAGTTCTTAGTAAGTCCAAGTCATGAAACTGTTCTTCACAGAGACGAGAATGGATAGGACAAAAAGAATGGACTTAATTGGAAGGCTCACAGCAATTTGGTTCTAAATACAGGTTTTGTTCAAAGAATTACCATGTTCAGAAGCATAATTAGATATGCTTGTAATTAATGCATGCTTCATATGTTGGTCACTGCATTTAAAAAGGCTACTTTCAGTATGATACATTTTAAAGGGACATACTGCAACAGTTTAAACTGAGGACGTTTATAACCTGTATAGAACCAGATTCGCTGGCTGAAATAATAGTTCTTATGAATGGTTTTACGCAAGTATATGTCTTCATAAATATTTTAAATAGATCCAGGTCTGAAACATGCTGAAAACGGTCCAACAAAAGGTAGCTTTCTTACTGGATGTCATCAGGGTACTGGCTACCAGAGATGCTTTATGTACGAGTGCCTTTCAGTTGCCATTAAATTTAGGCTTGTTGGGTTTCATTAATGTAATGGACCCTGGGTCAGATGGTCCTTGATTACGGGAAGTTTACAAGGCTTTGATGTTGACATACTTATAACATCTGTGAATCAAATTCTTCTTCTCCACCTTTGAGCTATCAAGATGACAGCTGTCTGATCCCTTCTTCCCTTCAATTCCTACTGAAGCATATGGTGTGGTGAAAAAAAAAGTATATGCTAGGAAGATGTGCAAAGTAACAGGCATGGTATCCTGAGTCCCACATTGACTGCATCCTGCAGATTTTGATTACTGAAAGGTGAAATGCAGGTATCCTGTGGATATCTTAGTTCACATGTTTTTTTTCTGTCAAGCTCAGGACCTTAAGACTTCCCTGAAGGGTTCAAGATCCATTCTTCCACCTTTATTTTTATATAAGACTCTAGATAGTCATGTTTTTCAATAGAAATTGCAACTTCACACTGATTAGCAGACTTCGGAAGCATTAGATACTTTTCCATATTGTCCTGTTCTCCAGGATGTAAGTACCCACTTACTGCAGGCCTTCACAGCTTTATACCAGTGTTAACTCTTGGATCTGAAGTGCTGACTAACGGACTAAGAACTGAAACCTTACCCATAAGGAGTTATAGGTTGATTGAGAGGATACCACCGGAAGCATGGAGAAGCAGTTGCGGGAGCAGCAACTGAGGAAGACTTTTGCAGTGGAGTATCTCCAGGTGAGAATGGGGCAGGAGTATGGACTGCATTGAATGAGACTGAACTTTGTGTGGCTACAACAATAAAGTTAAGTAAATTGACATCTATACCATTCATAGATATGTGATGTGTATTTTGGATTCCTTTCTAACATGGTTTCTTATCCAGAATTTGATGTACATGTACACTTATACCACTCAGCCTATGCCTCTACCATAGACCTCATGATAGCTCCCTACCAAGTGATCCTTATAACACACTCCCCACTCCTATAGCTCCCATGTAGCTACGATCCATGTGGTTTAAGTCTTGTTTTTGGTTTTTAGCGCCACCCATATTTATGCTTTATATTTTTAAAGCACGATTCATCTATTTCTGATGCTTTTTATATTCAGTCAAATTTATATTCATTTTTCTAATAAAAACAGACAAAGGACTTCCCATATAGGGATACTTAGAATTTCATTGGAACATTTGGTCACATGATTTCATACCAATATTTTATTCCCTACATCAGTACAATTAGTGGGTTTACTCCTAGCATCTTCTCTCCATCCCATTGGCTGTTTGTCCTAGGTGGTGGTGCTGTTTTCCCTCCCTTCAATTTGCACATCCTTGGTATTGGAAGTCTGAGGTCTCTTGTGTGGCAAACGGAGATGACATTTTTATATATAGTGTGTTCTTGGCACTCAAGTTTTATTTTCAATTTCAACCACCGTTTACCCACTGGGTGCTGTACCATATAGTATCAATTGTAGTGTACAAGCTGCAGCAGCAGCATTTCGATCTGCTCCCTGGGATATTATATATATATAATAAAATTAGACAATATAATGTGTCCACTCACGGTTTAGGTATCAAAATATATTAAAACCGCTTCACAGCTCCATCATAAACATTAGCGGTACAAGCAGCGGCAAAGTTTCGATCCACTCCCTGAGATCTTTGTCCACCTCTTAATGGTCTAAAATCAATTGTCTCAAGTTCAACGGAGCTATGATTGTCATACTATACAAGACACTACCACCTTTCATTTGTTCCATCCTATGCGGGAGCCCCTACACTTCATTCAATTCCTGGCCATTTCACTTGCCTGTCTAAAATTATTTTTGCTCTGCCTCTGATACAATTTCAGATTGTAGTGTAATAGGTCTCATGCATACTACATTTAGATATCCTTGTGTGTTGCACTGTTCCTCTCCTCTTTTAGTAACATGTATACTGCATCATACTACATCTGAAAAATGGATTAGCTGCACCGCAAGGACAAGCATCGCTGTTTGGCTATCTGGGATGTTCTAGGGGTAGCTCCTAAATCTATTCTGCATACTAAGACTGTAATCTTAGTAGTCTTTCCACATGTTACATTGAATGATTTTAAAGTATAGATTCATGCCTTTTAGATTGTGTCACATTATAAATAGCATCCCAAAGCAGATCAGAGGATTAGAGAGTCTTTTGAAACAGTCAGAACAAAGTTTTCTAGGTTCCCCAGAATTTTATTTGGCTTCAAATGTTGGAAAAAGGTTTCTCTTTCGCCATCTTGTATGGCTATTGATGCAGCTGCCCTGAATCCACACTGTATGACAGTTCTTGGTCAGCTGCAGGCAATAAGAGTTCCTGCTAAGTCTTTCCCGGTAAAACTCACTGTGTAGCACCCAGAACTGACCCTAACAAGGGCACATATTGTGGTCAGTAACAACTTAAAACATCAAACAAGGTAATATGTGAAGATTTAACTTTGCTTGAGGTAAAACATCTCCTTTTTCCCAGCTAGGTAGGACCAAATAAACTAAATGGATACCAGTTATCCTTAGCTGGAAAAGGGAGCTAATCTAGTACGTTATTATTGCTGTGGAGGGTCATGGAATAAACACTACCTATAACAATCATCAAAATAACATTTCTTAATACCTTTGTTGCTAGAGGTCTCCAACACATTGCTGTGCAATGAGTTTGAGACCTCTCTAGCAGTCAAGCGGTTAAAATGTCCAGTAAATGGTTACATTGATAAATAAACTTGCCACCATAAAGCGTTAGCATTGGGATTGCCCTGGAAAAACCCATAACTCAGAACCTGGGTGTGGCCAGCACAGCTTCTGCACCACTAAAACCTGGTACTCTAGGTGGTTCCCTGCTCTAACAGGAAATCCAGCCATGCATATATTGCTAATATATTCAAAATGAATACTCCATTTTTGTTACTGAAAGCAAATGCATCCAATTCTCAGCTCTAAAGAGTTTACAGTACAAACAAAAGATGCATCATGTACCTGTTCTGACTCAATGAACGCTCAGCCTCCTTGTTTTCAGGTTTCTTCCTGGTAGGTCTCAGACTCTGGGAAAGAGCTAAAAAGATCATACCACTTAGGACAAAGTTAGACTTCATTAGGTGCACACAACTCAAATTGTAAAACTAAATTAATTCAAATTAAAGGGGAACTTTCACACCCAATACACTATCTTATTTTATTATTGTACCTCTATGGTGTATGGATTGATGTTGAAGTTCTAGTTGTTGCAAGCACTTCTGCCTTGTGTGGCACAAAGCTACTTCAGCACAGATCTGCTGGACATCCCAAATTCTCCTATTACCTCCCTCCCAGCTTTCACTGTGAGCACGTTCACATGCCTCTTCAATGCATATTGGAACCAGCAAGCTCCAGACAATGTACTGAATAAGTAGCCTACATTTCAAATGCTACCTACTGAAATATTGTTAACTATCCAGCAGATAAAAGTGGTTCTATTTCCGTAATGGATTACCAGTATTCTATAGAAGAAATTTGGACTACATTAATATATATATATACACCAAACTGTGACCCAACTAACATATGATAGACAAACCTTTAAACTGAGCTCTCATGAGCAGGGCCCTCTGATCCTGGACACTGGATTTGCTAAGTCAGGATCACTCCATATGTCCTATTTTGTACACAATCCCCAAGGTACATAAAGCTCAAACATCCTGGCAGACCAAAAGTGACAGCTATTGGCTAACTTTTGCAATATTTGGACAACTAAATCCAACTCCTGGTACAGGACTCAATCTTGTATATCAGAAACACAACAGATGTTACACTTAAATTTCAAGCCATCAGCAATATACCTCCGTATAGGCGTTTAGCTTCAACATACTCACTCGTAAGTGAACCTGTATATGGCATATTTTGAGGATATATTGTACTGTGCAAAAGTCTTGGGCAGGTGTGAAAATGCTGTAAAGTACATGTTTTAAAAAATAAGTCATTTTAATACTTTATATTTATCAATTAACAAAATGATAGCGAGTGAAAAGAAGAAAAATGTAAATTAAATCAATATTTGGTGTGACCACCCTTTGCCTTCAAAACAGCATCAGTTCTGCTAGGGACACTTGCACAAAGTCAGGTATTATGTAGGCATATAGTCAGGTTGATGATTAAACAATTATACCCAGCAGGTGCTAATGATCATCAATTTAATATGTGGGTTGAAGCACAATCATTAACTGAAAAAGAAACAGCTGTGTAAGAGGAATAAACCTGGGTGTAGAACAGCCAAACCTGGCTAACAAGGTGAGGTTTAAAGCAGAACTTTCACCCCACAATGACCTTATCTATGTGTGTAGCATTAATGTAGTTATAAAGTGCTGTGTAATTTTAAAAATCAGAAAACTGATAGATAAGGTACAAAAGAAAATTAAAGTTTAACCTTGTGACGTGTAGAGCATTGTGCGTGCTACTGAACATGTCAATCTGGTTACCATGAGGTTAGTCACTCCCATCGTTCTGTTATCCCCCCAACCATGTCCTCCTTGTCCTGCCCTTATGTGACACGTCACCTGGCGCGCACAAGATTGTACTAGACTGGAATTAACTTTCAGCCACATTTTGCCCATAACTGAGCCAGTGGTGCAAACGGTATGCTTTGCATTTGCACCACTGGCTCCGTTATGAGCAAAATGTGGCTGAAAGTTAATTCCATTCTAGTAAAGGCTCATGTGCACCAGGTGACGTGTCACATAAGGGCAGGACAAGGCGGAAGCGGGCGGGATAGCAGAGAATGATGAGTGATTAAGTAACTGCACGGTAACCAGATTGACATGAGAAGTAGCGCACACAATGCTCTACACTTCACAAGGTTAAACTTTAATCTTCTTTTGTGCCATATCAATCAGTTTTCTGATATGTAAAATTACACAGCGCTTTAACTACATTAATGCTACACACACAGATAAGGTCATGGTGGGGTGAAAGTTCCGCTTTAATGTCAAAAGTCATACACCATGGAAAGACTGAGCACAGCAACAAGACACAAGGTAGTTTTACTGCATCAACAAGATCTCTCCCAGGAAGACATTTTAAGGCAGACAGGTGTTTCCAGTTATGCTGTCCAAGCTCTTTTGAAGAAGCACAAAGAAATAGGAAATGTTGAGGACAGGAGACGCAGTGGTCTGCCAATGAAATTTAGTGCAGCAGATTAAAGACACATCATGCTTGTCTCCCTTTGCAATCAGAATTGCAAATCTCAGAATTGTCAGAAAACAGTGGGATTCTGGTACACCCATCTACTGTCTGGAGAAGCCTGAACAGAAGTGGTCTTCGTGGAAGACTTGCAGCCAAAAAAGCCATACTGCTGACGTGGAAACAAGGCCAAGTGACTCAACTGTGCATAAAACACAGACTGGGGTGCAGAAAAAAATGGCAGTAGGTGCCCTGGACTGACGAGTCAAAATTTTAAATATTTGGCTATAGCAGAAAACTGGTCAGAATTAATATGCTCCTCAATGCTGAGAAGTACAGATGATACTTATCCATCATGCAATACCATAAAGGAGGCATTGAATTGGCCCCAAATTTATTCTTCAGCATAACAACCCCAAACATACAGCCAAAGTCATTAAGAACTATCTTCAGCATAAACAACAAGGAATCCTGGAAGTGATGTATGGCCCCACTGAGCCCTAATCTCAACATCGAGTGTCTGGGATTACATGGAGAGAACCAACTGAGGCTGCCTAAATCCACAGAAGTGTGGTTAGTTCTCCAAGATGTTTAGAACCACCTACCTGGTGAGTGCTTAAAAAAGTATGTGGAAATGTACCTAGAAGAATTGATGCTGTTTCAAACTCAAAGTGTGGCAGCACCAAATATTAATTTGATGTAGATTTTTCTACTGTCCCCTCACTTTGCATTGTTAATTGATAAAAATAAGCTATTAACATGTCTAATTTTTGAAAGCATTCTTACACCTGTCTAAGACTTTTGCAGACGACTGTACATTTTGTCATATTTTAAAGAACCTCTCGTCTTCATTTCATAGATGACCTTATCTGATGATAGAGCATCTTTTGACTGTTTTGTTAGCCACCTAATTCATCTTGATTAGAAGCAGATGCCATGGTACTGAAAGAGGAGTGATAATTTCACAAATTCAGTTAAATTCTTACATTCATTTAGACTGCTTTCTTGTTCACTGAAAGAGTAGGGGTCCATTGAGTCTTCTTGCGAGCTGACCATTTTCCCAGCATGTCTAGAACTTTTCCTAAGGGGGAAAAAAAAAAAAATGCAAAGTCAGTTTTACATTGATAATCATTGCCTGGATGTCTTAAAACAATTTCAAACAGCATCATGAGCAAATTATTAATTAGTTAAGTTAAAAAAAAAAAAAAAAAAAAAAAAAAAAAAAGTATTAATCACTGTTCTCCACACAACTCAAAGAATTATAAATCTATAGCTTCCTTCACACAGCATATTACCTTCAGAGATGATGCAGTAAGTTTTGGAGTGGCATTTAGCTGTGGTGGAACAAGTCATACAAGAAGCCAATAAGGATGAAGCTTTCACAAGTACCTTCAAAGCTAGCATGAGGGAAGGATTGGCCATAGCTGGCCTGCAAACAAAAGGGCTATAAATGAGTAATTATATTACTTGAAGTGTTGGGAGAAGCAGTGAATGAATGGCATTACCTAGTTTTACAATTTTTGATCTCCTATGGGAGCAGATTTTTTCTTCTCTCCAAAAACAGGGGAAGCTACAAAACCTCTCCATTCCCCACATGCTTCAATGATGGCAGGCACAGGTCACCAAAGACTGCTAGGGTCAGGTTAGCAACCAGAACTACCAATCTATGGGAGCTGTGGTCACAGTCACATAACTGAACATAAAAACTCAATTCAGTCTGAGAGACTTTAAATTCTCTATGTTCAGTTATGTGGCTGATTAAAAGCACTAGGGGTCATGTTTTTCAGTTTTCTTACTCCCATTTGAGTTTCAATCGAATCTGCTAATGCTGGAAATGCAGACAGCTTCATGTCCATGTCTGGTCCTAGAGGACCAAACTGAGAACCACCATCATATGATTGCTGCCCTGCAATAAGCAGCTAGTGCAGGGAGTGGAGAACAAGTGTTATGGCAATAGCCATCCATGCAGGGAACCACAACATGCTGCATGAAAAAACGACACTTCAAAATATAAAAGTTTAGATGTACAATGAAGCATGAAAAAAAAAAAAAAAAAAAAAAAAAAGTGCCACACAGTGGTCTAACACATTGGAAAGCATTACTTTGGACCCCTCTGACATGCACAGTGTGTATATCCAGCCTGGTTCCTTCCCCATAGATGCCCACATACTCTGGCCTGCCACCTGGTTCCACAACTGTCACGGTTTATTATGACTCTCAGACACAAGTTTTAGGTAAAAATCAATTTTACTGAAATAAAAAATTGATAACATAGGATGGCAATCACATACATACAGATATATTCAGACTATAACAAGACAGAAGGCAGACTCTACCGGTCCTGTCAATATACCGGACAGGACAGTCTGAAGTAATAGAATGTTAGGCTCTACCGGCCTTGCCAATACCGGGTAAGGCAACCTGCAGATGGAATCACATAACGGTTCTACCGGCCTTACCAAATTACCGGGCAAGGCAGCCTCAATAGATTCATAATGTAGGCTCTACCGGCCCTGCCAATACCAGGTAAGGCAACCTCAGACGGAATGTGGCAAAAGGTTCTACCGGCCTTACCAATACCGGGTAAGGCAACCTGCAGATGGAATCGCATAACGGTTCTACCGGCCTTACCAAATTACCGGGCAAGGCAGCCTCAATAGATTCATAATGTAGGCTCTACCGGCCCTGCCAATACCAGGTAAGGCAGCCTCAGATGGAATGTGGCAAAAGGTTCTACCGGCCTTACCAATACCGGGCAGGGCAGCCCAGAGATAGTAGCAGCAGTCAGATGGTAATGGCAAATTGACAGGATCGTAAGCAACCCAGTGTACACACACTGAGACTAACAGGGGAATCGTAAAGCCGCAAGGCTTTGGAGCAAACCAGCGTCCGCACGCTGAGACCAACACAGAATTGTATAGCTGATATGCTTTGGAGCAAACCAGTGACCGCACACTGGTGTAATAAGCGAGTTTGTCTAGCAGCAAGGCTTTGGAGCAAACCAGCGTCCGCACGCTGGGACCAACACAGAATTGTATAGCTGATATGCTTTGGAGCAAACCAGTGACCGCACACTGGTGTAACAAGCGAGTTGTATAGCCGCAAGGCTTTGGAGCAAACCAGCGTCCGCACGCTGGAACCAACACAGGATAATACAGCCGATAGGCTTTGGAGCAAACCAGTGATCGCACACTGGTGTAATAAGCAAGTTTGTCTAGCCGCAAGGCTTTGGAGCAAACCAGCGTCCGCACACTGGGACCAACACAGAATTGTATAGCTGATATGCTTTGGAGCAAACCAGTGACCGCACACTGGTGTAATAAGCGAGTTTGTCTAGCCGCAAGGCTTTGGAGCAAACCAGCGTCCGCACGCTGGGACCAACACAGAATTGTATAGCCGATAGGCTGTGGAGCAAACCAGTGACCGCACACTGGAGTAACAAGCAATGTCGCCGACGCGACCAGGCAGGAGGTCGCCAGGATACAGGAGACAGGCGATGCGATGACAGGAACCAGCAACGATCAGTCAGGTCAGGAAACAGAAGAGAAGAAGTTCAGCAGGAACTGCAACACCAGAGACTAGGCCGGAACCAGGACTGGAAGTACTTCAGCATGCAGGAAACACTGGAACAGTGAGATCAGGAACTCAGGAACACATGAGATCAGGAACTCAGGAACACTGGAACAGAGGCCCAGCTATCACTGGCATAGTGATAGCAAGAAGGTCAGAAACAACACGAAAGGGCAACCAAAGGGTGCCCAATCCAGGTTTAAATAGGCAATGAAAGGCGGGCTATCTGCAGACAGCCAATAGCAGCCCCCTACTGGTGACAGACAAGGAACTGCAGCAATCACGGGCACCGTGATAACAGCCCACTGGTATTCACACCCCACAGGCTGTCTGAACCCCCTTCCCAGTTTTTTACTGGCCTCAGTCACTGACCACTCTACATCCACTTTCCCCCAGATGGATTCCACTGTGCACTGGTAGTCACATGACCCAAATATACACGGTCTGACCCTTCAGTCTTTCTTCTGACAACTGGTAGTCAGTGATCCCCACATACACTGCCTGACTCCCCCCAAGGCTGTTTCCATTGGCAGTCAGATCTCCACATCCACTGGATGACCACTAGCCTTGTTCCACTGCCACTGGTAGTCACAGATCCCCACAAATACTGTCTGACCACAAAGCCTTCTTCAGCTGGTAGACATAGAATCACAAATATACAGTTTGCTTCTCCATCCTTGTCCCACAGGTATCAACGATCCTTGCACCCACTGTGGAATGTCAACCCATACCAATGGGGTACCATTTTTCTTATGCTGTCAGTAGGTATTGACTACACTTTGAACTCTCATGGTGTTGAAACATTTTAGAATCTTTGGAGTGACTGAAGCGTAAAATAAGTATTTCTACACACCAGGCAAGGGGTAGAAAGGCATGTGACCCCTCATTTGACGCAGCGGTACATCTTTTAAAAAATATATAGTTTTATATAGTTATATTCAGCCGTTAGGTTAGTCTTACCATGTAGCCACTAGAATGTGCATTTTAGTTTGTAAAGTTTAAAATATTTTGCACTCCTGCTAATTAGGAGTCTGCATAGGCCATGCATGTTGAAGAACTATACATATCTGGCATTTGTGTTCCAAAAGTGATCTTGTCCTGAGCATCTAGTCACACTGCATTACAATTCAATTCCAAAATACTTTTTTTAAATTCCTTATAGTATTGTAAATCTAGGATATTAGATGTGCATTCAGTCTGTGTAAAGATAACTGAACATTCCTTGAGAAACATCATGAAATACTACTAATAGGCCATTAAAAAGTATTTAAAAAAAATAAAGATTTCCCCCGTTCACATATAGAAAGTATAAATATTAGAAAACATGAAAATTTGTAAATACATACAGTAGATTTTACATTTTACTTTTGAATTTGTTTTCTAGCTACATTACATGTTTTCAATAATATCAGAGTGAATGCGTGTATGTAAGTTACATAAAACGTCAAATAAAAATAAGTTTGAATTCTCAGATAAAATATTTTACACCAATTGGATCAAATATTTTCTTTAAATTTTAAGTTGGGAGCTCACCATTTTTCTACATTTCCTTCTATATTATAATTATGATCTAATTCCAAGAGAAACATCACTAGTGTGTTCATTTTATCTACATGCTTACTGATATGCTCCATAAAATATGGCTGTTATGCTCCATTACTATATGGTTCTCTTAGCCCAAATATTTGAGGGGAAATATAAAGTGTTCATTTTGCAATTGTGTGAACATTCTAGGTTTATGTTCTATAGAAGTACAAGTTACTTTAATTCACAATGAGAAAGTAATTCCAGAGTAAGAATGACTCATTTTAAATGGTTTCCTACTCAAAACTGATGTAACATATGACCAAACTGTCCTGAAGATGCTTAACTCCCTCCTTATAAACATATGAAAACATACAAATGTATTCAGTACTAGCAGTATGGGATGGCTTTGCCTTTGGTTTAGTGATGAGCGAGCATGCTCGGCCGAAGCTCGGTTCGGTTCGAGCATCGCTCTGCTTGGCACATGGCGGTACTCGTACGAGTACCGCATGTGCTCGCCCGCCATGTTCGGGTCTCCTCCCCGCACGTTTTGCGGCTGCTGCGCAGCCAATAAATGTGCGGGGAGGCTCTGACATCAGTGTAATGCCAGCAGCCATGTTGGCTGCTGGCATTACACTGATTGGCTGGCCAGAACCCGTGATCGGGTGCTGTATAGCACCTGACCAGCGAGTTCGGCTCAGTCTTAGCCAGGGAGAGATGAGGATAGGAAGGGAAAGTCAGTGTAGGGAGAAGAAAAGTGTTTTTGAACAAAAAAAAGACCCAAAAGTCCTTTTTAGGACTACTGTGTGTGGGGGCAGCAGATATATTTTGTTTTGGGGGGCAGAGTTTAAAAAAAAAAACGTCACATATTCCGTTCACTGTGCCTAGCCGCAGATTAGCAGCACATTCTGTTTAGTGTGCAAAGTTTCAGATTAGCAGCACATTCTTTTTAGTGTGCAAAGTTGCAGATTAGCAGCACATTCTGTTTAGTGTGCAAAGTTGCAGATTAGCAGCACATTCTGTTTAGTGTGCAAAGTTGCAGATTAGCAGCACATTCTGTTTAGTGTGCAAAGTGTTAAAAATAAAAGTCACATATTCTGTTCACTGTGCCTAGCCGCAGATAAGCAGCATATTCTGTTTAGTGTGCAAAGTTGCAGATTATCAGCACATTCTGTTTAGTGTGCAAAGTGTTAAAAACTAAAAGTCACATATTCCATTCACTGTGCCTAGCCGCAGATAAGCAGCATATTCTGTTTAGTGTGCAAAGTTGCAGATTAGCAGCACATTCAGTTTAGTGTGCAAAGTGTAAAAACTAAAAGTCACATATTCCATTCACTGTGCCTAGCCGCAGATAAGCAGCATATTCTGTTTAGTGTGCAAAGTTGCAGATTAGCAGCACATTCAGTTTAGTGTGCAAAGTGTAAAAACTAAAAGTCACATATTCCATTCACTGTGCCTAGCCGCAGATAAGCAGCATATTCTTTTTAGTGTGCAAAGTTGCAGATTAGCAGCACATTTTGTTTAGTGTGCAAAGTTGCAGATTAGCAGAACATTCTGTTTAGTGTGCAAAGTGTAAAAACTAAACGTCACATATTCCATTCACTGTGCCTAGCCGCAGATAAGCAGCATATTCTGTTTAGTGTGCAAAGTTGCAGATTATCAGCACATTCTGTTTAGTGTGCAAAGTGTTAAAAATAAAAGTCACATATTCTGTTCACTGTGCCTACCCGCAGATAAGCAGCACATTCTGTTTAGTGTGCAAAGTTGCAGATTAGCAGAACATTCTGTTTAGTGTGCAAAGTGTAAAAACTAAAAGTCACATATTCCATTCACTGTGCCTACCCGCAGATAAGCAGCACATTCTGTTTAGTGTGCAAAGTTGCAGATTTGCAGCACATATTCCGTGTAATATGAAGAAGGCGGGTAAAAAGGGACGGGGAAGTGGACGTGACGTGAAAAAAAAAAAAACGTCACATATTCCGTTCACTGTGCCTAGCCGCAGATTAGCAGCACATTCTGTTTAGTGTGCAAAGTTTCAGATTAGCAGCACATTCTTTTTAGTGTGCAAAGTTGCAGATTAGCAGCACATTCTGTTTAGTGTGCAAAGTTGCAGATTAGCAGCACATTCTGTTTAGTGTGCAAAGTTGTAGATTAGCAGCACATTCTGTTTAGTGTGCAAAGTGTTAAAAATAAAAGTCACATATTCTGTTCACTGTGCCCAGACGCAGATAAGCAGCATATTCTGTTTAGTGTGCAAAGTTGCAGATTATCAGCACATTCAGTTTAGTGTGCAAAGTTGCAGATTATCAGCACATTCAGTTTAGTGTGCAAAGTGTAAAACTAAAAGTCACATATACCATTCTGTTTAGTGTGCAAAGTGTTAAAAATAAAAGTCACATATTCTGTTCACTGTGCCTACCCGCAGATAAGCAGCACATTCTGTTTAGTGTGCAAAGTTGCAGAATAGCAGAACATTCTGTTTAGTGTGCAAAGTGTAAAAACTAAAAGGCACATATTCCATTCACTGTGCCTAGCCGCAGATAAGCAGCATATTCTGTTTAGTGTGCAAAGTTGCAGATTATCAGCACATTCTGTTTAGTGTGCAAAGTGTTAAAAATAAAAGTCACATTCTGTTCACTGTGCCTACCCGCAGATAAGCAGCACATTCTGTTTAGTGTGCAAAGTTGCAGATTTGCAGCACATATTCCGTGTAATATGAAGAAGGCGGGTAAAAAGGGACGGGGAAGTGGACGTGATCCTGATAGTTCAGGGCGCGGGTCAGGACGCGTAGAAACTGTGCCTGGTGCCAGAGCACAAGAAAGAAAGACATCCACCATACCTAGCTTCATGTCTCAGTTTACAGGGCGTCGCAGGACATCACTCTCGAGGTCAGACCACTGCGAACAGGTGGTCGGTTGGATTTCAGCTGATACTGCTTCCAGTCGGTTAAGCACCACCCTGTCTTCCACCAAGTCCACTCTCAGTAGCCAAGAGTCTGGTCAACATAATCCTCACCCTGATCATCCTTCCTCCCACCATAGAGGGTCTGGTCAAAGAAGTGATCCCACACTGGGATATAGTGAGGAGCTCGTCTCATCACCAATCCTTAATTTGAACCTCTCTCCAAGCACGCTTGCAGAGGAACATGAAATCTTGTGCCCTGATTCACAACCTCTAGAGGGTACCCAATCACAAGAAGATGACAGAGGGGAACGGCATTTAAGGTCAAAGGAAGTGGATGATGATGATGATGAGACACAGTTGCCATCAAATCAACCACTTTTACTGTCTCAAGACCTTGATGAGGAGGATGATATACAGTTGTCAATGACTGAGTATGTGGTGGGATCAAGAAATGAGGAGGATGATCAGAGTGAGGAAGTGGAGGAGGACTTGGTGGACGATGAGGTGACTGACCCCACCTGGGAAGGTGGAGAGCCGAGCGATGACAGCAGTCCTGAGGGTGAGCCATCTGCAGCACCGCAACAGGCTGGAAGAGGCAGTGGTGTGGCTACAGAAAGAAGGCGGACCGCACCAAACCGGCCCGCAAATGTTCCACGGAGCACCCCCTTGCGTAAATCTCCCTTGCCAAGGGGTAGGTGTTCCGCGGTATGGCGTTTTTTTAAGGAAAGTGCGGACGACAAAAGAATTGTAGTTTGCAACCTGTGCCACACCAGAATGAGCCGAGGCATGAACACTAGAAACCTCACCACCACCAGCATGATCCGACACATGGCATCCAAGCACCGTAATAAGTGGGAGGAACGCCCGGATCGCAAATCTGTGTCTGCAGGCCACACCACTGCCTCCTCTTCCCCTGTTTTCGGTGCCGGCCAATCGCCTGTTGAAGGCGCAGGCCCGCATACCTCCCGCCCTGCACCTGTACCATCTGAAGCACCATCAGCGACAACATCCACTTCCCTGTGCCAGCACAGCGTCCAAATGTCGTTACCCCAGGCATTTGAGCGCAAGCGAAAATACCCAGCCACCCACCCACAGGCCATAGCACTAACCTCACACCTTTCCAAATTACTGGCCATCGAAATGCTGCCATTTAGGCTTGTGGAGACTGAGTCCTTCCGCAGCCTGATGGCAGCAGCTGTCCCTCGGTACGCAGTCCCTAGCCGCCACTACTTTTCCCGGTGTGCCGTCCCCGCCTTACACCACCATGTGTCCCGTAACATCACCCGTGCCCTGACCAACGCAGTTACTGGGAAGGTCCACTTAACGACTGACACATGGACAAGTGCTTGTGGCCAGGGACGCTACATTTCCCTGACGGCACACTGGGTGAATGTCGTGGAGGCTGGGAGCGACTCGGACCCTGGGATGGCACAGGTGCTACCCACGCCGAGGATTGCGGGCCCTACCTCCATCAGGGTTTCCGCCAGCACCTACGTTATTGGCTCCTCCTCCTCCGTTTCCACCTCCGAATTCTCTGCGCGCAGCGCCACTCACCCATCAGCCGGTAGCTGGAAGCAGTGTAGCACTGCAGTGGGGAAGCGTCAACAGGCCGTGCTGAAGCTGATCTGCCTTGGGGACAAACAGCACACGGCCTCAGAGCTGTTGCAGGGGATTAGTCACCAGACCGAGCAGTGGCTCTCGCCACTCAACCTGCAACCAGGCATGGTTGTGTGTGATAATGGGCGTAACTTGGTGGCGGCTTTGGAGCTCGGCAAGCTCACACACGTACCATGCCTAGCGCATGTATTTAATTTAGTGGTTCAGCGATTTCTAAAAACCTACCCCAATTTGCATGATCTCTTGACCAAGGTGCGCCGCGTGTGTGCACATTTCCGTAAGTCATCAACAGCTTCAGCCGGCCTGTTGAAGCTGCAGCAGCGCTTACAATTGCCAGCTCACCGGCTGCTGTGTGACGTGAGCATGCGCTGGAACTCCACCTTCCACATGTTGGCCCGGCTTTGTGAGCAGCAGAGGGCAGTAGTGGAGTACCAGCTGTTACACGGTCGTCGCCTCTCCGTTCAACTTCCTGTAATCAGAAGTGAGGAGTGGGAATGGATGTCAGACCTCTGTGAGGTTTTACGCAATTTTGAGGAATCGACACAGATGGTGAGCGGCGATAACGCTATTATCAGTGTAACCATCCCACTTCTGTGTCTACTGAAACGCTCGCTGCTCACAATTAAAACCGACGCTTTGCATGTGGAAGAGGTGGAAATGGGGGAGGAAGAGCTTACACAAGGTGATAGCCAGAGCACCCTCACTTCGTCTTCTCAGCGACAATTGGAGGAGGCGGAGGAGGAGGAGGAAGACACGGTTGCCTCCGCTACAGAGGGTAGCCATGGAACTTTAGTTCCATCTCTTCAGCGTGGGTGGGCAGAAGAGGAGGAAGAGGATGAGGAGATTGAGAGTCATCCTCCTGGTGAGGACAGCGAAATCTTGCCTGTTGGTACTCTGGCACACATGGCTGACTTTATGTTAGGCTGCCTTTCCCGTGACCCACGCGTTATACGCATTTTAGACAACACGGATTACTGGGTGTTCACCCTTCTGGACCCCCGCTACAAAGAGAATTTCTCATCTCTCATTCCTCCGGTGGAGAGGACAAGCAAAATGGTGCAATACCAGAAGGTTCTTGTCGAAAAATTGCTCCAAAATTTTCCATCTGACAACGCTGGCGGCAGAGTACGTGCTACCTTGGCCAACCGAGAAGGGGAGAAAAGGGGAGCACACAGCAGTTACGACAAAGGCAGGGCAACACTCTCCAAGGCGTGGGACACCTTCATGACACCCCGCCAGCACCCTCACCCTGATGCGCAGCCTAGTGTCACAAGGAGGGAAAAGTTTTGGAAGATGGTGAAGGAGTACATAGCAGACAGTGTCAGCGTCCTCAATGATCCCTCTGTGCCTTACAACTACTGGGTGTCCAAGCTGGACACGTGGTATGAACTGGCACTCTACGCCTTGGAGGTGCTGGCCTGCCCTGCCGCCAGCGTTCTGTCTGAGCGGGTATTTAGTGCTGCTGGTGGCATCATAACAGATAAGCGTATCCGCCTTTCCACCGAAAATGCTGATAGGTTGACACTTATAAAAATGAACAAGGCCTGGATTTCCCCTGACTTCTCCACTCCACTGGAGGAAAGCCCCGGGTGAACATAAAGTCACTTTATATATGTTATTTACAATGATGGGAATACTCTTCCACCCAAAAAATGGGTATATGGTTGACTCTCTTCCATATACCCTGGGATATAATTTTTATATAGGGCCAGCTCACCAGCGGGCCCTGTGATATAATTTTTATATAGGGCCAGCTCACCAGCGGGCGCTGTTTGACAATTTTTGTATAGGTCAGCTCACCAGCGGGCCTTCTCATATAATGTTTTATTGGGTCAGCTCTCTAGCGGGCCCTCTCATATAATGTTTTATAGCATCAGCTCACTAGCGGGCCTTCGCATATAATGTTTAGGATGGTCAGCTCCGCAGCAGACCCTCACCCATAATGTTTTAGATGGTCGGCTCAGCGCACGTTTCCCTCTTAATCATGGCTCCAGTTCAGAAAAATCGAGGAAATTTTTGGGAGAATTTGCCTCTGCGCACGTTTCCCTCTTAATCATGGCCCCAGTTCAGAAAAATCGAGGACATTTTTGGGAGAATTTGCCTCTGCGCACGTTTCCCTCTTAATCATGGCCCCAGTTCAGAAAAATCGAGGACATTTTTGGGAGAATTTGCCTCTGCGCACGTTTCCCTCTTAATCATGGCCCCAGTTCAGAAAAATCGAGGAAATTTTTTGCAGAATTTGCAGATGATATACAAGTAAATATACAGCAAATACTGTTTGGTAACAATTTTTCGCCTAAAGTCGTTTTTATCTTCCTTTTTGTGTGTTTTACGGTCAGTCTGTAAAAATGGCGTACTACGGGCGAAACATCGTTCCCAGCAGCGATGTTGGAGTCCAAGATGCATCCAGACATCCTCCCTATGCTGTCCCTGAACCATTTCTGTGGTGTTTCCATCATTTTCTGCCCTTTTCCTATGGACCAGGCACCCTCCCCTCATCAGAGCAGGGGGTGCCTGGTGTAATGCTCGAGTCCTCCCATTGACTTCAATGGGGCTCGGGTGCTCGGCCGAGCACTCGAGCCTCCGGAGGCGCTCGGTCAGAGCACCCGAACACCCGAGCATTGGGGTGCTCGATCATCACTACTTTGGTTTTTAATCCTTGTATTCAGTTATGTACATATTCATATATACACAGACATATTAGACCCTTTATGCGACTTAACCAAAGTCTTTTGTTAGCGTCATCATGGAATAAATGTGCAGTAGATTCTTCATGTTGTACGGTGTTGCATAGGCAGAGTGTTGTAGTTGTGAAGATTCATGCATTTTCAGAGTACTTAATATTAAAGTTCTGTTTGTATGGGGGTGGTGCAGAGTTGCTGCCATGTTTACATTGTATCTCCATTAGGGAAGATTGACATTTGATTGGAAGGGGGCTCTTGCATTTGGGACTTTAAGCCTTGAGTTCTTAAGTATCTTGGTATCAGAACATTAGTATAGACGTTAGTTTTGGAGATACAGTGGATGGATGATGGTACTATGAAGCATTATCATTCACCCTTGGTTTTATGTTGTGTTTTGTGGACAATGAGCGATTCACATTTTAAGGGGAAGCGGATTGTTATGCACCATTCATTTGGACATTGCACATTAAAGGGATAGTAATGTTTCATAATAAAAGCAGCTCTAATTAATCATCATAGTATTTGGACTTGAGAGTGTTATTTCAGTTCTGTCAGAGTTGTAGTTCAGGAGTAATTCAAAGACAAAGTGTCCCCCTCCCGCCCCTTTTACTGATGTAACGCTGTTCAGCCAGAGCAGAAGGGAGGTACCCAGGTAGATTGCAGAGAGGGACAATCTTCAATTAAGATAAGGGAAAAACCTGAAAAGCTTGTCAAGGGGGGGGGTAGGGCTTTCATTGTTTTCATATAAAGAAGATTGTCCCCTGCTGTTATCTGTCCAGTCTATGGACTGCATTCCACATCTGAGAAGAGATGGCTTATACTAGGCAAAAGGGGCGGGGAGGGGAAACTTTGCTTGTGAATATCTCATAAACCATAAAGGTTTGAGAGATAAGACTTATATCATTCTTCATGTTTTTTTAATGCCTACAAAATAAAATAAAATTAAAACAAAGTATTACTATCCCTTTAAGAGTGGTGAAGTCTCATACTGCACCATCATGTAAATGTCATATCAATAACCATGAGCAATGGCATTTGATACCAGTATGGACCCATTAGTAGATTTGAATTTATTTTGATAGAGTTTTGTATGTCAAGTTATTTGTGTACTTTTAAGTAATTTATGTATGCAACTTTTGAGCTATGTATGTGAGCATTGAGCACTGTGATGCTATTGGTACTTTGACTTATGTTTAACTGTATATTGTTGTGATCAGGTTTGCATTCCATTCCCTTCACCCAGTATACATCTGTTTATGTAGCCCTAGTGTCACCTTTCAACCCCTCCAACCACCAAGGAGGTCAAACTGACCACATTTCTGGTCAGATAAGTGGTCCAATGGCAGCCAAGGGGAAAAAGGGCCCAGATGCACAGATCATAGGAAACAGCACAATGGCGGGTCCACAATAAGGGAACCCCAAAACCTGGGGTCAATGGCAAGCAGAAAGTGCAGCCTAAGCTCGCACCCACTCAGCTGGAATTACCCTAGTGAACACTACAGAGGTTCATTTCTGGCTGTCATATTTAACCTGGCAGAGCTAACTTTGGATAGTGAGGCTTAATAATCATTACTCCTGGTTCATGAATTTAATTTCTAATTGTTGTGCATGCTTCTTGATCTATGTTGCTTTACCACAGCTGGTCTTTGCATTTGGCAATGGGTACAGTGCTGTCAGCTAAGCTGATGTCTTCTGCTGAGACTTCCCAATGTGACTTCTTTGGTTGCACTTTCTGTTTAGCATTACACCCAAGAATCGTCTCCCATTTGATTACTCCACTGAGACAGATTTATTGATACCCCTTGTTGGTCTTTCCGGTAAACAGTGAAGCTGTAGTTTTGTTGGTGTTCAGTGCTATTTGATAGTCAATGTAACATGTGGATAGCTTGTTGAGCTCTCTAGGAGTACCCACCCAGTATTTATCCATACAATTCTGAAGCTCATCTTCCCTGGGAGATCCAAACCAATCAGTAAACTGCCAAGATATTCTACCAATGGCAGTCCTCAGAGCAAGCCATTTCTCCCATGTAATGCCTTCAGGCCTCCCTGTGGTGTTCTTATTGTTAACTGGAACAATGGCCCTACACTCAGAAAGGACATTGTTTATCCTGTGTGCAGGCACCCTAGCTCTGGTAACTAATTGAATCATGGGGCTGAATAGATTACTAGTAAAAACCACACCACACACAGACATGCACACAACCCTACAATATTTCATTAGATAAAATATTTATCTAATGAAGTTCCCTACTCACATTACACAGACACTAATACAACATATAACACAATACCAGTATATTTTGTTGAATACAATTTGTATTACTCAAAATATAATCTTGCATTCCACAATAACTTTTTCCAGGTTGAGTTGCAGTTCCAGGTTGTCACAGTATACCTTATGCCCTCTTGGCTTGGTGTGTCTTGACTTAAGATATCATCCATGTCCTTGTCAGTCTTTTTCTTCTCTTTTGCCAAGACCTAAAATGAAGTTAATATATATTAAAACCAAATACAAAAAACAAAAATCTAACTTATAAAGACCAAGGGGCAACACCCCTCCTCATGTAAAACTGGTAACACCCCTCCTCATGGAAAACTATCAGCTCATGTAAAGATCCAGCACCTCGTAAGACATTTCAATGAGTAGTATTTTAAGTGGAGAAAATAAATTCAGATCTGTGTTTGTGTGCTGCTGTGTCTTGTTCACATAAAAATAAAAAAAGTTAAACAATTTTATTTATTTATTTATTTATTTTTTTGCTATGACAACAGACATGGTCTTTGTTGCCAACTGCTCAAATCTCACTCAGCCCTCCCAGAACATGCTTTTCCTTAAAATTTCCATCACTGGGGTTTGCTTTCAATTATCAGTGAAAGGTGTGAATCAGGGGTATCAAACTGTATTAATGAAGGGTAGATAATATCAGATTTTGCACAGATGTTGAAGGAGGGGGGAGAGAAAAAAAAAAAAAAAAAAAAAAAACAAACACAGTTTAGCAGCCCAGGACATTCAGAAAATAAAAAACTATTTTTTTTTACATCAGCTCCCCAAACCATATTAATAAAAGTATTTCATTCTAGGAAGCACTGCTCCTTTAACATCATGCTTTTCCACCTACAAAACTCCCAAGACCTCACCTCACCACCACTTCCCTAAGCCTCTCTCACCTATTCTAACCTTTAGGTCAGGGCCTTGTGGTGGCAGCAATGCTGCTTTGTATCAGTTTCTTGTGATAAAAGTTGGCATGGTGGAATATGGAGTCTTTCACACATGACAACTACTGCCTATAAGATCTCACCAAAATCCAGCATACAACAACTTTACTGTGTTTGCTTAGGAATGCAGCATAGTTGCAGTAAGGAAAGTTAGCATTGCAGCCTAGGGTGTTGCCAGCAGACTTTTCAACACAAGCAAAATTGATGGATTTGAGCCTCATCACAACCTCCAATTAATTGCTGCAAATCAAACAGGCAGAAGAAATGAGATACCCCTTGTGTTAAATCAGATGAAAATATTGTAACCTTCGTCAATCACCATACCTGGGAACTTCCAGCTGAGGGCTACCCGGAGGGGAGTCCTCTGTTCAGCAGGGGGTGACAAAAAGGGGCGGGGCTTGACGCAAGCGGGGGGGGGGGGTGCTTAACCCTTTGAGTTTCAGAGTGGTACGGAATGCATTGCAAAGCAATGCATTCCGTACTACTCTGGCACTCAAAGGGTTAAAAATGTCACACAGAAGGCTGGGGACGGAGGAACAGCGGGAGGAATCAGCCTCTGCCCCGGAGACCCGGTAAATCTCTGTCAGAACCGGAGTCTCCGGGGCAAATCCGGAGAGTTCCCAGGTATGCCAATCACCCAAGTGAGTGTATACTCACAAAATTAATTGCTATCCCTATGCATATGGGGGAAAACAGCTGGAACGCTTATGGAGATAGTTAATTGTTAACACTGCCCCAAATCAGCTATTATGTAATACACTAGTAGAAATCGGGCCGCACCTCCACAACCTGCTCTTCCCAAAGCAAATAACCATGCAAGAACTAAAGGAAAAGAGAAGGGAGACCAATAGTGCAATACTGTCTTAATAATCAATTTATGTAGAAGTTTAAATGGGTACTCATAAGTGGAGTGGTCAGTTCAACCCAAAGTACTTTTAACCCAAACTAATTATTGCAACTTTGAAGAAGTTGCATTTATAGACACAAAACGCATTAGAACTATTGGGTTACATTTATATAGCACAATTGTTTTATTATTGTACAATATTATATATATATATATATATATATATATATATATATATATATATATATATATATATATATATATATATATATATATATAAAATATATTTTTTATTTTTTCCCCCCAATAAAATGTTGATACTTTGAATAAGTGGAGCCATTGCAGAGTTTATTCTCTCTGAATGCACATTAGCAGAGCTTGAGCTGACCACTCCAATTGTGAGTAACCATTTAAATTGTCCTCTACATACATTGATTATTAAGACAGTATTGCACTACTGGGTACCCTTCTCTTTTCTTTTTCCAATGAATGGCTGACCCACATGGTCACAAGGCAGTAATATTGGTTAGGCCATGTGGACTATCCAGAAGACAATCATCTCCTGAATTCCAGATTGGCAGTAGAACATAGGAAAGAGGTCAGTGAACTACACAGCTGACAAAACTGTCTCGGGGAGGGGGGGTGGAGACCGTTCTGTTTCCAGTGTGAAAGATACCTTCCTACTTCATACTGGGACTAGCTGTCCTCAACTCACCCCACTTCTCTCACTTTGACATGCAATCTAAAGGTTTTTGAGGGTTTAAGGAGGAATCAAACCTCGCTCTTAGGGTTTCGATTAACAGGTGGTTTCTAATATATGTACTTTCATACAGGCATATTATAATAAGTACATTTTATATTTCTTAGCATTCATACACAGGTACATACCTTCTTGAAATAGGCAAACTGAACCAGCTCTAGCGCCATTTCAGCATCCTGATGATCAATGGTTTTGCTCATTCTGACCTTCGCGTGAGCCGTAGCCAATCTGATCATGGTTTCCAGAGCTCTAGCTGTTACTGGCATAGTCTGAATATACAGCACATTAATTACTCAAAACTTACAGTACTCTAAAGTCATAATAGCTTCCAACGGGCAAAGCAAGCAGCAAGGGTGTCTTATGCACCAAGATATTAACCTCTTGAATGCCTGTATGCTAAATACAGTCTCTGCTTAACAAAAAACTTATACTCAGACATAGAAGTAATCAGGCCCAGAATATAACTTCAGTCATGATACAGGCAAAGTTCAGAGATGTAGCACAATCTCCACTCTTCTGATGTAGTGCTTGGAGTGTCCTTTTATATTTTAAAGGGATAGTAATTTTTCATAATAAAAGCAGCTCTAATTAATCATCATAGTATTTGGACTTTGGAGAGTGTTATTTCAATTCTGTCAGAGTTGTAGTTGAAGAGTAATTCAATGACAAAGTGTCCCCCTCCTGCCCCTTTTACTGATGTTACACTGTTCAGCCAGATCACAAGGGAGGTGCCCAGGTAGATTGCAGATGGACAATCTTCAATAAAGATAAGGGAAAAACCTGAAAAACTTTTCAAGGGGGGCAGGGCTTTCATTGTTCTCATAGGAAGAAGATTGTCCCCTTCTGTTATCTGTCTGGTCTATGGACTGGATTCCACATCTGAGACGAAATGGCTTACACTAGGTAAAAGGGGCGGGAGGAGAAACTTTGCTTGTGAATATCTCTCAAACCATAAAGGTTTGAGAGATAAGACTTATAGCGTTCGTTTTTTTTTTTTAATGCCTACAAAATAAAATAAAGATAAAACAAAATATTACTATCCCTTTAAAGGGATAGTAAACCTTGAAAATAAGTTTATTTTATATTGTAGCCCTTAAAAAAACATGAAAAATTATATAAGTCTCATCTCCCAAACCTTTATGGTTTGGGAGATATTCAGAAGTAAAATACAGTTCCCGCCAAGTCTGCCATCTAGTGGACAGATTTGGAATTCGGTCCACAGATCAACTGACAGCTCTTTAGCATTACCAAGTTCACGATCTTTAAAAATAACTACTTAATTGGAACTGTGTACAAAGTGTGCCTGGCTTGCAAGAGAGCCGCGGCCGGTCCCGGGACCGGATTCCAAATCTGAGAGCTAGAACGATGACGTCACTCAGGTGGAAACTTTGCTTCTGAATATCTCCCAAACCATAAAGGTTTGGGAGATAAGACTTATATCATTTTTGATGTTTTTTTAAGGGCTACAATATAAATTAAACTTATTTTCAAGGTTTACTATCCCTTTAAGCACGACATCTGATGAGTGGGAGATGGTTCTACATCTTTGAGCTGGACATCGCCTTTGCCAAAGAAAAGACCTGCTATCCTGATTGAAGTTCTATTCTGGGCCTGATTACATCTATGTCTCCGAGTGTAAGCAAACTAGATAGGTACCTGAAGATCTACAGATACTGCTCTCAAATGGTTTTGTGCTCTTCTACATTTCTCTGTATTAGATTGTTTCTGTGCAGGTGTGACTGTGGACACCCAAGAAGCAGCAGCCTTTGAGCAAATACACTACAAATTATATATGTTGCAATTTCTCCAGCACCTCGGTACTTATAGAATCCATTTTTTTTTATGTTAGGAGTTTTGCACGTTGTTTTTTTGTATTTCTCCGGTACAAAAAAGGGTAGGGTATATTCACAACTACTAGACTAATTTCTGAGAAAGTGGTACCAGATTATTGATCTACAACTAATATTTCAGATGACCAAGTTAGACACGTAATGCAGTAAAACAGCAGAAAAAGCAAACCAGGTTTTTTGTTGTATTGGAAGAGGCATTAGCAGCAGGAATAGAGCAGTACTAACACCACTCTATAGATCACTGAGAAGACCTCTCCTGGAGTACAATGTACAGCTCTGGAGACTACATCTCCAGGAGGACATTAATATATTATTGAGGCAGTGCAAAGATGAGCCACTAAAATGGCACATGGCACCGGGTACCAGGATATACACAAAGAACTAAATATATACAAGCTTGGAAGAAAGAAGGGCGAGGGATCATACTGGAAACATATTTAAAGGATTTAACAGTTCAGAAAGTAAACATTTTTTCCACAAAAAGGAATACTAAAACAAGAGGTAATGATCTAAAATTAGAGGGTGGAAAATACAGACAATGTATATATGAACTACTGTACAGAAAGGGTGAGACTACTAGAACAGCCTCCAAGCAAATGTGCTAGGGACAAATACGGTTCATGACGTCATATGCCTGGTATAGTCTATTCTAAGAATTATGCAAGACTGAATATTTCCTTAGATAGGGAAATGGGCAGACTGGAAGGATCTGATGGATGTTTTCTAAGGTCATAATTCAGGTATGTTTCAAACACTGAAAATATTCCGGAATTTATGACAAACTGCACCCTAGAGTAGGGAAATAAATGCTCAGAGTTAAATTGGCTTTTTAAATCTTGAGTGATAGAGATCTCCAATATATTGTGAATTAATGTTTTGGAGAATTCTGCAGCAATTAATGGGTTAAAAGTCCAGTTTTTTTCAGAATTTGGAAATGTTTTTGTCCCCCTGCAGAGCAGTTGGAATGCTCACTAACAACCTCATGTCACACTTACCAAAGCACAGAGCTAAAATGATGTCTGTAGGAGGACAGTCAGCCTCAGAATCAAAGACTGCAATGATTTTGATAAGAATAAGGAGAGTCATTTCCTGCTTCTGGGTATCTTTAATTCAAAGGTTCACAGGGCAAGCTGTACATGGAACTGATATGTTAACGCTTATTGTCAGGTCCCTAGGTGATAGTGTTGCTATGATGCTACCATTCTGTGAAACAGACCACAGCTGTTCC
This sequence comes from Rhinophrynus dorsalis, assembly GCA_037306005.1. Classification (NCBI taxonomy): domain Eukaryota; kingdom Metazoa; phylum Chordata; class Amphibia; order Anura; family Rhinophrynidae; genus Rhinophrynus; species Rhinophrynus dorsalis. Next base: position 134,305,882 of record CM074723.1, on the reverse strand, counting down.
TGAACAGCAAGACCAGAAGCACTATTTGCCGACTTGCAAAAAAAAGGGAAATTTACTCACCGATATTTTAAATTTCCTCTGTGTCCTTCCACGGCAATGGACTGTGGGTATTGACTTCGCCCTCAAGCTGGTAGGACCAATTACAAAAATTATAAAAGTCAGCACTTCCTCCCCTTTCCTCAGTTATTCATTCTTAACCAAGCTGTAAATATATAAAGGGGAGAATTAGTGTTAGAGATACAACCCTTAAAGAGTATCATACTTTTGCTATCATATGCAACGTCTAAATCAAGCAAATAAGCACATAACTTGAATAATTTTTCAGATCTGGAACGATACTAATACCATACCAAGACAAGGGACTGGGTTGCCGTGGAAGGACACAGAGGAAATTAAAATATCGGTGAGTAAATTTCCCTTTTTCCTCTGTGTCCAATCCACGGCAATGGACTGTGGGACTTACCAAAGCAGTGCCTAATGTCCAGGGTGGGAATTTAGTCTGAAACAGGGATGGCTGCTTCGAGCACCTTCCTGCCATACTTAGCGTCCGCAGAAGCCCAAACGTCTAGTTTATAATGTTTGATAAACGTGGACACCGATGACCACGTAGCCGCTTTACATATCTCCTCTGGAGTGGCAATAGCCTTTTGAGCCCATGAACTTGATATTGCTCTAGTAGAATGAGCTCTAATTCCTGTTGGAGGTGAAATGTTTGCTGCTCCGTAAGATAAATAGATACAGTCGCTTATCCATCTTGCTATAGAAGCCTTGGAAGCCGCTGTACCCTTGTACTTTCCTGCAAAGTGCACGAATAGCGATTCTGCTTTCCAAAAAGACTTAGTCCTATGCAAATACATTTTTAGACACCTTACTAAATCCAAATTATGCAATTCCTGCTCCTTCCTATTTGCTGGATTAGCACAAAAGGAGGGTAGAATAATATCCTGATTCAGATGAAAGGATGACACCACTTTGGATCTGAATGACGCTTTATGACGAAGTACCAAGTACCAAGTGAAATACTAGATAAGGAGGAGTGCATAGTAGCGCTTGTAACCCCCCTACTCTGCGAGCCGAAGTAACTGCAGTAAGAAGAACCGTCTTCAATGTAAGGTGTTTTAAGGATACAGATTCTAGAGGTTCAAAGTAAGCATGGGTGGCCAGCTGCTGAAAAACTAGATTTAAATCCCACGGAGGGGTAACATCTCTGATAGTTGGCTTTATTTTGAAGATAGAAGATAGAAATCTCCTGAAAACATATTGTTCAGCAAAGGGAACTGCCAATATAGCAGATATTGCAGAAAGCTGTACCTTAATAGACACAGGCTTAAGACCTTTCTGAAATCCTTCTTGTAGGAAATCCAACACCCTCCCGGGTGTTATACTGTCACGATCAAATCCCTTGGATCTGCACCAATTATAGAAATTAGACCAGGTTCTATAATAAATCTTTGACGTAGACTGCTTCCGTCCTGCCAAAATAGTCTTTATTACTGGTTCTGAAATGCCTTTTAATCTTAATGAGCTCCGCTCAGCCTCCAATCCTGAAGTTTCATGAATGCTGGCTCTGGATGGAATATCGGTCCCTGTGACAGGAGATCTGGAACTACTGGAAGTTGGATGGGAGCTTGTATAGACATCCTCTTGATGTCCGTATACCATACTTTTCTGTGCCAGTCCGGGGCAACTAGAATCACTTCCGCCCTGTCTCTCTTGATTTTTAACAGGACTTCCGTGAGAAGGGGAAGAGGAGGAAAGATGTATGCCAGTCGATAATTCCAAGTCTGCTGGAGGGCGTCCTGCCCCACTGCCCTCTTGTTTTTCCATCTGGATAGAAACTTCTGACACTTTGTATTTCTCTTGGTTGCCATCAGATCTATTTGGGGCTTTCCAAACACCTCTGTGATGTCCTGAAATACCCTCTTGTTTAAGGACCACTCTCCTGGCTCTGATTTTGACTTAGATAATCTGCCTGGATGTTCAGGTTTCCCGACAGATAGGTCGCCGTCAAGGATTCCAGATTCTTTTCCGCCCAGAGCAAAATCTTTAGGGCCACCTGATTGAGCACCCTGCTCCTTGTGCCACCCTGGTTCCGTAGGTATTGGACTGCAGTCGTGTTGTCTGATCTGATGAGAACATGACGATTTATAAGATACTTCTGAAGCTGCTTGAGAGTGAGCCAGATTGCTTGAAGTTCCAGAATATTTATATGGTATTCTTGTTCTTTCAATGTCCATCTTCCCTGGACCGCTTTTTTTTTTCCACAGACCTCCCCAACCTGTCTTGCTTGCGTCTGTGGTGACAGTCTCCCACTGAATGGGTCTTAGACTTTTCCCTCTTCTGATGTGACTCTGAAGGCTCCATCACTTTAGTTCTCTTTTTGTGGCAGGAAGAATGGGAATCCTGAGATTCGGGTTGTCTGGATCTCTTCTGTAGAACTTTATATAGTTTATTTGTGACATCCTGCTGTGCGTCCTGGCCCAAGGGACTATCTGTTGTGCAGAGGCTAAGTTCCCTAGAAGTCTGGAGAACTCCTGGGCTGACCTGGTTGGATGAGACAGAAATTGTGCAACTCTGGATAACAGTCTTATCTGTCTCTCTTCTGACAATCTCGCTATTTCCTTTCTGCTGTCCAGCTGTATTCCTAGAAATAAAATCTTCTGAGATGGAATTAAGTGACTTTTGTCTAGGTTTATTACCCAACCTAGGGACTGCAGAAGATGAATACATCTTGTGGTACTCTGTTTGGCCTGTCCGTAAGAATCTTCTACTATCAGCAGATCATCTAGATATGGAATGATTCGAATCCCTTCTAGCCTTAAGGCTGCTATGGCTACTGCCATTACCTTTGTAAAGACTCTGGGAGCAGAAGCCAGGCCGAAAGGAAGTACTCTGTATTGGTAATGATGGTGCAGGACCCTGAATCTCAGGAATCTTCTGTGAGAGGGATGAATGGGAATGTGATAGTATGCGTCCTTTAGATCTATCCTGGTCAGAAAAACCCTGCACCATCTTGAGAACTGTTGACACAGTTTCCATTTTGAATTTCTGAAGTCGTAACTGATTGTTGATGTCCTTGAGGTCCAAGATTATCCACAAATCTCCGGAAGGCTTGGGAACAGAGAAAATTGTTGAATAATATCCATGGAACTCCTGCTCCCTTGGAACTGGTTCTATTACTCTGTTGTAATTCAGATCTGATATAGCTCTTCTCATCTTGTCTGCTAACCCTGGATTCCTGATCTTTGTGTTCCTGAACCTGTTTCTGATAGGGACAGATTTGAACTCCAAGCTGTATCCCAGCCTCAGGATCTGGTGAACCCATCTGTCTGGATTCAGATCTTCCCACGCAGCCCTGAAGTCCTCCAGCCTGCCCCCTACTGGAGAACTTGGCGGGATCAGCTCTGCTTCATTGATTGTTTTGAGTGAATCTGGATTTCCGATGGAAATCCCTGCGACCTCCCGGCCTGTTGCCCAGTGTAGATCCTTTCTGCTTCTGGTCATAAGATCTACCGGGCTTGTATCTTCTGGCGTCTCGAAAGGACTGCCTCCTGGATGCTGATGACCTTGGAGATGACTGCCTAACTCTTCTCTGCTGGGGAAGAAATGAACTCTTCCCGCCAGATGACTGCTTTATTATATCCTCCAGTTGGGTCCCAAACAACTTGACTCCTGAAAATGGAAGAGACACTAGCATGTTTTTGGAGACCGCGTCAGCGTCCCAAGATCCAATCCAAATAGCTCTGCGGCTGGTAATAGATAAGGCTGAAGCTCTTGCCAAACTTCTGATGGAATCCAATGATGCATCGCAAGAAAAATTGATAGCATCCTTGATAGGTGTTAATTCCTTTAGTAGACGAGATCTGGAGACCGATGAATCCAACTTTTCTTCAAATTCATTTAACCAGATCCTTAAGGTCCTGAACACACAGGCCATGACTGTCACCATCTTCATATTCTGACCAATTACTGAAAATTGTTTTTTCAATGCTGCATCAGCTCTCTTCTCCATAGGGTCCCTTAAAGTAGTTCCATCTTCTAGCAAGAGAGTGGTGTGCTTTGAGATTTGCGCTACTGCCGCATCCACTTTGGAAGTCGAAACCCAACTGCTTGTATCCTCCTCCCTAAAAGGATACATTTTCTGCATCCTTCTGGTATACTGAGGATGCCTTTCCCCAATCTTCCATTCTGCCGAAATTAAATCCTGAATGGAGCTGTGGACTGGGAACGTAGGAGCTTCTTTTTTATATCCTATAAATGCAGTGTCTAACACATTCATCTCCTTCTGAGTATCTTCCAGGCCTAAAGTTTTTCTCATGGCCCGCACCAGGCTGTCCATTCTCTCCAGATTAAATACACTGGATTCCTCCGTGATTTCACCCTCTTCGGCTGATGACCCTGATTCCAAATCAGGAACGCTGGGGCTGTCCTCATAGTCTAACATCTGCGAAGTACCCTCTTCTGGATCAGATGTTCTCTGTCTTTTTCTGGAGGCTTCCTGCATGCAGTTAAAAGTTTCCTGCATAGAAGCCTTCATCTATCCCAGAAATTCTTGAAACTGGGATGGGACTTCAGTATTGGAGACTTTTCTTAGACATTCTGAGCACAATTTTGCAGTTTCAGATGAAGGCAGCTTAGTATCACAACCAGCACAGGACTTAGGCTTAGGAGCAGATTTGTCCTCCTTGGGGTTCTCAGAGGGAGCCTTCTGTTTATCTCACTTTACCTCTTTAGCTGACATTCTAGCTGCTAAATGGTTAAACTTATACTACTATAAGCATTACCCAGCAATAGCCAAAGCCAATATACCATGCCAAATAGAACTGCTTATATAGACTTACGGTTCATTGCAGACCATTTCCCCGCTTCTCCCCGCTCCGGGCAGCGTTCCAGCCTACTTCCAGCATCCGCGTTCCACCTTTGGAACGCACGCGTGATGACTTCCGGTTTTACCGGGTAAAAGCGTTCATACTGGCGAAAGCCCGCCTTTGTGCACAGCGATCCGGCAATGGAGCGGAGACACCAGCAGCAGGGATTGCCTAAACTGCCCATGCTCCCCTTTTGCTTTGAGCAACTGGGAGACTTACAGTGGATTTCTAGCTACGTCCGGCTGAGCAGAAACAACAGGTATCCACTTGTAGATTGCAAGTCGCAGTGTGTGCGGTTGCAATAAGTATCTTAACGATCTGTTCCTGTATTTAACACTGGGTCCAATCTACCTTGCCTTGGACTGAGGAGGTATTAACCTCCGTCCTCCAGCTTGGTAGGACCAACATAACTGAGGAAAGGGGAGGAAGTGCTGACTTTTATAATTTTTGTAATTGGTCCTACCAGCTTGAGGGCGGAGTCAATACCCACAGTCCATTGCCGTGGATTGGACACAGAGGAAAAATAAATAAATAAATATTAAATGCAAACTGCAAAAGTTACAGTATTGCAGTATACTGACTTGTGGGTTAACATTTCCCAGAAGTAAGCAAACCCTTGTTTTACTCAGCAGGAGAAGTACCACAATGTATATTTTAATAAGGCTTACTGTCTATTTAAACACTTTTTGCTTAAATGTTCATAATATAAAGCAATAATGTAGTATAAACTGTACGTACCCTAGCACGATCACTATTCATTTGATCATGATTCCGGATCTTTGCATATTCTTGAGATATGAAGTCAGCAGCCTCATGAGTCAGAACAGGCTTGATCAATTTAGCAACATGAATGTACTTCCGAATAAACTGCATGCTTACAGTCTTTGATTTGCTTAAGGAAAGAGAAAATATGTACATTTATCAAGTAAAGTAAGAAAAGGATTTTGAAATCTTACTAGCCAGCCAGTGAATGGATTAAATATATTTGATCAGATTAGGAGACCAAAGACTAAGCTTTATGCTACATCTTTGGGACTTAATGTGTTCTAAATGCTAATCAAACTACTAAGTAATAGCATCCTGTAATGAAGGGATACATTCAAGACATGAGGCATGATCAATATGGCATCTTACCTCTTCTTTTACAGGAACATTAACTTAAAACGGATCTGGAGTTGCGCACAGATACACTGTACTCTTCTAGACTCTAAAAATTATCTGTTTTCTGAAATCTAAAATCTCTAGTATTGCATGTTGCCATTTCCATAGCTGTCTTGATAGTTTGTCTAACGTGATTTTTCCAGATTGTCTTTAAACAGAGAGAAGGCAACAGTCTCTTAAAGGGATAGTAATACTTCATTTTAACTTTATTTTATTTTGTAGGCATTAAAAAAACATGAAGAATGATATAAGTCTTATCTCTCAAACCTTTATGGTTTAAGAGATATTCACAAGCAAAGTGTCCCCCTCCCGCCCCTTTTACTGATGTAACACTTCTTAGCCAGGGCAGAAGGGAGCTGCTCAGGTAGACTGCAGAGAGGGACAATCTTCAATTAAGATAAGGGAAAAACCTGAAAAGCTTGTCAAGGGGGGCAGGGATTTCATTGTTTTCATAGGAATAAGAGTGTCCCCTTCTGTTATCTGTCCAGTCTATGGACTGTATTCCACATCTGAGAAGAGATTGTTTACAGTAGGTAAAAGGGGCGGGAGGGGGAAACATTGCTTGTGAATATCTCATAAACCATAAAGGTTTGAGAGATAAGACTTATATCATTCTTCATGTTTTTTTAATGTCTACAAAATAAAATAAAGTTAAAACAAAGTATTACTATCCCTTTAACAGAAGCGTGGGTGCTAATTTTAATACATTAACAGTATTCTGTCTGCACAAAGTTTTAGGATTGGATTTTAAGGCTCCAATATAAAAAATTTTACAGCTGATAACTGGAGGTACAATATATTTAAAATTATACATTTCAGTAGGTCTTAGTGTCCCTTTAAGTTTTTTCTTCAGTGTAGCAAAAACTAAAGATAGAAAATTGCTTTGCATTTAATTTATATTCTTACACAGTGGGGGATTATAGTACTGGAGAAACACTGACTAGGGTAACTGCAGTATTAACTCCAAGTGGTAAGTAAGGTATTGCTCAATTCTTTCAAAAAGTAGGGACTCCTGAAAATGCCAGTTTTCTTTTTGCAGAAAAAATTGCTTCTTTTGGAAATTCCCATGGATAGAGAATCCATTGAATTTGAGTCTTTCCACTACCACTAATTGCCACAAGAACGTGCCATTTTCCACCCAGGTTCTCATTTCTATGGCTGTGAGACTTCCCACTGAAAAACTATTGCTTCTGAGTGCTGAAGTAGTGGCAGATTAAAGCAACAGCCGTCTATAGCAATGTAATAATTAACATTTTATTTAGTTATTTATTTATTTTACTTTTTTTTTTTTTTTTTTTTTTTTTTTTTTTAAATAGGCTGAGGCCTATGGCAGTGCAAGTTGTGAAAGTTAGCAGGCTGTTGCCTACAGCAAGGAAAGCCTTGGGGGGGGGGGAAGCTTTTCTAGTTGTGGTGGGCTGTTGGATTGACTTTCCATAGGTCACGACTCATCGCCCATTTATAAATATATTCTACCGAGCAGTCAGTGGAGGTTTACCAATGCCTGCAACTTAATTTCCACTGTGAACAGGCATTTCATTGTGGGATTTTGGGGAAGTCATTGGTGGGTACAGACAAGGGGCACAGTGGCTGCATCAGCTCTAGGCTTCTTGTGGGCAGTTTAACATTGTCACCATAAAACTCTGGGTAGTTCTATTGCATGTGCTTAAAGCAAATCTGCTTGGGTGCAATTCCACCTTCCCCTTCACTGCCATCTAACAGTGCGTGCACATCTGCACAGAGTGCGCACATTGCAGCTGTTAAATCCATATTTCCTGCCCAAGGAAAATATGCTCACACCCATACTTCAGGGGAGGTGAGGGAAGACTATGGTGAGTGCACAGTGCCACATTGTAATTCATTAATGATGATCTTGTCTATGACTGTTGTAGATGGTGGCAACTGTGCAAATTCTTCCTCCTCCACAGTTCTGTCACCACTACATGTGCTGTATGCTTCTTTATCTTATGTTTTCCCCCACTTCTGCTATAAGTTTGAATGTATTAGGTGGCAATTCATTTTTAAAAAAGCAAGTCTGCCAAAAATGCTGCTGGATATAGACTATAACCAGGTGCGCTGAAAGCTATCCAACTGTACTCTTGCTTGTGGGCAACTAAGGCTTTTCACAGTAGTATGCAGAGTGCTGGCCACATACACTTATTCGCCAGTACTAAAGAGGGTCATAATTTTGACATAGAAAGTAATTAACTTCAAGTACACCATAACCATATCAAATGAATTAAAGCCCCTCCTTGAAGGTTGTCCTTCCATGAATATCAACTTAAAGTCCTACAGCGATGTGGCAGTGCCACCACCCAAGTGTTACATTGTCATTCCCGAGATACATTGCTTTCTGCAAAGATGTTGTGATTACGTCCCTTTCACTATACTGTCTAGTAGTACTTTTTTGTTCCAAATTTTCTCTTATATCCTCCACTAAGGATTGCTTTATATGCTTTCACAGAAGCAGATTGCTCAGAGTGTGCCTGATCACATTTTGGCACCAACTCAGAAATATGTTTAAAGTAGGGGTTTAGCAGTGTTGGAAGAATGTATTCTCATTTCTTTAAATGGAGACTATGCAAGGAACCTACTCAAAGACAATGTAATTCCCCATCTAGCTTGGGTCCGTTATTATAAGAGTAATCTGCCCTGCTCTTCATTTTTTTTTTTCTGTAATATATTAGTGGAGGTATCTCACAGACGTCTGCGCCAGCATGACTAGCCAGTCATGTCTTCTCCTCAAAAGGGTTCAGGAGCTCACGTGTCACACTTTCACTGCCACTGACTAGGTGACAAAGAAGCTCACCCCCATGTCTTCAAAGTCAAATATTGTACACTTGCCAATGGCCTTGCTCTGCTTATACAAATGGTTTAACATTTACAATATGGAGCACAACCTGATAAGGATGTCCATTTTAAGCTTGTGATGAGATAAGAGATTGTGCTCTTGCATGGAACATAATGCATTGTGTGCACAGATGTTTCAATGCTCCAAATATGATCGGTCACACTCATTTATTAAAACTTAACTTTTATTCTTGTCAAAAGACATAATATCCAACATTTCAGTCAGCAATTTAGACTTTCATCAGGGTTACTGCAAAAGTGTCTTTCTCAACAAAATGCCTTTTTAACTCTACCTGTTCACACCTGATTCAGATCAGAATTCCACCTGGTCTCCATAGTGACCTAAGGTGTCAGATCCACCCCCTGTGTCAACGTCAGCTATCCAAAGATATCAAACCTATCCCAACTAAAATCGATATGTACAAATATGATAAAATCACATGTATGTATGAATGTATATGATTTTTATATGTGATTTTATCATATTTGTACATATTGATTTTAGTTGGGATAGGTTTGATATCTTTGGATAGCTGCCGTTGACACAGGGGACGGATCTGACACCTTAGGTCACTATGGAGACCAGGTGGAATTCTGATCTGAATCAGGTGTGAACAGGTAGAGTTAAAAGCATTTTGTTGAGCAAGACACTTTTGCAGTAACCCTGATGAAAGTCTAAATTACTGACTGAAACGTTGGATATTATGTCTTTTGACAAGAATAAAAGTTAAGTTTAAACAAGTGAGTGTGACCGATCATATTTGGAGCATTACATGTTATACATTGATTGGAGCACCTCAAAGTTATAGCAAGTGTGTGCAGTAGTTTTTGTGATCAAGTGCACAGATATTGTACATTTGTCTCACAGTTTTGTATTTTCAGAGCAATCTAGAAACAATTAGATTTAGGACATGTGAGAAGCAGGGTACATGTACCATAACTGCTATTCAAGGCAGGTATTGTCTGCACACAGTTAGAATTGATGGAGAATAGTACAAGCCATTCACACATGACCTGCTGCAGTTTAACACATTAGATGTTTTGTGGGATTGTCTCAATGTTCTGCATGCATAAAGTGGCATACTAATTGTGGAGAAACAGGGGGGGTCACTTTCTCCTCAACAAGACACCTCCTCAACACACCTCTTCAACCCCTAGTGTTAACTGCTCTTGTACTCAAAGGCTCTCATCTTATCCCAGGCCTTAAATATGATCCTGGACATTCAAATAGAAGCCCTGGAAGGAATGCCTGCTCCCTCAGCGCATGTGCAAGATTAGATTAGATTTTAGGTCACAGATTTTTTTTTTTTTTTTTTTTTTTTTTCCCCTCAACATGAACAGGGAACTTATTGTAAATAGCTCCAGTTAATTTTAGGTGTATGTTTTATTAAACCATTTCAGATGCATTTTCGACAAACCTTTTACGTGGTCCATGTAGTAGATTATCATGTTTCTCATAAATCTGCAACTCTTGATCTGTAACATCTGCAGCATTGGGGTCATCTGTTGCAAAAACCTCGACATTGCACCCAAGGGGCATTGCTGTGAAATGACATTCACAAAAAAGGGAAAGATTATAGATCTCTATTGTGATTATATGATTTATATTATACATACACACTAGATTTAAATATTGATATTAAATATATCTATATCTAGAGAGCTAGCAGAGGGGAGTTGGAGGGGGGAGAGCAGGCAGAGAGAGAAGGGAGATGGAGGAGGGAGAGCATGCGGGGAAGAGGAGGAGTAGATGGAGGGGGGGAGAGTGCATGGGGAAGAGAAGAGGAGATGGAGGTGGAGAGTGAATGAGGAAGAGAAGAAGATGGGGGAGCAAGAGGGGAAAAGGAGGTGATGGATGGGGGAGATGCACAGGGAAAAGGAGGAGGAGATGGAGGGGGGAGAGCGAATGAGGAAGAGAAGAGAAGATGGGGGAGCACACTGGGAAAAGGAGCTGATGGATGGGGGGAGATGCACGGGGAAGAGAGGAGGTGATGGATGGGGGAGATGCACAGGGAAGAGAGGAGGAGATGGAGGGGAGAGAGCACAGGCAAGAGAGAGGAGGAGATGGAGGGGAGAGAGCACGGGCAAGAGAGGAGGAGATGGAGGGGAGAGAGCACGGGCAAGAGAGAGGAGGAGATGGAGGGGAGAGAGCACGGGCAAGAGAGAGGAGGAGATGGAGGGGAGAGAGCACGGGCAAGAGAGAGGAGGAGATGGAGGGGAGAGAGCACGGGCAAGAGAGAGGAGGAGATGGAGGGGAGAGAGCACGGGCAAGAGAGATTAGGAGATGGAGGGGGAAGGCACACAGGGAAGAGAGGAGGTGATGGAGGGGGGAGAGCGCACTAGGAAGAGAGGAGGAGATGGACGGGGAGAGCACGCAGAGAAGAGGAGGAGATGATGGAGGGGGGAGAGCATGCAGGGAAGAGATGAGATTGAGGGGGAGAGAATGCTGGGAAGAGATGAAATCATGGGGGTGATCACGAGGGGAAGTGAAGAGATCGCGGTGGAGAACACGAGGGGAAGCGAGGAGATTGTGGTGGAGAGCGCAAGGGGAAGCAAGGAGATCGCAGTGGAGAGCACGAGGGAAGAGCATTAGAGAAGAGACGAAAGCAAGCTAGAAAATGAGGACAAGAGCTAGAGCGAATTCCCCCTTTAACGTTTTCACATTTTGTTGTGTTACGACCTGGAATTAAAATGGAATTGAGATTTCCCCCCCCCCCATTTCATTTACACAACAATTTCCATTTTAAAGGTGTGAATTATATTGACACAAAATAAAATAAAAAAATAATAATAAAATTATAAAACCTGGGTCCTGCAATTTTTGACAATTGTGTTTGTTTGGACTGGGACCATTGGGGAAAAGCAATTTGCAAGCCTTTCCACAGACAGAAATTCCACTGTAACTTTGACCGAGTGCTTAGGGTCATTGTTCTGCTATAAGGTGAACCTCTGCCCCAATCCCAGGTCTCTTGCAGACAGTTTGCCTGCCTCTGGAATTATCAAGTATTTGGCTCCATCTTGCCCTGAATCTTGACTAGTTTTCGCACTCTGATAAAGAAAAGCATCCCCACAACATGGTGCTACCACATACCACTACGATGCTTCACTATGGGGATGAATTATCAGGGCAATGAGCAGTTGTGCCAGTGATTTGTGCCAAGCCCAAAAAGTTCAGTTTTGGTATTATCAGACCACATCACATTTCCACATGTTTGCGGTCATCCAACATGCCTTTTGGCTAAAGCCAAATGGGATTTCATGGCTTTTTACTGCAATGGTTTTCTTCTTGCCACTCTTCCATAAAGCCCGGCTTTGGAGAGTGGCTTTTTGATAGTTGTTTCAGACTCCCATCTGAGCTGCAGATCTTACCCGCTACCACTGGGCCCTTAGTTGCTTCTCTGAATAATGTCCTCCTTATCAAGTCACTGAGTTTTGGTGGATGACCTACTTGAGTCACTGTTATGCCATATTATTTCAATTTTTAAATAAGGAGTTTAACAGGAGTCAGTCATTGAATAGTCCACTGTCTTCTTGACGCCATTTGCTTAGATACCAACAAAGTCTGTAGCATTTTAGAAACACATGTATTTAATCTGAGATCATGTGACATTATTATTTCACAGGTGTACGCCATTGATCTCATTATGTGTGACTTTTGAAGGCAACTGGGTGCACCAGTGCTTATTTGGAGTTTCACAGCAAAGGGAGTCAAAACCTATGCAATCAAGACATTAGGTTTTTTATTTGTAAATCATTTTGTAAGATTTTTTTTTTCCATTTTGACATTATGTAAATATTGTGTAGGTCAGTGGCAAAAAAATTTAATTTATTTTAATTCCAGGTTGTGACACAAAAGGTTTAAAAGTTAAATTGCTTTCTCATACTTATTTGAGGGTACCTTTTAATATGGTTGTCTGCATAATTGGTAGAAGATCCTGTCTGGCAAGCTGCCCAGTAGGAGAACTAGCTTTATTTCCCTCCCTCTACCCAAAATCCAGGCCATGTTAAAATTTATTAAGGCCCTTTTAACTTTGGAAAAGTTGTGCTTCACCCAACACTACCCTTTGCTTTGCACCAGCTGTTCCACCTACATTAGGTATAAGCCCTAGGTCAGTTTAGTGACCTAGCAACACCACTGGCAAACAATGACAAGTTTAAGTCTAGATTTGTAATGTAGTATAAAACAGACAGCATCAAAGATATTAAACCATGTGTAAACCCAGTGAGCATTGCTGCACTCAGAACAAAACTAGCCACAGTCATGCATTATATATAACTCACACATACATAGTTTGTAGTCCAAAGAACCACATTCACAGAACTTCTTGAAGCTGAAAAAAAAGTGCAATTTTTTGTGTCACCAAAGTTTCTGCCCCACTTTCTGACCTATGTCAACCTAGCTTGACAAAGGTCCAAAGTGGAGCTGAAATGGTGATGACAATAAATTGTACATTTTTTCAGCTTCAAGGAAGTCATGTGAGTGTGATTCTTTGGACTACAAACTGTGTGCATACTTCTATGAACTGGAACCCAGGTCACATTTAATTTCTACAAGGAGACTACTACCTAAGTCAGTATGTTAATCTTAATCTTATATGGTATAGTTCCCCTTTAATTTTTTATATTTTCTTTATTTGAGTAAAGATAAATCTACTGTGTACCATAGCCATCTTGCTCCCCAGGAGTTCTATATCTATGCATTCGTAGAACATGGTCAGCAATTTCACGGTCATTGTCTGCATCCATTTGGTCCAGAACAATAAAAAGCAAGTCAAATCTTGACAACAGAGAATCTTGCAATCCAATATTTTCCATTGGAGTTCTATACTGATCATACTGTTGGAACAAAAAATATTTCTTAAACAATTAACCTCCACAGACCTTCATTATATAAGTGCAAAACAGAACAAGGATTCCTTAACAGATGAGAGTTGGTACCATGTTAGCTGCAGAAATACAGGAGGCAAATAGTCATTGATTCCTTTTTATTGGCTAACTAAGCAGATTTAGGATGAAAGCTTTCAAGACATTGAGGGCTCGATTTAAAGGCAACCGTTAAACCAGCCGCTAAGTGAAAAAGGCACATCGCTCGCAAATACAGGAGTTACGGCAGATTCAATAGCTACTCTACGAGAATAGCTATCGAGCGTAGGCACACAAAAAACACGTAACACAAAAGCCGTTGTCGCTCATGTTAATGCACAACGGGCGGCCAAATCACACGATAACTGCGCTCAAAACAACATGTAATATAACGGCTGCCGTTGTCAAGCAACCATGATTGATGCCAAAACAAATTCAAACACACAGCCAATCACAAAGCCCCAATGTATCAAATAACTTCAAATACACCTATATATACCCAAAAATAACCGTCACACACTGTCTGTTATCGAGTTCTTCAGAGCTAGATATCAGGACCCAGGAGCGGAGGATAGCGATCAGAGAGAGGGAGAAAGGAGCAGTCATTGGAGGTAGAAGGAGATTTTTGAGTTTGGAGTTTGGAGAGAGGTGCACTTACTAGACACATATTACAATTTTGCACATATTACATACACACATACAAACACAAACACATACATACACATAGTCCTTTTATTTTATAACACCTTACACATTTTACTTTTTATTTTGACAGTGTGAATCTGGGAGTGAAAGTGTGTGACAGAGAGTGACTGGATCGAGTGTGTCTGTGAGGGCCTGTGGGAGTGCCTGGGTGTGACTGGGTGAGTGATGGCAAGGAGAGGAGGACAGGAGAGAGGGATGGGGAGAGTACTGGAGGAGGAGGAAGCTCAGGAGGGGATCCCTCAGCAGAGCAGGGGTGGCAGAGGGAGATCTGCAGGGCGGAGGGGGACCCGGCCCACAAGAGCAGGCACACGCAGGACAGGGACAGAACCTGCAATGGGACGAGGGGTAGTTCCTGGGGAGCACCCCACACAGGCAGGGTCAGACCAGGCAGGGCACTCCGGATCTGAATCCTCCCATGCCGGAGCTGATGAGGGCAGGATCAGGGATCCCAGATATAGTGAGGAGGAGAACACGGCTCTTGTGGAAGCTGTCCTGGAGAGGCAGAGTGTTCTCCACCCGACGGCAGAGGTCCCTGGCCTGGCAGCGCGGAGGAAGGCAGCCTGGAATCAGATCTGCAGCCGGGTGAACGCGGTGGCAACATGCAGGCGGGATGTGGAGTCTGTGAAGAAGAGATGGGGCGACTGCCGGAGGGTGGTCAAGAACAAGATGTCTGACATGGCCAAGCAAGCCCGAGGCACCGGAGGTGGCCCATCTGTGCCCATCACATTCTGCGGCTGGGAGGAGATGGTGCGGCAGAACATGTCCCCGACCATGATCGAGGGGGTCGTGGGAGGAACTGACACTGGGGATGAGAGGAGCCTCCACACTACCGGTAAGTGCAACACTACAGAACAACACACTACAGCAACCAACACCAGCTGCACACACACTCACACCTCAACACATGTCCATCACTCAGCCATACAACTGCACCAACACAGCACCATGAGGGTTAAAAAAAGGACACAACACCTGGACAAATGGCAACGTCCAACTTGGGACAAACCTACTTGGGTCAAAGTCCTACTTCAATCCTCCTGTCGCTGTGCTCATTACACACAATACACAAACCATCATGTTCAAAATGTCGACTGTCATAGATCATCACTGTTCACACACAATGTCACCCATGTCCCCACCCCCACCCTAACCCCTTGAGTGCTAGAGGGATCATCAATGCATCGATCAACAATGCATTGGCAACCCCTCTGGTACTCAAGGGGTTAACCAGACAACAAACAAGTCAATAGGACAACGATCACATGCTACACAGGGGACATTCACTAAGCGGTGACAAACAGATGGTGGACACAAAGTAACTCTCACACACCCTCACTTCACCAATACCAGTGTTAGTCCATGGAGAACATGCAACAACAAGAATCAAGTTTATAAGATCCCATTGTACAGACTCCATGGAAAACACTGGAAATGGGGAAAGGAGATCACTGGAGAAGTCACCATCATGTCCACCCCATCAGTTCAACATCACCGCTTACTGAATCACAAAAAGGGGGCATCAGGTCACACATCACAGTGTCACACAGAATAAATGCTTGTAGGTGCAACACACAGGCCGAAAACTATTCCACAGATTTAAAGCTGGAAAAATAGGCATTGGTGTTGTGGCTGCAATCATTTACCCAGACTTGAAATTACATATCCCATATCTGATTCCCACATGGATCCACAGGGGTGCTGATGCCATGGATGGATGGTACACCAGCCACTCTTTGCAGGATACACATGGGAAACAAATAGCAAACATCATTATACCTTGGTCACCAACAGGCCATGACTGATGGATATCTAGGATTGAGTACGGTTGCCTCACACAGAAGGATGGATGGGCTCATACACAGAGAAAAAACAGGCCTCAATCAAAGATATCCCTCACTACTGGCTGGATTGTTGCCCTTAGGATTCAAATGTTACCAAATATGTTACAACACGATGTGAACACAGAGATCACTTCACTGGATGTGATTGCCTTACTGGCCAGATGTGTGCACCCATCACAAATCAACCTACATTGCTACCATCCAAATACACATACATAGTATATCACACTCTACGTAGATGGGATATACGAGGTATGTTCATATCCATCATATCAATACAATGTCATGTTGGATGGGTGCACATGTATAGCCAGTACGACAATCACACCTACTGAACTGCTCTCTGGCTTCACATCTTGGAAGGTTATTACTCTATCCATATGAAGGGTACATATCCACATACATATATGACCATTTCTACTTGTGTGTCACTGTAATGGGATAGCAATGGGTAATGTCATCAAGATGTCATATCATTGCCATCGTTAACAGACGTGTCTTGATCTAAGTCCCATCCCTCCAACACTCATGGTTATACAGATATTGCTCTGTGTGACAGATGGAGATATCTATCATTTGACCACACGGAGGCTCTTCAGCAGAGCCAAAGTCGCAACATTTCGAGATAAATACCTCTTTGGAATGGTCCACAGAGTGTGCTTGCAAACCAGGCACACACTGTACACCATTCCAATTAAGTATTGTTCTCTAAATGGGGCGATTTGGGCTCTGCTGAAAAGCCCTCGTGTGGACAAATAATGACTGAAATCTCCATCTGTCACATACAGCAATATCTGAACAACCATGAGGGTAGGAGGGATAGGACTAACAGCGAACAACATCTGTTTTCACAATGTCTACAATATGACATCAAGGTGAACTTAACCTTTGCCATCCCCCTGGAGGGATAGCCATTCCTACAAGTTGTGAAGATAAATATATGTTGTTGGATTCACCCCCCTCCCCCGACTTAAACAATGGTATTCCTACTGTTGAAAGGTGTGTTGATTCAAAAGGTATCACAGCTCAGAAATGGATATGTCAGGGCCAATAACCCAGTGGCCTGAAATTGTACAGTGGTGCTGTTACTACACAATCATGTGGACAGCTCTGGTACAGGGACCAGATATCAACATGGGAGGGTGTTGCAACAGCCCCACTGTACTATTTCGGCCCACTGTGATATTGCACCTCAAAATGAAACCTTCACCTGTAATAACTCAAACAACACCTTTCAGCAGTGGGGGTACCCTTGTTTACCCAGGGGGATTAACCCAAGCACATATAATTTTCTTCACCACATATCAAATATATAACTGTCTCCACAAACATATGGCTAAGGTCACTAATCACAACATCTTATTTCTCCACACAGCTTACGGCCCTCAAGCCCAGCGGGAGACAGTGGAGGAGGCAATGTCACCCCCCAGTGAGGAGGACACAGAGGAGGGGACCAGTCGGTGGTCACCTTACCCACCATCACCATCCCCTCCAGCACAGGCTGCACCACCACCTACTGCACCCCTTCAAGCTGCACCACCACCTACTGCACCCCTTCAAGCTGCACCACCACAGGCTGCTCCCCTTCAAGCTGCACCACCACAGGCTGCGCCCCTTCAAGCTGCACCACCACAGGCTGCGCCCCTTCAAGCTGCACCACCACAGGCTGCGCCCCTTCAAGCTGCACCACCACAGGCCGTGCCCCTTCAAGCTGCACCACCACAGGCCGTGCCCCTTCAAGCTACACCACCACAGGCCGTGCCCCTTCAAACTGCACCTCCACAGTACAGTGGCTGGATGCCACAGGAGGAGAGGTGGACCTATCCAGCCACCTCCACCAGCTACTACCCTCCATCAGCAGCACCGCCACCGCCAGGGAGGCAATGGCTGCCAGGGACAGTGGCCACCACCCAATATGGGCCATATGCCTCCCAGTTAAACCCACCCTCCTGGATGGCTCCACAGCATGCCCCAAGGTATGATCCCAGGTGGGGTCCAAGCACCTATCAGTGGCCACCATATGACCCATGGCCACTGGACTACCCACACCTGGGCCTGATTGGTGAGCCCCAGCGCCCCGTACCCAGGGACATTTTCACACCTCCACCAGCACACACATCATTGGGCAGCTCGGAGTCGCTTGATGTGGTGGGCATGTGCCCATCATCTGCACCAGCCACTCCAACAGCTGTCACAGCAGCCACAGCACCTCCAGCAGCACCGGCAGCCACAGCACCTCCAGCAGCACCAGAGCAAACAGCACCCTCAGCAGCAGAAGACTCAGCACCCTCAGCAGCAGAGGAAACAGCACCTCCAGCAGCACCAGAGGAAACAGCACCCTCAGCAGCAGAGGACTCAGCACCCTCAGCAGCAGAGGAAACAGCAGCACCTGTGACACCGGCCACATCCACCTCCAGCACCGCACGCCTCACAGGGATGGAGGCGGAGTGTATGGCCCTGCAGAGGAGACTACTCCGGTCGAGCAGGAGTACTGACAACAACATTACAAGGAGCAGGAGGCAATCCAGGAGGAACATTGCTCAATTGGAGAGCAGGATCCAAGGTTTGGAGTCGGAGGTGTCCAGGGGGAATACACTACTCCAGCAGCTCAGGACTGGTGTGATGGACATGTTAACACAGGTCCTTGTGGAGTTGAGGGAGATAAACCGCAGGGAGAAGCTGAGGATGGAGAGGGAGAACTTGCATTCCACTGAGGGGTCTACTGCAACCACCACCCCCTCTAGTGTTACCCCTGAAGCCACACCTAGGGGGCAGAGGATTACCAGGAGTTCAACAAGGGCATCCACCTCTGGCACCCACCCAAAAAGGAAAAAAATGAAAGGCCCAACCTGTCAACTTTCCCCTCAATAAAAAAACCTTTTTTTTGTATTCCTGTCTGATCTGTTGTGTCTTCAGTTATGGATTGGGTGGCAGGGTTGTCTCCAATGCATTGCCATACAATGCAGTGAACACAACCTCTGCCTGGGTGAAATGTTAGTGGGATGCTACAACATGGGTTCACACACACACACCGTTGTACAAATTCAACTTGTAATACATCCCTGGAGCCATATTACACCACTGTTTTATATGGCGGTGTTGTGTGTTGAATTTGAACAACAAAACATACCCCTTAGCACAACAAATTGTACAACACTGAACATTTGTCTACATTATATGTTGTGTTTAACCCTTTGAGTGCCAGAGTGGTAGACAACGCATTGTAAAGAAATGCGTTGGGGACCACTCTTGCACTCAGTGGGTTAATGGGATAACCAGACAAACAGCTCTGTGACTTAGCAGGGACATGATAAGCAGGATAGATAAATGGGACATGTATCCATTTGGACTTGGATTCACACACTCATTGTGCAACTGACTTACTGGGGAAGCCAATGTTTTTAACCTAGGATTTCAATGTGTAGCACACACATTGATATCCTGGGCTGAGCATTGGGGTCTCCTGTAAATTGAGTTGCTGTTTCCCTAAGGGTGTAACAGCCTTCACCAGTGATAACACATGTCCACTTAGTCTGGTTGTTCGTTAGCCCATGTACTGAGATATGTCAAAGTGGAGCAAAATCTCAGAACATGGATTATACTGAGCAATACAGATACTGTGGACAGGTATTCACTGTGGAAGTATGTCCCCTGTATCACCTCTTCATCACTCCCACAACACATTGGTGCATCACTGCCACCATCATCTGTTTGCATGGATACATCACAGAGTCCACTCACTGGCAAACAAGTGGTGGACTCCTGTGATGTGGGTGATGCCTTTCCATGTATGGGGCATACTCTACCCTGGGTGTGGTAACACATTGACATATGTGTTCTCAAATATATCCTCCTACAGACACAGATAGAATGGTGATGGTTCATCTTTATTGTGTCTCAAAGTACATTAGAATGTACATGTGTTTTGTGTGTGTATTGCCTATATGCATTGAACACCTGTATGAGAACACTAAATGTACTTTGAAACTAAATCGTAATACTTCAGTAACACTGCTGCCCTGCTCATGTGTTGTCCATGAGGTTTGACAACTCTGTAGCTGAGCATCCTGACTGTACAGGTTAAAACACTCAAGAATTAGTGTTTTCTGTGTCTCTATGAGAATGTTCCAGTAGAGGTTTGTGTGAACCTCAGGTCAAACTTTGCATCACCAACAACATCACCATAAACAGCAAGGGGTGATCTTCATGAAGGTGTTGTCAAGACATCAATCCAGTCACATGGAAGATCTTCAGTTCAAGGATGGATCATGTTACGGATGCCTGCGGGACAAGAGGACAGGATTTGGAGCAGTAGACCTGAACTGATCATCAAGCAACAACAATTTAGTCTTTTTCATCCCCTCAGTTTTCACAGTTACAGGTGAGTGCACAAACCATTGCTTGACAATGTGTTGTGTACTCATCTGTAACCAATTCTGTGGGGAACTAAGGACATGTGCATCAGCCCTAGGGATATGTGCCCCTGACATGTATACACACATTAACAAGTGTTCTGAGAGCTCCATGGAAGTAATGACATTGTGCTGCCACTGTGAAAGTGACAGTGGCAGCCCAATGTCATTTGTTCCATGGAACTGTTAGGACACATTTGTTGATGTGTGTATTCATGTCAGGGGCACATATGTCTGCACACTCACAGGTCTGCATGGAGTCCCTGGTAATCTGATCTACGTCTCATGACCTCTACATTGTGTGCCCATACCACTGTACATCCACCCCTGTGCTGCTCTTCTCAGCTGTAGCACAGTACAGGTCCCATATTGAGTCTGATGTCCCTTCTAATGCATATCATTAGATAATACTCTTTCGTTACTGGGCTAGCATGGTTGTTCAGGCTATAGTCATGGCATATCCAGTTAGTTGCTGTCAATCAAGCCATGTAAGGTGATGAACATGGGTAATATGTTGTACCTTGTTTATCCTGGGGGTGTGCGTGATATCCTTGGGGTCTGTATGTCAACGTGGAGAGTGGAATGGAGAATGGTTTTTGAGTCCACACACACAATTTTCCACGTCCACTGCCAGTGCAGTGCTGTGTCACTGTTCCTGTGGGGTGAGACAGAACAAAATGTGCAGTGTGGTTAGTGTCACAGGACTGATGGGGGAACTTGCATGGATTGTTTGCATGCATGTGTTATACTCACAGGTGAAGTGTTCCATGATGAGCCTGTCTCTGATCTGTGCCCCTCTCATGGTCTCCTCCACATGCCCGATGTCCATGGCCACTTCCTGTATGGGGGGGTCCGGGATGTGCTCCAGCAGCCTGGTGTCCACTGCGATGTTGTGCAGTATTGCGCACGCCACAATGATGTCACACACCTTAGCCGGTGCATACTGCAGTGCTCCCCCAGAGTGGTCCAGACATCGGAATCTTGACTTGAGAAGCCCAAATGTCCGCTCAATAGCATTCCTCATTCTGGCATGAGCCTGGTTGTAGCTTTCCTGGCCATGTGTTTGGGGATTGGCCAGAGGGGTCAGTAGCCAGGACTTGCATCCATAGCCAGCATCACCTGTGTAATGTGAGTGACATGGTGAAACAGGGAGGACATGTTGTGTGAATGATGTTTTGTGTGGTGGACGTAGTAGCTGTGGGTCAGGTGCATGCTGAGCTGAGTGGTGTGTACGCCTGTGTATGTGGTGTGATTTTGTTTTGTGAACTCACCCACTAGCCATCCCCCTGTAAAGGTTCCATTCTCAAAATCTCTGTGGACTGAGGAGTTTTGTAGAATGTATGCATCATGTGTGCTGCCAGGATATTTTGCACAGACATTCATGATCCTCATGTTGCTGTCACACACCATCTGCACGTTGGAGTGGAAGTTCTTCCTGTTGATGAATATCTGTGCGTCACGTGCTGGGGCCTTAATCCGGACATGGGTGCAATCTATAGCACCCATGACCCTGGGCATGCCTCCCTTTGCGTAAAAGGCCTGCTTGACGTGTATCCAGTCCATGTCGGTGGTGGGAAAATGTATATAGGTACTGGCCTTGCTTTTGAGGGCTGGCAGGACCTGGGCCAGCACTCTGGAGAATGTGGCCTGTGACATGCCAGATGCGTAACCCTCAGTGGACTGGAAGGCCCCGCTTGCCATGAAGGGTATGGCACAGAGTAGTTTCTGCAGGCCAGTTAGGGCATGGTTGTGGATGTAGATGGGATCCACCTGCTCCTTGATGACCTCATACAAGGCAATGATGCTGTCAGGCCTCAACCTGTAGCGATCAATGACCTCGTCATCAGCCATTCCAAAGAGTGTGACCCTTGGGCGGTATACCCTGGGCCTTGGTGGTCGTCTATACATCCTGTGCCCTCCAGGTGGGGATGGATTCCTGTGTGGCTGCTGAGCCAGAGCCTCCTCACTTGCAACAGGTGAAGGCTGTTGATGAGGCGTGCTTGGAGGTTGCTGATGTTCCCTAGCTCTCTCCCTTGCACGCCTTCTCCGCAGTCTTCGCAACAATATGTAACCCAACATACTGTTTTCTCCCTCCCTTTCTCCCTCCCTCCCTCTCCCTCCCTCCCTGAGTGGAAAACAAGCCACAAGTGAGTGTGTTGAGTTGTCCCTTTAAGTACTTGCTAGGGCGTTGTGTAGGTGTGGTGATGAGGTGAGTGCTGACCAATGGTGAGTTGTTTGTGTCCAGGTAAGTGTTAGCAGGTGTGTGTGTGTGTTATAAGATGTGGTGTGTTGTGCTTGTTCTGTGTGTGCCATTTGCGGGCGTGCAGTTGTGGGGTGCAGGTCGCGTGTTGATGTTGCCCAGGTGAGCTTGTATTTGCAGGGTCCGCTTTGTGTGATGACCCCCATTGTTCCGTGCCATGTTGTGTTGTTTTTTTGTGTGTCATTGTTCCTGTGGTGTTGCTTGTTGTTGTGTGTGTAGTGATTTGTGTTGTGTGTGCATGTTTTTGTGTTGTTTTGGCATTGCACAGGTTAATTTTCCCATTTACATGGTTGTGCGGTAAGCCTTTTGTGTCTTTTCCTCTGTAACGGGTGTTTAGTTTTGGCCGTTAAGTGTCTAACGTGTGTGAAAAGTGGGTCTTAACTTTTAGCCGTTAGGTGTGTCTTTTTTTCAGCCGTTATCAGTACCGCAAGCCTTTGAATAGCTCTGGGGTATGTTGTTCCATGCGTCTGAATGCACGTAAGTGTATCGGCCGTAAGGATTGTGCAACTGCCGTTAGCTGTTCTTTAGACGGATCTTTGAATTGCAACATGACACTTAACGCACCCGTTAGTGATTTTTTTTGCTAACGGCTGCCTTTAAATCGAGCCCTAGGTCTCTTCCTAAGGTATGTTACACCATTCCTGAGGAAGAGACCTAAGGTCTTTAAAGATTGTATCCTAAATCTGTTTACTTAGCAAATAAAAGTATTAATGACTATATTTGCCTCAAGGATTCCTTAATGCAGCAATATTATTAAAACATTGGATGAGGAGTCTCCAACATATTGCCTACATCCCAAGTGTCCCTCTGAGACCCAAATACCTGTCCCTCTTAACCCTCGTGTACCTTTTTTAGGAGATCAAGCTGTGGTGTATATATAACAGTATCACATTGATGCATAGCAATAAAACTCACATTAATGTTTGTTTAAACATTAGTATATGTATTTATAAGTTAAACTGTATACGTAAAAGACTTTGGTTGTGCCCTAAATCCTTTACTCAGTTACACAAAGAGGTGCCAATAAGTCATAAAATAACCTAAACATTTTTTAGTATGCCCTCCTACCAGCCACACCTTATAAAACAAATGTGTCCCTCTTTATTTGAAATGTTGGGAAGTACACATTGTTTAACAATGTATTAAGGATCTCTTCATCCAATGGCTATTTTGTGTATACAGTGCATATGTGCATGAACACAGTGCAAAGATTAGCTTGTTTAAAAAAAAAAAAAAAAAAACATGTATTCTGTCATTCACTAGCTTGCTAGAACATTTAAGAATTCAACAGCATCTCTTGCTGCTGATCCTGTATTGAAGTGGTGTAATTGCAAGAAGATCAATTTAATTGCAGGCATCAGCTAGCCATTAGTTAGCCCTTTCCCTAACATCTTCAAGAACAGACCAACTATTTGTTTTTGTATTTCAGGAAAAATATACATCTATTGTACTTTTCTTAACATTAACCTATCGGGAAGAACATAAAAAGATTGGAGGGGGGAAGAGATGGGTCAGTAAAACAGGCCAGAAAAAGGGTATAGAAAGAAAATTAACACATTAGATCAATAGAACAACAGATTAAGGTATGCTGCAAAGAGACATTAGAGTGGGAAAAATGGTCACTGGGAGACAAAATGATCTGGTAGAAAGTTAATTAGAGCATAGAAAGGATTGGGCACAAATGTCAGGTGGGACAGATTTGAAGGTATCACATTAGGCATAAATCGACAGTGTTGGGGGGGGGGTGATGAACAGCAAAAATATAATACCAACCTTCACCACTGATTGATCTGGTTTTATAACAATTTTTTATACTGGAAGGACCTTTGGAAATTTTAGGACGCAGTATGAAATAAAGTTAAGACTTCACTTAGCTGGACTGGTAGATATCTTTCAATTCAAAAGATAAAGGTGCTGGGCTATTCATATAGATGGCCTTGGGTATAGTCGATAACTGGATTATTAAGTAGTCTGGAATTATGCTTATACTGAAACCATTGGAAAACCTTGAATGGAAGAGTTTTTTTTTTCCTCTAGTCTATAGTCATAAGTAAACTGGATTAAATGAAACTTGAAACTAACCAAAAGCATCAAATACCAAATATTATAGCATCAATACAAACACTTGGCTGAATGAATGTATACCAGCAGAGAGCATGTACAAAACATTGGGAAAAAAACCTGAACTGTGAATGATAAATATAAAACAAATATGTGGTACACCAGTGTATGGGAGTGTTTGGTACAGGAGAAAAAAAAAATTAAACGTAACAAGTCTAAATACTGAGCAATGGAAACTGGTGTGTGAAAGAATGTATGTCAGTTTCCTCACACGGTCTCAGTTGGTGATTAAAAAACAAAAAGGTAATCTTATTGTTTTAATAACCCCTTGTCCTACATAAATTTTTTATCTATACGGATATTTATGGAAAAGAGGAGGATGAATGAGATGAGCAGATGAAGATGATGGCTCAAAAAGACATGTTCCTTGAGTGCTCTAATATCCCTGTTGCTCTATATTGTGCTGCTATTTATCGCTGTAGAATCTCGCTAGGGTTTATATGGATACATGCAACATAGAAAAAAAAAAAGCAGCATTCTACGCATGACATTTTCAATATGACAGCAGTATTTATCATTATAATTAAAAGGTAAAAAATGGCTATATCTAACACCAAAAAAAGTTAGATAATTTACACTAAAATAAATGAAACCTGAGGGAAAAAAATTAATTGATGCATAAAGGGGTGACACACATTTGATGCATGAATGCATAGGTGGTGGCAGTGTAAATGAAGTCATTCCACATGTATAAAAACTGCAAACAAAGATGTTGAACATACCGGTGAAATACACTGCCACCCCGTCTGTTTAGCATCTGCAGGAGATCCTGTCCCCTCTGGTATTGTACGGACATGTCTGTGCACTCAGAAAAGTGTACTGTGTCCCATTGTGCTTACTTGATAGCAAAACCATTCAGAACATATTGTGAACTATATTGGTCCTCCAGTTAACCATGGTGCCTGTTGATTAGGTAGTTCAATGTGTAAGTGATCATGCCTACCTGGTTTCCAGTAACACCAAATTCTCTGCCTGAGTAGTACTTGGCTCAATGAGCTTCAAGATATAAACCCTCTTCGTCAAGAGTAGGTTGCCCCCCTTTTTTTCTTTTAATATAAAACATGAGACAAGAGTTCATTTCTGAATTAAGGGCTTAAGTTTGCATCTGCCAGTGCTACACACCATATTGAATTTTATGTGGACACAGAAGTTCATTTACAAATTCCCATTAGAATGTTGTTTCTCAACAAAGGAGCAAAAAGGCATCTTACAACCAAATGTACCTTGGCACGCCTTAAGATATGTGAAGAATTTTGAGGAAATGGTTCCAAAGACAACAAACATGTATCATGGCCCAAAACCCAGATTCAGATGGGGGGGTGGACTAAAGTGTGATAAAGCAGTGATGAAGTGGAGATGACTTATACAGTCATATCTGAAGTACTAAATATGTTTATAAGAGACATACTCCCAACACTTCATATATGCATTACCAAGTTATCAGATTTTCCACTTATATGGAATGCTGTATGGTGGTTCCTTCTTTAGTTAGATTGCATTTCTCCAAGAGTTTTACAAGAGAATCCGCAGGCTATTACAGCCTGTAATTTCATCCAGCTTTCACATGTTTCCCACTAAAAAGTTTTAGTTAGAGTTACAAGGACCATAAAGGTAACAAGAATTGTGCACTATGACTATTAGTACAGGTCACTTGTTAAATTCTTGTGTATTGTGTATTCTACCAGTCATGTATTCAATGTAGTCGTAGAAAACAATCACAGCCATCTTCATCAGAATCACATAAATTTTAATGGACTAATCTGATTGGTGGAATAGATTATAAGGTATAAGATGGACCCAACCACTCAAGGTAGAAGTTCATGTACAGAAACCTGTTGAGCTAAGCACTGCAACACATGAGGGAGAATTCAGAGCAGCTAGAAACCAGGGAAATGTGATGACTGCCTGCACCAAACTACTGTATTAAAATTAGCAAGAGGGGACTCTGTGGCTGACCAGATGACTGCAGTAGCAACACAGTTCAGAACATATTCTCTATGAAACACAGTGGGAAACTGTACATTCTGATGAGAACTCAGTCTGAAAACTTCACCAATTAGATGCAATAATAATACATACGCGCTAGCTAATTAATCTTACATTCATTGATTCCTTGAATCTTTGAAACATACCCTTCCATAAACTGGATTTGCAGCAGCCAGTACACTACATCGAGCATTTAGCCTTGCTTGGATGCCAGCTTTTGCTATGGTCACTCGTCCCTGTTCCATTACTTCATGGATAGCAGTTCTGTCCATATCAGACATTTTGTCAAATTCATCAATGCAGACAACACCTCTATCAGCAAGTACCATGGCCCCAGCTTCCAAGCGCCTTTCACCTAATAAAAAAAAAAAAAAAAAAAAAAATTAAAAAATTACCATGTCAGAGATTTGGGCTCCAACATCCAAAGGTGACCCTCCCTGATCTAGGGAGAACATCCTAGATTCATTAGGCCTATATAAAGAAAAAGTGGAGTAATTGTGGGACAAGCAGTCATAGAAGACAAAAAACACAAATAATGTTGAGTAACATAACAGTGCAACCCCCTCTATAGATCTGGAACATGTTCTAGCTGTTTAAAAGAGATACCTTCTTTAAAGAGCAAGAGCCACTAATCTTGTATTTAAGGGTTTAGAATAGGATGTAAGTGAGTAGGAGAGAATGTATGGGCTCTGAAGGAGGCTCCAGACAGAACTACATCTGTCCCATCAGGGCCAGGAGAATCACTAGGCCTTGGGTAACAGAAGACAGATGGCAGATTACTTGTCAGGCTTCTATGGGAAGTGATTCTGACCTTTGCTTTAAAAAAAAAACAAAAAAAAAAACACAGACAAATACTCCCTGATTGTTTGCTCTGACACACTAATTATTCATTGAAGTTAATTAATAACATTGCCCTGCAGGAGTAAAGGAAACGAAGAGCAGAAGCTCAAATGATGTGCACCTGGGTGTAAAAAGGACCCAGGAGTTTACAGATAGAGGTTTCATGATCCCATGTTGTAAAAAGGTATTGCATTTAAATGGTGCTATAAAGGCCTGGAATGCTAGAAAAGTCTCCAAGGCATTTCAAAGTAAAAATGGGTTAAAAGGTGGACATTTTATATATTTTCTGTGGACAGGAATTGATACAGGAAATTTTACTTTTTTCCCCATTCCTACTTACAATTTAAAAGGATTAATAATGCAAGCAGAATGCCACTTAAAGGAGCTCTAACTCCAATCTACCTTAGAGTGGAATTTTCACCTTGTTAATATTGACCCCCAGTCATAGGTAAAGCCTTACTTTTAATATGATGTAAAAGTCTGAGTTATTAAGGAAAACAAACGTCTTCTTTCGGCATCCAGGGCACAGAGCTTACAAGAGAAGCTCTGTGTGCCTTCAGCAACTTCTATTACACTAAGGTAACAGAAGTAAGTCACCAATCTGTGCAGAGCACGGGACACGCAGTGCAGACTCAGAGGTCTCTTACCTCTAAGGTGCCTGCACCGTTGTCCGCTGTATGCCTACAGAAGAGGCTTTCCTTAACATGGACTTTTTAATCATAATAACAGTAAGGCTTTAGATATCGCTACACTAAGGTAACAGAAGTCACCACCAATCTGTGCAGAGCACGGGACACGCAGTGCAGACTCAAGGGTCTCTTACCTCCAAGGTGCCTGCGCTGTTGTCCACTGTATGCCTACAGAAGAGGCTTTCCTAAACACGGACTTTTTAATCATAATAACAGTAAGGCTTTAGATATCGCTACATTAAGAACGGATTGGGGGGCAATATTAACAAGGTGAAAGTTCCACTTTAATCTAGGCAGAAAATCCAAATTGCCTTTATAAATAAATTCTGCAAGAACTAGTTCTCCAGAATGAATCTTCAGTTAGTACTGGATATCATGTCCTTAGAGACAAACCTGATTATTTGTTGCATGACTCATGGATGCCAAACTTGTCCAGGTGTTCTGCAACCATACAAATTCCATCTGCATCCATGTACATGACATCTAATACTAATTATATATTTATTCATAGAGGTCATTAGGATTTTCTACACAGGTTAACATAAGGGGGAAGATATTACTGAAATTTGTAGAAGACTTGTGTCTATTATTCTGCCATCAATGAGTTTCTATACCAAGGAAAGGACACTCAGATGAGAGCCTCAGTTGGTGCTGCTATTATCCAGTATCCAAGTGTCTTGTGTGAAACCTATACTGACCTTTTAAACATTTCCCTGCTCGAGCACTGGTGGGTCACGAAAATAATGAGCCATGGATTAACTCATCTGTGCTTGATCAACAATATTCTTACATTCTGGCCTGTAGGTCTTGAGGACTGGACCATGTCACCACTGCTTTAAATAACTTCTCATACATTAATGCAGTGAAGCTGGCTCTCCCATTAATTTTAACAAAGGTTATGGAGTATCTAGACTACAGAATCTTATATTTTACAACTATTGCACATTTCTCTCCCTATTCTACCAATTTTATCCCTTAGAGAGTTTCTTATATTAACAATAGAGTCCTCCCTCTGGCTTGGCAAAAAAAATAAAAGCTATAATTAAGTATGTTATGACTAGCATACAGAATTAGTTAAAAGTACTTTACTGAACTCACCAGTTTCTTGATCAGTAGTTACTGCAGCAGTTAACCCTACTCCAGAAGATCCCCTACCAGTGGTGGGAATGGCTCGTGGAGCTGTGTGCAGCACATACCGCAGCAATTGAGACTTTGCAACTGAAGGATCCCCTAAATTGACATAAAATAGTATTCAGAAATTAATCCAAATACTTTAATCTAGTCAAATGATTGATGTGAAAGCATTATTTATTCTATTACCTATTAAGAGAACATTAATGTCTCCTCTTATGCGTGTCCCATTGTCAAGAACTTTCTCATTACCTCCAAGAAGCATGCATAAAATTGCCTTCTTAATGTATTCATGACCATGGATACTTGGGGCCAGCGATTTACTTAAGTGTTCAAATATGTCCTGTACGAAAGAAACATTTTTAATTGAAATAATCTAAACATTTAGACAAATGTTACAGAATTCACATCTTACTTTAGAATGAGCTCGACAAAATTTCTTGATTTTCGCTACATCATCAGCAGAAAATGTTGGGGCAATTTCTTTGCTCATCAGTTTGATGTTATTGGCCAACATGATGGTCCTAAACAATTGTTAGAAATAAAGACAATTAAACATAATGTCTGAAGTTATAACCATCAAATTAACAGCTTTTTCTCAATTTGTTTTGGATAAAACTACCAGTAATCAATTCCTTTACTATATGGAATACTTTCCCAATTTTTTTTCCCCATGGCCCCTGAAATGCATCATCATGGATGAGTCCATTAAAATTTGATGCATGTTTTATTGAACTTCAACACACATTTCACTCAGTGGGCACTGAATGCCTCTGGTATATGCAGGGAACATTATGCAGCCCCCCTCTAGCCAATATAAGATTTTCTAAGCTGCAATTGAATCAAATTAGACCATTTACTATAATTTCAGTCAATCACAGGCTAGAAGTAGCAAGCATTGCAAACCTTTGACAACAAGAGAGCTGTTCTCTGCATTGCACTTTTGTATACACTGTGGGAGAACATTTTGCACAAGATTAGGGGGACCCCCAAACTTGCATGAACATTTCTGTATGCTTGTAGGAGGGCTGTACTATTGAGACAATGTTTACAAATGTTTACACCACCTCCATAAAAGTCCCCATTTATTACATTAGTATTTCAATGCAAGAGAAAACACACACACACACACACACACACACACACACACACACCATTTTTGCAGCTTCTCACAGCCAATATAATCAAGATAACTGACAGATTTTAAAACAGTGCAATTCTGGATCAAACCAGCTTCAACATAGGAACAATAAAATGCATGGATTTAAAAGTATATTTTAACATCATGACCAAGGTTGCCAATGCATTGTGAAGCATTCAAAATTAATGGGCATTTTTGTCATCAGTAGCATTGCTAGTTATTATAACCCCAGGCAATCAAAGGGTTAAAAGTGGTTAAATATCTGCATGTACATTAAAAATTGACCTGTCATCCTGAGAAAAGTTTGCTTTAAAGAGAAAAAAAAAAAGTGGCTTTATGTTGTACTGTCCATTTTTCTGTAAACTAAAAAGTAACCTTTGTTTTTGTGACTGTCTTTTTAGGCAAATTACCTTAACCCCTTAAGGACTGGGAAAATCTCAGGTGGATTGCACTTAAGGACCAGAGCATTTTGACTTGGACTATGTTCAGCCATATTTTCCCTTTAATTCCTTTAGTACTCCTACACAAATTGTATACTTTTTTTTTTTTTTTTTTTTTTTTTTTTAAGTAGTTTATTTTGAAACCACAATTATATGAATAAGTCATCATTAAATTTGATTAAAATAGAAAAAAGGGGTGGGGGCCACAAACATTTTGAAAACATTTTCCTGTCAGGATTTGTACAGTATTAGTTCACTAAAAATAAATACCCCTAAATATATTCATTTGCTTCTCCTGAATATGAGAGTACCCCATATCCCTAGAATTTCAATCCCTTTTTCACATTTAAAGGGTAAATATTTCAAGATGGGCACCATTATTTCCAATCTGTAATTTTTCCGCATTTACATTTGAGGATCGTAGCTTAGTTAACTGTCAGAACACAAAGGTATGTGTTTCTGAAAAGCAGACCAGGAATCCGAAGAATCTGAGTTTTTTATGCAGCTATTTTTCCAGAAATCGGTTCCAAAATTGTGGTATTTTTTTTTTTTTTTTTTTTGCAGTTTTCACACTTGCATTTCAATGTTGATGTGGATTTCAAGCACAGGTTAGGGTGAAGAAGTTAAAAAAATGCATTGATTATGGTTTAGTTTTGTTGAGTACAGCAATACCCCAATATGCATAGGTTTCTCAGGTTTTTGGGGAGCTACAGGGCCAGCTTTTGAACAAACATTGAATTTTCACTGCCTGCTTTACTTCTGCCATGACTCATTTTGGGCTGCTTTGCAGTGCTCCACTTTAAAAATATTCCCCAAAAGTGTGTCGTTTTGACAGGTAGACAACCCAGGGTTTCATTCCAGGTGTTTCACACTTTTCAGATGGCCACTTTATCACTAATCTCTCTCACAACCTGCAGTAGGAAAAAAATGTTTTTCACACTCACATTTCAGTGTTGTGGTGGATTTCAAGCAGAGGATATTTGGAGACTTTTTTAAATGCATCAAATTAGTATTCAGCTTCATCTAAGTATGGCAATGCCCCATATGCATAGGCTTGTCAGTATTTGGGGGACCTACTGAGCCCACTTGGGAACAAGCATGTTTCCATTTGCAGACATGGAAAAAAGTAGGTTGCATTACATTTAGCTCGTGCTAGATTTAAGGAGGGATGAGTTTTGAAAAAGAAAAAAAAAAAAAAAAAAAAAGAAGGATTTCTGGTGAAAAAGGTGTCCAAATAATGAAATAACTTATAACACAACTGCATTGTGCCTATATGGTATTGCTTGAAGCAGTCACCAATGCAGAGCCCAAGTTTTGAAAGGCATATCAGGACAGTAAGTGGTGGTGTATGTATTCCCTTGATGTAGCAAACCGTGCAGCACTTCCATGGGTTGTCTTTATGGGGTTGTGGGGGGGATTTTATAAATAAAGTGAAACTTCAAATTACATTTTGGAGCTTGGTTTGCAAATCTGAAAAGTAAAAAAGAATTGTGTATGGCAGCCTACATCATAAATGGCAACCTTTTGGTATCATGCACTTTCTCATAGTGAGGTACAGCTGTATGAGTTAATCAGAGAGATCCACTCTCCCCACATATTTGTTATAGTCTGATGTACTGAGGAAGCCAGTCAGCCTCGCTTCTGCCACAGAGACTGCCACAGTCCTTAAACATAACTGCCAGCAGCTCCTGTTAGCACAAAGTTGAGGACATTTGCTTTTTAGCTTTGACTTTAACAATTCTTTGGGTATCTCCCTACAATTGAGCGTAACAGTGCCACAGGCCACTGTGTCAAAACAAAAGTGATTTAAATAAAATGGGCAGTTATAAACAAATAAATGAGATCCCAAACAATTTTCCAGTTTGTTCACAGAGATTTGGGGAAACCACGATGATCAAGTTGCACTGTTCTTGACCTCAGATTCTAAAAGCCTGGGTGTAACCTGTGGCACTTTCACACAATTTATAAAGTTTTACTCCAAACTTGGTGCTCTTGGAGGGGATATACTGTCTGAAAACTAACCTGCCCTTATATTTCATTAGTGATTCATCTATGCTTATGTATTTTTTTATTACGGGGCAAATTTTGC
This sequence comes from Rhinophrynus dorsalis, assembly GCA_037306005.1. Lineage (NCBI taxonomy): Eukaryota > Metazoa > Chordata > Amphibia > Anura > Rhinophrynidae > Rhinophrynus > Rhinophrynus dorsalis. The sequence continues at coordinate 134,272,488 of CM074723.1, read as the reverse complement.
ACAACCTGTCATACCGGGGGTGTTCTTTTGGGAGGCACAGGGTATTATCACAAATGCATAAAGCTCAAAATCATTTCAAATCTAGTCCTGGTCATTGTTTTGGAGAATATAGGGGTATCACATATGTTTTTTTGCACCAGTATGACCCAATACTTGGGGAGGGTATTGTTCCCATTGCCATTGTTAGGGCCCAGAATTGCTTGAATTCTAAGAGGTCTCTAGGCTGCCATATTTCTTGTTTAGCAATGAAAGCTGATGGGTTGGCAGCAATATATTGGCTGCATATAAATTGGTTTGGGACAATTTCCCCCAAAATTTATTCCCCTCAAAATAAATCCAAAAACTGATCATGGGCAAATCCTATCAAATCAACTTTAATTCCTGGGTTGCCTATGAATTCAGGAATTTGTGGGCATAAATCAGTTGGCGATACCCATTCAATAGGGTCAGGAGGAATGGTAGTACTTGCGGCAGCTCTTGGGGCATAAATCTCTTCTTGACAGAAGGCCCAGCATCATCATTAGAGCTATCACGCTCAGAAAACTGTAATGTCAAGTCTGACGCAGTGTCTGTGGCTTATGGATCAGATGCCAAAAAGGCATATGCCTCTTCACCAGAGTACATATGCTGCATTATGTATATCTACCCTAAACTAAAATTTCTAATTTCTCCTAAATAACTACCCACCCACACTTTCTAACCTACTTAACTATTACCATGTAAATCCTATATTTTTTCTATGACTAACTAACCCTAAACCTCTTCCTAACCCACAAACACTAATCCTACCTAAATTAACAGTAACTACCCACCCAAAATTTCGAATTAACGCCTGAATATAAAAAAAAACAAATGTAAAAAAAAAAAAAAAAATTCAAACTATCTACTGGCTAAAACAAAGTTCTCCGGTATTGGAGCACTTAGCAAAAGTCAGCCCACCACTCTCCCATCGTGCTGTGCGGTGGCGATAAGAGAGTTAACCCATGATGTGCCAGACAGTTATGGGTCTTTATGGCAAATTCACATCATGAGTCCTTAAGGGGTTCAAGGAATAACAATATTTAAAATGTAAAAAATGGTATGTTGTAGGGTTTATCACCCTGAACAAAACAAGAGTACTCCTACTGCTGAAAAGGTGTTTTAGTCAAATGTTATTACAGCTCAAACTTAAATTTAGGTGTAGTATCTCAGTGGCCTGAATATGTACAGTGGTGTGGTTGTTACAACATCCTATGGAAGATTATGGTCAATTTACCATTAAAAAAATTCAAGTTTGAGCTGCAATAACTTTTGGATAAAACACCTTTCAGCAGTGAAAGTATCCTTATTTTACTCAGGGCATAACCACTGCTATATATGTTTGTGCATATTAAGTATTACTGTCCCTTTAAGAGTACACCAATTGGTTCTGGTAGAAGTCAGTCTTATTGCTCTGTGCAATTAGAAGTACCCCCAGTGTGCAGGCACTAGATTAACACAATATTTGGCAATAACTACACAGCACAAAGGGCCATCCTGCCATCAAATAAAGGTTAATTTCTCAAAAACTATGTATATATTACAAATGGCTAGAACATAGGCCATTTTCATTCATTTTATAAATCTTTCAGATTTGCAAAATTTCAAAACACAAAATAAAAATAGATGCAGTAGATTATGAGTCACTGACTATTCTATAGCTTGGAATAGAAGAGGAAGGGAGATAAATAGGATTGTAACCTTTGAAGGGATAGTAATACTTAACATGTAAAAAAAAAAAAAAATACGTTGTAGGGTTTATCCCCCTGAGTAAAACAAGGGTACTCCCACTGCTGAAAGGTGCTTTATTCGAAAGTTATTACAGCTTAAAATTGAATTTTTATGTGCATTATCAGTGGCCTGAAATTGTACAGTGGCTCTGTTGCCACACCATCTTATAGACAGCTCTGGCCCCGGGACCATAAATCTCCATAGAATGGTATAGCAACAGTGCCACTGTACAGTTTCAGGCCACTGTGATATTGCACCTAAAATTCAATTTTGAGCTGTAATAACATGGAAACAGGGGAAATGATAAGAATGTATAAGACAGCGGCAATACATGAACTGCACATTTCTACAGCTCCAAATAAGCACCTATACTACTCACTGGTACATTTTAGAGCACAAAAAAATAAGTATAATTTTTGCCCCTGAATTTATCCAGCAGGAGATTAACACATTTAGTATTTAGAAGGGGAGGGTCTGGTGCTTCAGCATGGGTATTTTTTTTTCTCTTTTGATTTCAAATTTATATATACCCCAGCACATTCTCTTTGATGCTTGTAGCAAAAACCTCTATACTTTTAATAAGGGGTGCACCTCATTTCCTTTATTACATTTTAGAGTAAAACTACCAGTACATAACTTCAATGGAATGTTTTAAAGCTGCATAAGGAATAGGAAGAACTATTTCCTAAGCTCCCATGCTATACCTTGTCTGCACATGGATGCAGAGCAATAGCAGATTCTGAAACCCCATTTATTAACCACGCTGTCCACACTGAGGAAATCAGTCAGTCATTCTGTTGTGCATAAAGCCTTGTAAAAAGGGTGTTAGCCCAACAGGACTAGTTGGCTCAAACTGTTCTTAGTGGGCACGGCGTTGCGTTTTCATTTTGTTTTGCTTTTTTTAAACATATGTGCATTCTCCTCAATGTGAAACTCTACAGAAAGGGTGGCAATTTCACAACAAATCCCCCGCAGAAATAGCAGGTGCTATTACAGTAAGGGAATTTAAGAACAACTGCCTGGGTCAGAGGCATCTGTTCTGAAAGTTATATGCCATTTTTTTTTTTTTTTTTTCAGTTAAAAAAAAAACACAAAAAAAAAAAAAACATGATTCTGATCAGCTGTGAAAATCTTTGTTTCTATAGTCTAGAACTTTATTCTGATACCTGAAAGTACCGGATGTAAAGCCTCCTTGTTTGGATGGAAGACAGCGATATATTCCGATGATCTGTACACGGTCCCCAGGTTTACATTTATCCACCAAGTCATCATCTGCAATGATATCAACAGAGCGAGGGAGCTGTCCAGCAGGGGCCTTCTCTGGCATTTCTTGGATGCTCAGGGTTTGGTGATCTCTGTAAGTGCTAAGTCCATACTCTGTTTCCAATGGATTGTTTTCTTCATCCTAAATAAATGTACATGAAAACAAAGTTGACAGAACAGAGGATATGGCTCTAGGTTTCTGGTTGCCCTAAATGATCATTGGGGCCTTATTCATACCCACGTTTTGATTAAAACTTTAAGGGATGCAAATACTTTTTATAAACTTTCAAAGCTATTGCTAGTCTGTTCTCTACATGCATCACTTCCCCAGTCTCATTCCTTTCCTCCCTAGATCACTTCCCTCTCCTTTTACCTGTCTTCTACCAATTATTTTCCTCTTTCTCACTTGGGAGGGGGGGGGGGGGGGGGAGACCTGGAAGGGGTGGTAGCTCTCAACTGTTCACAGATAATCAGGCTCAAGTCCAATGGCATACACCAAAATAACCCAGTGGCGTAGTTAGTTCTTTCTGGTGCTTCTTCTACCTATACCCCCCCAATAGTATTTTGCCTTATGTTGCTGGCTCCCATATATCTCACTTGTAGTCTGACAATAGCTATAAGACTACTGCTAGGTAGTGTCCTGTAAAGGATTGATCATAGTCCATATGGGGTCCCCGGGAATAGATGGAGAACTAAGCAGCTGCAAAAGCGGCTTATATGATACAACACGTTATGTAACAGCATTGTAAACTGAGTGAGCCCAAAACAATTACCTTTGTGGGATAGATAGCAGTAGATGGAAAGGCTTCCAATGATGTAAGGTCAGTATATTTTCTCTCAAGGGTTTTTTTTGTAGCTGGGCAATAGTGGACACTCCGCATCACTTTGGGTCTTACTAAAGAGCCTGGTTACAGGGAACAAAAACCAGCATTATGCTTACTGCATTTAATTTAGCACCACAACTTGCAGATTATTATTTTCAATAATCATGTATTATGCTCTAAAAGTTAAGATCAATAAGCTAAATACATGCGCAATTCAGGAACAAAGTCAGAATTTGAATTAGAATTTGACTGCAGATAACCATTCGGGCCATCTAGTCTGCCCATTTTTCTTCTGTAAAAACTCAAACCTTATTTGTTTCTTGTTCTTTTCTTATGTTAAGGACAACCTTATTCCTATACCATGCATGCTTAAATTCTGTCATTGTATTAATGTCTACCACTTCTGCTGGTAGGCTATTCCACTTATCTACTACCCTCTCAGTGAAGTAAAACCTCATTACATCTAAACCTCTGACCATCTACTTTTAGACCATGGCCTTTTGTGCTAACATTTTTACTCCTTTCAACTTTACTTCCTCCTGCAATTTTTTTTTAATCCAGTCATATTTTTTAATGTTTCTATCATATCCCTTCTCTCTTCTCCCCAACAAGCTATACATGTTCAGATCCTTTAGTCTATCCTGAGATTTCTTTTCCTGTAAACCATTCACCATTTTAGTAGCCCTTCTCTGAATTTTCTCTAGAGTATCTATATCCTTCTGGAGATGGGGTTTCCAGTACTGTACACAACTAACTAGAGATCTGTAGAGTGGAATGTCTACTTCCCTTTTTCTGCTACCAACGTCCCTAGCTATACAACCCAGCACCCTCTTTGTATTCCCTACCACTTTGTTACATTGCCTGTCTGCCTTTAAAGGGCTAGTAACACTTCGTTTTAACTTTATTTTATTTTGTAGGCATTAAAAAAACATGAAGAATGATATAAGTCTTATCTCTCAAACCTTTATGGTTTATGAGATATTCACAAGCAAAGTTCCCTTCCCCACCCCTTTTACCTAGTGTAAGCCATCTCTTCTCAGATGTGAGTCTGGTTGTATGACAGTACAGATAACAGAAGGGGACAATTTTCTTTGTATGAAAACAATGAAAGCCCTTCCCCCCCTTGACAAGTTTTTCAGCTTTTTCCATTATCTTAATTGAAGATTGTCCCTCTCTGCAGTCTACCTGGGCATCTCCCTTCTGATCTGGTTGAACAGGGGGGGGGATACTTTGTTTGTGAATATCTCTTAAACCATAAAGGTTTCAGAGATAAGACTTATATCATTCTTCATGTTTTTTTAATGCCTACAAAATAAAATAAAGTTAAAATGAAGTATTACTATCCCTTTAAGTCATCAAAAATAGTTACTCCCTAATCCATTTCCTCTGGTGTCTGACAGCAGAGTACCTTTAATACTATTATCTGCCTTTGGATTATTACATCCCAAGTGCATTATTTTACATTTATCAACATTAAACTACAGTTGCCACACTTGTCCATTCTTCTAGTTTACTTAACTTATTTAGTTTATTCCCCCAGGATTGTTTACCCTGTTGCAGATGTTTGCATCATCTGCAAAAAGGCATACCATACCTTGAAGACCTTTTGCAAGATCACTAATAAAAATATTTAAAAGAATGGGCCCCATTACAGATCCCTGAGGTACCTCAATAGTAACACAACCTCTGAATATTCTCCATTGACTACAATCCTCTTTCTCCTGTCACTCAGCCATTGCCTTATCCATTCAACTATTTTTACATCCAGACCCAAATACTAATTTATTAAGAAGTAGACTATGAGGGACAGTGTCAAATGCTTTGCTGAAATCTAGATAAACTGTATCCACTGCTCCTCCTGGTACTAATTTAGTTACCCAGTCAAAAAGTCTGAGGTTAGTTTGACAAGATCTCCCTGCTGTAAACCCGTACTGTTTGGGATCTTGCAAGCCAGTCTGCACCATAAGGGAGAAAGGAATTCCAAATGGATTTGCACAACTTTAAATATCTTTAATTGCTGGCCGTGGCAGTCAATTTTTGTACTTAAAACACAGCAACTAAAAGGATGTCAAACCACAATTAAATAAATAGGAACTATGTATACAAGTCAGTACTCACAAGAACTATACCAGACAGACGGTAATAAGAATGCAGGGTATTGAAGCACGCCCTGCTCAAGGATACACCGCCTGCTTGGAGGGGAAATAAGTCTGGATCCATTTGAAAGTTGTACGCGCTACCAAGTAGGTTTAATAAGGCAAAAATAATAACAATACAAATCTAGCCAAACGCTCTATGCGTTTCTAAGCAATCTGCTTTTTCATCAGGAGCAAGAGGCTAAAAATATAATTTCCTTTCCAAGAGGGAGGTGTATCCCAGATCAGGGCGGGCTTCAATACCCTGCATGCTCATCACAGGCTTTGTCTCTTTATGGCCAGTGGTATATTTCTCGCGAGTATTCACTTATATACATACTCCTATTTGTATCATTGTCGTTTGCTCCCCTTCCTGTTTTTTTTCCATCAAGGGTCCCCTGGAGGTCTAAGTTTTCTGGTGGGGAGTAGCATTAAGTTTCCAATGGGGATTGACGGAGTGAGAACAATCCATAATCCCTCAACTGTCCATCTGAACACTAATGAATGGGTTTTAATATCATGAGTATGGTGGTGTATTGGTGGAGGTCCAGTATTCACACATATACTAGGAATGCCATTTTTAATTCTTATAACTTTTGTACTAGCTGCTGGATGATATTGAAAGTTGAGACCCCAACAGATAACAGGCCAAAGACTGACCATCCCTGAATTAAAGGGTCAGTTCACTAAATATGGTTTTTTCATCCCATTTTCCCCTTCAAAATATTTCCCTTTATTCTCTCAGTTCACCAAAGTCATAGCATCAGTAATTTTACTTGTTTATTTTCATTACTAATGCAAAAATGCTCATGATACAGCACCATTTGTCAATACAAAATACAGGAATACTGTGCTTTGAGTTTGTGGTTTGTTTGTTTTATTTTGTTTTTTTTTTGGGGGGAGGGGCGGTAACAATGCCTGTAACGGTAACATAGATGGCAACTGGGCTGCTCTCCGTAGATCCAGGGAAGTCACCAATTTGCTTTCAGAAGCTGTCCAATATATTTGCTGCAAGATCTTGGAGATGAATATTGAATTCACAAATGTAATTATGAACTCCTCTTTTATGAAGAAAAATCATATATGTAATCTGAAGTGTATTTTACTTAGAGTTTGCATCAATTTGTTTTTCCTTTTATCACTTTCTTGCAGGTGTGGGGCATGGCTTTGCCCATGCAGCTAGCCATTTTTTTAACCCTTAAGTGCCAGAGAGGTATCTAACAGATACCTCTGTAGCAGTCAAAGGGCTAATTGTATTAAAAGTCAGACCTCAAAGTGGGCATCAGGACCCCTCCTGATGCCCAGTTGTGTACGTAGAAATTTTTCCGGGGAGGGGGATAAAGCCATAATATGACCCCAGGCAAGCCCATACAGCCACTTTGTTTATATGGAGGGGGTAATTGTAGGGGTCCTCCCCTCCAGACACCCATGCTGATGTCAGCTGAGTCAGCAAGAGAGCTTCCCTGCTTCCATTCTACCCGGAACAGAGTAAGAGTAGGCAGGATAGAGAAACCCTATCATGTCAATGAGGGTGGCTTGTTTTGTTTATTGTTGTTTTTTTTTTTTGGTTTTGTTTTTTTAAACATAGTGACAGCTGTGGTTTTTTGAGGAGGCAGGGTGATGCCCCCTCCTCATCCAATCCATGTTTTCCAGCCAAGCCCCCTGAAGACAAACCAGATTCATATATAATTTTATATTATATATCAGAAGGAATGAGAGGCAGCACCAGTGGGACTTTTTGAGACAAGTTTCAATAACAAAAATATGAGACAGAAACTGCTCAACATCTCGGTCCTACATCAGGACCTTTCTCAAGATGGTCTTGAGAAAGGTCCTGATGTAGGACCAAAACGTTTACCAGTTTCTGTGCCATTTTTTCGTTGTTGAAGCTTTTCTCAAAAAGTCACTCTGGTGCTGCCTCTCATTCCTTCTGATATAGGTCTCAACTTTGAGGACTGTGCACCTGGGCTACAACATTCTAAAGACTGAGTGAATTATATCGCCACTGCAAGCCATAACATCCCCACCAGGGCTGAATTTCTACTCATCAGGGCTAAATTTTCACTCGCCATTGCCTTTGAGTGCCAGAGGGGTAAGCAACGCACCCCTCTGGCACTCAAAGGTTTAAGTAGCCACTACCTCACTGCTCCACGCGATGCAGTCTTGCGTCGCCTCACTCACTCGACGCAATCATGCGCAGGAGAGACTGCCGAACGTGAAACATCCTAGCAATATTATATTATATATATATATATATATATATATATATATATATATATATATATATATATATACCTTATTCAGTAAATTAAAACAAGCATAGGGTACAAATGAATTTACAATAGTTTAAATAGGGCTTGAATGTAGTGAGTGAGATCTCCTACATATTGCTTCACAATGCATTGAAGACTACCAACATTCAAGAAGTTAAAAAACCTATTTAAAACAAGAGATAAAATATTGAAATCATTAATAGTAAGTAAAAGCACCACACATACACTTTGTAACTATTCCTTCCACGCAAACCAAACTGCTCAGGTAAGAAGATGTGAGAGTACGTGGAGATACATGCTTGGTTCCAAAACTGCCCTCAAATCCAACACTGAACTCCTCAAACTGCTTGGCATAGGTTGCATCAATAGAGGCTACTAGCTCTTTTAATGCTCTTTGAAAAGCAATAGTGTCTCCAAATGCATTATTCAGCAACCTGAGAAAGAAAAACAATGATTAAAAATGAAATCCGTGTACATGTAACATTATAAGAACAAATTAAAATTAGAAAGCAAAGATAGGGAGAAGGGAGAGTTTTGATGTTGTAAAACTGTAGAAATTAAAAATGCATAGTGTTTTCATTAATTAACTGTAAATCACAAAGAACTGTCAATGATTAGCTTTAGGTCGAGATATATATATATATATATATATATATATATATATATATATATATATATATATATATATATATATATATATATATATATATATATATATTATGAAAATTCCACTGAGTTAAAAAGAACCATAACCCTTCGACCTACTGGAGAGGTCACCAATTCATTGCTATGTCCCTTGCGGTGCACTTGGTTTAATACAGATTTGCAGCAATTTTAGTGCATGTATTTAAGTTCATCATATTTTTTATTTCCTTAAGCATCATTTATAAACATTGGGAGGACAAATATATATTTGGAAACCGGTTACATCAAAAAAGTAGTGATCACAGTATCTAATTTCCCAGTTTCTTTTGAGAGAAAGAGAAGGTGGAATTAATATATGATACAAATATATCAGTCAGGGGTCAGTATGGGTACAAGTACAAAATTCTAGAAAAAAATAGTAGCCCCGATGAAACAGTCACATCTCAGAAGAACTTAGGGCAGAGCTGCTGTGACAATTAAATTACACTGGATTGCTGTGAACTGTATTAAACTAAGAGGTCAAAAACCAAAGAATGATGGGAATGAACACCAACATTAATGGAGGATGCCAATGTAGACTGTTAATTTCTTCCCAAACTTGGGGCATACACCCCTGGGAGTGTATGCTCATCTTGGGGGTGGGGGGCACAAGAATTTGTTTCAGCATCAGTTGCCCACATTGCTATGCAACAAAACCACATCCATCTTGTCAAAGTGATCACTATTAAATTTCAGAAAGGATGATTCAAAGAACAGTCCATCATGTTCATAATCATGCTTGTAAGCTTAAAGTCAGATATATTGGTTTGTAGAAGGGTCTGCAGCAAAGAAAAGGATGCATAAAGTATACTTAAAATACAAATTAATATAAGTGTAGAAAGGCTTACGTTTATTTCATAAAAGGGAGGTATCAGGGTTTTCGATGAAAAATGGGAGGTGTCATGTCAAAAGTTGGGGAACCATTGGGGTTTGATTCCATTACCCACGCCAAAACCATCATTACATTAAAAACAAGCAATGTGTATTTTGCAAACCTGTGTTATGCCGATATTCTATTGCAGAACCATGGTCTCCTTTTTATAATAGTTTCACTTAGTGTTATGTAAATCAGGTTACACTTATTCAGTAACCTTCTTCGCAACAGTAAAGAACCGATTAACATCACTTCTTATTGTAGTATTAACACATCAAACGGGTTTAGCCAACAAATAGTAGGAGTGAGAGATCTTTCACACTTAGAACGGCAAGTTATCCTTTGTTGCACAGGAATCACTGTGACACAAAGTCTGTATTTTGCTGTAAAATCAGAGATAAAAAAATGTTGAATTTAAATGGAGAAAGAAAGTTATAGGAGCGCTATAAGGTGAATTTTAAAGGGGAAGGGCTAAAATGTTGACTGAACAATATTTGCCAAATTAAAATGGGGAAAGAAAGCACTATAAGTCGAATTTCAAAGGGGGGGAGTTAATATATTGAAGGGGGCACTCTATGTAGGATTTCCATGATGTATACTGTATTCTGCACTACTTTTGTGCAAACAACAATGGTTTTGAAACAGTTGTGGCTTCTACTCCTCACCAGTGAGGCGCAGGATTACCGACAAAAAATGTAGCCACAAAACAGGCGGTAATACTGAGTGTGGGTAATAGAATGCTACTTGCATGTTTTTAGTTGTTTCCCATGGGCTTTTTTTTGACTTGCAGTGTGTATAACACTGATTTTGTTTTCACAAGTCGTGTAATAGGATACTAAAACCTGACTTAAAAAAACTTTTAGCTCTGGTAGTAGAATCGAGCCCCTGCTCTTTGTGCCCTCTCCCTGACCGGTTAAGTGTCCACAAAGTCCACTCTTATTATTGGGGTTCTATGAATGGAGGGTGTAGATGTAAAGTCTAAAAGCGACAGTGAGTACCAACAATTAAACAGATTAACTTTGAGAAGAAGATATTTATCCCAATCACCATCCCATTTAGTCTTGGCCTGCCTACGTCCATGGCCCCAGTCTTGCCTATGTTCTTCCAAACCCGCCAACTCACTACAGGTCTACAGCATAGCCATCTGCTGCTTTGACATATGTTAACTTTGGAGACTGAACATTTTCAACATGTTTGGGGTAAGAATTTCCAGCACATGTACCATTATCTCCCATGGCTGTTGTGTTGACATTTCCAGAAAGTCTTTTTGGGATCTTCCTAATCATTAATGACTGTGCACTGTTCATTTCTCACTTCCATTGCATTTTCACAAGATAGGATTAACCCCTTAAGGACCCTTGACATACCAGGACCGTCAAGGGTAAATGTGCTCCAACGACCCTTGACGGTCCCGGTACGTCAAGGGTTAAACTCTTCTATCGAGGCCGCACGGAGCGATGGAAGAGTTCAAGCCGCTTGTTACCAAGTGTCCCGGTATCGGGACACTTAGTAACAAGCGGTAGAAACCTTGTTGCAACATGCGATTCGCTTCAAAAGCGAATCACATGTTGCAAAACCTGAATGACAGGGACGGTATTTGTAAATACTGTCCCTGTCAGATCTCTCTGCCTCCCTCCACCTTGCATACTGCTGAGGTGGAGAGAGACAGAGACATGGTGTTCCAGTGTACCTGTAAAAAAAAAAAAAGTCAAAAAAAAGTTTAAATAAAGAAAATTAACCCTTTGATCACTGTTCTGCAGTGATCAATAAGTCCCCCCCCCCATCTGATCACTCTTGGAGTGATCAATTTGCTGCAGATCAGTGTTTTCTGATCTGTGGGACACCCCCCATCCCCCTTGAATTTTTTTTAGATTTTTTTAAAATTTTTTAAAAAAATGTTTACATTTTTTTTTAATATATATATTTTTTTTTTTTTTTAAATAGTAAATATAGTTTAGGTATTTTGGTAGGTAGTTGGGTAGGTTTAGTGTAGACGTGTGTTAGGGAAAGTTTTAGGGCTAGATTTAGGTTTAGGGGAAAAAAAAAAAGAAAAAAAACAACACCCCCCCCCCAAAAAAAAATATATATATATCTATATATAATAAGCGCAGTTTAGATAGGTAGTTCAATTGGGTTAGGTAGGTTCAGGATATACGTAGGTTAGGGTAAGTTTTAGGGTTAGATTTAGGTTTAGGGATAGAGTAAGAAAAAAAAAAAAAAAAAACCCAAAAAACCCCAACCCCCCCCCAAAAAAAAAAAAAAAATATATATATATATATATATATATAATAAGTGCAGTTTAGATAGGTAGTTCAATTGGGTTAGGTAGGTTCAGGACATACGTAGGTTAGGGTAAGTTTTAGGGTTAGATTTAGGTTTAGGGATAGAGTAAGAAAAAAAAAAAAAAAAAAACCAAAAAACCCCAACCCCCCCCCCAAAAAAAAAAAAAAAATATATATATATATATATATATATAATAAGTGCAGTTTAGATAGGTAGTTCACTTGGGTTAGGTAGGTTCAGGACATACGTAGGTTAGGGTAAGTTTTAGGGTTAGATTTAGGTTTAGGGATAGCGTAAAAAAAAAAAAAAAACCAAAAAACCCCCCCAAACCCCCCCCAAAAAAAAAATTATATAATAAGTGCAGTTTAGATAGGTAGTTCACTTGGGTTAGGTAGGTTCAGGATATAGGTAGGCTAGGGTAAGTTTTAGGGTTAGATTTAGGTTTACGGATAGCGTAAGAAAAAAAAAAAAAGTTTTTTTAGTGGGCAAAATGCAGCGCAGGTACAGCGTTGAAGAGGCATATGCCTTTTTGGCGTCTGACTCTGAGGCAACAGACACTGCGTCAGATTTTGACATAGCGCAGTTTTCAGAAAGTGAGAGCAGCTCTAGTGATGACGCTGGGCCTTCTGTCAAGAAAAGACGCACTGCCCCAAGAGCTGCTCTGGCAACTGCCCCAGCACCTGCCAAAAGAACTGCCCAAAGACCTACCAAAATACCTGCCCAAAGAAATGCCCCAAGAGCTGCCCTGGCAACTGCCCCAGCACCTGCCAAAAGATCTGCCCAAAGACCTACCAAAGAAATACCCCAAGTGCTGCCCCAAGAGCTGCCCTGGCAACTGCCCCAGCACCTGCCAAAAGATCTGCCTAAAGACCTGCCAAAGACCTGCCAAAGACCTGCCCAAAGAAATGCCCCAACACCTGCCACTCCTGATCCTAATGAATGGGTATCAATTTATGCCCACAAATCTCAGAATTCACAGGCAACCCAGAGATTCAAATTGATGTGGAAGGATTTACCCATGATCATTTTTTTTATTTGTTTTTGGGGGAAGACATTTTAGGTGAAATTGTGTCCCAAACCAATTTGTATGCAGCCCAGTATACTGCCTCCAACCCTAAGTGTGAAAAACGCTGTTTTTGTTTTTTACTTACGTCATGGTTTACGAGGGATTGGTGGTAAAATGGCTGTGTATAAAATTGGAAAACACACCTAAAACGAGAGCCTGGGGTGTCTACTTTCCAAAAATATACACTTTTGGGGGGAAATCTTAAAGAGCACTGTTACACAGCCCCAAATGAGACATGGCACCAGTAACGCAAGCTGTGAAGATTCAAAGTGTGAACCTGGAAACGCGCATGTTCCAATTTGGCCCCCGTAGCTCCCCCAAACCATGAGAAAGCTATGCATATGGGGTATTGCCGTACTCAGAAGAAGGAGCTGAACACTAATCAATTCAGTTTATAAAATCTTCACCTATTCTGTGCTTGAAAGTCACATCAACATTGAAGGCAAAGTGTGAAAAATGCTGAATTTTTTTTTTACTTACGTCAAATTTTCACAGGATTGGTGGTAAAATGGCTGTGTAGAAAATTGGAAAACACACCTAAAACGAGAGCCTGGGGTGTCTACTTTCCAAAAATATACACTTTTGGGGGGAAATCTTAGAGTGGAGCACTGTTACACAGCCCCAAATGAGACATGGCACCAGTGATGCAAGCTGTGAAAATTCAAAGTGTGAAACTGGAAACGCGCATGTTCCAATTTGGGCCCCATAGCTCTCCCAAACCTTGAGAAACCTATGCATATGGGGTATTGCCGTACTCAGAAGAAGGAGCTGAACACTAAACAATGCATTTTTAAAAATCTTCACCTATCATGTGCTTGATATCAACAGTAGTATTGAAATGTAAGTGTGAAAACTGCAAAAAAAACAAAATATTACCACAATTTTGAAATTTTTTTCTGGAAAAATAGCTGCATGAAAAACTCCAAAATTCTCCTGATTATTTACTTTATGTTGTGTAGTTTTCAGAAACATATACCTTTGTGGGACATTTTTGGTTCTGGCACCGTCAGCTAAGCTATGATGCTCACATGCCAATTGTTGAGAAATTACAAGTTGGAAATAATGGCATCCATCTTGTAATATTTACCTTGTAAATGTGAGGAAGTGATTGAAATACTAGGCATATGGGGTATTCTTATATTCAGGAGAAGCAAATGAATATATTTAGGGGTATTTTTTTGTCATAAACTAATTGTATGCAAATCCTGACACGAAAATATAAGCAAAATGTTTTTTTTCAATTTTTTTCCTCTTTTTTTCTATTTTAATCAAATTAAACAATGAGGTATTCATATAATTGTGGTATCAAAAGAAAGCCCTACTTGTGCTTAAAAAAAACAGTATATAATTTATGTGGGTGCACAAAAGGAATTAAAGAGAAAATATGGTTGAACAAAGACATAGTCAAAAAAGTCAAAATTGCTCCGGTCCTTAAGTCAAATCTAACTCAGATTTTCCCGGTCCTTAAGGGGTTAAGTTGTCTTTTGTAGAGGAATGCCTGTATGAGCAATATAGTTTTTGCAGCTTGCAGCTGGATGTCATTAACCCTTTGAGTGCTGTAGTGGTACTCTTGCGTACCACTCTGGCAATCAAAGGGATAATAACCATCATATTCATGCCATGATATGATTCCATAAGAATGTTATTAATTCACCCCCATTCATTATTTCATGGGACTTGTCTATACATATGGTTATGCAGATTGTGATTTTTTTTTTTGGGGGGGGGGTTGTCACAGTCACAATAATATTATATTAATCTCCTTGACATCTGAAGCAGTCTGCCTGCAAGTCACAGAAAACTCAAACCACCCAGTTAGCCACATAAACTTAAAGCTTTTACAACATGAATTTTCTTGTTTGGCACCAAACCTTTTGAGAATTATTAAATTCCTTCTGTTCTCCTGCCTGCTCATCCATTTCTGTCTCTAGCCCTTCTACATTCTCCAAGGATTTGTTCATGTGAACCATTGTTAACTGTACACTATCAACCAGGAAACATTCCACGCCTCTTCCCATATACAAATTCTCTCACCTGTTTTTTTTATGGCTGCACCTCTCCTGGATTCAGGAGATCATTCCCTGCCTTCTTCATTGCCCTTCACCCTTCTCCTGTACATTATAGAATGTTCTCTCTATTGCACACAACTCATGACCTCTTCCTCTCAAACTCTCTTAATCTATTCTCTATTAAATAACCTGTCTCTTAAATCTTGACTGCTTTCTAAGCAACTATCTCCTATCTGTCTCATACACAACTACCTGGTGGCAGGGGAGGGGTATGTGTTTTCTCTCCCAGGTCTCTTCCCCAGACCTCATTCAGCTGTACAGTTACAAGTTACTCAGTGTTTCAGGACAATCTCTTCATGGATGGCTCACCTCTATCACCAATAAATGAAAGCCATTCTTATCTATTTAAACTTTGAGCACCAGTGGGGCATGCAAGACATTGCTTTGCAATGCATTTTAACTCTTGTGGTGCTCAAGGGGTTAATATATCATACTGGTAAAAAAAATATTTTTATTAGAAATGAAGGAGAAAAGTGGTTAAAAAGCGATGACTGTTGCTACATTTTATGAACTTACAAATAAGGCCATAAAATAAATTAATGCTTTTGATATTAATATCCAACCAGTCCAGTTCACTGAAGCTCATCTCCAATCCAGTTATTTCATTCATTGCCTGTGTGTCCGTTTTTAAAGTGATGAACTAGCAATCACTACTTCCTTACTTTGAATTTACTGCTTTGCTTTGTGAATGAAAAAAAGATGCAGCATGCTGCACTTTGGTTTGTCCATATAAGTCAATAGCTACCCTTGTGAGTGGCACCACAGCTTTTCATAGATCCGGACAACAGGCTACATTACCACATAACATCAGCGCACTGGTGTTAACAGCAGCTGGAAATTTCCTGCAAAAAGTTCAGGGTTTTTTTTACCCAGCTTATTGCATTGAAATCAATGGGATGACTGAACTTGCACCAGCCACATAGCAAATGTACTTTATTTCCTACAGATCTAGTAGGAAAGGGCTCTCAGGGTCCCACAGAATGCCCTTCTGTGTTTGTGAGAGGAAGACAGCAACACATTTGTCAGATAGTGAAGACAGGCTATTAAAAATAGAGCTGATGCTTAGCCCAGGGAGTCTTTTAGGCAGGATATTTGTTCTCTGCATTAGGGAATTCTGGGGTCACTCTGGGGGACAGGAAGGGAGAATGGAGGTTGACCCCAAAAACAGCAACATTTTGTGTTATGGGCTGGGAAGACACAGGTAGCCATGATCCAAGTTCCTTTCTGATTTGGCTTATCTGTGTGAGGGAAGTTTGTGGGAGTGAGTCGGATGCAAAGGAAATTTACTCTACATACCTCAAAATATTGTGTAACTGACTGGGAAGACCGTTGTAATGCAAGTTTCTCCCTGATCTGGCTGTTATCTGTGGTGGTGGAGTGAAAGAATCAGCTGAACAGGGAATGTGTTTTTTGTTGACTGGGATGGGGGAAATTTAGTTAACAACAACAAAAAAATTGATACGTAATGTGACAGACAGGGACCCTGATATAAGTTGTCACTGGGGCAGACAGAGGACAGTATTTTGTAGAGAGCCAAGGCATGACATTACACACAATCAATTCTATGATGTACTTCAGAATAAAAATATGCACAATAGTTTAGTAACATCCAGCAAACACACAAGGGGTAGGGGGAGGGTGAAAGGATTTAGTAGCAATGAGGGGACGTAGGAGTAAAGTGGTAGTCCAAAAACTGACTGCAGCCATGGTTGCTGCGTGTGCAATAAATGATTACCATCCTTCTCCTGAGGAAGATGAAGTTTGTCAAAGTTCCTCCAAAAGTTCTTCCACTACTATACACATGGTGAATTCAATTTGGATTTTAGAAACCTTTTTTAAGGATTTCTTTTATTTCTCTTTATAATAAATGGCTAGCAAGCAGCATAACAGCAGGCTTAAAAGAAGCTTATGTGTGTGTTGTGTTCTTTGCAGGACTCCGGTTAGCCAAAGCCCTAAGAAGAAATTGATTTGTAGGATTTAGACTTGTTAGGCACAAGCCCTGAGGAAACATTAATTTATAAAACTTAGGCTTGTTACAAACAAGTCCCCAAAAATTGGTTTGCATAGACTTCAGGCTTGTCAAGAACAAGCCTCAAGACAAAAAAAATTAATAATAATTCTACCCTACTGGCCTAGTGCCATAATTTTATAGTGGCCAGTGGTGACTGGGCAATGGCAAATGCCATAGTGACATTGCAGCATTTGTGACCAATGTGCTGTTATTGCTGCTTCTGAGTTGCCGAAAAAGCAGGATGAGTAGGCAGCTCCAAGGGAATTGGATCAGATATACAAGACATTTTTATACACATTCAGTTCCAAGAACTTATTAACCCTATGTGCATCTCCCTTCTTTTTTTTCTTCCTTTTCCATTTGCAACCTACGAATGCATGGCATTTGAAACATATGAACAATTAAGAATATGAACCTAGAATCATTTGTATAGACTCTTGCTAGGATACATGTCTAAATGTGTATGACTTAAGGTGACCACGTTATGTTAAATCAGGAGTGCTATAAATATTCTACAGGGTTTCATTGCTTCCTATGCAGTCTTACTGAATGTATTTTCATAAGCACCCCTTATTTAAAGTGATATGCGAGTACCTTAATATGAACGGTGTTAATTTTTTAAATGCTAATGTCCCAATAAGAACCAGAAGGGTGTGCACACCCATCTGGTCTTCAAGGGGTTAAGAAGGCATGTCTGCAATATTCATTCATAGATAATAATTCACTAGGATGTTTGTCAGAAACAGTCATGTGCAGTAGAGACTGCCTGAAAGCATAGAATGCTGGGAGCTCTGTGCTGGGTGCATTCTAAGCTTTCGGGCAGTCTCTACAGTACATGACTGCGTCAGCAGCAGGATGCAGAGCAGGACCGGCCTCTTAACCCTTTGAGTGCCAGAGTACACAATGCATTGCAAAGCAATGTGTTGCGTTTGGTACCCCTCTGGCACTCAAAGGGTTAACATCACCCGGACCTTGGCCCGTGTACACGGACTTTTACACTAGTTCACAGATAATTCATAAGCATGACAGAATGAGAACCCAGCCCTCCTTTCTCCACCATATCCCACTCACATGTTGGCTCGTTTCTCATTTTTCCGTCTCAGGTCATTCAGATTGACAATCAGACGATGCTCGTTAGAACCAATCATGTCTCTCACTTTCCCATGATAGACACCTTGATCTTGCTGCAAAAACAGAAAGCAATGGATTGAAGCACTCTGTATGAAGGTAAATGTATACAATCAATGTGTGTGTGTCACAAGCAGTCCAAACAGCTTAGACTTTTAGCACTTCAAAGGGTCACCAGAATTGGTAAGAATCATTAACCCTCTGAGTGCCAGAGGGGTACACAACCATTGCAATGCGTTTTGTACCCTTCTGGCATTCAAAGGGTTAAATATATTATGACACTTCCCATACATTTAACAGGTCCAGATCGCCATTTTAATGCAGAACACATTTCATTCTTCAGGATTATACAACTGAGGTAAACCAGTTGCAGCATTGGGCCAAACAGACTCCTAAAATGGCCATTAATGTCAATGGAAATTTTAATTCCTTTAACCACTTGAATGCCAGAGGGGTAGGCAACATATTGTTTACCCCCCTCTGGCACTCAAAGGGTTAATGCTAGAGAGGTCTAGTGCAGTGCCCAGTGATGCATTTGAGACCTTTTTACCATTCAAAGGTTTAGAAGTCCCATTTACATCAATAGGTATTTTATTTGCTGCCTGTGTTGCATCTGGCTTGCCTCAAAATTACTCTACTTTTCCTTTAAATACAGAGTCCTTAATCCACTGGATGCAGGAAAGTTTTCTAGTATGCAAGGTGTTACAGGGAAACAATACCTTTATAAATAAATTAAATTTAACATGACTTTTAGAACTCTTAAAATTTGACAACAGCAATGTAACTACTAAGTACCGGAGGAATTTGCATCATATTGATTTACATCCCTCTCACCCTCAATGGGTAAACTACATCAGATGCCAGATCATCCCTTTAAAAAGGAGACTCATGAAAAACACCTGCTGCAGGTCTGCAGTGATTATTACTCTGTTGTAATGGGTCCCATGCAGTCTTTATATAAAGTGATGATCTGGGAGAAGTATTTCCTGTCAACTGTTAAAGTGTTTTTTGGCTGAATAATGTATTCTAAAGGCAACAGTGTTGCTACTGTATCCCTTTAAAACCAATCATGCATGCTGGAGGTCTGTAGTAATTGGTGCTGGGCTGAAATGGTCACCATGTAGCTTGCATTTTTCAGGTGTTATAGTTTAACCCTCTGAATAACAGAAGTCAAACAGTTGCATTGAAAGGTACTCTGGTACTCAAGGGGATGAGATGGCAACCCTATTAATGTTGAGTGGGTGTCAAACTTGTCCTCAAGACCCCCTATTAAACTTCTGAGGAATATACATGTACACAACACATTGCATAGCAATGCATTACTCATACATCCAGTACTCAATGGGTTAAATATTACATAACAGGCCTCCTATAAGCTGCCATTTTAAAGGTGTGTTTACAATACATCACACAGCTACAATTTAACCTGTGAGCCCCCACAGCTATTTTTCTTTTCTTGGGGGCCCTTTAAAATGGCCAGTTTTGAGATCCCTGATTTGCACCCACATCATCATCCAGAAAATCCAGGTACTCTCTCTGCGCTTCCCTCAGCTCCTGATCTTCAAACCCTCCCTGGAAATCCATTGTTCAGCCAAAAGCAGAATACTCCACCATACAGCTCTGATATAACCTAAAGGCCACCCCTGTCCCACCCACAAATCATACAGGCTTCACTATTGGTAGACAGAATACCTAAGTTGTTTTTGTTTTCTTTATACAACATAACATTATTATAAAATGTTCAGTTTTATTAGAATCCCCACAAATAATTGTATTAATATGAAGAGCAGCTACTTACTGTAGGATAATTTTAAATGTATTAAAGGACCACTAACCCCTTAAAATAATAAACTATTCCTTACTGGATACCACTCAAAAGGTTAAAGCAGCCCTATCACATTAAAAAAAGTTTCCCTATCTATTAGAAATGAAAAGTTTACTTTACATTATATTTTTGCTTTTTTTAAAGACTTACCTTTTTTATTTTTTAACGATGATTTATCAGTTTCCATGTTGCACCCCTTCCACACACGCACACTTTGATTTCAGCACAGCACTGAAATATACTTATTTTAGAAGTGTCCCCAGTTAAAGAGGATGTCTGGTCAACCAAGTTAATAAAAGGAGCACCATACTCAGATCAAAGTAGCTGCATTGTGACCTAACTGAAACTTGGCAAGTTCCTAGTATGTTCCTTCAAATAGTAGTTGCAGTAATGAACAGTGTCCACTAGGTGTCACTGTTCAACCATCCTATTGAAATTAATTTGAGGAAATTTATAGTTTTCATTTTTCTGTTGTTTTTTTGCACTCTAACAGTATATAAATGTGTGCATATAAAATGCATACCTGTTTCCCTACCTGCTGTATATATGAGCCTCCAACATATTCCTTGGCTTTGTACAAAAGGGGGGAATATGCAAGAATACAATGTAATAAACATGCACAAAGCAAACTATGCGAAGGGAGTGTCCTGCCCCTGAGAACTTACAATCTAAAGAGAATACAGGGCATATTTACTAAGTGTCTCTATGTCTCTTCATATATGTCACATTTTGCTTATTATATAGAAGTATCATATGCACAAAGGGAAACGTACCTTAATAGTTGAGGAATCCTTCATCACACCAGCTGCACCACAGGGAACAACCAGTCCCCCCAATTTAACTGATGCACCTTAACCTACTGAATATTAAACAGGCCGCCATGCAATGGGCCAAATGCTCCTTTTAACTCTTTGAGTGCCAGAGGGATGAGCAACACATTTCTTTGATCATGAGATGAAGGGCTCCTACTAAACCACATGGCAAATCACAAGCTCACACAGGTTATATTCCTTTTATCAGGTGGACTTCACAAATCATACAGATTTATTTAAATACCTTACACCTTACACTTTTTTGCGCATACCTGACCTCTTAAAGACATTATTTGCCTAATTTATACATTGTTTTTTCCAAAGACACAGACTTGGTTAATACCACAAAGTTTTTCTCACCACTGTGTATGTATGCGTATGTCCGGTCCCATAGCGTTCTATGGAATCCAACAGTGTGAAACTGGAGAATATAACTGTGGGATCTAGCTTAACCACCCATGAACAGAAGGGGTGTTCAGCTTACTGCTTTGAAATGCATTACTCCTCTGACCAACACAGGACCAATGAACAAGCGAGTACCAGATCTGATCAGACCTTTGAAAAATCAGCAAGTCATTAATGAGCAAAGAAATCCTCTGGTTTAATAGGTGATCAATGTTTCTATCCCCATTGGGATCTTTGTCAAGATAACAAAGATCCCTGGGGGGGTCCAAAACGTTGATCACCTGTCAAAGCTTTTTATGTCATAACAAAAAGTTCTTCGAGTGCTGGGTTTATATACATATATATGTGTATGTGTGTGAGCTTAAAAAATAAAGGTTCATGTTTAAAGGTTTAGAATACTGAGTTAAACAATGCTCTTTATTATGAATGAAATTTTACTGTAACCCTTTATTGCCCAAAAAACAAAAGAGGCTTATACACTGACAATAAATAAAACATAGTGGCTTACATATAAGTATAATGTCTCCTCAGGTGCTGCCCAGTGACATTTTTCACCCTCTTGCGCCATTAAATAGCAGAAATGTCCATATTTCTATTTGTCTGGACCTTCCTATAGATGGACCAGAGTGAAATGTTAGGCAAATCCTCTCAGCACAAGACAAACTGCAAATTCCCAGATTTCAGCTGTGATTGGGCCTTGTCAGCGAGGCGCAGATGATTCCAGAATTGCAGGGGATGCAGAGAATGCACTTGGGAAGGAGCCCATTGTGTGAGGTGACCCATCATCTCGGTAGGTTCTAGTTACACCTCTGGAATAATATTTTATGTTTTAGTGCATATTCCCTTTGTATCCCCTCCCTACTATACTGAAAGGATTTATCTCTATGCTACACGGCAGGTGTGTCCGAACTTGACCTCTAGGACCATTTACAGTCCAGGATTTAAGGATATCCCTTACTGAGCACTGATGATTTAACAGTTAGTATTTAACCCTGTCAGTGCCAGAGGTGGTACGCAACAGATATCCTTTTACATCTGGGCCTGCATAGAGTGCCAGAAAGCAGGTTTGCATTCCTGTTATAGAGATACTCAGGCATAAATCTTTATTAGTTTATTGGTATTCCATATCAGATGTAAATGTGCATGTACTATCACTGCATAGAAACAAGCAGCCTTATATAATGTCTCTAGTTTATTTTAGTATTTGCTCTATGTAGTATGGCACGAATGTGACCTTCCAAATACCGTCAACCGTGATTGTTACTCAGTGATATAATTTAAAAAAAAAAATGTCTAAATAAAAATTTGAAGTTTTTAAGTTATCCTGACTGGCTCCATGCTTTATGTGGATCTGTGGGTTCTCCCTTCCTGTAGTCTTCACGTTTGTTGAAACTTTGAGGTTGTGGGGGGCAGCACCGGATCTGCGGGAGCCTTCTGACCGGGTGAGTCTGCTGCTAATATAGCCTGCACCTGTATTTTTTGAGCCACCTTTATAGTTGTATATATAGTTTGTTGCTATGTAGTATGGCATCCTGTTAGATTTTAATAAATACGTGGGTTAGAATGGGAACCAACTAGTACTGGGTGGGCAATAAGCTCTTCTCCACTTAAAATATACTTGCAAAATGCTACATTGTACCATCAAAACATGAAAATTAATTTCTCAAAACTATTTATTTTACAAAAAAATTGCTAGCACTGGCATAACAATAGGGGTTGCAGGGGTCTCACCTGCGACCAGGCCCGTCACTCCAGGGGCCCGGCCACCCCCTGTGACGCCCTCGGTCAGCGCCTGCAGCAAGTAGGTCTGTGCCTTCTTCGGAAAAGACCTCTAACAGCTGATCTCCCTCTCCGGCGCTCTAGTAATGCAGAGCGCTGGGAGATGACATCATCTCCCAGCGCTCTGCATTACTGAGAACTGCAGGGAGCTCCAGCTCTATAGAGGTCTGTGCCGAAGGAAGCACAGACCTCTCATGCCACTCCGCTAGACCACCAGGGAGGTAGGAGATGAACACGGGGGGGTCACTAGGGGCAAGGTGGAGATTGGGGGCAATGGTGGGAAATGTGGATACTGGGGGCAATGGGGGGCAATGTGGTCGGAGTGGCCCATGGCAGTTTCTGGACCAGGGCCAGGTGGCTTCTAGTTATGCCTCTGATGGCTGATATCATACACAGGCAGTCTTACAAAATCAGGTCCTCCGTAAACAGAAACTATCAGACAAAAACTCCTTTGTGATTTTGAAACAGCTTAGAAAATCAAATTGTTGTAGAAAAGGGGGATAAATGATATATAATGTGCAATACCTGAACCACCCCTCAATGACCAAAGGGCTGAAAATACAAACAGATATTCAGGAGTTCAGAAAAAAAAAGGAAAATAAGATATAAAGTTTATTAAATATATTATAAAACATAATATAAGCATTTAAAAATTCAGATAAATGAAGACAAACTCACGGTATTAACCCAGAGAAAAATGCAAAAATAACATTTTAACCTTTTAGCTCATATGGGGAATGAGTGATGGCTGGGTTAACCCTTTGAATGTCAGAGGGGTGTGCAACACATTGCAAAGCAATGATTTGTGTACCCCTCTGGCACTCAAAGGATTAATAGTCAGTGTTAATCGGCACTCAAAAGGTTAGTAGTCAGAGTTAATAGTCAGTGACTGAGATTACAGTTAATATCCTATATAATAATTCGCTAAAACGTGTGTAACGATGAAGTCATGTGTGGTAGAGACTGCTGCACGTGCTGCAGTCACAAGCAGTAGAGACTGCCTGCGCCGCGGCTGATACAGAGCTAGACGCTCCTTTGGAGCGCCCTGCTCTGTATCAGCCGCAGCGCGGGCAGTCTCTACTGTGACCGGCTGGCAGTGGCACTGTGGCCCGTGTAATGGGCTCTTCAACTAGTATCAAATAAAAAGTAGCAAAAGCTACTAGACAGTAAATTATTTTCTTATAGATGGCTACATAAATGTAGTTTGATTGTTTATATACATGAAGAGAGAGCATATACTAATTCCAAACTAAGTTCATACAAATAAAAACATATTAGGCATTTGGCTTGAGCAAAATACCTCATTCATTTAAGAAAAGTGTGAGTCATCAAAAATCGTTAGATAACAAATTTTGGCAAATTCAATTCAATGTTAACATGCCAGTTCTAAACAAACTATTTCAGTAGGATGACACCCTGTGGACACAACACATTACTACCACTTCTATTTGGAAACATGCAGAAGTTTCCAGTTTCTGGCTAACTGGTGATTAGTTTTTACATTTCTGGTTGTAGCTGACTCATGAATGTTTTGACAAGGTCTTTAAGTTATTGTATATAGTCCACTGTGGGATCTTGGTGTAGTGTCTTGTAATATGTACTGTCTGTGAGCTGTCTTACACTTTCTTGTATATATTTATCTGTGTCCATAATCACAACAGCACCACTTTAGTCTGCTGGTATGATGGTGATCTTGCGGTTGTTGCGCAATCCAGATCTCTCCAAGTAAGATAAATTGTACAATTTTTTTTCTGTTATGCTGACATTAGTGAGGTTGCACACAGCCTCATACTCTCTATGTAGTTGTCAGGTTTGGTATTTATTGCCCACTCCAGTTACATATATATCACCTTTTTCACCCCCTCAAAACTTTCCCTGTAAACATACTAGATTATCTAACTTGAGAACTCTGCATTGTTTTGAATAGACTGTGTGATTGAACACCCACTGTTTTTCAGTATTGCTTCACCTAAAGAAGAGAGTTGATCTCGTGAAAGCTGTCTTAAAATATAAACCTATTCGAAATAAAAAGGTGTCACCATATAACAAAGTAATCATATATTTGTAAGTAGAAGAACGCACATATTTAGGAAATACTTTACAGAAAGGCTGGTGGCTACAATTACTGTTCCAGTAGATGTATATGCTACAGAAAGGGGAATATTGTAACAATGAAATTTACATGATAGCCTGTAACATACTATGACACATATGGTCCACTAAGTGGAGCTGTTTTACTCTGTGTGTGCAAAGTATTGAGATTATTTAAGATGTTTGCTAGTGGTGTGCATACATTTTCACTGCATGGCCAGCAGGTAGCACTTAAATCTCCTTCAGTTTGAGAATGACATTCAAAATACAAACCTGTGTGAATGTGTTTCTATTTACGGGGGATGAAGCCATATGGCAAATTGAGGGAAAGATTACATTTTAAAAAATTAATTAACAGTCGATAATGATGAATCTCATAAATTGAATTATAGATAGATTCCAAATCCCCATTGATTTTAAGGGGGGGTTTAACCCCTTGAATAGTAGAGCAATGGGTTGGAGACGTCTTTAGCATTCAATGAGTTAAAACCTCAATATAAATCAGTCATAAGGAAATAATATAAAATACATTTACTAAAAGGGAACAAGTGAAAAAATATGGAGCGCAGCAAGGAACGATGGGTCCCTCCACAATCCCCAAATTAAAAATAAAACAGAAGATGATCCTGCACTCTCTATACAAATTAATTCAATGTAAACCCTGGGCATAGCATACATTATAACCCCCATATTAACTGACTTATTTCATAGTTTTGCCAAAATATGTTTAAGCTTGCCTGCCAGACCAAGGCACCCAAATTTAGGCAACTCCATTTAGGGAAGTCCAAATTCCTTAAAATAAAATATCCGATGCCCCCATGGCTTAACTGACTTACTTTCAAAAGGAATTGGATGCATGGACTGTGAGAATTTATTTGGTTCCAATGGTGCAGAAGGTTTGCCAAATATTGTTCCAAATGTAGCGTTATAAATATATTCCTTTGTATGCAATTTTTTTCCATAAAATAATGCACAAGAAAACAGGCATTTATCAATACCACATAATCAACTGTTTATGTTACAGAAGTTACTTTTTTACCTTTCTTATTTGTGTTGCTTGGGATCAGCTTCCTGTCCAAGGTGAGTGAGAACTGCAGCACAAACACCCATAACGCTGGGATCAGCTTCCTGTCCAAGGTTAGTAAGAACTGCAGCACAAACACCCAGAAGGATGGGATCAGTTTCCTGTCCAAGGTGAGTAAGAACTGCAGCACAAACACCCAGAAGGATAGAATCAGCTTCCTGTCCAAGGTGAGTATGAACTGCAGCACAAACACCCATAAGGATGAGATCAGCTTCCTGTCCAAGGTGTGTAAGAACTGCAGCACAAACACCCATAACATGGAATCAGCTTCTTGTCCAAGGTGAGTAAGAACTGCAGCACAAACACCCATAAGGATGGGATCAGCTTCCTTTCCAAGGTGAGTAAGAACTACAGCACAAACACCCATAAGGATGGGATCAGCTTCTTGTCTAAGGTGAGTAAGAACAGCAGTACAAACACCCATAAGGATGGGATCAGCTTCTTGTCCAAGGTGAGTAAGAACTGCAGTACAAACACCCATAAGGATGGGATCAGCTTCCTGTCCAAGATGAGTAAGAACTACAGCACAAGGATGTTGATGGTACTGAGTTCTTAAATAATTATTCAATTTTACATTAAAATAATAAAAAATACATTATATATGTATATTTAGAAGGGGCTTAGGGTTTTCACTGCTTCTTCAAAAGTCATTATATCTCGCATCAGACAACAAAAGTACTTTTTCCATTCCTGTATTTGACGCACGATTGGTGTTGGTGGCAAACTGGACACAAATCCATGTCTTGGTATGCACTAAGGTGTCTCTGCCATCTAATCTCTTTAATTACACCTCAAATACTCCTACATCACCCTGCTTTCTACATGCCTTTGCCATGTTTTCAATGATACAGCATCTCCTTTCCCAACAGCTCGTTTGCATATCAAAATTTTAGCTTAATGTGCCTAATGGTATTGCTGAGGGTATGTTTTTAAGTTAATGTGGCTATTCGTTACATGCACTAAGCTCCTATAGCTGGCAGTGAAAATTTGGGATCTTCCTTTAGCTGTCTATGCAGCCACAGAGGACAGTTTGTCAAGTCAGATACAGCAGCTGGCCTCCCTAACCCTTTGAGTACCATAGAGCATTGCTCTTCAGTCAAAGGATTCTAACATACACAAGTGCTTAATAACTGATTACATGTAAACAGAGGACTGCCCATTGATCAGCAGAATCATTTAAACACAAGATTCAGCCATAAATGGAGTGTCTTGAGATGTGTGGTTATATCTTGTGTGTATGTGAATCAGCCAGTCAGCTGTTTACAAGTAGTAGCTGATCTGCTGTTTCAGTTTTTTTATGAATCTGCTGTTACATGGCCAGGGCAATGGACTGAGTATGTTATAATCCTTTTGTTATAATGTATATGAGTTATAATCCTTTTCAGGGCAATGTGTTGCACATCACTATGGCCATACCTGGGAACTTTCAGTTGAGGGCTACCCGGAGGGTAGTCCTCTGTTCAGCAGGGGGTAACAAAAATGACGCTAATCGCATCAAAAAGGGGCGGGGCTTAACTCGAGTGTTGGGGGGATTTAACCCTTTGAGTGCCAGAGTGGTACGGAATGCATTGCAAAGCAATGCATTCCGTACCACTCTGGCACTCAGAGGGTTAAATGTGTCACACAGAAGGCTGGGGACGGAGGCACAACGGGAGAAAAAGCAGATGTGGCAGAGTTTCAATAGAAACTCTCCACATCCGGAGGAATCTGCCTCTGCCCCGGAGACCTGGTAAAGCTCTGTCAGAACCAGAGTCTCCGGGGCAAATCCGGAGAGTTCCCAGGTATGCCTATGGCACTCAAAAGTATAAAGAGTGCTGCTGCTGTTCTGGGAGAGGCAGTTGTTTTTTTGTTTATTCATTATAAAGTAATACTATTCATTTAAACCAGAGGGGTATGCATGTATTGCTATGTAATGCATTACTCACACTTTGGGTCCTTAAAGAGTTTAAAGACCGTTTAACTTGAGCAATCAAGAGCTGATGACCCACTACTACACTTTTCTTTTGAAAACTAAGACCTCATATTTAGTTTTCCTATACAGACGCCTTAGTAAATTTCAGCAAACAACTCTTGCATGGCTTAAAGGAATATTAATGTTTCACAAAAAAAGCAGCTCTGATTAATCTTCATAGTATTTGTGCCATGGAGAGTGTTATTTCAATACTGTCAGAGTTGTAGTTCAAGAGTAATTGCATGACAAAGTATCCCCCTCCCGCCCCTTTTACCTAGTGTAAGCCACCACAGAGCAGCAAGACTGTCCGGATGGATCGCAGAGAGGGACAATCTTCAGTGAGTATAAGGAAAAACCTGTCAAGGGGGGCAGGGTTTTCCTTATACACACAGTAAGAAGATTGTCCCTTGCTGAGACCTGTCCAGTCAAGAGACCAGATTCCTCATCTGAAGGATACGGCTTCCACTAGGAAAAAGGGGGGTTATAGTTTATCATTCAAATACTATTGAAATACAACTCTGACAGTACTGAAATAACACTCCCTATGGTCAAAATACTATGATTAATCATAGCTGCTATTTTTGTGAAACATTTCTATCACTTTAACTTTATTGTCAACAATTCCTCAATGCAATCAAAATATTAGGCATGGAGAAAAGGAACAGTGTGGCTCTGTGTCCAGTTTGCACATAGCCTGAGCCACACTATTCACTCCATGGCACAGGCAACAATGTCTGGCTGGGGATAATGGAAACTGTAGTCACAAACAGTTGGAAGTCCAACAATTCAATACCTCTTTTTTATCATAAGATAAAATATGTAATTGTGGTGGTGGCGGCAGGACAGGAATTGGGGGAGAGGTAGGTAATAACAGTAAAGAGCTGTGGATAGATGTAATTGGATTCAGGGTGGTGTTAAGTCTCAATAGTTGATTAATTACATGGATTCATGGGTTGTGTCCATCCCTGTCTTGTTATTAAGGTTCCTGTATGTGGGGAGCATTATCTAATTGTGTGTAAGTCTCCTTGACTTGCGATGTGTTCTGTGAGAGTTGTCTGTGGCCACTGAAAAAAACATATTTCATGGATATGTCTTTAAATTAGCCTTTACATTTATAAATGTGCCCCATTTAGGGTTATAAAGGGTGACTGCACAATCGTTTTGATGAATTATGTGTAACCTACTTTGACTATTCCCTTTAATGTCACTGGACCTGAAGCATTAGGTGTAGAGATAATAAAGCATGTTACTGAAAGGCTTATGGTAATTGGATTAAAGCCTATTAAAGTATCTTACTAGTCTTATGATGGGAGTTACCTGTGGTCCAATGGTTCAGTCCCAGAAACCATTCCATTCACCGTGGAGAATCAGTTTTCTGAAAAGCCAACACATCATATCTCCAACCAGGGACATAACTATATGGGGTACAGAGGGGGCAGTTGTGATGGAGCCTGGTATTTATGGGGACCAATAGGTTCTAGTTATTTTCATGTAAATTCTTTTTGTGTTAGGGAGCCCTCCAAACTAAGATACAATGTTAGTACCTGTGTGTAAAGGTTCTAGATATACAAATATATAAAACAAATAACTAATTTTCCAATATTTAGTAAATTTAGTTGTAATAACATAAAAATATTTATTCAAATTCCAGATGGCTCACCGTCCTCATCCCCTTGGTCTCTGCTTTGCTGTAGTGCAGATCTGCGTTACTCTGGTCCTGAAGCATCAATATCTGTACAGTCATTACGTTAACCATATGGATGCTAATGATGTCTCCAGTGTCCAAGGGGATGACTGATACATCGGCGCTCGAGCAGGAATATTCTTCAAGCTTGGGCAGCTGAGCATCCTCTAGTTATAGTAGGTGAGCATCTCGAATTTTAACCTCTGGGATAATACAGAAGTCAGCCTCCAGTGATTGTGAAGCAATGCACTGGAGACATCCCTAGTATTCAAACTACACAAATGTCTTGGCCATTAACTCCTACACTGTTACTTTAACCCTTGCAATGCATTGAGTACCCCTCTGTCACTAAAAGGGTTAATGTCAATTAATGAAATTAATTAATGAAACCAGGAGTTACCTGTGTTTATACCTGTTTATTCTGGACTCTAAACAGGTGTAAACAAAATGTACTATAAGGGAAACAAACATGTTTTTAATTTCCAAATTGAGTTAAATGGGACATTTAACCCCTTGAATGTTAAAGAGCTTTGCAAAGCAATGCATTGGTAACCTTTCTAGCATAGAAGGAGTTAAAATGTGCATTTAAATGAAAGATCAAATTGAAAGTGATCATAAAGGTAAAATATCTTCTAGTGTTTTTGTACTTTATATACCTGAGTACATATGAATTCAGTGCCTACAGGAATCTAAGATGGGTTGAGGGAAGGAGTAACCAAATGATGTGATTTGTGTCATAACATGGTGGAGCTCAATAGACATGGGCAAGATATAGGATCTGAATGGACAGCGTTTGACTGGAAAGTGGGCGGAACCGGCTGAGAATTGGGTGGAACTATTTTGGAACTGTCCAAGTCTGATAGTCCTTAGAGACCTGAGTTTCTGGGGCAGACTTACAGCCCAAGTATGGTAGTTTGCCTATTAATTAATTTAAAAGATAGCCTTCTGAATCAAAACAATAATAGTGCCTAAATTGCATCATTTCAGAAATCTGCACACAAATGGTCATATTCAGTAAGAGACAGAGTTGCAAATCTGTGTTGGAGACTTTGCTAGCATTCAAGGGTTAAAAGCACCATTTACATTGATGAGAATTTGCAAAATTTTCATTTCAGCCCTATAGTGTAGTTGATTTTCCCCAGAACTGTGCCTGTTTAGTTTATTTACCTGTAATGTGTGAAATGTTTATGTTTTATTCAAATAAAGTCATGTTGTTTTTACCAGGATATAATTTTGTCTGCTTTTTTTAGGCAGTGTAATTAACAAATGGGTTCTCCCTTCAAATCGTAAGCTCTGCAGGATCACTAGTGTAGATCATTTTAATTATAAGCTCTGTAGTACCACTATTGAAGCTTCCTTTTAATTGTAAGCTGTTTCATCCCTAACATAGTTCCCTTTTAATTATCAGCTCTATGTTACCACCATTGTAGTCCCATTTTAATTGTAAGGGCTGTGGTGTCTCTACTGTAGATCTCTTTTAATTGTAACCTCTGTGGTATCACTAGTGCATCTCCCTTCACATTTCTAGCTCTGTACTATTACTAGTGTAGTTCCCTTTAAATTGTAAGATCTGTAGTATACCCAATATAGCTCACTTTAACTGTGAGTTCTGTAGGATCACTATGCAGCTCGCTTTTAATTATAAACTCTTAGTATCACTAGTGTAGCTCCTTTTTAATTGCAAGCTCTGTAGGATCATTAATGTAGCTCCCATTTAATTGTAAGTTCTGTAGTATCAAAGCGTAGCTTCAATTTAATTGTAAGCTCTGTGATACCACTGGTGTAGCTCCCACTTACCTGTAAACTCTGTAATGTTATTAGTGTAGCTCCCTTTAATTTGTAAGCTCTGTAGGATCAGTAATAGTAGCTTACAATGAACACATTTGAATTATTTTTGAATCATAACCTATTTACCACTAACACTGAAGCATTTGCTGTTGTTTGTAAAGTACATGGTGTTATGCTCCATAAGTGTGTCTGTGTGACTGTAAATGTGTCTGCGTGTTTGTGTCAAACAGGAGGGTGCCCAGCTTCACATGCTGCAGCTGGGCCCAGTAGATTCTAGATACATCCGTGGGATAGTAACATAGTAACATAGTAGATAAGGCTGAAAAAAGACATGCGCCCATCAAGTCCAGCCCATGCCAAAACACCCCTGTTGATCCAGAGGAAGGCAAAAAAAAGCCCTCTGGGGCAATTTCCAATGTAGTCCCAAGTGTGGGGGAGGAATTATTCCTTCCTGATAGGGTGTCCAAGTTCAGTGTCCAAGGGCCACAAAGAGGCCAGAATTTAACTTTTGAGTGGTGAATGGGTGTACAGCATGTAACGTTGGTGCTTTGAACAACCCTGTGGTGCCGAAAGGGTTGAAAGGATAGTATCACTTAGTATGTAAAATAAAGGAAGATTCCAGGGTTTTGCTGAGTAAAACAAAAGTATTTCCGCTGCCAGGCATGTACTTATAACCCAGGCACCCCTAGGCAAGGCACTCTAGGGGCCCTTAGCTCTGCTCATGCCCACAGCCTCACTTTTCACATGAACCCCCTTCCCCAGTCCCATCCACTGTTTCCTGGCACAGAAAACACCCTTGGCTATATCAATCAAGAACACCAAAAAACTTTTACCAATTGATTATTTGAGAGTCCTCCAGCGCATTGCTCTGCCACTAAGGGGTTAAATAATAGCCTGTAAAGGAGTATAAATCTGATACAGGGACAAGGATTGCTCTGACAATTCAGATGTGGGTGTGGCCAGCACAGTTGCGGCATCACAAAACATTTGGAGCTCTAGACATTTGACTACTCTGCCAGCTTCGAAATCTGTCCCTGTCCACTGCTGAGAGATGTTTTACTCAGCGTTACTACAGCTCAACTTGCATTTTATAGATGTCTGAAATGTTATGGTGGCACTGTTACTACAGCAGTGTATGGTCATCTATATTCAGCAATGTTAACCCTCCATAGGCTACAGTGATATTTCAAACCATGGAGATATTGCACCCAAAAATGCAAGTTTGATCCACAATAACTTATGATTAATACACCTTTCAGCAGTTATACTGCTCAGAGTTGTTTTGCTTGGGTGAACCCTGCATTAATGGATATCCCCAGTCAAGCACAAGTGAGTTAGTCAGTGACTCATTCATTGGGACTGAACAACCTGTGCTCATGTGGGAGCATTCACAGGGCCGGATTTACATCTCAGGAGCCTGTAGGCACAGAAATCTGAAGCTCCCCCCCCCCCCCCAAAAAAAAAGTGCATATATATGTATATATATATATATATATATATATATATATATATATATATATATATATATATACGTAATGGGGTTAGGGGTATATGGCTGGGGTACAACTTAGTACAACAATAACACACACAGCAGCAGAGCTCCAGAAGAAAGCACAGATGATCATGTGCACCTGACCTCCCCTACCTCTACCTGGAGAGGCTTGAATGACTTGTTGTTGGCAGCAGCTTCTCTCTGTGACCGAATGTCTGACTACAGACAGGTGCAGTTCTTGCTCCTCTGTGTGGTTATGTTGTTCCTGTTCTTGGGCTCCCGGCTCCCTGCAGGGACTGGGAGGGGCAGTCCCAGCAAGTGAGTAGGTTGGTTGAGTGGGAGTAATGCGTCAGCGCCACTGGATGATCCGGATCACATCCGGCCGTGGCTAACAGCCAGTAGCATCAGCATGATGAATCATCATTTTATGATGTGCCTCCGTGGCACTTCAGGCAGACGTGGCCCGTGGCACAGCACTCTTCACTCTGCCCACTTCTTCTACAGGAGAGTTCATAAACCCCACCCCCCGGCTTCCGTGCAGTAGCTTGATGCGCCGTGCATCCGCCTGCAACACAGGCGATGAGGCGACCCGCAGCACTTCTTAAAAAAAAAAAAACAATCCCAATGAGTTTGACACAGGCACCCCTCTATGGGGAGCGCCTGTAGGCAGATGCCTACTCTGCCTTATTATAAATACGGCCCTGAGCATTCATATATCCTAGCCTGTTTGCAGGCCTTGAGGAGTGTATTTATACATACACATGGACCAACGTGAAAGAAGTCTCTGTAGGGAGGAAAAATTCTGTGATATTCTGTAACACCATCTGTTCAGGTTATAGAGATTTCAGACACTAGGCTGGACTTCATTTGAGATGATGACTTGTTTTTTTTCTATGAACTTCAACAGAAAATGTGAGATTAAACAAATGGAGACATTTATCACCAGCAACAGAGTCCCACCCACTTTAGTCCCTTATGGTACAGTTAGTGTGATCCAGAAATACATCACTTTGACTTTGTGCATATGGACCGTTCATCAGAAGGAACTCCTTCACTACAAGCTGAGACCTTCCTGGGCAAGACAACTACACAACAGGCCTTATTTATCAAGCTGAAACTGAGCAACTCTGGAGTAAACCAACTTCACCGTAGGGATAAATAAAGATTTCAATTCAATTAAATGTGGCTTTTAACTCCTTGAATTCCAGAGGCTTCATAATGTGTTGTCGACCTCTCTAGCATACATGAGGTTAAAAGCCACAGTTAGAGGAGTAAAGGTGTAATGATGGTTGGGTAGGGAGATAGTTAGGGAAGATCCTTAGCTCCACAGGGAATAGAGGGAATAGAGGAGTAAATATGCCTTTTGGTGATTTCCTAAGTGCCTCTTTTCTTCAGTTATGTTTCCCTTGGTTCAGGTATATTACTATTTTGTTCTTTACCTCTTGTCACTTCGACTCTGGGGATGGTCACGTCTCTGGTTCTACGTTTCACCCCCACCCCCACATGGTTCACTCAGGGGGTCTCCTCGCTGGGAGAGACCTCCTGTGCAATGGTTATGACATCAATTCCCTTTCATTGCTTTTATTTATTTAGAAAATGTTTTACCAGAAAGAATACATTGCAAGTTCTCTCATTTTCAAGTATGTCCTGGAGAGTTTTCAGATTAGATATTTACACAAACAGAGAAACATACTATTTATATATATATATATATATATATATATATATATTTATACATAAACATACATACTAAAAAGCTATATAGTTAAATATTGTTTTTAGATTTAATATATAAGCATTAATTTTTAAATGACTTTAGATTGGGAAAAGATCTGATTTCTTTTCAGGCAGGTTATTCCAGGCTTTTGGAGCTCTGGAGGAGAAGGCAGATCAGCAAGGTTCTTTCTTGTATTGTAGTATATGCAGTGAGGTGTTAAGTGTTTACCAATTTATAACTGAGAGGTAGGTTAAACTATGGACCCCACATATACACATGTCAACTCTCTCCATGTCCTATCATGGAATGTTGGGGGTATAAATAATACCATTAAGCAAAAAATAATTCTGTTGCACTTGCAATGTATAGGTACATATGTCACCTTAGTGCAAGAAATGCATCTTACTCAGTAAGGACATCTCAAACTAAAGCAACAATGGGTGGGGGAATGTGTAGCAGCATCTTATAATTTTAAGTAACGAGGGGTGGCCATCCTTGTGGGTAAACATGTTAATTGTACAATTATTGACCAGTTATTAGACCCTGAGGGCCGATATGTGATTTTGGATTGTCTGCTCATTTGCCATAGATGTACCATATGCAATCTTTATGCTTCCAATGATCCCACCACTCAGTTTTTCTCCTCTGTGTTTCATAGACTGTCAGTATTCCCAACTGACACTGTGCTACTTGGGGGGGACTTTAACAAGGTGACAGACCTGGCACTTGACTGGAGCTCTGGTGGCAGACAGCATGCAGTGGGTAAGAACAACCACTATATGTACTTCTCTACAGTTCTTAACTTGACTGACCTATGGAGACTCACACATACAACAGATGGAGACTACACCTTCTATTCCCATCCCCACAACCCCTTTTCTTGATGGCCTATAAAATTCATAATATCCTCATCTCAGATCATGCCCCTGTTTCAGTGGAGTGTACTCTACATGCTTCTAAATACTTTTCCTTCAATTGGAAGACACCTCAATTGGTGGCCTGGCCTGTGGATTTCCATTATAGTCTTAGGCAGGCATGGCACGAATATCAACACACTAATGCACAACATAGCTCTGACCACTTTTTGTTCTGGCAAACCTCTAAGGCTGTCCTACGGGAACACCTTATTTCTTATGTAGCAAAGAAAGAGTGAGACTAGACCCAAATTACTGCAACTCCAAACAACCTTAACCAAAGCTTATAAACATTACTTGCAGTCAGCTACAGCCACACACAGTCACTCTACAGGGCAGCCAAAGTGGAATATGAAACGGTATTGTCTGAGGAAGCATAATTCAAACAAAATGCACAGTCTTGTCGTTGGTTTCATCCGACCAATAAACAGGGTAGGCTTCTTGCCACTCTTGTCCGAGCTGTAAAGTGGTTTACGTTTGCATCTATTGTGCACAACGAGACACAGGTGATATTACAAATAGCTTGGATATTAATACTATATTTGCTAATTATTATAAGTGATTATACAGCAGACAGACCAGTGATGCTAGCGCTGAGTCTGTCTTCTTGGCAGGTATAAATCTTGCAGAACTATCTGAGGCACACTGAGATAACGTAGATGTACCAATTACCGAGAATAAAGGCACAGCGGCCATAGGGATACAGTAAAGCGACAAGGACCCACATCTAGTTTCATGATTTATTCAGACTTTTAGAGCAACAGAAGTTTGATCATGCCTTCCTGACATACTTTAAAGCAATGTATCATATTCCACATGACTATCACTACCAACAACATTAATTCTCCCCTTTTTTACCTTTAGAGGGGTACCACACAGGGATGCCCACTATCTCCCCTGCTATTTGATGTTACCCTTGACCCAGCCTTAAGAGCACTTTTAGGGCATCTACTGATGATAAAGGTGGCTGTATTTGCTGATGATATTTTACTATCTATTCAGGGCCTGCAGTGGGTGGTCCCTACCCATTACTTTCACTGGATGCATACAGTTGATCAAAATGGTGACATTCCCCAGACTTTTATATCTTCTGCAAATGCTACCACTTCGTTTGACGAAAAGGGACATGCATCCACAAGCATTTTCAGGGTTTCATTTGGCAACACATGTGGCCAAAGATTAGCCTTAAGAAACTGCAACAACCCAAATCCAATGGGGGGTTGGACTACCAGACATTAGGCTTTATAACATGGCCAGTTTATGACATATAGTAAAAGACTCGATCTCACATACTTTTTACATGGACTGGGATAGGGACCAAAAATGTGTTCCTGACACTGACTTGCGTTACCTGTATCATGTTCCTATCTTCAGACTAACTCAGTCTTACCTGACTAATCCACCTCTTTTCTCCACAATTCGGACATGACAGCAGGTCTGCCACTCACTCTACCACAAAACATTTATCTCTGCATTCCAACCAATACTCCGCACCATAGATTTCCAGGGGTCACAGGCTGATGTTTGGTTGAGACTTTGTTCAGATAGGGGTCTGGAGATGGTTGCCACCTTGTTGACCTTACCACATCAGATCTATACTCTTTCACGGTCTTATCTGAAAAATATAATCTACCTTCTAGGCACAAATACCTATATCTCCAAATGAAATCCTATGCGACTAAAATACTCACACACCAGAATGTATAAAGATTGAAGGGCCTTTGAATCCTTTTTCAAATGGGCTGACAATGAAGGTGTAACCACCTCAGCCCTTTATAAACTCCCCTACTGCACACAGATCACTCACGAGAGACAGGAGGGCTCGATGCATGGGTTTCCAACTCCCCTACCACAACCATGGATCTCATACTTAATGGTTTTTGGCTCAGAGATTTAGATGTACACCAGCATCATGTTTTCAAGAATTACAATTTTGCTTCTTGTGTAAAGCCTATACATCCCCTACAACACTTATAAAATAGGACTTGCACAGACCTTGCAGGCCACTGTCCAACACCTACTATGGGACCATCCTCAAATTCAAACTTTCTGGTCTACGGTTCCGGGGTTCATGGGGGACATGTGTGGAGTGCAGTTCTGATACCTCTGACCCTGCACTGTTGGTGGGAATCTATATCAACTTGTCCACATTGCCTAGATCAATCACAAAACTTGTTATTTTAATTATATTTGCTATTAAATGCATCTTAACCAACAGGCTTGCTAGGACTTCAACAATGGAAGGATAAGACGATACATTTCAGTAACCTTTTTTGGCTTCTAGCAACACAGGATAAAGAAAAATAAGGAGAGAGATTTTGTCAGTCTTGGAACCTTTTATTAAAACCCTGTCGGGCAAGCTCCAAAGTCTGTATGCCACTAGTTTCAAATACAGGCCTGGATGGCCACCCTTGAGCTCACAGCCACAAACCCCTGTACTTTATGATGTGGAAGAGAGGCAAATGCTATCATCCACTTTGTCCCCTACCTTTCCTGCAAGTATTTGTTCCAACTCAGGGGGGAGGTGTCTTCTGGGGTCTGCGGTATTGTTTAATGTTCTACTTTGTTTTTATTTAGGTAGCATAGTTTTTGTTAGAATGAAACTGTCTGTGGGGAGATGCCCTCTTCGCATCCATATAAAAGGGGAGGGGAAGGTGAGCCTGCCATTGGGACATCTGGCCTGGGGCACCTTCCAGCCCGAGGGAGCTCGAATCTGCAACTGGGTGTCTGGGGTTGCCTCATAATTTGAGAATCTGTTATTTAGACATTATATCTCTCCTACTTCAGTATATTTGTACTACCATGGCTATGGAGACACTGATTGTTAGAGTCGGAGTTAGTCCTGTTCGGGGCTACCTGGGGCACCATGGATTTACTATGGAGCCATGAAGACTATATGACGTGCTGGGCGCTGCCCCCGCTGCCCCTAACATTCCTGTGTTTTGCTGTTTTCTATTAGCCTCCTTTATCTGTATATAGGCTATATTCTTAGTATTTTGTATGACCTGTTTGGCATCTCCTTGAACGGTTGTATGTTGTTTTTTCTTTTTATTTGTTTTTGTACCCGTGCTAAAATTTTACTTAATAAAAAAAATATGTATTAACAAAAAGCCACAGTTAAATCAATGAGTATTTTGGGAAGTTTTATTTCTCCCCTATGATTCAATTGGTTTGCTCCACAATTTGCTCCACTTGCCCCACAATGTCCAATTAATATTGTCCGTAAAATAACATAGCGAGCAGACACACTTACTACATTTAAAACATCAGTTTTTTAAAAGTTGTATTTATTTCCAGATATAAAGTGCCCGATCATCTGTTTATAAAACCATATTGACATGACCAAGCAAACTGCATGCTTCCGCCTCAACAGCCGTGGTGAACTCCATTTACACTGCCTACAAATAAAGTCTGTACAGAGAGATGCTAATCTAATAGGACAAGCAATTGTAGAACAAACAAGAGCTATGGGGAGGGGAAAAAAATTGTACAAATTCACACTGATTTAAATGGATTGGATATCTAGCTAGCATGCAAGGAGGTTAATCCTTTGAGTGCCAGAAAGGTGTCTAACGTATTGCAATGCATTGGATACCTCTGTGGCACTTAATGGGTTAAAGCCAATTTTACATCAGCCTCTTTGTATATTTAATATGAACTGAGCATGGATATGGCTTGGTAAGGGTGCAGTGTTTCATGTTCATACCTGGGAACTCTCAGCATCTGATACCGAGACTCAGGTTTTTGACCCAAATATCAGGGTGAAGGGCCATATTCTCAGGGTGAGACATCCCAGTGTTAACTACTATCTCATCTGCAAAAAAGAACTGCTTATTTAGTCCCTAAATTGCTGCCATTTCTATCACAAAGACAAAGGGACACATCCTGCTTCCCTTTTGTATGTTTGAGCAGTTGCTTCATGTTAAGGGTTCCTTGAGGACCAATAAGAAAACCTCTGGGTTAAAGTAAGCAGGGATATTTCACCTGAAATCTATGTTATGGGGTACTTTACGGGTTAATATTTCAAAGATCTCAGGGTGGGCTCATTTTGAATATTCCCAGATATGCTCATGTTATTTGGCAGAAGATTAAAATTTTATGGAATTTGAAGTCTCTTTGATAAAATTATTTTGTTAGTTTTTCTCAAAACAGAAAGTGTCCTATGGAAATAGGTTGTTATTAAAATACTATGGGGGAGATTCACTAAAGCGTGATAAAGAGGTGATTAAGCAGAGATGACTTCTCCAAAGATATCACTTCTCCAAGTCCAATGTTACTCTGTGGAGCCAATACAGTAAGATTTCTCTAACTTTGGAGATCTTAGTGCATTGTCTCAATAGAATAACATAGGAACCGGAGAAGTGATTTCGTTGGAGAAGTCATCTCCACTTCATCACCTCTTTATCTCACCTTAGTGCATAACCCCCTGTGGGTCTGATGTATTAAGAAGTGAAGCAAACTAAAATGCTTTAAAGGGAGTAAACAAACAATCGCCAAATTCCCTTTGATTTAAATTGGACTTTGAGTTCCATGAATGCTAAAGAGGTCTGCAGGGCATTGCTTCCCATGCTCTCTTGGTATCTAGGCTAAATGGAAAAATCAGTGTCACGTCACCCACTTGTGTCATTATATGGCACCAAAACAGGTGGACTGCAGGAAGAAATGAGACATTTCCTTACCGTTATTTGTATTTCTTCTGTGTCCCTACACAGCATTAAAAATGGGTTGTTGTCTCTGCCCTCCAGCTGGGTAGGACATGCGCAAAACTTCAAAGCCTCCTTCCTTCCCCTCTGATTCAGTTAACTTTTGTCCAAGCTGCAAAATATGAAGTAGACAAGCTATAGAAGGGTAGGGTATGCCGTGCAGGGACACAGAAGAAATACAAATGGGACTTAACCCTTTGAGTGCCAGAGCAGTACGGAATGCATTGAAAAGCAATGCATTCCGTACCCCTCTGGCACTCAAAGGGTTAAAAAGCAGTGCCCAAGAAGGGAGGGAGAACCAAAATAATATAACAATATAGACAAAGAACTACCAGATTTTATGATGGAATGACCTCCTCCAAGACCTTCCTCCCGTATTTGGCGTCTGCAGAAGTGAAGACATCCAGATGGTAATGTTTAGAAAAGGTAGATAAGGCGGCCCAAGTGGCCTCTTTACAAATGTCAGAAGGAGAAGCATTGGCCCTTCGAGCCCAACACGTGGATACGGTTCTAGTAGAATGGGCTCTAAGGATCTTTGGAGCTTGCAAGCCTTTCTGTGAATAAGATAATTTAATGCACTCATTGATCCATTTAGCAATAGATGCCTTAGAGGCTGACTTGCCTTTTAGTCTTCCCTGGAAATAAATTAACAGGGAATCTGAAAGTCTGAAATCTTCTGTCCTTTTAAGATAAATAGAGAGCCAGTACTAAATCCAAATTGTAAACTGTTTTTCTCTATCCGCAACAGGATTGGGGCAGAAGGATGGCAGAATAATTTCCTGATTGAGGTGGAACTCTGAAATGACTTTTCCCCTGAAAGAAAGCTTAGGTTTCAAAATAATCTTATCCTGGTGCAAAACCAGATAGGGGCTTTTACAAGATAAGGCCTGCAACTCACTGATTCTGCGAGAAGAGGTTATGGCTATTAAAAATACCACCTTGAGAGTCAGAGACCTCAAATGAATGTCTGATAATGGTTCAAAGGCCTGAGCCTTACATAACTGATCAAGGACAATATTCAGGTCCCACGGGGGGATAATACAGCGAATGGGGACCTTATTTTAGAAATTGCCCACAGGAATCTTTTAATAAGGTTATGCTCTGTTAAATGAATTGCTAGGATAGCCGACAAGGCCAATACCTGTACTGTGATCGAAGCAGGCCTCAGACCCAACTGGAAACCCTCCTGTAAAAAATCCAAAATTCTAGGAACAGAAATCCTAGAATCTTAAGGGAATTTGGTCTTAAACCAAGAAGAAAATGTGGACCAAACTCTGGAATATACTCTGAAGATTGATGGTTTCCTGCCAGTAATGATGGTATTAACTACTGCATCTGATAAATCCTTGTTCCTTTAACATAAACCTCTTAGTCTCCATGCCGTCAGATGTAAAAAGGCAGGATCTGGATAGCAAACTGGTCCTTGCTTCAGAAGATTGGAAGTTAGAGGAAGTTCCCATGGAGGAGCTATGGATAATGTCAAAAGAAAGGAGAACCAATGTCTCTTGGGCCAGTGGGGAGTGATTAGGATTACATCCAGCTGATCCCTCTTGATTTTCCTGATGACATCCATGATGATCGGAAATGGAGGAAATATGTAGGTTAGATTGTAATTCCAAGGCAGACTGAGGGCATCGTATGCCTTAGAGTTCTGGTCTTTCCATCTGGACAGATATACTGAACATTTTGCATTCTCTTTTGAGGCCTTCAGAACTACTTCCGGCCTCCCCCATTTATCGCAGATTTCACTGAAGACCTGAGGATCCAGAGACCATTCTCCTGGGTCTATTGATCTCTTGCTGAGATAGTCTGCTATAGAATTGTTCTTCCCTGCAATGTAAGATGCCGAGATTCCTTTGATGTTTGCTTCTGCCCAAACAAGAATTCTCTTTGCTTCCTTGTAAAGACTGTGGCTCTTTGTTCCTCCCTGATTCCTCAGGTACATGACCATGGGAAAGTTGTCTGAATGTATTAACACCCATTTTCCTACTAAATGACTTTTTATGTGTTGGATGAAGTACCATACTGCCCTCATCTCCAGTATGTTTATATGTAACCTGGTTTCTGAATGTTTCCATCTTCCCTGGAAGGGCGTTGATCTCCAAATTCCACCCCAGCCCGACAGGCTGGCATCTGTAGTCAGAATCTCCCAATCGTGATCCTGCAGACTGAAGGGTATCATGAGGTTCTTTTTCTTCTGCCACTATCCCAACCCTTTCTTTGCTGATGGGAGTAGGGGTATCCTTTGGGAAACATTCCCAGAATCTTTGTTCCAAAACTTTAAAAAGTTGAACTGGATTGGGCGCATATGAAGTAGTGACCAAGGAACAACTTGAGTTGCTGATGTGAGATTGCCCAATAATTTCATGAAATCCCAGGATGTATGAACTAAACCTCTCTTGAAGAGGTTCACTGTCCTGATGATACGCTTGACTCTGTCCTCTGTCAGACGAACTGTGGGAGTAGCTGGCTCTTGTCTTCCTGTGTCATTCATCCTAATCTGTGCAGATGATCCATAGTCTGATTGGTCAGCTGAATCGCCCTAAGGCGTTTTTCTGCTAGGATCAGCATGTCGTCTAGATATGAAATGATGTGTATCCCTTGCCTTCTGAGAGGCTGAAGAGCTGATACTAGGACCTTGGAAAATACCCTTGGGGCCGAGGATAGCCCGAAGGGAAGAGACCTGAACTGAAAATTATCTGATCCCACCGCGAACCTCAGGAACTTCCTGTGAGATGCACGTATTAGAATATGATGGTATGCATCCTTTAGGTCTATCGTGGTCATGTAAACTCCTGGGAAGATGGTCTTCATCAGAGACGAGGTAGACTCCGTCTTGAAATGAGCAACTCTCATATGTTGGTTGGTTGTCTTTAGATCCAAGATGGTTCGAAATCCCCCCGAACTCTTTGGAACTACAAACAAAACTGAATATCTTCCAGAACCCTGCTGAGGACAGGGAACTGGTTCAATCCCATTGTCCCCCATGTAAGAGCTGTATGGATTCCTTGAAGGCCTTCTTCCTCACAGGACTGGAGGGAATTCTTGACTGAACAAAATGAGGAATTCTTGGGGCTGAGTGGAATTCCAACGAATACCCTAAGTCCAAAATCTGCTGTGTCCAATGATCTAAATGAGGGAGTTGTAGCCATGCAGACAGAAAAAGACCCAGCTTGCCCCCGACTGGGACTGGAGTTAGGGCCTGCCCGACTTCATAGAAATTTTCCTTTATTCTGGGGTTTTCTCCTGTAGCCCCGTCTAGAAGAATCGGGAAATCCTTGTTTCTTAAGACGATATGATATTCCTTGAAACCTGGACTGATCCCTAAAGGAAGAATACTTAGACTTGGAACTTGAGGGTCTAGGGGATGGGAACCTTGGTCTGCGTTCCTGAGGGAGAAAAGAGCTTTTCCCACCTGAGGCTCTTTTAATAATCTCCTCAAGTTGTTCACCAAATAAGGATTTTCCTAAGAAAGGTAATGCTATCAACTTTCCCTTGGAAGAGA
The DNA here is from genome assembly GCA_037306005.1 of Rhinophrynus dorsalis. Taxonomy (NCBI): domain Eukaryota; kingdom Metazoa; phylum Chordata; class Amphibia; order Anura; family Rhinophrynidae; genus Rhinophrynus; species Rhinophrynus dorsalis. Next base: position 134,228,379 of record CM074723.1, on the reverse strand, counting down.
TGTCAGCATTACAAGGTCTTAACCACAGTGCTCTTCTGGCTGCTACCGAGAGCACAGAAGATCTGGCATTTAGGTGAATGATGTCCAGGAAGGCATCACAAGAGAAGTTTGTAGCTTCCTTCATAACCTCCACCTCTTTCAAGAGCTTAGACCTAGAAACATTAGATTCAATCTTCTCTTCAAGGCTAGTCAGCCATATGCACATAGATCTTGTAAGACATGCCATAGCTGTGGAAGTCTTTAGGTTCTGACCCAGAACCGAAAACTGCCGCTTGAGAATGCCATCTAATTTCCTTTCCATCGGGTCTCGAAGAGAAGTCTCATCTTCCAGAGGAAGAGTAGTGCGTTTGGCTAGCTGAGTAATAGAGGCATCCACCTTGGGAGGAAATGCCCAGGCATTGACTTCCTCCTCTTTGAAAGGATACATTGTAGCAAAAAGCCTGAATACATTAGATCTCTTATCTCCGATCAAATATAGATTGGTGTATGGGAAAAACAGGGACATCTTCTTTTTTCCAAGGAGGGCAGCGTCCATAACGCCTAAGTCTTGTTGAACTTCAGACAGACCTAGGAACTTCCTGACCAGGCGAACCAGTCCACCTACCTTTTCCAAGGCAAATGAGCCTGGGTCGTCCTCTTCCTCTTCTGAGGACAACTCTGACTCAGGGTCAAACAGGCTCTGACCTAAGTTATCGTCTTCCTGGTGGAAGGAAGTACCCTCTCCTGGATCCATACAAGGACGTTTCCTAGAAGACTCCTCTTCCTGCATAGATCTGAAGGTCTCCTGCATGAATACCTTCATCCAACTCAAAAAGTCAGAAAACTGGGATGTCATATCTGCTCCTAATGCTTTCCTAATGCATACCAAGCAGATCTTGCCAATATCACTGGGCTTAGCCTCACAGGAGAGGCAACTTTTAACTTTAGAATCGCTCTTATCCTCCTTAACAGGGGTCTCTGGGGCCAGCTTCTCCTTCTCCTTATCTTTTTCTTTACTTTTGGGATTGGACATAGTTTAAGCCAAATTAAGAATACTGTAGCTATAAATAATACAGGAATTACACCCTATACCTATAGCCACAACCCAGAACAAACCTCAACCTTAAATACCTATGGGTAAGGTAGAGTAAGCATCCTCCAGTGCGGGTCTGCTAGTCATCCTCATGGGACTTCCAGTGGCATGCGTTTCACCCGTGACATGCAAAGGCTCTAAAGGTGAACTTCCACTTCCTGTTTCGAGGCAAGGATCAGCGCGTGTAGCGATGCTTGCAGACTTCACCAGACTGGAGGGAAAAACCAGCCTGTCGTACTGATGAGGATGAGGAGGTCAAGGCCAACAGGTAGGGAAGCCCCACTCCAATCTTCAATCCTTCCAATGCCAAACCCTGCTCGCCGTCTGATAGAGGGCCAGGAAGGGTGTATATAAAACCGGGTAGCCAGCAGGAAGCGCACAACTCAATACACCACCGCTCGGACCAAACAAAAATAAAAACAACTCCATGGGAAAGGACGCGTCCATCCAGCTGGGTAGGACAAAAAAACTGAATCAGAGGGGAAGGAAGGAGGCTTTGAAGTTTTGCGCATGTCCTACCCAGCTGGAGGGCGGAGACAACAACCCATTTCTAATGCCGGGGAGGGACACAGAATAATAATCTGCATAAGCATCTGGACTGGGATCAGGGCTGAATTTACATTCCACACTCCCCTAGGCAAGGTACCCTAAGCATCCTTAGCCTGCTCATGACCACACCCCCACTCCTCACATGACCTTGCCCCCAGTCTCATTCACTGTTTCCTAGCATAGAAAATACCCTTAGCCTATACATACAAGCACAAAAAACATTTTATACCCTTGGTTGCTAGAGAGATCTCCAACAAATTTGCAGGTGCAAATAGACATTCCTTCAGTGTGAAAAACTTTCCAATTCTAAGGAGCTAATGCAAAGCATTGCTTTGGAAACCTCTGTAGCATTCAAGAGGATTAATAAAAACCTTTTAAATATATGGGAATTTTGTGAAATTGTATTTGTTGGCTTGCTCTAGGATTACTAGACTTTTATTTTGAAAACAGAGGCCCCAGTGATGGTGGAGTATGTGCGCCAGTACGCATGGAAGCAATCATATGCACTTATACTTACCCCAAAGAGCAGACTCATGATTTTCAGGCCAATTCCTTTGAGCTGAAAATGAGCAGCTCTACAGATTCGTACATTCACCATAACATAGGGCTAATGTATTGATGTTCTTTTTCCTCCTGAAAATGGTATTTTATTGTTTGTAGTATAAAACAGTTCATTTGGGCTTTTTGTTAGAATGCTTATTTAGAATGATTGAAATGTGCAGTTGTGAGTTCAATGTACAGTGTAGCTTACAGTAGACAATAACAATGGGTGTGTATGCAGGTAAACGCATAGTGTACAATCCGGTTTTTGAACAGGGCAATAAACTACATAGTTTAACTTGAAAAATGTGGACCATCTGACAAAACTAATGACAGACTCAGGTTGCCATTATCAATTGCAGCTTCCTTTTGTAGAACCAGAAATATTACTACTAGGAATTTTAATTGATAAACTTGTTTCACAGCAATAGAATGACTTGCCATCTTCATTTTACATTCATATAAAATACATGGTGCACCCCTCTGGCATGCAAAGGCTAAAAGGATTTATTTTTTTAACAACGGGGATTGCTCAGAAAAACGCAATTCTTCCCCTCAGTGAAGAATTTGGGGAGGATCCCTGAGTGTAGCTTCAGACAGAAGGGGTTTAGAAGCCCCACGTTGGGAAGAGGGCTTCTTTGCATGCCATGAGCTTTACTTCTGCTGGAATAATGACAGGATGGTTGCTTGGAAGAAACACCCTTATAGTCTCTCATAGCACAGGGAATACTGAATCTACAAGAAAAATCTAGGTGTATTTGCTTGCTTGGAGTTAATTCTTTACTGAACCATAACTTGGCTTATAATTTTGTCCAGTTCTGGACCAGAGAAGTTTTCCTGACAATGCCATTGATTTTTTAAAATTGTCTGCATATTAAATTTTAAGCCATAGGATATCTTGTGCAGCCACAAAACCAGCTGAATATTTAGCAGCCATTCTAGCAATTTCCAGTGCTGCATCTCCATTATTAAGAATTGCATCCTGAAAATGACCTAAGAGGTTGAGGACATCTGCCTCAAGGGAATCTTCCTGAATAGGTCGACAGAGCTGGTGATGCTAGGCATCCATGGTTTGACATGGTTTTATATGAATGGATAATGCTTGATCTGGAGTAGGGATGGGCGAAAATACTCACTTCAAACTGAAATCGTCGAATAATGGCACTTCCTGTTTGGGGAACAATTTCCAGCGAAAAGTGCAGTTTTTCTGCTTTTTCACGGTTTTTTTTCATCTAGCTCATTGCATTGAAATCAATGGGAAGAAAATTTTTTCCCCACCATACAAAGGTTTTCTCTACTTTTCTACAGCCATATAAAAGGGTGTCAGGCTCTCACAGTATGTCATTCTGTGTTCGTGAGAGGAGAAACCAGTACGTTTTTTGAGCTAGAGAAGAAAGGGTAATTGAAGCTTAGTTTAGGGAATCTTTTAAATAGGGCATTTGTTCTCTGTATTAGGAAAGTCAGTGGGGGCACTCTGGGGAGAAGAAAGGAGGAAGGAGGTTGACCTCAAATACCGCAAGATTCCACGTGACTGACTGGCAAGACACAGGAAGCTGGGGACCTGTTTGCTTGCTGATCTTGCTGTTATTGTCTCTGTGCTGAGTCTGGGGAAAGAAGAAGTTGATTTTGTTTTTCAGTTATCATTTTTTTTTTTTTGGACAGACTGTGATAAGGGTGGACAAAAAAAAAATAATAAAAAAATAAAATAAATAAAAAATAATAAAGAAATAAACAAATAACTAAATATATTAGGTGACAAACAGCTGACTGGGCTAAGGCAAGACATCATACTCCATCAGTTGTGTTGTGTACTGTAGAGTAAAAACACAGAGAGTAGTTGAGTAATGTCCAGAAACTACACAAGGGGCAGGGGGAGGGGGAAGGGTGGAGCAGTGCAAGGACATGAGAGTACAGTAGTAGTTCAAAAACTCATTGCAGCAATGGTTGCTGCAGTGTGTGCAATAAATGATGATGATGCCTCTCCCCCAAGAGAGGATATAGTTTGTCAAGGTCCCAGCAAAACCTCCAGCACCATCAGTGCCAGTACAAATAAAGAAACTTATAAGAAGACATATAAGAAGAGCACTGAAGACAACAAGTCACATTCAGGTGTTGATGATGGCAATACCATAATAGAGGAAGGTGTAGCAGCTTGTCACGGTTTCTGTAAAGAACACTCAGACAGTCAGATAAGGATAAAAAGCTTTATTGAGAAATAATAAGCAAGTACCCCACTCAGGTCCAGATGAGGTCCGTACCAAGTACCTTCCACATCTGACACGGGTCAGGGTGAGAAAACACACAGAGAATAATATGTCAGAACTGTAATAGCTAGGACTAGCAGGGAGGAACAACAGCACGCACGGGAACCAGGAACTCCTCAACAGCCCCACTCTGCAATAGGTGGCATAAGCGAAGGGCAGCTGCAGGGCAAACCCCTAGTGGGCTAGGGAAGTATAGGCAACAAAGACTCTGGCAGAGAACTGACGCTAGATAGGGTTAACGGAGGCAACATGGACAGGACTCTGCAACGAGAGGACCCTAGCATGCTAGGGTTAACAAGGCAACACCGATAAGGCTTAGGCAGCGGTACAACCCTAGAACGCTAGGGTTAATGAGGCAACACCAACAAGGCTTAGGCAGCGGCACAACCCTAGAACGCTAGGGTTAATGAGGCAACACCGACAAGGCTTTAGGCAGCGGTAGACCCTAGAATGCTAGGGTTAATGAGGCAACACCGACAAGACCAGGCAGTGACTGGGCCCTGGCACGCTAGGGGATACTGAGGTAACACGGAGGCAACTCTGGCAGCGGCTTGACCCTAGAACGCTAGGGTTAACGGAGGCAGCAGAGATAGAGAGCTGCCAGAGATTTGGCCCTAGCACGCTAGTGTTAACGGGGACAACGGAAACCAGACACTGGCCATAACGGGCCCTAGATCACTAGGGTAAGTATAAGCAACTCGGGCAGAAGTCTGGCTTAGACTGGACCCTACTGCACAGGGTCACCGGAGGCAACACAGACACTGGTGAGTGATTGGCCCAAGCTAGCTCCAGATGGCTAAAGGAGCAATGGGACGACCGGTGCTATGGTAAGCGAGCACGTAACATAGGTGGACAGTAATCGGTAGCCCTAATGGACCAATGAGACTAACGGCAAGTCCCGGTAGTGGCAAGAACAGCAACTCAACCAGGTCGGCACACATGGAGGATACAACCAGTCTAAATGGACGGCCAGAACTAGCCCAGCCAGGTTGGAATACACAGAGTAGTCAGCCAGTCCCAGTAGGTAACGGAATCAGATACTCAGCCACGCCAGTTCGGTACACAAGGAGTTAGTCAGCCAGTCCTAGTCGGCAATGGGATCGGTTACTCAGCCAAGCCAGTTTGGTACACACGGGGATAGACAGCCAGTCCTAGTCGGTAACGGAATCAGATACTCAGCAAAGCCGGGTCGGTACACAAGGAGTTAGTCAGCCAGTCCTAGGTCAGCAACGTAATCGGAATCAGTAACGTCAGGAACAAAACGTAGTCAGGCGAGCCGGGTCATACACGGAAAACAGGAACAAGAGCTTCAGAATGCTAGATACGGGTACACCACGAAAGGGCACCGGTATAGTGACAGGAGGGTGTATTTGAAGGCAAACCCTGGGAGGAGCAACAGCCCAGAGCCAATAAGAATGCAGCCAGTGTAAACCAGGAAGTAAGAATGTCGCTCAAGGATCACGGGTACCGTGATACAGCTAAACTGCCTGCTGCATCAGATAGTGAGAAAAACAAGCACCAAAACACCTGTCCTCAAAGTAGTAGCAAACTGTGTTACAGTAAAAATAAAAAGAAACTGTCTGAGACCACTAAAAGCTTAGAGCAATTTAAAGGTTGTGGACGAGAACTGGCAGTGATGCCGCTGATGAGGATGACCTAATTATGACTGATGATGATGCAGATCTAGAATATATCCCTCCAGCATCCTTCTCTTGTTCAGATACAGATTAAATTGAGAGTGAGGATGATGACATGGCAATAAAGTTAGCAGAAAGGCAAAGGCTGAATCTTCCACCACTGAAAAGGAGCAATGTGCCTGTCTATAAACTGTTTGAGAAAGCCATTGGAAAGTCTGACCCTGGACAAGCAAATATTTCAAAAAGTACACAGTCACCCTATCAGTCATCATTAGCATCATCACCTCTTTAAAGTCCAGTTCCCACTCAGCCACACACACCTGTTTTAAGTTCCCAGCAGCAGCATCAACAACAGCAACACAGGTTATTAACATCTACAATGTTAGATATGACGAGTGCCTCTTTTGCTGCTGGAAGTGCTGCACCTTTGACACCTAGTAGCATTAGCAGTAGAATTGCATCAACATCTAGCCCCAGTAATAGTAGTAGTAGCAGCACCTCAGGAACCCCTCAGTCCATGAAGTCCACAGTATGGAGAAACTTCACTCAGGATCCTACAGCTAAGTATGTTGCTATCTCTTGTCTGTGCAAAAAGCACGTGAGCAGGGGGAAAGCAGGCTCACACCTAGTCACCTCCCTCTATGAGAGCCTACCTGAAGCACAACCAGCAGGCCAAAGGTGCTAGAACTAGCAGCAGCAGACGCACTCTAAAAGTTCCCAGGGCTCTAGGACAGAAAAAAAGTAGTAGTGAAGTTATTTATGTGTCAGAGAGTGTGCTACTGCCAACAGTTAGTTCACTCCAAATAACACCTATGGATTCTGCTGCAGAGTAGTATGATGACTCTGGCTTTTCTGTAGGAGATGGCCAGAGTCACAGACTGCCCACATATGCTGCCTCTACTGCCACCACCTCCTCTAGTCATATTGTTAAAGCAATAAAGTTCCAGGCTTCTTCTGTCATGTCCGGTCACCTCACACTGACTGAATTCCTGGAAAGGAGTCAAAAACTTCACAAAAACAATCCCAAAGAATGCCTGTGGAACGGCAAGGTTGCCAAGATGTTGGCAATGGACATGTTGCTATATTCTTTTGTATAAATCCGAGGTTTCAGAGAACTGATGTAATGTGTATCGCCAAGCTGGCATATCCCAAGCCACAGTTAGGATGGCTGTACCTGAATTATACGAGCTAGTGGTTAGTGTGGTGGGCAAAGAGCTGAAAAGTACATATGGCAAGAAAGTCCACCTGACAACTTATATGTGGACAAGTGGGCAGAGCACAGACTATATTACTGTGACTGCTCACAGGGTTTCCCTCCCAGCACCAACACTGGGCCACACTAGCTTACAACATCAGGCAACAGCCAGTAATCGTGCTTCTGATTCTGGCAGTGTGATTAAAAGGCAGCAGTAGCAGGATAGCCCATACCATCATCACACCATCTGGTGCATGCAGAGTTTTGAGAGACAGTCCAACAAAGCCGTAGATGTTTTAAGTAAGCTAGAGCAGGTGATAGAGAAATGGCTTGTATCCTGCTCCTTAGAAGCTGGTTTTGTGTCTGCTGATATTAGATCCAACATAATCGCTGCTTTGAGAATAGGTGATATGGTGCATGTGCATTTATTTGGATACAGCGGCTCCAGTGTCCTTGTGAGCCAATCTTCAACAATGTATCAATGTGGATTCTTCTTTAATAATTGACAACTGTGCACACTTGTGGCTAAACCATGCACATAATGTTATAGTGTGCAGGTTGGGACTCTCCCATCCCATTCAGGAATACACTTGCAACTTTGTGACCGCACCAATACAATAACCACAATTCAAATGGTTTGAAGTAAAATCAAAACACAGTACTTTTATTGTTCAAATCTGATCAGATCAATAGCTGCCCCTCTCTGTTATCATTACACCTGATTGTTGCCCTGCCATACAGCTCACTACTGTGTTTTGATTTTACTTTAAACAGTTTGAATTGTGGTTATTGTATTGGTGCAGTCACAAAAGTTACAAGGATATGGTACATGTGCCTTGCTTTGCCCATGTGCTAAATTTAGTTGTGACTAGATTCTTGGCAGAATCTGAAACCCTGAGAGAGATGCTTACTATTGCCCGCAAAATCTGTGCCCATTTTAGTCACTCCTACAGTGTACGCAATATTCCCTGTAAGAGTGTAACAACCTTCTCCATCACCAGCTGAAAATGGAGGTCCCTACCAGGTGGAATTCCACAATGTACATGCTAGAGCATTTGTACGAGCAGAATAAGGACATTAGCGAGTACACCGTGCAAAACTGGAAGGTTTTGGAGAGAGCCTCTTTGTCACCTGGCCAATGGCAACTAATGTGCGATGTATGCGAGCTGTTGAAACCCTTTGAGGAGGCAACCATGCTGAAATCCTACCACTGATATTTTATTGCAGAAAAAAATGAGGAGCATGGATGAGGAATCTTACTATAATGACAACACAGACGTGCACCAGCTGGTAAATGACATGTTAGCATGCTTTGAACCGCATAGTGTCCATTAAAAGCAATGAGGAATACATTCTTGCCACTTTGCTGGACCCTCTCTTCAAACACAAAATTTCTGAATTTCTGCCATAGGGCCATAAGCAGTTTGTCACAACAAGGAGTCATGACGATCAGCAGCAACTCTCTGAGAAATAGGATTCTGTCAAGGAATATCGAGATATGCTTATTGATTGAGTGGAGGATTGCATTGTGGAGAATGAGAGGGAGAAAGTGAGGGCACAACAAACATCTAGACAGTATAGTGAAAAGGAAGGCAGAAAAGCATTTCAACCAGCAGAAACAGCTACATCATCAACTCGAATATCTCATTCTGAACACAGGGCAATTTATGGGTCTCAGCAGGGGCAGCAAAAACCCAACATTGGTGCTGGTGGTGGCGGCACATCTTTTTGGGACTTTCTCCATGAGTATGGGTTGGTAACTGACACACAGGAACACCGTGTAACTCCTAACAGTGGTCCCACTGCATGTGAGATGGTTTCTGCATACTTGCAGGATAGCTACATTCTAGGCAGAAACAATGACCTCATGGACTACTGGCAAAGTGTGTGTGTGTGTGTGTCCAGCATTGACACATACTGCAGTGGAAACCCTTAGTTGTCCTCCAGCAAGCATTGAGTCTGAGAGGGTTTTCAGTGTAGCTGGTTTCGTTGTCAAGAAAGAGATAGAGAGAAATAGCCTTACCTATACAGAGCAAGATATTGTATGTAGTATAAACAATTGTCAATGCAGGCCACTAATGTATCAACCAGAGGAACCAATAAGGTCTCTCTCTCTCTCTCTCTCTCTCTCACTCACACACACACACACACACACACACACACACACACAAGCCTGTGTGATTTTCACTGTTGAGAAGCACTTCCACAAGATTAAGCAGATCTCACAAGAAGGCAACATAAAAATGTAAGAATCCTTTCATACGTTTCAAGAAGATGGGAGAATGCTGGGATAAGTGGTAGCCTACCGATCTGAGGTCTGAAAATGTAAGTGTGGCTTTCTTTGCCTCTGAATATTATAATAAAACATAAAAAAGCCACATGTGTCTACTTATGAGGGATCCTGATTTTCATAACTTAGATACCTTGTCAGTATTTAACCCTATACCTATCTAATAAGGTTGGAGAATGCTGAATAATATGCTTCTGCTATAGAGATCTGAGTAGAAAAGAAAGTAAATAACAGAACATTAGAAATGAGAGAACTTAAGTTGAATATTAACATATATACATGGATACTGTAAAAACAGTGCAAGTATCCATAAAGTACAAATTATGCTAGTTGCCTGAATATCTTTTTGTATTCACTGCAACCTTAGAAAATGTTATCTTGTAGACTGCACTGTAACCATATGTCTCTTGCCTCGGCAGGAGTACAGCAATGTGGGGAGGTTTATAGGTGTCTTCATCTTGTATGAAAGTTAACCTAATAAGTGATAATATGACTTTTGAGCTTCCTGTGTGTCAAATGGCAGAGTCAAAAGAAACAGACCTGTTGTATTCTTGTATGAATTAGTCTGCTGCTTTCCATAATCTAGAGGAATGGGCAGTTCTTCAGGAAATCTTCATACTCTGCTTTCCACTTTTGATAAAGCTTACAAAAATAGACTAAAAATTAAAATAAAATATAATACATTTCCATTAGGAAAGAAATATATGCCCTTATACTCCATGAGGACACTCAAACAACTAAACTAAATTAGTTAGAGCATAATGTGGGGGGAATGTCCTGGAGGAAGTATTCATACTTCACTGCTCTCTACATACCTCAATGAACAAGAGAGAAATAAGGATATTACCACTTCTGGGCAATTTTTTATTCAAAAGTTATTGCATGTCAAACTTTTTTTTCTGAAATTTTATTTGGTATTCAACAGTTGGTGCTGTCCCTACAACTTTTCATAGAGATTTGTAGTTTTTCTCAAGCTCTCCCATAGCGTGCATTATAAAAAAAATTAGGACACCAGCTGGTAGTGATTTTGTAATAGCTTTTTGAATGAAAAATCTCCCAGCAGTGGTAGTATTTTGTTCTAATCATCATGATTAGCACTTTAACATTTTATTTTTTCATGAAAATGCTTAGCGCTTCTTTCAGAAACAAGGATAAAAATACACATGCAGATATAGAAGGCAGCTTATCGTGACTATAACTTTCAACTTGTCATTTCGGTCACCCGTCGAACAACTTTCTTTTGCAAATCTTTGTCTTGTTCTTTTCACACTGACATTTGCCTTTTATAAATAAAAACACAAAGGAGACTGAGACAGAAACAACAGTCCAAATAGCAGGAGATCTGGTATTTTTTTTTACAACATTCATACCGTGCTGGGAGATGCACTGAGGTGAGATAAAGGTGAGAAACTTTCCATTGAGCTAAATGCTCTAATTCCTCATTATTTTATGGAGACTTTTTTTCAAATCAGAGAGATCTTAGTACAATGGTTTTCAACAATAGTCCTAAAAGCAGACCAACAGATCAGCTTTTTAAGTTACCCCTGCTTAATCACAGGTAAGTTATCAGTAGCACAGTCATTATGATTGGGGTTATCCTGAAAACTTGACTGTCAGTGTGCCCCATGGACTGGAACGAAAAATCACTGTCTTAATGCTAGGTTCCATATAGTAACAAACAAATTAGAGAATGTATCTTACTTGAGAGTTGTCTCATCATTATAACACCATAGGAAAAGGGTAGTCAATTGTCAGACCTCTGGCTGGTGGGGACTACAACCAGTGTCTCCTGCCACTAAAGACTTTCTAAGAATCCATCAGGGTCCTGGTTAGGGATGGGCAACAATTTTCACCTCAAACTGAAAAATTTCCTGCAAGAAGTGCTGTTTTCCCGCTTTTTTTTGCCTAGCTCATTACATTGAAATCAATGGGAAGAAAAAAATTTTCTCCACCACAGTTTTCTCAACTTTTCTACAGCCATATACAAGGGTGTCAGGCTCTCACAGCATAGAATGGACTTAAACGGCACCACGCATCATGACAATAGTAAAATCAAATACAAAGTCCTAATGCCAATTATTTAAACACTCAGCACCTTAAAGGGATAGTAATACTTCGTTTTAACTTTATTTTATTTTGTAGGCATTAAAAAAACATGAAGAATGATATAAGTCTTATCTCTCAAACCTTTATGGTTTATGAGATATTCACAAGCAAAGTTCCCCTCCCCGCCCCTTTTACCTAGTGTAAGCCATCTCTTCTCAGATGTGAGTCTGGTTGTATGACAGTACAGATAACAGAAGGGGACAATTTTCTTTGTATGAAAACAATGAAAGCCCTTCCCCCCTTGACAAGTTTTTCAGCTTTTTCCATTATCTTAATTGAAGATTGTCCCTCTCTGCAGTCTACCTGGGCATCTCCCTTCTGATCTGGTTGAACAGGGGGGGATACTTTGTTTGTGAATATCTCTTAAACCATAAAGGTTTCAAAGATAAGACTTATATCAATCTTCATGTTTTTTTAATGCCTACAAAATAAAATAAAGCTAAAATGAAGTATTACTATCCCTTTAAATCTCTTCCACGGTGCAGGTACTAGGAGTCCCAGTCCTCAGTGTTGCAAGATACAGAAGAAATACTGCACAGGAACATAGAAGGATAATGTGCTAAGGTCTTATGTCTATGATTAAGCAACTGTCGTGCGAAACGTGTGAGACTTCTAGTTAACGTGGTTTCTATCTCATCTATGTGAATAAAGCTGCTTTTAACTCTTCTATGTTCCTGTGCGGTTCCCTGTGTGGTATTTCTTCTGTATCTTGCAACACTAAGGACTGGGATTCCTACAACCTGCACCGTGGAAGAGATTCAAATAATTGGCATCAGGACTTTGTATTTGACTTTACTATTGTCATGAAGCATGGTGCCATTTAAGTCCATTCATTAAGTCCATTCTGTGCTTCGATTCCAGTTTTTTCAACAGAGCACACACTTTTGACTTGTTTTTGAATTATTACAGTACATACATGCCGATTTTGATTGTTTATAACAGAACAAGAAGATCTAATCAGTGACTTTTTGATTATTCAAACAATGTTTCATATCCACTGTGGCAACACTGAGGTTAAACAAGCACAGCAATGATATGAATTGACTACTGTTGAAACAATACATAGCTTGAGAACTTTGTGCTCCGGAGGAATCAGAGGAGTAACTAGAAGCCACCGGGTCCTGTGCAAGAATTGCCATGGGCCCCCCCCGACCACATTGGCCCCCTTCATCTCCACATTGCCCCTTCCACAATGCCCCCTTCATCTCCACATTGCCCCTTCCACAATGCCCCCTTCATCTCCACAATGCCCCCCTTCATCTCCACATTGCCCCTTCCACAATGCACCCTTCATCTCCACAATGCCCCCCTTCATCTCCACAATGCCCCTTCCACAATGCCCCCTTCACCTCCACAGTGCCCCTTCCACAATGCCCCCATCTTCACATTGCCCCTTCATCTCCACATTCCCCCTTTATCTCTACATTGCCCCTACCTCCAGTCCCTGGTGGTCTAGTGGCGTGGCTTAACAGATCTGTGCCTCCTTCGGCACAGATCTCTAGAGCTGAAGCTCTCGCGCGCCACTCTTGTAATGCAGAGGCTGGGAGATGATGTCATCTCCCAGCGCTCTGTATTACTAGAGCGGCGCGCCGAATGGGAGATCAGCTGAGCGACTTCTGCGGGCGAGGGGGTCGCAGGGGGCGGCCGGGCCCCTGGAGTGACGGGCCCGGTCGCAGGTGCGACTGCCGCGACCCCTATTGTTACGCCACTAGGAGGAATTGAGAGAGAGCATTGTTGGAATATGCTATGTTTTAAGTCGGATAACTGGGAATTGCTATAAGAAGCTGTGGACTACTCCATTAGAGAGACTTCAAAATCACTTCCGGCAATTGGATACAAATCATGTTGTCCTAGACTTAATAGTAACATCGTAGTAACATAGTAACACAGTAATTTAGGTTGAAAAAAGACTTGCGTCCATCTAGTTCAACCCTGAACTAAAATGTGATTAACTTAAAAATTCAATAATTTGCCACAAACTTTTAGATCTTTCTGCAGTCGAGTTTCACAATAACACTCCCCACCTGTAATCACATATGGATAATGTGTTGGATATTACTTCAGCTCACATCACTGAGATTAATATGGATTTGCATGACACCAGGTTGAATTTAACCCCTGAGGGAACTACGTACGTGGAAAGTACGTTACCCTCAGGGTTGACTGACAAAAGACATGAATTGATGCAAAAAGTTTTTTTGGGTACTGCTATTGATGTTAATCCTCAAGTACCTAGTCTCACTAAAAGTTTTAGAAGCCTTGAAAAAGTCTCAACTCGCAAAATGAAATTATGTTGGGAAGTTACTACTTTGAAACAATATATTGACCATCAAAGAATACCAAGGGGTTTGAGATTTAATAAACGCCCGACCTTTGTACAGAAAGATGATCCCTTCCTTGAAGAGTGGAATTGTATACTTACTGATTGCTCGATGTCTCTGATGCATTTGATAGTGAAACATAAGGAGAAACTTGTGCTTCAAGTTCAGGAAGAGGTTAAGTAGTTACAGGGCTCTGTAGAGAAAGATTCACATCAGACTGCCTTCAAAAAATTAAAACAAGATCTCCAAGTGAGACAGGAAAAACTGGACACTGCAATTGTAGAGTCCAAACAATGCAAATTTCAGCATGACAAAGAGAACTATGAATTTGGGAAAATCTACAATTGGTCACGATTTCAAATTATTCATACCAATGTTAGGGCACAAAAATCTATTTTGAAGTATTCGACTAGTTCTAAGAAGGTAGTCTTTTCAAGTACAGATATAGACTCCACTGATTTGGGCTCCTCGTTGGTTTCTAGCTCTAGGGCTTCTAGGGTAGAATCGGTCTTTAGCCATTCTAGTGACTGCTGTATATCGCAGAGTCCAAAAAACGGGAGATCTGCCAAGAGGAAGTCCATGAGGTACAAACAAACAGAAGAAACATGTACGACGAGGAAGAAGAAAAGCCAGACAGACATAGCCAAGGAGGAATCGATGTCCAAGAGTGCAATACCAGTGATTAACTTGTGTTCATATTCTTTATCTGAGGTGGAATTAAAAGTGTTGTCTAGGGGTTTAAAATTTTCACCCACTGTTCACTTTAATGTGTTTCAAACCATATTAGATGTGAATAAATTTACACGTAAAATCACACTTAAAAAACACTTTTGGGGTTACTCGGGGGATGCATCTCCCTCTCCGGTAGACCGGGCATTGTCTCCCGGTACACCAGATGAGGGATGTGTTGTCCCCTTGGTTAAGCCCGAATATGTTGATACAGGTTTCTTATTTCAAGAACAATGTACCATTTTGGAGCTAACTTCCTTGCAAAGTGAATCAGTGGACAGTAATGATACGGGAGCAGTTTTGCCAAAAGTTTCTGATCACATACGTGATAATAGTTCCTTTTATCCACTACATGCCAGGAGCTCTCCTACTGACGTCTTTCAGGAGGTGGTGGAGGAGGATCTCTGCAAATTGTATGAGCATGTTAAACAGAGTGCACACACATATATACATACGTATACAATCGGGCGATTCCGTTATGATCTCTCTTAACTTATATTTGTACACAATATGTAACGTCCACAATAATAAATCTTCTCCAATTTTCAATGCAAGTCCCAGGGGAATACGTGTCACTCCACAATGTATATAAGGGATATAAAGAAGAAAGAATCCAATCAAATATTGATAATATATGTAATAAAGTAGCATCCACTTACAATCATGCTGCTCTCATCCAGCTCCAAGAAACGTATGTCACTCGATCTCCACTCCCCGTGTAAATCTACCACCGAACGTTAAGTCCGATATGTTCAAAATCAAATACCCACGTATGTGATTGCTATCGGGACAGGCACTCACCAACATAAGCTAATGGCCATTATCGGACTTAACGTTTGGTGGTAGATTTACACAGTGTGGTGCGGGTCACTGCAGGTGTGTTTAAGTATCGGTGTGTTTGCTGTTGGGCCGGGACAATACCGATGTGTTGTTTTAATTTATTTTATTGTTTGTTTCATATACTGATGTGTAGCCTTTGATTAATAATAAAAGGATTTGAAATCACTAAATATATAGTGATATATTATATATTCTACATACATCCTTTGGATATAAGACATAAGTGTGATTATCTGATGATTTGGTGACGGACTACGCTGGATGGAGAAAATTTATAAAGTGAGTGGATCTTAATTGTTTATGTCCGTGTATGAGAATATTATACTCATTATCATATTTCCACTTATCACGCTAATATCGGAGAGGAAAGAAGTGGAACGCGGGAGATTTGGAGACTTCCCTTTGAGATACTTGAGGCATATACCTTGTCATTTATATGGGAAGAAAGGATCTCTAGGATATAACGGCATTTATATGCAAACATATGAGGATTATGTGGAAGTGATCTGGGAGTTTATATTGATTTGGAGGAGTCTTGAAATGTATCAAAGAGAACGGGGAGTGGAGATCGAGTGACATATGTTTCTTGGAGCTGGATGAGAGCAGCATGATTGTAAGTGGATGCTACTTTATTACATATATTATATAGTATCAATATTTGATTGGATTCTTTCTTCTTTATATCCCTTATATACATTGTGGAGTGACACGTATTCCCCTGGGACTTGCATTGAAAATTGGAGAAGATTTATTATTGTGGACGTTACATATTGTGTACAAATATAAGTTAAGAGAGATCATAACGGAATCGCCCGATTGTATACGTATGTATATATGTGTGTTTTTTGTTTCTATTTGAGTATAATAGTTTATTTGGGCTGATCTAGTGTGTTCTCTTATTAACAGTATCAGTTGTCTTGGGATACATAGCGCCAATTTCTCTGTTTTTTTCTATGTTAAACAGAGTGGGTTAAAAGAATATCATAACATAACGGAACGTAAGGCCATACAATTGTTGTCAGAGAACTCCCCCATTACCATAAAGGAAGAGAACAAGGGAGGCCAGGTGGTGGTATTGGATACGGAGTGGTATGAGAAGGAAGCTCTGAGACAGTTGCTAGACACTAACACTTATTCCAGACTGTCCAGTGATCCAACTGCCATATTTCGTCGCCTCCTGGATTCTCTTATTGATAGGGGCACCTTGGGGGGTTATTTTTCAGCACGTCAAGCTGAAATTTTAAAGGCCTCAGATCCTGTGATTCCAATTATCCATCCAGGTGCTCTATTTGAAAGCCAATAAAAAGCAATGGTATTTCATACAGGAGAGGGTAGATAAGAATGGTTCCTATAGCTTGTCAAATTTCTCCCCATCTAGCTCTCTGTTCTGACGAACACTAACCAAGTACAATTTAGCTCAGTGACAGAGTTTGTCAATCAGCATTGTTCGCTTAAGAGGTGAATGTTCCATCCATACTGTTAGAATGCAAATGATAGCCATCAAGATGATGAGATCAAGTAGATGTGGTAGTGTGGGCCTCAAATGCATGGCAACCCAGGAGGAATGATGTCTCCAAAGAGGACAGTTTAATCTTAATTTGATTCCTAAGAGAAAGGAGAACCCTTTGCCAGAACAACTGTATATGGGAGCATGTATATAGCATGTGGAATAAGAAGGCACCAGGTTCCTTGCACTTAGGACAGTAATCTGAATGCTGAATTACCAGAAATTGTCCCAGAGTGCAAGGTATGTAGGAGCGTGTAATAGTCAGTACAGAGGTTCCTGAAAATAAACTGCCGGAGCATTTCATAACTGTCTGTTGAATGCTGCCAAAATGTCTGGGAGAGCAAGAGTTGGAAAGTCCACAAGACATTTGCAGGGGCCTGAGGTTATTTGGGCATAGTCTAGAGGAATATGTAGACATCTAGATTAATGGGAGTTATTAATGCGTGATAATGTGGTTTGTTTGATTAGGTTATCAAAGGGGCTACTGATGAGTGAAGGGGTGAGTGCTGAAACAAGAAAGAGAGTAGATAGCGTTTAGCATGGAAATAAGTTAAAAGGTGCCGAGGCTGGAGATGGTATTTGTGTTGCAGTTCATTGAAAAAGAAGGGATGAAGGCTAGCTGGGTCAATCAGTTGGCCCACATAATCAAGACCTTTACGGGCCCAAAGAGTAAATCGAACATCTGACCATCTAAGTTACCTATAAGCGGAAGAAAGTATGGTATTGAGTATGTGTGGTAAAGGCACTTCTTGGTAAACTGCCACACCTTTATGTTGTCAAAGAGCAAAGGATTAAGTTTATAACAAGGTGGTATTCATTTTCAAGGAACATGGTGGAGGTAGGATAGGTTTAGATTGGGGATAAAAGATTGGTCCCAGGCACAGTCAGTAAAGGTGGATGAAAATGTTACTAGTCTTTAGCATACCTCAGCAGGCCTGCCACATTGTAAAACCTAATGTTGGGAAGTTGGAAACTGTCGTTGGAGGGTGCCTGCTGTAGTTTCGCTAAGCTAAGTTTGGGCTTCTTACCCCCTGAAAACCTTGATGGATAGATTTAATGCCCTTAGTTAATAGGCACACTGGTAACATTTGAAATTCATTCATAAGGCGAGGAAAGGACACCATTTTGATCAGATTTATTCTACTGATGAAGTTTAGCGGAAGAGGGGCCCTATCAGACAGTTCTAAAATGTGTTGTGTAATAGAAGGAGTGATGTTGCGGTTGTAGAGCATGCTAGGGAAACGTTATATTCATACATAAGTTTAAGAATGGAAGAAAGATAGTCTTGTGGATTGTTAATATACAGAAACATGTTATTACAGTCTACCTTAGAGGCCTAGTTATCCTGTGCATCCTTCCTCTGTGGTGCGTCGGCCAGCATAGTTGCAGCCACCTCTGCATTGCTGACATCATGAAACAGGCACTGGCTAGGACGCCTGTTTATGAGCCTATTCTGTGTGGCCTAATTGGGTCCCGCCTTCTCCTACTCCTTTGTAAACCTCCCTGGGCATGGGAGTCATTGCCTTTACGTGGTGCTTCTGATATTGTCTCTTGCGCTACGTTGTGACCTGTGCTTTCCATAGAAACCGCTCCCTGTATGACCCTGGCTTGTCTGACTACTCACATCAGTTCTGACCTGTGGCTCTGGCTAACTCGCTCCGTGTATGATCCTGGCTTGTCTGACTACCCACATTGGTTCTGACCTGTGGCTCTGGCTGACTAACTCGCTCTGTGTATGATCCTGGCTTGTCTGACTACCCACATCAGTTCTGACCTGTAGCTCTGGCTGACTAACTCGCTCCGTGTATGATCCCGGCTTGTCTGACTACCCACATCAGTTCTGACCTGTAGCTCTGGCTGACTAACTCGCTCCGTGTATGATCCCGGCTTGTCTGACTACCCACATCGGTTCTGACCTGTGGCTCTGGCTGACTTACTTGCTTAGTGCCTGACCTCGGGCTTATCTGACCTCTGGCTCTTGCTGCCTATCGCTCCGTATAGTCCCAGGCTTGTCTGACCTGCGGCTCTGGCTGACTACTTGCTCTGATCTCTCCGAACTTGTCTGACCATCAGTCTCAGTGTTTCATGGTTCAGGTCTGCTCTCGCTCCCTGTTGCCTCTGGTCACGTGACCCAGGGTGGAGACTTGTGCCTCAGTTACCGTTCCCTCTGGTGTTCCACCCACACCTCGGTCCTAGTCTCCAGTATCTCACAGTAGTGCAGTGCGCAGCACAGTGTGCAACTCCAGGTAGGAGCCTTGGTCCTAACATCCTGTGTTCTGGGGTTGTGTGGGATATACTATTATTACTGTACTTATTAAATAAAGGTGGATTTATATTTTATATTCGTGTCTGTCCTTCTTTGCCAGAAAACCATGACATTACGTAAGGGCCATGTCTGCTGAAGGTTCAGGCAGTCCACTTAATCTAAGCATCCTATCCAGGATGCATTATCAAGATCAGAGAATTGATCAGTTGTCTTTCGCTATGCAGACACTGTTAAATCGCACAGCTCACCTCGATCACTTTACACAAAAACTGGTGCCTACCTGCGCCAGTTGTGGCCACAACCTCTGAAGCTGGCGTAACTAGAGGTTTGTCGGGCTCCGCTCCATTACCACAAAGATTTAATGGGGAACCTACTCTGTGCCGGGGGTTCCTGAATCAGCTGGGAATTTTTTTGGAGATGGTACCACACGCATTCCCTACTGAGCAAAGTCAGGTGTGATTCCTGATCTCCCTCCTGTCTGGCAAGACATTGGCCTGGGCCAACCCACAATGGGAGACTAAAAAACCCATGATTTATAACTTTACTGAATTTGTGGCCTCGTTTCAAAGATTCTTTGATGTTTCTGGGCGCTCAAACCTCTGTGGCCAAACGACTCACATACAGTGGCGGAGTATGCTATAGAGTTTCATACTCTGGCAGCGGAGGTTGGATGGAACAGTAAAGCCCTTGTAGCGGCATTCTCCCATGGCTTGTGTGATGACATTAAAGATGAGATGGCAGCCTGAGACCTGCCTGGTGATCTGGAGGAGTTAATCTCAGTCACCATCTTGTTAGATACAAGAATTTGTGAGAGGCCTTCGTTCAAGGAGCATGTACATAAACCGTTGCCTCTGTTGGCACCTAGCTTCATTCGCCCCCCCTGTCCTCCCTCACCTCCCATACCTCCTAGCTCTGACCCCACTGGGGGGAACAGATGCAGCTAGGCCTCACACACCTTTCGCTGGAGGAGAGGGATCAGCGAGGGAGGAGAGGCCTTTGCTTATACTGTGGGGAGCTGGGCCATATATTGCGTTCCTGTCCTGTCCGTCCGGAAACGCTTGCATCTAGGGTCATGTAGGGGACAGACCCTGGGTGGAATTTCACAGTCCCCAGAGAGATTTCAGGACAACCCTATTCTGGAAGTAGTGCTGTCTTGGGCTGAGTCATCAGTGGTGGCTCCTGCACTATTGGACTCCGGAGTCGCGGGGTTCTTTATTGATGCAGACTTTTGAGGCCACACACTCTATTCCTCTGCTGCCTCGCTCCGCTACGATGGCGATTGAGGCCATTGATGGCCGACCCCTACAGCCGGCACACGTTACACATGAGACTCGTCCTTTGTCTCTAAGTGTAAGGGAACTCCACATGGAGACGCAACAGTTCCAGGTCATACATTCATCATACATCATGTCATCATTCTGGGTTTTCCCTGGTTGCAGACTCACAAACCAAGAATTGATTGCAGACTTGTGATATTCTGTCGTGGTCTTCTCAATTTATGAAATCTTGCCTCCAGCAGCCTACCAGGATATTGTGTACCTCTACCTCTTTACCTGCCACAGAGGCCGTATGATTGTACTGTTGATCTGGTACCGGGGGCCAGACCTCCTAAGGGCTGAGTATACCCCTGTCACGGATTTGAAGACTCTCAGACTTAAGGTTTGGTAAAATAACTTAACTTTATTAAAAGTTAAAGGCAGTCCCCGTAGGGTAAACATACATAACAATACAACAGTAATATAACATATAATAGGTTCTACCGGCCTTGCCTAAATACCGGGCAAGGCAACCCAAGTGACAGTTTTAATGACAGGCTCTACCGGCCTTGCCTATACCGGGTAAGGCAACCGGGAGATGACATATACTGGTTCTACCGGCCTTACCAATACCGGGCAAGGCAGCCCCCACGGAATGCTGAATGTAGGCTCTACCGGCCCTGCCAATACCAGGTAAGGCAACCTTAAAGATGGTGAATTACAAGGTTCTACCGGCCTTACCAATACTGGACAGGGCAGCCCAAAGGAGTACTGGAGTAGGCTCTACCGGCCCTGCCAATACCGGGTGAGGCAACCTACAGGATGGTATCGTCAAGGTTCTACCGGCCTCACCAATACCGGGCAGGGCAGCCTGAGCGAGTAGACCAGCTGTCAGGTGACTAAAACAGCATAGAGCATAAGTATAGAGGTCTTACTCAGCAGGAGTCTATTGCCAGGGATACTCAGACAACTGCAAGGAAGTGGACAGCGACTGACCACAGTACTGGATGTTCAGGAGCAAACCAACGTCTGCACGTTGGGACTAATGGTAATAGCGCCACCAGGTTTAATGGAGCAAACCAGCGACCGTACGCTGGAACCAATAATGTATATCGCAACTAGGTTTAGTGGAGTAAACCAGCATCCGCACGCTGGGACCAACAACGTATATCACAACCAGGTTTAGTGGAGCAAACCAGCATCCGCACGCTGGAGCCAATAATGTATCTCGCAACCAGTTTAGTGGAGTAAACCAGCGTCCGCACACTGGGACCAACAATGTATATAGCAACCAGGTTTAGTGGAGTAAACCAGCGTCCGCACGCTGGGACCAACAATGTATATCGCAACCAGGCTTAGTGGAGTAAACCAGCGTCCGCACGCTGGGACCAACAATGTATATTGCAACCAGGTTTAGTTGAGTAACCCAGAGTCCGCACGCTGAGACCAACAATGTATATTGCAACCAGGTTTAGTGGAGTAAACCAGCGTCCGCACGCTGAGACCAACAATGTATATCGCAACCAGGTTTAGTGGAGTAAACCAGCGTCCGCACGCTGGGACCAACAATGTATATCGCAACCAGGTTTAGTGGAGTAAACCAACAAAGTATGATCAGCAGCGAGAAGAACAATGTCGCCAGAGCGACGGCTGGAGCAGGAGATTCAGGAACTCAGTAAGATTAACCCACGAGGTGCTGGAACACAGGAACACTGGAACTCTGGAACACTAGCATACAGGAACACTGGAACACAGGATCAGCAAGTACAGCAGGAACAGGCCCAGAAGCCTGACAAGCAGGTCAGGCAGAGTGGAGTCAGAAACACCACAAAAGGGCAACCTGGAAGTGCTCAGCCTGGGTTTAAAAAGGCTGTGTGAGGAGGGCTAATCACAGATAGCCAATCATGATACTCAGCAAGTGACTGACACTGAACAGCACCAATCACGGGCACCGTGATAACCCCTTGTCAGTGGAGGCGAACAAGGCAATGGAGGAGCATGTGGCTAGGGGTATTATCCAGAAATCCTCCTCACCCGAGGGTGCAGATTTCTTTTTTGTTAAGAAAAAAGATGGGGAACTCAGACCATGAATCGATTTCAGGGGTCTGAATAAACTGATGGTAAAGAACGCCTGTCTGATTCCGTTGATCAGAGAGCTATCAAAGGCTCTACTATTTTCACTAAACTTGACTTGAGGGCAGCATACAATTTGGTACGAATAAAAGAAAGCTATGAGTAGAAGACAGCATTTAAAACCCGGAGCAGGCACCATGAATATTTGGTAATTGTGCAACACTCCTGCTGTCTTCCAGGAATTCATTAATGATGTGTTGAGAGACCTACTACAGAAGTGTGTTGTGGTATATTTGGATGATATACTCATCCATTCTCCTACCTTGAAGGCACATGGAGCAGACATAGCCCGGGTCCTACAACTGCTCAGGGAGAACAAATTGTTCTGCAAGCTAGAAAAGTGTGAATTTCACAAATCCCAGGTGACATTTCTACAATACGTTATTTCATCCTCTGGCCTGGCCATGGATCCACAAAAACTGCTGTATTACAGTGGCCACTTCCAGTGGGACTAAAGTCCATACAGAAGTTCTTGGGCTTCACGAATTACTACAGGAAGTTCATTCAAAGCTTTTCCACCGTAGTCAAACCTCTCATGGACATGACTGAGAAGGGTGCTAATCCTTCAGACTGGTCACCTGAGGCCTTGCAGGCATTTGAGGACTTGACGTCCGCTTTTGCCAAAGCTCCGATATTGTCCCACCCAAATCCCACCATTCCTTTCACCCTGGAGGTTGACGCTTCAGAGTCTGGAGCGGGCACCTTTTTGTCCCAGCACGCGGGCCCTGGGAAACCATTACTTCCGTGCGGTTTCTTCTCTAGGGAACTGTCTAAGACTGAGAGTTTATAAGATTTTGGTGACTGGGAGTTACTCGCCATCATCCTTGCCCTGAAAGAATGGAGACATTTGTTGGAGGGTACTACGGTCCCTGTTCTGATACTAACAGACCACAAGAACCTAATGCATCTGTCAGAGGCGAAGAGGTTGTCTCCACATCAGACCAGATGGGACCTTTTCCTCTCGAGGTTTAATTTTGTGGTTTCCTACCTTTCTGGTACAAAAAATATTAGAGCAGGTGCAGTTTCTCAACAATTTGGGTCCGATTCCCAGGAAGAGTCTCCCCCAGTACCTATTATTCCTCTTAACCGCATCTTGGCTACAATACGTACCAGTATTACATTTCCGTTGGGTGAGGAGATTTTGTCTGCTCAAGCTTCCGCCCTGGCAGAGAAGCCTAATGGGAGGTGTTTTGTGCCTGAATCCCTCCATACCAGACTGCTGGAGATGTACCATTCCTCGAAGGCTGCTTGGCATGTTGGTAGAGACCAACTGATATGGTCTATGACCAGACTCTTTTGGTGGCCCAGCCTGAGGGTGGATTGTTCCGCATTTGTTGCCGTATGCTCCACTTGTGCACAGACCAAGACTCGTAGACATCTTCCGGTTGGTCTACTGCAACCCATCCCTAATGGGGAGCATCCATGGTCTCACTTATCGATTTTATGATACAGTTGCCTGTCTCAGAGGGTTACACAGTCATCATGACTGTGGATAGATTTTCCAGGATGGCCTATTTTGGGCCACTGAAGGGACTCCCCTCGTCCAAGGAGTTGGCCAAAATCTTTGCTAAGGGGATGGTTCGTCTCCATGGTATACCCATATTGGTGGTCTCGGATCATGGGAGCCGGTTTGGGTCGTGTTTTTGGACAGCCTTTTGTGGTCAGATGGGGATCCAGCTCTTGTTCTCTTTAGCTTACCATCCACAGTCTAAGGGTGCTGCAGAAAGGTCTAATCAGGCGCTGGAATAGTACCTCCATTGTTTTATCTCGAAACATCATGACAATTGGGCGAACCTGTTACCATGGGCAGAGCTGGCAAAAATAGTGCAGTTAATTCCTCCTCTTGGAACTCACCCTTTCTGATTAACTATGGGTTCCAACCTTTGCTGCTGCCAGAGTCTTTCGAGAACACTCTGCTCCAAATGGGTACGAGTTCAGAGTTCCCTGCAGAGTTCCACATTGCGCTATAAGAGTCAAGCAGACCATAGACGCTACCGGCTCTATTGTTCCAGGTGGGAGAGAGAGTATGGCTGTCCTCACGCAATCTCCATCTCCAGGTGCCTTGTAAAAAGCTGGCTCCTCGATTTGTGGTCCCCTTTCGGGTTCTCCATAGGATTAACCCCGTAACCTGTGCCCTTGAACTTCCTGCTAATATGCGCATCTCTAATGCTTTCCATGTGTCGCTACTGAAACCATTTATCTGTAACAGACATACTACTGCTCCTGTCCGTCACAGACCTGTCCAAGTGGGGGACCATGAGGAGTATGAGGAACAAAGTATTTTGGACACTTGCAGGGTCAGAGGCCAGGTACAATATCTAGTTCATTGGAAAGGGTATGGACCTGAGGAGTGTTCCTGGGTCACTAAGAGAGATCTACATGCACCTGCCCTTCTCTGTGAATTCCACTCTTGCCATTCCTCTGCTGCTGGTCCTCTTCCCCAGGGGAGAGGTTGTTAGGCTACTATCACAGTCTACCTTAGAGGCCTAGTTATTCTGTGCTTCCTTCTTCTGTGGTGTGTCGGCATAGTTGCAGCCACCTCTGCATTGCTGACATCATGAAACAGGCACTGGCTAGGACACCTGCTAATGGGCCTATTCCTTGTGGCTTAATTGGGTCCCGCCTTCTCCTGCTCCTTTATAAACCTCCCATTGGCCTGGGAGTCATTGTCCTTACGTGGTGTTTCTGATATTGTCTCTTACACTCCGTTGTGACTTATGCTCTCCTTAGAATCTGCTCTGTGTATGACCCTGGCTTGTCTGACTACCCACATCGGTTGTGACCTGTAGCTCTGGCTGACTAACTCGCTCCATGTATGATCCCAGCTTGTCTGACTACCCACATCAGTTCTGACCTGTGGCTCTGGCTGACTAACTCGCTCCATGTATGATCCCAGCTTGTCTGACCTGTGGCTCTGGCTGACTTACTCACTCCATGCAGTCCCCAGTTTGTCTGCCCTTTGGCTCTTGCTGCCTATCGCTCCGTATAGTCCCCAGTTTGTCTGACCTGTGTCTCTGGCTGACTACTTGCTCTGTACCCTGCAAACGTGCCTAACCATCAGTCTCAGTTTCATGGTTCAGGTCTGCTCTCGCTCCCTGTTGCCTCTGGTCACGTGACCCAGGGTGGAGACTTGTTCCTCAGTTACTGTTCCCTCTGGTGTTCCACCCACACCTCAGTCCTAGTCTCCGATATCTCACAGTAGTGTAGTGCACAGCTCCAGGTAAGAGCCTGGGTCCTATCATCCTGTATTCTGGGGTTGTGTGGGCTATACTATTATTATTGTACTTAAATAAAGGTGGATTTATATTTTATATTAGTGTCTCCTTCTTTGCCTGAAAACTGTGACACGTCACCTGCAAATACTGCATCTTTGTGTTCAATAGGACCTATTCAGATCCCTTTATGTTTGGATAGCTTTAGGATGTGCCCGAAAAGAGGGTGTAGCGCTAAGTTGAAGAGAAGAGGAGATAAGGGGCACCCTTGTCTTGTTCCCTTGTGGCATGCAAACAGGCAGGAGTTACAATTATTGGTCATATTACAAGCTTTAGGGGATGTGTACATTAGCTGTACGTATGATGTAAAAGTGAATATCCCTGGTAGGGTTCGCCTATGTCTGGGCTATAAAGTCTTGATAGTATTAGACAAAAGAGTCAGATATCGCCTGGGTGTCAACAGTCAGCACAAAGCCCTGATGCTAGAAATCCCTGGGGAACCCTTCAAAGCTCTTACCAAGTTTGCTAGGAGTTTGCCCTTTTGTTACCAGACTTAAGGTAAATACCTACCCGTTTGGCAAGTTGGAATTGTGCTGCAGTTTCCTGAATGGTGTCAAAGGTAGTCTTTGCTTGTAAATATTTATGCTTGCTACTCTGGGTATGTAAGTGAAGGCAAGCTTTATATGCCTATATCATTGTTCTCTGTGCTTTTGTCTAATTTGACTCATGTTTCTTTTTTAGACTTTGCAAAACATGAAATGATATGGCCGCTAAACAACGCCTTTGCAGTCTGCAAGAAAAAGATGAGGGTGGCAATATGTTGTGCATTATTGGCCTTGTATTCAGTCCTTGCTGCCTTGAGATTAGATTTGAAGGATTCCAAATTGGTCAAATATGTGGGCAATCTCTAATTAAAGCCAGATGGGGAGGGAGGTTTGAGAGCAAGAGTCAGGGAGATCGGAGCATGATCCGATACAATTAAATCATGAATAGCACTATTTTGGATACAGTTCGTCAAAGGAATGGATCCAAAAAAAAGATCTATGAGGGAAAAGGAGTCATGGGAGTGAAAGTAAAAAGTAAAACTTTTGTGGCTCTATCCAACTGAGGATCCTGTACATGGTTGAAGTTTCCAACTAAAAGAAATCTAGAACGTAAAACTGTGCTAGATGTTGGATTATTGAGGAAAACAAAGAGTGAGTTGGAGAGTTAGGGACATAAATATTGCACAAAGTGAGTCTGTCTGTAGATGGTATGATGTAGGATAATATATCTGCCTTTTCTATTGATTATCTGATCTAGGATTGAAAAGTCAAGTGATTTGTATATTGCTATGGATACACCATGCTTATTCGTAGAGAAAGTGGAAGCAATGCATTGTCCTACCCAAACTCTGCATACCCTTTGATGCATTTCCAATGTGAGATGTGTTTCCTGTAGGAAAGCAAAAGATGCTTCTAGTCTTTTCAAGTGTTTGAGTATTTTTGTTCTCTTGATGGCATTATGGATGCCCCAAATGTTCCATCATACAAGATGTATAGCCATGTGTCAGAGAATAACTGTATTGTCTAGCATGCTAAGTGACACCTGAGAAGTGTGTAAGTGATGGTGGAACAGTAGTCACCATAGAGACCAGGCACCGCTCCCAGAGAGGAGGGCCTGATATCTTATCGGCAAAAGCATGGAATGGAGACATGGAGGCGGTGGTAGGGGGACAGTCACAGCCTCCATGCCGCAGGACTCCCGTTGGCGGGGTAGGGAAAGAGATTGAGGAAGAGGAGAGGGTAGAGGCAAACAGTAACAAAAAATAGGGTAAACAACCCAAGAGCATATCAAATGGGGGAGGGGGTTAAGGATCAGCTATTGGCATATAGAGGAGGTGCCATCCTACTATTTCAGTGATAGTAGAAGCAGCAAAAGTTAATGATGAAATAGCAGTTGAGATAAAGCAAATATTTGTGGTGGGAATGCATAACCCAGTCAGAGTACAATTGCTACATTAATAGGCAATGGTATGCAAAAATCTGTAGATGGAAGCAACAGCCACCTACACCACCCAGGGCTCCACCATGCATTGAAGGTTGGGAATAATTTACACTAAGCATATGATAGGTGAGTGAGTAATTCCAGCCAGGACTATTAGAAAGACAAGGAAGTAGGGCAGCCCCAAGGGTGAGGTGTATCAGTTGAGGTCCCTAAGTCAGACAAATGTACAAATATATAAAGTGTGAGCCAGACAGGGAGCCCTGGGAGCAGCAAATGACAGTTACTAATAACTAATATAGGTGCAGACGCCAGGCTATGGAGGCATATCAGTGAAGCGTGTCACAAGGAAGATGGGGGTCTCATGAACTGGCACTTGAAGAGAGTTAAACAAAATCAGGTAAAGAAACAGGTCCCAGTGTTTAGGACAATGGTGGAGAAGCAGCATCAGGTATGATGTGCAAATGTAAGTATGAGGGATGAATAACCAGGGCAGCCCCGGGTCACTTAGGTTAACAGGAGGGGCAGATAGGATAGCGGAGTTCTGGGTTGGGAGGTTGAAGAGGATGGGGTAGTACAGTTCTGAGGGAGGTCTTTTCCATACAGTGACCAGGAAAGGGGGGGGAGGGGAAGGGTAGCCTCCGGGGCGGTGTGCATAAAGGCAATGGGTAAGAGGGGAAGGGGGGGAAGGAAGTGAATACAGAAGAGAAAGAGATGAGAAAGGGGAGTAGGGGAAGGGAGTTGTAGAGTGTGCAACCAGTGTAGTTAGGGCCTGAGTCCACCACACAACCAGTGAATCACAGGGTGAGCCACGGATGTGCAATAGAGAAATACCAATAACTTTAAAAGAAAAATATCAAGTGCCAGTGAATGAACTGCAATTCTGGGACACGGGAGCAGTAGTAGGTATGGGTATGAAGTCAGTCTGGCAGCAAGCTCCACTCCTTGACAAGCATTCACCACTAAAAGTGGTACTGATCATGAACATGAAAACTTGTGAGGCAGTTAGCAAAAAGGGGGCTGAATGGAATAGTATAGTGTGGGGGGTTTAGAGGCAGCCTAACAACAGAGCATGTAGTGCATCAGGCACCACTAGCAACCAGGCACTACCACACAGAAAGAAAAAAAAAAAAGATCACATAGTACAGCAGAATCAGTTATGAGCAGGTAGAACATCCATATATGACTTGGCGTCCATAGGAGAGTCAAACCATCACGTAGTATCTTGATGGGTAATTTTCAGAAGAGTAGGATAAATGAAGGCAAATCTAATTCTCTTCTGGAACAAGGATTTGCAAAAGTCAGAATTCTTGTTGTTTCCCTGAAACAGAGGTACAAAAGTCATGGAATTGGGCTTCGTAATTCAAGGATTGTAGTTTCCTGTAGGCCATGAAGATGATGTCCTGGAAGTTTAAGGCATGGAAAATGACAGGTCATGGGAGTTGTCAGGTCGAGGATTCAGAAGCTGGTGCACTCTGTGTGCCCATTCTATTGTCAGGCTTCAAACCTATCGTTATGAGTTTTTACCTCCACAAGCATTTCATTGACCATGAGATGAAGGGTTCAAATTTCTGAACGAAAATGGGCATCAAGAGTTTGTAGACAGGATGAGTAGGAGCCTCCACCAATCATTCTTCGGGTTCATCCCCATCTACCAACGGCATTGAATCAGAAGTCTGAAGGGTCTGACGTTTTTGCTTATCACATTTCTCCTGTTGCTTTTTTGTCTGTTTTGCTGTTGCTGGCATCTCCAGAAATCTTTCCATGAGGAGAAAGCCCAAGGTGGTTATGGTTAACTAGTTCTAGACATCAGGCCAGGGGTTCGAGAGAAGTGGGATAGCGACATGGGTTCTCAGGTATTTGAGGAATTTAACAGAGACATCCTAATGTTGCATCATCCTTGCCCCCAGCCATAAAGATGGATGGCATTCATAATCAGTATAGGGGATCTTGCTGGTAGCAATGCCAATATGGCTGACTCTCTAGATGGAAAAAAGGGGGAGGGGCTAAGGAAGAAACCTTTGATCTAACTTACTGGCCAGAAACTGATCTACAGCTGAAGGGTCATTTGAAATGAGACGTGAGGTTGGGCCATCCAGAGGGGATGCATAATCTGGTAGACTGCTATTTGATCTAGTGAGAGGTTCTGGAGAAGGATGAGGTGCTGGGGCTGATGTTTCAGAACCTGCTAAGAACTGGGTTCTGTCATAAGCTAATGGGGGAAAAGGGTAGGAATGCGAGAGAGGGTAAAAAGTGGGGTAGGAAAGGGAAGGAAAGTGAGCATCTGTTGGCCTCTGTGAAAGATTGAAGGAAAGAGAACTAGTCCTTCTGCCTCATATGAAAGAAATAATTGAATGTGTGCTACTCCTCCAGCCCCTGCAAAATAGGTAGGAGCAGGAGTTATTTATTTGACCTCTGCAAAAGAGGTAAGGAGCAGAAGTGGGAAACAGAGAC
This sequence comes from Rhinophrynus dorsalis, assembly GCA_037306005.1. Classification (NCBI taxonomy): domain Eukaryota; kingdom Metazoa; phylum Chordata; class Amphibia; order Anura; family Rhinophrynidae; genus Rhinophrynus; species Rhinophrynus dorsalis. The sequence goes on along the minus strand of CM074723.1, from coordinate 134,198,025 downwards.
TATTCCTTCTGCTTATCTGAAGAGATAAGGAGTATGCATTATACCCTATATCCACCAATGGAGGGTATGAATCATTTACAGATCCCTCAACCCCTCAAAAGAGGTAAAAAGTAGGAACTAGTCTGGCATGGGCTAGACTTTCAGCCTCTCCTGAAGACGTAAGGAGAGTATGCTATTCTTGACCTATCCTGAAGAGGAAAGCAACATGTATTACTCCTTTGGGAGTGGGTGCTATTCCTTCAGCCTCTGCAAAGACGTAAGGAGCGTAAGCTAGTCCTTCAGCATTTTCAAAGAGGTAAGGAGTGTGTGCTAGTCATTTGGCCCCTATGCAGAGGAAAGTAGTATTTTCTAGTTCTTAGGTGTCTCCAAAGAGTAATTTGAGATATGTGAAGAGGAAAGGAGCATGTGCTAGTCCTTCGCCCTCTACAAAGAGGTAAAGAGTGTAAGCTAGTCCTTTGGGCTCTATAAAGAGAAAAGGAGTGTATGCTGGTCCTTAGGCCTCTAGGAAGATATCAGGAACATGTGCTGGTTTTTGCTGCCTCTATAAAAAGATAAGGAGCATGTGCTAGATCTGAGCCTTTAAGAAGTGATAATGAAATGTGAGCTGTTTCTTAGGCCTCCAAAAAGAGGTAAGGAGAGTGAAATGGTCATTTGGCCTCAGTGAAGAAGTAATTAGTGTGCACTTAATCCCATCATCCTCTATAATAAGGTGTGTGTACTGGTCTGTTGGCCACTACAAAGAGGTAAGAAGCGTATGCTAGTCTTTCAGACTCTACTAAGAGGTAACAAGTGTAAGCTGGTCATGGCCTCAGAGGAGGTTCAGAAGTATGTACTTCTCTAGAATTCAATGGGTTATAAAGCTCTATTCAAGTGTATGGAAATTTAGGACATTTTATTTGGTTTACTCCAGAATAACTCCAGTTTGCTGTAATACATATGGACCATAGTACTTTAGGGTCTCTGTTTCTCATTGTAAGTAACCAGAGATATATTGTGCTTGGGCTGGAGGGTGAAACAAAGTTATTTATATGGCAAGAAACAGGAGGGGAAGGGGTTAGGTGATAAGTCGGCAGAAGTGCCGGGATAAGAGAGAGGACAGAGCTGCTCCTCTGTAATATTGTAGGCTGGAGGTAATGCAGTAAGGTGAGCTGCCTATGACTAAGGAAACTGATGAGGAAAGGATAACGGCATAGAGAATGAGGATGGAAGGTTGTAATGTGCCATAATGTGGAGTGAATTGGTGAAGCATCTTACAAAGTGTATGCTGCAGAGACACACAGGGTACAGGATAAAGGTACAAGTATAGATGTGTACAGAAGAGCGTAGGTAGGGAGGAAAAGAATGAGAATGGAATGAAAAGTAACTGGGAGGGGAGGAAGGAACCTAGAATAGAATAGTGGTTGGGGGTAGAGGTTAAATGGTCAGAGGGGTGGAAGGAAAGTAGTGCAATGCTACAAGGCTCCAAGCTGGTGATAAGTGGACCGGAGCAGCTACAGTGCAGAGGAATTTGGTGGGAAAGAGAACTCCATCTGGAAAGATACTGTGGCTGAGGTAGAGAACAGGACAAAGTAAAAAGTGTGGGTATAAACGAAGGATGGCTGGAGGGATAAAAGAGAGAGGTGAGGACTGAAATGGGGAAAGGTAAAAGTTACCACAGAGATAGTTACACAGACGTGTGCAGTGTGTTTGCACATTCTGCTGATCCAGCGTACACAGACAGGTTCACTAGTGAGAGCTGGACTGAAGGGTTTATAAAGGCCTCCATCCCCTCCCACAAATGCAGGCAAAGCCTAAAACGTAACATTTTTGTCATGGGAAAAATGTGCCACCCTGAGCCACTATGCGTGGCTCCTTGGTTGGGAACCACTGGGAACCCTGAGGGTGCATAGGCTACATAGAATAACACGGGAACTGGGTAGATTGCACTCACTGGAGAGTTCTTTCACTTACATGCATCTCCATTCTCGTTATAGTTATTTCTCTTTCCTTGTGTTTTTAGTATTGTCTTTCAGTACATTTTACCAGTTTATACATTATGCTGCACCTTCACATCTACTCCATGTGCAGATCCATACCCGTTTGCTTTCTTGGATGGAGAGTGCAACAACTAGCTCATGTTGTCTTTGTCTGTGTTTGTACATGCCCTGCTAATCAATATGCTAATTTGATGCATGCCATATTTTGATGCCCCATTAAATCCTTACAAATCCATGAAGCAAATTATATAACTGCTCCATTTTAGAATGGAAATGAGAGATATATTGGCACAGTGCTGAATGCATGGTGAAAAAGTTAATTAGACTATAACGCTCACATTTGTTTGTGGGTGGAGCAGTAATCCTGTTGGAAATATTTCAGTCATATCTCCCTATTATGACTAGACAGTGGCTTTCCTTGGCTTGTCTACAGGGAACATGGATCAACTCTGGGGCTAGGGCCATACAATGGCTCTTATGTATGTGCACTTCACTAAGCATAAGGGCACTTTATTGTTTCTTGTCCTTGATTTTTGGCACTTAGGGCTCGATTCAAATGTTGGCGTTAAAACCAACGTGAAGAAAAAAACTGCCTTCGCTCGTTAAGCAAGACCAGGTAACGTGAGATTCAAATCTTCCTTACCTAGAAAGCCTAACGAGCGGTGACCAACAAAATACACGTTAATCTTAAACCTGCGTCGCATAGAAAATCTTACCTAAAAACACACGATAAAAATGTTACCTAGCACCACAGCCAATCACAGCACTGCAAAGTATCAAGTTCAGTCAGAAAATCCAAAACCCACGTCTCCAGTTCTGAACAGCTTTCTCTGTGCTTCCCTACCCAGCCACTAGGGGAACACAGAGAAGGCTTTCAGCACCATGGACAGCTTTGAATGCCATAGGGATGTGCACTGCTCACCCCTGTGGCATTCAAAGGGTTAAAATCAATAAAACTAGTACACCAAGCACTACACAATGCCCCCTTCCACATCCCCCCCTTAGTATGTCACATATATTGCATATATGGGACATACTAACCACATCCACCTCATGGACTTCCATGTAGTGGACAAATCTGTCTTTTATTCCACAATTAACCCTTTGAGTACCAGAGAGGTAGGAAAGCATTGCTTAGCATGTTTCCTACCCCTCTGGTACCCAAAGGGTTAATAGGCAACGTATGGACTACATACCTTGCCTATATATATATGTGTGTGTTTGTGTGTGTTTTAAACTTGTTTTTAATTAAAATACTATTATTAGACAGTTTAACTTAGATCTCATTCATTGTTAACCCCCTACCTCCTGTGTCCCATTGCTATTAGTACTTTTGCTCCACTCTTCTTCAAACTGAGAGTGGAGCAAAAGTACTAAAAGCAAAGGGACGCAGTAAGTAGGGCATTATGAATGGATGAGATCTAAATTAACCCTTTGATTGCCAGAGTGGTACGCAACGCATTGCAAAGCAATGCGTTGAGGACCACTCTGGCACTCAAAGGGTTAAATACAACTGAGGGAGCAGGCTGCCCTGTGACCGCAGCGCTTCCCTCAGCTTTATTTATATATTCATTTATTTCTTATTATTTATTTCTTATTATTTCTTATTATTTATTTCTTATTATTTGTATTTATTAGTTTTTATTCACCCCTTGCTGCGGGCGGCTGTGAAGCCCGCAGCATAACAAAACCCTGGTGACTATACAGCTATTGGAGAAAGCGGGAGGAGGGGCAGAGACATTGGAGGAAGCGGGTGGTAGGCTTGTATTTGCTGCCCGCTTCCTCCAATACCTCTCCTCTTGCGTTGGCATTGTGCCCAGCTGCCTGGCGTCGAGTTGTACAACGCCTTGTGCAATTCGTCCCTTTGCACAAGGCGTTGTACAACTCGACGCCAGGCAGCTGGGCACAATGCCAACGCAAGAGGAGAGGTATTGGAGGAAGCGGGCAGCAAATACAAGCCTACCACCCGCTTCCTCCAATGTCTCTGCCCCTCCTCCCGCTTTCTCCAATAGCTGTATAGTCACCAGGGTTTTGTTATGCTGCGGGCTTCACAGCCGCCCGCAGCAAGGGGTGAATAAAAACTAATAAATACAAATAATAAGAAATAAATAATAAGAAATAATAAGAAATAAATAATAAGAAATAATAAGAAATAAATGAATATATAAATAAAGCTGAGGGAAGCGCTGCGGTCACAGGGCAGCCTGCTCCCTCAGTTGTATTTAACCCTTTGAGTGCCAGAGTGGCCCTCAACGCATTGCTTTGCAATGCGTTGCGTACCACTCTGGCAATCAAAGGGTTAATTTAGATCTCATCCATTCATAATGCCCTACTTACTGCGTCCCTTTGCTTTTAGTACTTTTGCTCCACTCTCAGTTTGAAGAAGAGTGGAGCAAAAGTACTAATAGCAATGGGACACAGGAGGTAGGGGGTTAACAATGAATGAGATCTAAGTTAAACTGTCTAATAATAGTATTTTAATTAAAAACAAGTTTAAAACACACACAAACACACACATATATATATAGGCAAGGTATGTAGTCCATACGTTGCCTATTAACCCTTTGGGTACCAGAGGGGTAGGAAACATGCTAAGCAATGCTTTCCTACCTCTCTGGTACTCAAAGGGTTAATTGTGGAATAAAAGACAGATTTGTCCACTACATGGAAGTCCATGAGGTGGATGTGGTTAGTATGTCCCATATATGCAATATATGTGACATACTAAGGGGGGGATGTGGAAGGGGGCATTGTGTAGTGCTTGGTGTACTAGTTTTATTGATTTTAACCCTTTGAATGCCACAGGGGTGAGCAGTGCACATCCCTATGGCATTCAAAGCTGTCCATGGTGCTGAAAGCCTTCTCTGTGTTCCCCTAGTGGCTGGGTAGGGAAAAGCACAGAGAATGCTGTTCAGAACTGGAGACGTTGGTTTTCTACTCTTACTTGAGGGCTGTACTCCAAAAAAAATAGGCGTTAGATTTCTGGAGATAAATGTTGCAATTTAACGCGAGTTAGCCCTAACTCCAACATTTGAATAGCTTTTGGCGTCGTTTGTACATTATCCTCTATGGGTGAGATCTTGCTGTTCTGGCGACGGGCGATGTCTGTTTCAGAACTGGTGTCGCTTGTTTCTAGTAGAACATTTGCATTGCTCAATTGACGTTAAAACCAGCGTCTCCAGTTTTTTCTGGCGACGCCAACATTTGAATCGAGCCCTTAGTTACTAAAAACCAGACCTTGATGGGAGAAGGTGTTAATGCACCTTCTGGATAGTACCACTTCCTAAGTATTTTGGGACCCCCTCCTTGAAGGAAGCCAAGAAGCCCTGGTGTAGGAGCTACATGCAGAGGACCCCAGGGCTTCCCAAGTCCTCATGGTAAGCAGGTCCAAAGACTAAAGGGCTTGAACCCACTCAGGAATGCATACTGCACAGATGACCGCATATTCTCTGAGAGGAAGATGGTAATGACAGCACTGCACTCAGGGCTTTCAATTATATATACTAGCAATTTGTGACGGTGTTGCCCGTTATGTAGTGAGGCTGACATTAACCCTTTGTGTGCAGAGGGTTAGACAATGCATTATGCTCCCCTCTGGCAGCGTTAAAAACAGATGGTCAATGGCCTTGTGTATGTTGGGGTGCTGATGGTTCTGATGGGGTGTGGGGTTTGAAGGCTCCGATGGGTCAAGGTGGTGCTGAAAGATGTGTTGAAGTATACTTATAGAGAGAGGAGGCTGAGGGTTGTGGTGGTGAGTATTCTGCTGGGATATGTGATGATTGTGGAGGCAGGGAGATGTAATGGTTGGTAGGTGGTGGTAGAAGGAGGGCTGCAATGGTTGGAGAGGCTGAGAGCTATAATAGGAGAGGGTGTTGTGGTACTGTGTGCTGTGTTTTGTGGTGGGTGGCTGTGAGGTTTTATGGGGTGGGGTTGTGACAGTGGTAGTTTTGTGATGTGTCATGTCGCCTGTGTCATTCTGTCTATGTAAATAGGCGCCAAGTATTCTCTGCAGCACATGGAGGCGGTCCAGCTGCAGCACAGGGACGCATCAGTGAATGTTTTAATATATTCTATGTATTTAATTTATCCTGATACATCCAAGGAAATGTCAAAGGGGATCTATAAGTATAAATGAAACACATGGAATATATTAAAACAGTAACTGACGCCTCCCTGTGCTGCAGCTGGAGCAGCTCCGTGTACTTGTCATTCCAGATAATAGCTGTCATTTCGTCATTCGCGCTGATTCAAAACAATGCTGTGAAAGCATACAGGTTTTAAAGATAGAAAAAACGTGCACACAGAAAGTGTTTCACCTCCAACGGATCTTTGTAACTGTAGGACTCCACTACAAACAGTGTTTCAGTACAAGGGCTCAGCTGAAAGGCCACTTCCCCGGTCCTGGTGAGAGGGAGCCTTGGGCCCTGGTCCAGCAGTGTGCAGGTTAGGCAGAGGTGCCCGGTTGCCCGGAGGATGCCATGAGGGGAGGAGTGGACATCAATCCTGTTTAGTTGTTATTTTGATGAGATACCCCTGGTTCTGTTGCCTTCACCCCACGTGCATCACCGATCACACTGCATGCAAACAGACGCAGACAAATCAGAGTGTGTGTGAGGCTGTGAGCGGCGACTCGTGGGGTGAAGGCAACAGCGCAGAGAACCGGTGGCATCTGATGAGAATAAAAACAAAACAGGATGATGATGTGAGCAGTGGGTGAGAGAAGAAGCAGTTGCACGCCTGTAGCAGCCTGAGAGGACCCGAGGGGAGGTCTGAGACAACAGCAATGCACTGAGAAACCATAACTGAACTACAACTCCCACAATCCTTACACATCTTCAGTGTGCACAATGAAAATGGCGACCACTGAAGATATGTAAAGGTTGTAGGAGTTGTAGTTCAAAGAAGCCATCACATTTTACCATATTTTAAAGGGGAAATTTTGAAATGTGAAGGGGCCACAAGGGACAGGGGGAGAAGAGATGTGCTTCAGAAGTTTGTTGTCGGATTATGTTTGGCACTGATAAAATTTGGCCACTGGCACTGGAAGTGGAGGGATCAGCTGGGAGAGGGAGCACATTTGTGTTGTGGCGACATGTCGGCGGCTAGTGCCCTTCTGGTCGCAGCATACTGGAGTCATGGGGGCTGTGAATGGGGTGTGAAACAACACCCTTCCTCCAGCTGCATAAGTGGTAAGAGCAGTAGTTGTAATTATATAGTTGTGTGTGGAGGCAGGTTCCCCACTGGGAATGTGTGTGTCTGTGGCAGGCATTTTTTTTGTGTGTGTGTGTGTTCTGCGTGTGTGCTTTTTCTTTCCTGAGTTGGATAGTGTGTGTGTGTGTGTCTGTGGTGTAGTAGCAAGTGGCAGCTATTTTTTTTTTTTTTGTAAGTTGTATAGTTGTGGGTGGGCTGGATGGTGGGGGCAGGCCAACTCCCTGCATGATTAATCACCTAATGGGAGCAGTAACTCCTCCTTACTGCCGCCCCTGGGTGTGTGTGTCTCCTAAGGAGACATAAGTTATGTAATGAGCCATTCTGTTCTGTGTGTGTGTGTGTCTTCTAAACTCTGGGACAAAACAACTGCGGCATAGGGGATACAAAATCTCATTGATTTGAAAGGGGCTTTTAACCCCTTGAATGGTACACTACATTGATGAATGAGGCAATAGTATGGTTTTGTTAAAAATGAAACATTATTTATGTGCTTCATGGATATAATAAATGGTTAATTGCATTTAAATGTCAACTACACAAATGTCATGTCTATTGGGCAGTGTAACAATGAATGTACAATACAGAAATTCAACCAATCAAATGAGTGTAAGTGCATTCAGTTCCATTCTAGAATTGATCAATGGAAAAGAGTGGTATCTAATGACTGTCACTATCCAAAAGTGGAAAATCCTATACAGAGTACTGAGGGATGACTGATAGATAAAGAGATCAATACAGATTTCTTGCACTGAGAGCATAAAACAAATGTTACTAGTTATCAAATCAATAAAGTTATTTGAAGTTTAAAAGCTTGAATGCATTGGAGACCCATTTAGGGTCCCAACTGTATACCTGGGCATAAACTTTTGGACAGAAAATATATATAGGGTACTTTTTGCCCTGGTGATAATTGGCCATATGCAGAAAAGTGAGCAAATCTGTGGCACACCAACTGCACAATGGTTAGCAAATAAATTGCATTTATTTAAATGTGGATTTAACCCTTTGAATGCTAGAGAGGTTTCCAATGCATTACTCCACAAAATGTTAAAGACATTTCTAGGATTCAAATGGTTATATTTTCCATTTAAATAAATGTGTACCTTGGGGGATGTGCCTTCATACCTCCAGCTATTGTTGGACTACAATTCTCATCATCCTTTAACCCTTTGAGTGCCAGAGGGGTGCCCAAAGCATTGAAATGCAATGGGCACACCTTTTGGCACTCAATAGTTTAGACCAGCAGGCTGTGCAGTACCTTGCAAATTAATGCACTGCACATCCCACTGATTATTAAAGGGTTAAATGGTCCTTTTAAATCCTTCAGTGCTGAAGAGATTTCAATGTAATGCTTCAAAATGAATTGGAGACATCTCTAGCATTCAAGGTGTTAAAATCCCATTTAAATTAATGGGAATTTTGCTTCCTATACGGATTTTGCCACAAAATTGCTCTACTTTTGTTTTTGTGTATAGGACCAGTAGTGGTTGCTATATAGCTTCCTGTTTGTAGTGTATGCAGTGAGCCATGGATCATTTCACAATGAGGGTGGACTTGATACAAGCAGCTTTACAACAACATACACACCCTACCTTTTGTCATCTGTTGTTATTGATTTGCTGTAGTCAGCTAATTATATGGGTGGATAGAGAAACACTAAGTAAACCTACAGCCAATGTTACGATAAAAGAAAAATGCTTATAGCCTCTGGTGTATATGATTGTACTCTACTGAATTTTTTTTCAGTTTATGGCTCTGATTTTTGGGGCTGCTAACACACACACACACACACACACACACACACACACACACACACACACACACACACACACACACACACACACACACACACACACACACACACACACACACACACACACACACACAGCAGGCATAACTTCTTGCAGGTCAGTGACACCTCACTCCTGTCATGAGGATGAAGGATGTTGTATAACCTGAGCTGCTTAACCCTTTGCGTGCCAAATATATATATCCCAACGCAATGCATTGGATACCTCTCTGGCACTCGAAGGGTTAAACATGGGCTGGCTAAGGAAAAAAAAAACCTGGATGTGACGACAAGGAGGGGTGAGAGAGGAAGCCCAGCCAATTGAATAATGAAAATGTCTGCTCCTACAGACAGAAGAAAGGGGAAAGGTTTATATACACGGGTTTTATTTATTGCAAAAAGAAAAAAAATAAACATAAAAAAATAATAACATACCTGATGTTAACTACTCTATACCACCCTCAAATCAGTCCATTTAGTAGGCATGGCAGATTCACTTTAAATACTGCCTTTAACCGATGGATTCTATAGATATGCTTCTAGCATTCAAGATGTTAAAAGCACCATTTAAATCTATTGAACTTTATTTGTCCTCTCTGGTGTAGTTTATATGCCCCAGAAGTACTTCACTTCCTATAGTCTTTTTATTTCAAGTAATTTGTTTTCAATAGTCATGTGACATATCTGCTCCAGAAAGGGCTATATTGTAAGCAGATGCAGAGAGCAGACACAAAACTCTTTCTTTGGTGTACACCTGCTCAAGGGGTTGCATAGGTTGTGTGTACTTATATCGTGCACACTGGGAGTTGTGTGCTACTCAGTCTGTACATAAGCATATGCGCTAATTTAGCATTCTTATACGAGTGCATAGGAAGAGGCACACATCATCTTAAAGTGATAGTAATGTTTCACAGCAGCTCCAATTAAACTTCATAGCAATTGAGCCATAGAGAGTCTTATTTCAATACTGTGAGAGTTGTAGTTCAAGAGTAATTGAACGATAAAGTTCCCCCTCCCGCCCCTTTTACCTAGTGTAAGGCCCTTCTCCTCAGAAGTGGAATCCAGTCCATAGATCAGGCAGCTCACATCAAGGGTCAATATTCTACGGTGAGAACAATGAAAACCCTGCCCCCCTTGACAGGTTTCCAGCTTTTTCCCTTATCTTAATTGAAGATTGTCCCTCTCTGCAATCTACCTGGGCACCTCCCTGCTGCTCTAAGCTGAGCAGTGTTACATCAGTAAAAGTGGCAGGAGGGGATACTTTATCATTCAGTTCTGTTCACATAAAACTCTGACAGAACTGAAATAACACTCTACAAGGCCCAAATACTATGAAGATTAAATAGAGCTGCTTTTATTCTGAAACATTACTATCCCTTTAAGAAGTTACACTTGTACAAAATTTAGTGCGTGTTCCAGTCATCGAGTCTTTATTGTACCGATTTATTGTGTAGATACAAAAAAAAACGAAATCAAGGCAGAGGTAGGAACACATCTTATTCTAAGGACCTTATATGGACAGTAAAAGAGGACTAACTCTGAAGCAATCAAACTGCATCACAGTAGACATTTCCCAAAATTTCCACTGATGTAAATCGGGCTTTTAAACACTTCAGTACTAAACAGGGTTCAAACACATTCATTGTGTTAAAAGCCATATATAAATCAATGTGAAGTTTTATTTTCTTTCTAACACACAGCAGTCTCTTATCTTTTGCTTCCTAATTAAGGACCAAAGTTAATTATTTAAAGAACACACAGGTAAACAAAATGAGTGAAAATAAGTTTATATATTATACATATTTATATATACATGGAAACATGTATTGTCTACGAATGTCTGAGTTTTACCACAAAATGAGTTTCTACATCTCAGGTAGTGGCTTTGTTCACTGTGTTGTTGCATACATTTGTATTCAATAAAATAGGACTTTAACTCTCTGAGTGCCAGAGGATTGCGTAACACTCTTGCACTCAGAGGGTTAAAGAACCTTTATGGTAAAACATCACTTCACCAACAGGACCAAAACTTCTTGTGAAATAAAAATAGCCTCTTAATAATTACCCAGAGCTGGCCAGCTTGTTGGACTACAGTTCCCACCATCCTTACTTAGTTCAATGGGAATTCTTTGAATTGATTTTTGTCCCTTATGGCTCAGTTGATGTTCTCCAGAATTGTTTAGTTTTCTTTTTGAATAAGGCATGGCCATAGTTCAGCAGCAGCTGGAGAGCCACAATTTACTCCCTCATAAGTTGTTCTGTCATTCAACAATGCAACGTTTCTATTCTTAGGTTTTACAATCTGTCATTTTTAAAGTTAGCCAACTATCTACAGCAGTGTTGGGCAACCCGTGACTGGTGTCAGTACAGCCATTGACTGGCTGTCCTCAACAGCTGGAGGGCTTCATATGACCCAGACCTGGTCTAGAGAGGTGAACACGTCTGGCCATTTCAACACTGAGAGGAGTCAAGGGGGGAGATGGACTAAGATGTGATAAAGTGGAGATGAATTCTCCAGTGATACCACTTCACCAAGTCCTATGTTATTCTGTGGAGCCAATGCACTAAGATTTCTCCAACTTTGGAGATCTTAGTGCACAGGCACTTTAGAATAGCATAGGAACTGGAGAAGTGGTATCATTGAAGAAGTTATCTCTGCTTTATACCTGTTTGTCACTCTTAATGAATAACCCCCAAGGTGTCTATTTGTGTGGTTGCCCTTATGTTAAAGGTGGGCAAAATTTGGTTCTCCAGCTATTGCTAAACTACAACTCCCATCATGCTCAAATGCTGGCCAATAACCAGCCAGAGATGATAAAAGTTGTAGTCAAACAACAGATCAATAACAACTCACATCCGACAAGGCACGGAGCTGTAGTCTAACAAAACTTGGAAAGCCAAAGTTTATGCAAGTTTGATTTAAATTCTGAGGTAAATCAATTGCACCATAAGGAAACAGACATTTCCAAAATTCAGTTGATTTAAATGGGGCCTCTAACCTCTTGAATGTTTGATCTCTAGTAATGCACTAACGCTTAAGAGTTTAATTACGCTATAGCATTGTTAGATTTTAATGTATTATTCTTTGCAAATGCATTGATGGTTTTTGTTTTCTTTAAAACCCAATAAAAGTCAATAAACAAAAAAGCCCAATTTAAATAGACATTTTTATTTGTTGCCATGGTGCAGCTCATTTGCTCCAGACTGTCTCTCCGTCTCTACTTTCTTTTGTGAATAAAGTCCTTGGTTAAGTTTCTCATTTGTCCTTCTGCAAACAAATAAAACCAATGCATAAAGTACAGGAGCAATTCTAGAGCAAACCAACTCAGAGACAGATTAAGGCTCCATAGGGCCCTAGGCAAGGTAACAATTTGGGGCCCCACATCTCTTGATCAAGTGCTTCTGACACAGAGTGCTGCCAGCAGGCACTGGCATTGTGGCTCTGAAGAAAGTGGGAGTAATTGGATGATGCTGGTCTCTTTAAAAAAAAAAAAAAAAAAAAAAAAAAAAAAAAAGGCATCTGACACAAGATGTTAGCAGCAGCACCAGCAGGGTCTTTGTCTGTAACCCATCACTTGTATCCAGGGCCCCTCAGATTGCCACGAGCCCAGGCTGCCATAATGGATCATGTGGCTCTGAACCAAATGCACTACAGCAGACAAGTAACATTTCTCATTGACTCCAATGGAGTCGTAAACCATTGAAAGCAGGAGAGGTCTCCAATGCCTTGCGAAGCAAGGCACTGGAGACCTGTAGCATTCAACGGGTTAAACCCATTTACATGAAAGGAAATTTTGTCAATTTTCTTTGTCCTCTACTGTGCATTTGTTTTGCTTCAGAATTGCTCCAATTCTTCTTACTGCATCAATCTCATGGAGTGAGCATTTTGGTAAGCATTTAGAAATCTTAATATTAAAACGTTAAAGACCCATACACGTGCACTTGTATGCAAGATGGATAAAACATGTTGCATATGTATAATACTGTTGTTAATCCTTTAATGGAGAAGACGCCAGAGAACTATGACAGATCTAATGGACTTTTGTTGTCTAAAACTAAAAATAAGTTGTTAAATCCATCTGCAATGAATTACACTGATAGAATGCTCCTTCATAACCTTTTAAGGGCAAAATCACAAGAAGCCAAATTATTTAACTGTCGTTAACTATGTTATTATTTACGCTTTGGCTACTAATATATATATATATATTACATTTTTACATGAAGCTTATAAATTTGATTTCCCTTTTACATTTCAAAACAGTTTGTAGCAGCTGCACAGAATCCAGTGATGCTCAAGGCACACTGTGAGTGTTCTCTTAAAGTAGAACTATCACACAAATTAAAGTTACCCACAAATCATTATGCACACAACGATACGCATATCCTTACGAATACTATCCTGAATAATTCCGGCCTTACTGAGAAATCCAACTGGTTACTAGACGAACAGGCAGGCATCAGTGCAAACATCTTGCCAAAGAGACATCTGTGTGCATGCGCTGTTCGTTCCGGTCTCCTCTAGGAGAAGTTGCACTGTACCTTAAAGGCATAGAAATGTTTAATTTTAAAATTGTAGGCGTTAAAAAAATAATTACATTGATATAAGTCTTATCTCTCAAACTTTTATGGTCTGAGAGATATAACTGGCTAATGTTCCCCCCTCCAGGCTGTTTCAGAGAAGCCAGCGCTCTAGCTGACAGCAGCAGATTGCGGTCATTTGACCGGACGAGAGCTCTTGGCAGAGCCGACATTGCCCTATTTAGAAATAAACATTGGAACGGTCTACAAAGTGTGCTTGCAAACCAGGCACACTTTGTAGACCGTTCTAATTAAGTATTTATTTCTAAATAGCGGCATTTCAGCTCTGCTGAAGAGCCGCTGTCCGGTCAAATGACCGGAATCTCCTGCTGTAAAGCTAAAGGGCAGACTTCTCTGAAACAGCCTGGAGGGGGAATTTTAGCCAGTTATATCTTTCAAACAATAAAGGTTTAAGAGATAAGACTTACTTATTCTGGATAATATTAGTATGGATATAAGTATTGCTGTGTGCATAATGATTTGGGGGGGAGTAACTTTAATTTGTGTGATAGTCCTGCTTTAAACCCTTGCTTGAGTTCTAGAGAGGCTCCAATGTATTGCTTCACAATGTGTGGAAACCTCTCTAGCATCCAAAGGGTTAAAGGGACCCCATCAATTAAAACAGCTTAGGCAATTTTGAAAGTGTTTTCAAATGACCTCTAAGTTGTCTTAGCCATTTTAATTTAGAAATCTATTTTTAGGGTTATTTATATATCATGCTGATTAAGGCATGTCACACAGACACCTCCTGTCTTAGCCCTACATTATCTTCCCCACTCATTGATTTTTAACTCTTTCAGTGCTAGAGGTGGACAGCTAACACAGAGAAGACAGGAAGTACATACACTGTATGCCTTAAAGAGTTAGTAATGTCTTATATAAACAGAAAAGTAATATTGTAGATAAAAAAAAAAGAAAAAAGAAATCCATCGATGCCAGTCTGACCTCTCAAACCTTTATGGTTTGAGAGACAGAACATTTAAAAGTTCTCCCCTCCCTCCCCATTCCCTGATGGCAGCCTCTAGCTGACAGAAGAAGATCCTGATCCCGGGACTGGTAGGCAGCTCTTCAGCAGAGCTAAAACACTGCAATCTAAAATGAAATACTTAATTCTACAAAGTGTGCTTGCAAACGAGGCACACTTTGTAGACCGTTCCAATGAAATATTTCTTTTTAGATTGCGCTGTACTGGCTCTGCTGAAGAGCTACCTGGAGTCGGCCAACACAAATCTCCTGTTGTCATCTTTACAGCTGACATCAGTGAGGTGAGAACTTTAAAAAGTTATATCTCTCAAACCATAAAGGTTTGAGAGATCAGACTGGCATCGACGGATTTCTTTTTTGATTATCTACAACTAGTGTAAAAGCCCATGTACACAGGCCAAATGTTCAGGCAGTCTCTACTGCGCATGACTGTATCGGGCAGTCTCTTCTGCACATGACTGTATCGGGCAGTCTCTACTGCACATGACTGTATCGGGCAGTCTCTTCTGCACATGACTGTATCGGGCAGTCTCTACTGCGCATGACTGCATCAAACAAACTTACATCTGGCCTTTACATACATATATATATATATATAGAGAGAGAGAGAGAGATATTACTTTTTATTTATATAGGACATTACTAACCTTTAATATGCACAACTGATGAACTGAAACAACTCAAAAATGAGTTTTTTGATCAAAAACTGTCTAATACAACATACAGTTAATTTTGAAAACTTTCCAAATCAACAAAGTTGCTTTTACATGAGTCTCCCTTTAAACATTTGAACTGAGATACAGTACTAAGTGATTTGTCTACAACTCATACCTTCAACTGCATAGTAAGAATTCCTTCTTTTGTAAGATTATCTACAGCCAAGAGTCATTCCTTAGTGCAAAAACGTTTCCAGATTGTACGGATGCCAGTGCATCTGGCAAGTGCTATATAGTTTTGTTCAGTGACTCGTAACACTTTTATTATTACTACATCTTAGGTCGCCAACCATTAATAAATTGCAATATTTTTTTAACCTGCAGCTTGCTTAATTTAAAGTCCTCAGAGAGGATCTCTCCTGTAAGCTGGATTAGTAAATTTCCATCTATCTTTTCAGACACAAAAAAAGACACAACATCCTCTGACAAACCAATGAATCGAAGGGATTTGGACACCTCTTCAATCGATAGTCCTGAAAGATCAGATGGAGGCTGCCAAGGGGAGCCATCTCCACAAGACCTCGGTGCTAATTGCATGTGAAGAGGAGAAGAGAATGGGTAAGATATGGAGAATATGTCCTGAATGCCCTTTTTAGCAAGATAATGTTCCTCTGAGATATCTGGAGAGCAAGTCTGTGATTCTTCTTCAGCACCGTCTATTTTCATAGGCAGAGATAATGGCTCTAAGGGAGAGTTTCCTTCACTTGGTTTTGGTGCGCGTGGTGGTAAGGCAGGACAAGACATACTTTGTTTTGTGCTGTTGTCAGCTAAAATCTTTTCAGAGGAGCTCTCAAGTGAGTAGCTTGCAGACTTCGGACAGCCTGTAATAATGTCGGTAAACTCCATTGTCATCTGTGTGCATCCTGTGAAAGAATCACATCCGCTAAACTCAAATGGAGCAGGGAAATTTCTCTTTGGCGTGCCTGGCGTCTTTTGTCGGGGATAACTATAATAACTACGGCACTGATCCATAAGTAAATCATTTGTATTAATACCTTCTGCCCCACCACAATATCGGTTAGGCCAGGATAATCGGGTAGGAAGGGCTTCTGATGAAGATGTGTTCCCACAAGTCAACTTACTTTCTAGATCACCTGATTCATTTTTTATCCAGTTACATGGATAGCATGAAACTTGGTTACTGTCTGAAGAGTTGGTCACTTTGCTTTCTGTGATGCCACTGGAAATAAGAAATACGGAAATTAAACTAATGAAATACAAAGTATTAAACTGATTATTTTTACGGATACATACATTCATGCAAAATTGTTTAGCGATAAATTGAACATTAGTATAAATACATCTCACACTATTCAATTCCTTTGCCCAAATGTGACATGATTATCATTCTAGGGTCCAAATGCAGAAAACAAAAAGGGAGCAAATGCCCCATATGGAACAAGTAAGCATGCATAAAATCCCTATCGAATTTCACTGGGTTTTTAACCCCTTGAATCCTAAAGAGATTCCCTACTCATTTTGAAACAATGTGTTGATAGCCCTATTAAATTCACTGGGGGATTTTGTAAAATTGTATTTGTCCCCTATGGTTCAATTGGTCTGTCCCAGAATTGTCTTTTGCTTTCTGATTAAGAACCTTAGTGAGATAAAGGCTCTGATTCATCAACTGCAGCTGTGAGTAATGAACAATAATGACCAAAGTAAAGTCACATATATGTACTGAACAAAGATATATTTTAGTTTGAAACCATTTCAGAGGGATAGTAGTACTTTATTTAACCATCTTTAATATTGTACATATAAAAAAATAAAATAAATGATCTAAGTCCTTATGCTCTAACTTTTATCGTTTTCGTGTAATATACTTCTACAGTTCCCTCACCCCTTCATCCACGTCAGCGCTCTAGCTGACAGGCGTAGATCCTGATCTCGGGACCGGACGGCTCATCTACGGACCCAAAATAGCATTGTTTACAAAGAAATTCTTCATTAGAACGGTCTACAATGTGTGCCTGGTT
The DNA here is from genome assembly GCA_037306005.1 of Rhinophrynus dorsalis. Classification (NCBI taxonomy): domain Eukaryota; kingdom Metazoa; phylum Chordata; class Amphibia; order Anura; family Rhinophrynidae; genus Rhinophrynus; species Rhinophrynus dorsalis. The sequence continues at coordinate 134,180,789 of CM074723.1, read as the reverse complement.
TGAGGCAATAAACCATTCTCTAGAATAACTTCTATATACAATGCTATTTTGGTCCTACAGGAGAGCCGTCCTGTCCCAGGACCAGGATGGAAGTCTGTCAGCTACAGCGCTGACGTGGATAAAAGGGGCGGGAGGGGGGAACTTTATAAGCATATTACACGAAAACTATAAAAGATAGAGCATCAGGACTTAGATAACTTGTTTATTTATGTGCAATATTAAAGGAATAGTAATACTTCATTTTAACTTTATTTTATTTTGTAGGCATTAAAAAAACATGAAGAATGATATAAAAGTCTTATCTCTGAAACCTTTATGGTTTAAGAGATATTCACAAACAAAGTATCCCCCCCCTGTTCAACCAGATCAGAAGGGAGATGCCCAGGTAGACTGCCGAGAGGGACAATCTTCAATTAAGATAATGGAAAAAGCTGAAAAACTTGTCAAGGGGGGAAGGGCTTTCATTCTTTTCATACAAAGAAAATTGTCCCCTTCTGTTATCTGTACTGTCATACAACCAGACTCACATCTGAGAAGAGATGGCTTACACTAGGAAAAAGGGGCGGGGAGGGGAACTTTGCTTGTGAATATCTCATAAACCATAAAGGTTTGAGAGATAAGACTTATATCATTCTTCATGTTTTTTTAATGCCTACAAAATAAAATAAAGTTAAAACGAAGTGTTACTATCCCTTTAAAGATGGTTAAAATAAAGTATTACTATCCCTTTAATTCTTGCACAACTAAACTAATTGCTAAAAAAGTATTGCATTGAAGTGGTCACAGAAAATAATAGACAACTATATAGGTAGTATAAAAATATTAGATAGATAGACACATATAGAAACACACACTATATATAATAATCAGTCATAAATTTAAAGTGACAATAAACATACTTTTTGACTTATTATGAAACATCACAATATGTAAAACCAAACTGCCTGCAGTTTTTATTTTTTGACCCTTCACTCTTCTTTAATTAGATTCCTGTCCCAAGCAGTGACATCAGTGACTGTCTCTTCCTAAAGAGTTCACTGTCAAGAAAAGATAAAGCATACTACAATGTATCACTGTCCCCGCAGCTGAACCAACTCGAAGGAGGGAGCTTAGGCAGCTTTCTCTTTCCGGTCTTTAACCCATGGTCCACATGATCAGAAACTCGTACATATTACTTATATTAGTATTCCAATAGAATAAATGTACATGTGTGTTAAGATTTGAGGTGTGATGTGTGTTACGAACAGTTATCAAACCTCATGGTCATATATATAATAGCCAGTTGAACAGTTTGAATGGAGACCCTTCAGGAATCCAAGGGATTAACCCTCTGCATGATAGAAAGCTATCCAACATGTTGCAATACATTGGATACATTTCCGGCACAAAAAGGGTAAAAGGTGCATACGTGATTCAGAATATGCATATGTAACATGGGGTGATGATGGAGCAAATCAACTGCACCATAGGGTACATATAAGACACTTAATTGCTTAAAATGGGAATTTTAATACGCATCAATGCTAGAAAGCTCTCCAATGCACTGCAAAACAATGAGATGGATCTCTCTGGCACTCAAGGGGTTAAATCCCCCAGTTAAATCAGTGGGAGATCTGTGGATATTTGTTTCAGCCCCGTGGTGAAGAAGGTCTGCTCCTGAATTACGTCTCATTTCTATTGTGAATAAGGCCATTAGCGACAAGTGTTAACACTGCAGGTCAGTTTCTAAAAAATCCCCCAGGCCAGTTGTTGCCCACATATCCCCTGTATGACATTACAAGAGCTCGATCAAAGTAATATAGGTTTCATTCATGAACCAACACAGCAGAACCTTTACAATGACTCCATCAGTACAACAGTGCCTTGTTTTATTTTGCTCGGCAGTTGTCTGCGGTCTACCTAGATACAGGAGGAAAGGTCAGCCACATGTTGTTGTGTGCTGCCCACACATTTATCTGCATGCTCATTTATTAGTGGGTAGTATGCATTAATTTGTTAGATGACATGATTAATAATGTACTGATGACTGTACACGACATTATTTTCCTTGTGGCAACATTACAAACTCTTGCCTCAAAGTGAGCACTGTTTATGATCGACTTCTGTTAACTCCTTAGATGCTTCACAATGCATTGATGATCTCTCATACATCCAAAGCAAAGTGTTCTTATTCTGTTTAATGCATGATTAATAAGATGAAATTAGAAATAAAGTGTTTTTTTTAATGAAAACTGTGTTTTATGTCTTTTCCTGCTGAGCAAACTATAAAAGCTATTATAGCTTAAACTTTACGTTTTTTTTTTTTTTTGTTTTTTTTTTTAATTGTGGTCACAGATACTACTATTCCCATTGCATACGATGGAAAACTGTAGTGTATGACTCAAGCTCATCCGTATACCAGTTGGTGCTGTTGCTAGCAGCTTGAACACACAAAAAACACAAACCTTTATTGAAATAACTTTTGAATGAAAAGTCCACAGCATCTATTTTGTTAATAAAAAATGCTGTTCCTTTAAGGATCAAAAGATGTGCAAAACATTTGAATTTAATGGGTTAACCCATTGAGTGCCAGAGGGGTACAGAACTTATTGCAAAGTAATGCATTCTATACCCATCTGGAACTCAAAGGGTTAAAAGAACAGTAAAGAGAATTCATAAAACTATGTATACAGAGTGAATACTGACCTGAATCGTGTGAACTCCCACTAACTTTGCAAATACAAACACATATCCACCCAATCCCTGAAGGGTTTGGATGACTGTGGCTCCTATTTCCTTTTGATGTCCAATCACTAAATAATTCTACCCATTCTATAGATTCAGGCTAGCATGCCCTTAAGGGTATATATATAAAATATGTTTACAGTTACTTTAATATTTATGTATCTCCTAATATGGAGACAAAATCGGATAGTAAATGTTGATATCTTTCTTAAGTTTGTCATATCTATATTATGCCAACACATTTATTCTCCAATAGCATGTACTCCCTGAAGCCAATGTACCCGTGTAATCTTGTAAGTAAGCGCACACTAAGCAAAATATCTGGAGAGGAATCAGAATTTTGAATTTAGAGACTGATATAACTTAAAAAAGGAGAAATTCTGGAGCAAACCATCTGCACCATAGGGTGAAATATTCCAAATTTCCACAGACAGTTTTTAACCCCTTGAATGCCATTTAAATCAACCATTAGACTTTTTAGTTGCCCCTTATGGTGCAGTCTGTTTGCTCAACAATTGATGTAGTTCTTATTAAACCAGCCTTTTTGAACCACATTTCCCTACTGCACATCCTTACACGGCTCTGCAAAAAGCGATTTTCATTATACAAAACAAATAGCCTTAACACAGCCCACCAATGCATACATAAATAAAATAGTAGCCATTCTATTCAGCTAATCAGATTTCAGAAACACAACCTACCATGCACCCTTAGCCAATATTTATTACATTAATAATGATGTGCACTTAATCTCAAATATAAAATATTACCCAGTAGCTACAGAATATTCATTACATTTTGGAACACTGGTAAGAGCATTAAAATGTAATTATCCTTCAGTGGCCAAGTGCTGCAAGTGAAAGGCTTAACCCACCAAGTGACAGGGGTATGTGCAAACACATTCATCTGCAATGTGATACACAACCCTATTAAACTAAAATAGCTAAACAATGTCCTCATCTACCAGTTTTTTCTTGTTGTACTAGTGGAGTATGAATGATTTAAAATATAAAATCTACTGGATTCTAGAACTGTTCTATATCACATCAGGACATTGCAGAGAAAACGCACAAGCTTTCTCAGTGCTTTTTCACACAGCATTGGTAATACACAAGAAGAGACATTTAGACCCTTGTTTCTATTGCACATTGCCAGTTGGTGCCCTGGAAATCTGAAGAAGGCATTAATTGTGGTGTGCTGTACTGTTGCTTTAAGGCATATTCACCCATATTAAATGTCTCTACTAATGAGAATAAAATATCCTCAGCCTTTAGCTACTTAATCATTGGTACCCCCACCTCTGGCATTAGCACCATTACAAATGAACAGTCCACAATGTACAGGTTTACCCTCACCAACCTTCTCCTTGGAGATGGTGCTGTGAGCTGTAGAAGTAACTGATCATTCCTATTGGCTGCTGTGATGTCACATCCACCTGCACAACCAATAAGAATGAGGCTACCACTGTCAGCTTTTCCACTTGAAGGAGGGGATACAAGATGGGTGCGCAATGATGAACAGCTGTAAGATTATAATGCTGCTTCATCCAAAGGTGAGAGTACCAGTGATTAACTAAAAAAAAGATTGAGCTTTAACCCTTTATGGACCCGAGGGGTGTGCAAAGCATCTATATGTATAATCACTTTTTCCATGTTAGTGGTCCTGTCATTCTGTTTCTTTCTTTGCCTATTACAATGCTACACTACAGTTACTGCAAATGGCAGAGATATTGGTGAATTGAAACATGCCGCTCTTACATGCTATGCAGCCCAGATGAGTAGTAGGAAAGAGTAGGACTGGGAGAGCGGGTTTGCTGCCGAATGATTTTTCCCGTGGTCAGTGGAACAGTTGGAGTGGGGGATGATGGCTTTGAACTGCGAGGAGGCACAGGGGGAGCATTCAGAAGTCTGCACTCTTCTTTTACCTGCACAGAACAAAACACCAGGTTATCCTATATAACAATTCACTAGGATGTTTGTCATGATGCAGTCATGCGCAGTATAGACTGTCTGTATTCGGGCAGTCTCTACTGTGCATGATTGTATCACGTGAGTGAGGCGACGCAAGACTGCTTCGCGTGGAGCAGTGAGGTAACAGTCGCTTAACCCTTTGAGTGCCAGGGGGTACGCAACGCACTGCAAAGCAATGTGTTGCGAACCCCTCTGGCACTCAAAGGGTTAACATTACCCAGACCTTGGCCCGTGTACATGGGCTTTTACACTAGTTACCTTACAAAACAGTAATCAACATGCCACCTAAATAACACTTTGTTTCCAAAAGAAATATATTTTTTACATTTATTTTCATGCAAATGTATACTATATAAGCACAGACAATATTAATCCTTTAAGTGTCACTGCTTTAAAAAAAAAAAAAAAAAAAAAAATCACACTTCAAAAAGACTAGGGGGGAGATAACGTCTCCAGTTTAGCACTTCACCAATTTCTATGTTATTCTATGGAGCCAGTGCACTAAGATTTCTTCAGTTTTGGAGATCTTACTGCATATGCTCTATAGAATAACATAGGAACTGGAGAAGTGATAGACTGGAGAAGTCCTCTCCACTTTGGAGATCGCTGCTTAGTGAATCTCCCCCCTGTTGTCTTACCTTAAGTAAAGGTTATATAAAAAATGCCTATATTGTATACTGCCCATTTGATTGCCATAAATTTAAGTCTAGAGACATTAATCTTTATTTTCTTGTGCACTTTGTCAGTGCTGGACCAATAAATCTAATTAGCATACTGTGCCAGTAATATACAAGTCTCATATATACCTTACAGAAAAATGGCCAGTACAACACATAGGAAGATTTTCATTCCTTGTAAAATACTAAACTTGCCTGAGCATGACAGAACTCCTTTAACCCCTAGGATGCTAGTGATGTCCCCAACAAACTTCGTAGCAATGTGTCTTTAGCATACAAAAAGTTAAACAAAAACTTCATGCACATATAAATCTGTCACATAGCTGAATGAAACCTTTAACCCTTGCTCTGCAATGCGCTGTGTACCTCTCTGTCACTGAAAGGGTTAACCCTCTGAATGCCAGTGGATTGGCAACAAATTGTCACTCAAAAAGTTAAATCCACTGTAATTACCTTTAATGTAATCTCTTGATACGGTGTCAAAATGACTCTGTGCAATCATACCATCGACAAGTGTAATTGTTTCTCACTTGAAGGGCGTGATCCCATTAATACTGCATCCTAGACAATATGAAGTGTCAAATAATATAGGACTCTGGTGAAATTCCACTACCTGGCTGAAGTCCAGCACGTACTTCTAGATTAGCAGTGACAACCATTTGTCCTCAGTGACTGCAGACCAGACAGGTTTCTCTGCATTACAAATGTGGATAATGATTCTACTGTCAGCCTCATTTAGATGTAAAAAAAAAAAATAAATAAATAAAAAGCTGGTCTGTGTGTGACCTCTGTGCGTGGTAATATGAGAACTGCATATTTGAAAGCATTGTAAGGAAAACAATGTGTGCTCTTTTAACCCCTTAAGGATTACATGACATACCGATGACGGTCATAGTAGTCACATACTTTTTACTTACAGCGCTCCACCAGAGAGGGGTTAAAGGACCAATTACACCTAAAAATGAACTGCGATTCAGATATAAGCACACACATCCCCATCGTCTATTAATCCTGTCTCTCCTAAACAGGGAATAGCCCTCTATATTTACAGCCCAATCATGTGTATCATCCCAGTATGTTTGAAATATACAGTAACACCATCTACTAATAATCACTCACTTGACTTAATATGGCCAGAAAATCCTAATGACCCCTATGAATTGTGCCGACCTTTGTACAAGGGAACATATTCAATCATTCCAGGATTTCATATCTATGGAGGCAGACATGACAGTTTCAAGAAGGACCAGAAGACCTAAAACCATTCACTGTACATGGTTATTTCACTCTTTAAGCATCAGAGGGGTGTGCAATGCAATCCATACTCACTGGTTCCTAGCCCCATAAGGACCAGAGTGGTGTTAAGTACACTCATTACCTCTGCCAATAGTTCTAGTTTGCGTCAGAAAAGGTGTGGGGCTTAATCGTGAGGGAGGGCAGAGCTTCAAAATAAAAAAAAAAAAAAAACCCTGAGAAGGAGGAGAACTTGGCGCGGAGTGCAAGGAGCATACTTTGAAGACACAGAAGTGGGCAGAGTTTTATTTAAAACTCCCCACATCTGGAGAATCAAACTCTGCCCAGAAACCTGGTAATTAGAAAACAAAACCGGAGTGTCTGGGGAAATCTGGAGAGTTCCCAGCTATGGACATGACATCCAAGACTGATCGATGACGTTATCTGTTGAACAAAAGATTCATTGGAGCCATTAGGATTTTCTGGCCATAATAAGGTAAGTGGGTATTATTACTAGGAGGTGTTACTTCTCTTTTAAGGCAGGGGATAGCTTACTTAAAATATACTGAGTGCCACAGCAGTCTTTTTTTAATTATTGTAGTAGTAGTAGTGATAGTAGTAGTGAGTAGTAGTATCTACTCCTTAGTTCTGGCAGAGTTGGCAATGGTAGGTTTGTTTAAAGGCACACTATCGCCTAAAAACAGTTTTGGTGACTATGAAAATAGGATTTTAGTCTTACCTGTTAAATCCTTTTCACTTAGTCCATACAGGTCACTGGTACTTCTGGGAGGCGATTCGCCCCTTTAATAGGCAGGAACAATTATGCAAATGATTGCAGGGGGCGGAGCCTCCCCTCCTACTTAAGCCACCTTCAGGCCAGAGCCACTAGATTGATTTGAGACCCTAAAACTGACCCCAGGTAAGCAAGAAGAAAGACTCCTGTGAGCATGCCCCAAAGGTCTCCCACTGAATGCCACAGGAGAGCCAGGTCTGGTCCCTTGACAGGGTGGGAGACCAGTGACCTGTATGGACTAAGTGAAAAGGATTTAACAGGTAAGACTAAAATCCTATTTTCACTGTCGTCCAATACAGGTCACTGGTACTTCTGGGATGTACAAACATTGAGCTGATCCAGAGGTGGGAAGAAGGCAAGGACCAGAACAAGGCCCAAGTCATTAAAACTGCTATGAACCAGTTAATTACATAGCCCAAACTGTAAGTGTCAACGGACACCAATCAAGGGAACAATCCCTGAACTAACACAGCACACGGAACTAGAGCCAACTGGGCTCAACAGTAAGGAAGCACTAAGGATCACAGAGTGGAAGACCTACACAGGCAACACAGCCTCCAGGACTTTTCTTCCAAAACTGGCATCAGCCGAGGCCAGCACATCAACACGGTAGTGCTTTGAAAAAGTGTGCACAGAGGACCAAGTAGCCGCTCTGCACAGTTGATCAGCGGAAGCCTGATTCTTGTAGGCCCAAGAGGCCCCAATAGATCTGGTGGAATGGGCAGTCACCCGGAAGGGAACATGCTTATTCCGCAACTTGTAGGCTTCACGGATAGTAGCCTTAATCCAAGAGGCAATGGTAACTTTGGAGGCCGGTCTCCCCGCCCTCGGCCCCTCAGGAATGACGAATAGAGCGTCAGACTTCCTGATAGACTCGGTGCGACGAACATAAAACTTGAGGCAACGCACCACATCCAACAAATGGAGATCTCGTTCCTTGTCAGATGAAAGATTAGGGCAGAAAGAGGGAACCACAGTCTCCTGATTGATGAGAAACTCGGACACAACCTTGGGTAAGAATTCCTTGGTAGTGCGAAGCACAGCCTTATCCTTGTGGAACACCAGGTAAGGAGGTTTACAAGACAAAGCCTGTAACTCTGCTACCCGGCGAACTGAAACAATAGCCAAAAGGAAGGCCATCTTCCAAGTCAAGAGACGTAATGGAATGGAAGCCAAGGATTCAAACGGTGGTCGCTGGAGAACTCCCAGCACCAAATTGAGGTCCCACTGGGGAGCAGGACTCTTGAAGGCAGGTCGAACATGAGTCACACCTTGGAAGAAAACTTTCACATCAGGAAGGATAGCAATCCTTTCCTGGAAAAACACAGACAAGGCAGAAGTCTGAACTTTGAGGGAACTCAGACTGAGCCCCTTATCAACACCGTCCTGCAAGAAGGCCAGGACAGTGGGAAGATGAAAATCAAGGGATAATTTCTTATCAGAGCACCATGCCACAAAAGTTGACCATATGCGATGATAGATCTTGGAAGACACAGGCTTACGAGCACTGAGCATAGTCGATACCACAGAAGGAGAAAATCCTTTCTTTGCTAGAATCAAGGATTCAACAGCCATGCCATCAAATGGAGAGAGTGAAAATCCTCCTTCCACAGATATCCCTGAAGAAGTAGGTCCGGACGGGCAGGAAGTGGGAACGGATCCGCCACTGACATGGCCATCAACTCCGGATACCAGGACTGGCGAGGCCAGTTTGGAGCGATCAGGATAACAGGACAACGCTCCCGCTTCAGTTTCTGGATGACTCTGATCAATAGAGGAAGAGGAGGAAAGATGTAAGCCAGGGAAAAATCCCAAGGGATCGACAAGGCATCCACTGCTAGAGCAAGGGAGTCCCTCCGCCGGGAGCAAAACACCGGAACCTTCCTGTTGTGTCTGGAGGCCATCAGGTCCACCTCCGGCATCCCCCACCTCTGGGTGAGCAATTGAAACACCTCTGGATGAAGAGCCCATTCTCCGCTGTCGACGGTATGACGACTGAGGAAGTCTGCCATGACGTTGTCCACGCCTGGAATATGAACTGCAGAGATGACAGGCACGTGATCTTCTGCCCAAGACAAAATATCCTTGACCTCCAACCAGGCGGTGCCGCTTCTTGTGCCGCCTTGCCTGTTGATGTAAGCCACCGCAGTGGCGTTGTCAGATTCCACTCTGATCGGAAGACCGGTCAGTTGAGATTCCCAGTGTCTCAGGGCAAGCCGGATGGCACGTAGTTCCAGAACATTGATGGAGAGAAGAGATTCCTCCAGACCCCATTTCCCCTGAGCACTGAAGCAACCCAGCACAGCACTCCAGCCCCGAAGGCTGGCATCCGTTGTGATCGTGGTCCAACAAGGAACTTGAAAGGATCTCCCTTTCAGGAGATGGGAGAGATCCAACCACCAGTGCAGACTCGATTCCACATGAGGAGGTAGAGAGACTGACAGATGCTGATGATCTGGATGATTCTTGCACGTCTGGATCACAAATCTCTGAAGTTCCCTGGAGTGGGCCATGGCAAAAGGAACCGCTTTGATCGTGGAAATGAACTTCCCCACCAGGGACGACAACTTAGTTACCGGCACTAAGTCCAGTTCCAGAATCCCCGCCACTCTGATAGCTATCTGATGAGCCACATCCTCCGGCAGGAACACCATGCATTGGCGAGTATCGAACAGGAGACCCAGGAACAGAAGCCTCTGAGATGGGACCAAGTCCGACTTGTCCAGATTCAGGATCCAGCCATGGCGGGTCAGAGTGTGGATACACTTCTGCAATTGCTGGTGAAGAAGCTCCGCCGATGAGCTTTGATGAGGAGATCGTCCATGTAGGGAGTCACCCTGACCCCGTCCTGATGAAGCACCGCTATCAGGGAGCCCAACACTCTCTGGAAGACCTGAGGAGCTGAAGTCAGCCCAAAGGGAAGAGCAGAAAACTGAAAGTGTCCCCTGTGGCAGGCAATCCTGAGGTACCGCCTGCTCTCTGGATGAATAGGGATGTGAAGATAAGCATCCTGAAGGTCCAGGGAGGCAAGGAACTCCCCTGGAGACATTGCTGCAATCACAGAGCGCAGGGACTCCTGGCGGAAGTGGGAAGTCACCACATAGGCATTGAGATCTTTGAGATCCAAAATAGGATGAGCCCCTCCGTCCTTTTTGGCCACCACAAACAGGTTGGAATAAAATCCTGAACCTGTGTCCTCCTGAGGAACCACTTCCAGAACCCCTTTGTCCAAGAGATCATGAATAGCGTCGTCGAACAGACGTCTTTTTTGTGGGTTCCTGAGAAGGACGAGTAAAATGGAACCGAAAAGGAGGAAGGGAGGAGAAAGGGATCCTGTATCCCTCTGACACCACCTGAAGAACCCATGGGTCCGCCACTGACTCCTCCCAAGTCCGGCGAAGATGCGGAGACGTCCACCTACAGCCGGATGCGGACCCGGGTTCGGCGAGTCATGCCGAAGCAGTCTTGGAGGTCTTGGCCTTGGGGGCCACTTTGGGCTTCCAGGACTGTTTGGGCTTGGAGGAGGAGCGCGTAGCGGGAGGACCCGTCTGGGCCGAGGAGCGTGTCTCAGTCTGAAAGGAACGAAAGGACCGATTGCGTTTGGCTGGAAACTTTTTCTTAAAGACTGAGGGTAGAAGCGTACTTTTACCACCAGTAGCCTCACTGATCATTTCTTTGAGCTCAGATCCAAATAGCAAATTCCCCTGAAAGGGCAAGGAAAGCAAGGCTTTCTTAGAGTCTGTATCAGCAGACCAAATTTTCAGCCAAAGGGCACGTCTAGCCACCACAGAAGCAGTGGAGGCCCTCGCCATCATGCGCACAGCATCAAAGGCAGCGTCAGCAACATAGTTCTGAGTTTCAGTGATATTAGCAAGAAGCTGCAACTGTTCAGATACTGGTGCATCCTGGCGAACTGCTTCAGTCAGTCGTTCAGTCCAGGCCGCAATGGCTCTATTAACCCATGCCACTGCAAAGGTTGGACGCATGGCAGTGCCAATGGAGGCAAAAATAGACTTAAGAGAAAGCTCTAGCTTTTTATCCGTCCAATCCTGCAGGGCAGAGGCATCAGAGACAGCCAAAGCGGTAGACTTGGATAGTCTGGAAACAGGAGCATCCACCTTGGGGGGATGAACCCATTTTGCCAGCTCAGTCTCAGGAAAAGGGTACAGTTTAGCAAACTTTTTAGAGACAGAGGAGGATCTATCAGGATTCTTCCATGCCTCAGAGACTAGACGGGCAAGAGTAGGGTTAGTTGGAAAACAAACAACAGGCTTAGATGGTTTCTTTTGAAAAACATCAGTAGGATCATAAGTGGATTCCTGAGTCAGAGGAAGGTTTAGCGTATTCAGTACAGCTCTAATCAGACCCTCAGCCGAAACTTCAGGGTCACATTCATAAGGGTCCCCAATGGACCTGTTAGACTCAATAACAGTGCGTTCCTCAGCATCAGAATCCTGCAAGAGTTCTTCCTCAGAAGAATCAGACACATCAGGAGCACCCTGTGGCTTAGGCAGGGAGGTCCTGATTGTAGCGGGGGTCTGCCAGACATGGAGAGCCCCCTGTACCTGAGAGGGAAAGAGTTGAAGAGTGGATCTGAGATCCCTAGTGGCAGCTTTAAACTCCCTCACCCAAGATGGCTCAATAGCATGGCTGGGAAGCCCAGGGTTGCTATCTTGACCAGTGCAGTTAGGGCATAGATCCCCCACATTATCACTAGATAGCCCAGTGTGACAAGAGGAGCAAAATGCCATGGGGGGAGCAGACCCCCCATCCTCCTTAGACTTGGGTCTAGCCCCTAGCTCCAGTGAAGTAGACATGCTCACAGCGTCAGTATACCCCACCTTAAACTCTATCACCCAGAAAGAGTGTGGAAGATTAAAGTTTCACCCCAGAAATGCCTAATATTGGACTTATCTGGCCAGCGAAGGGTTAATCTGTTGAGGGGAGAGAAGGCTCGGTCCCTGCGTAGTGTACTTGCTGAGGAAGAGCTCCACAAAATGGCGGCCGTCAGGATAGCCAATCAGAAACGAGCGCGAACCGGGCGCTCATGGGAAATGTAGTTTTCCCCATACAAGTACCCCAAACAGTGCCCGAAGCCCCCCTGAACACCCCACACTAATAAAACACACACCGGATGATAGAGCAGGAGCTTAGCATTAAAATGAGCCCTCTCTGGAGTTGCTGTGATAAGCGGTTCCAGAGGTATGTCCCAGACTGTGAAATCTCATAGAGAGTAAAGGTGCCATAGCGTCTAAGCGGGAAAAGCCGCGCTTAAAGGCGCGGAACACCATTTTTAACAAAGTTTAGTAAAACATTAAAAAGTGCCCAAACATACATAAAACACATAAAGAAATACTATTCAAGGCTCCAAACCCAGAGAATACCACAGAAACTGCATTAAATACATTAGATGCAAATAAAAACACCCTATGAGTGCTGGAGTGCAAAGCAAACTCCCAAATACAAGCCCAGTAAAGGGACACTGTGGGGACAAGTGGACCTTCAGCACTCAATGGGTAGCTCACCTTTCCTGCAAGGACTTCTGTCTTCAGGTGACCATGATGAAGTGGGAATGAACCAGAGGTAAATTCCCCAGTAGGGAAGCTGCTTAACTCAAGCTGTTCCCTCTTCAGGGCATAAGGTCCACAGAAAATCCCTGGAAGCTGCACCAGCCACTTAAAAGAGGGCAATTCACAGCCATGGTCACCCTCCTAATGGTGGTATTCCATATTTGAATAAAAAAAATAACAAAATACTAAGTTGAATGCATAGATGTTCTCTACCTGGTGTGCACAGCACCCAGGAACAAATCAATCTAGTGGCTCTGGCCTGAAGGTGGCTTAAGTAGGAGGGGAGGCTCCGCCCCCTGCAATCATTTGCATAATTGTTCCTGCCTATTAAAGGGGCGAATCGCCTCCCAGAAGTACCAGTGACCTGTATTGGACGACAGTGAAAGAGGTTTTGAAATGATCTATAAGCAGTTTGTTTATTCCAGAAGTTCTCCAGTTCTTCTGGGTATATCAGTCTCATTATCAGTAATAACCATATACTAGACCAAAAATTAATTAAAAAAAAATTCAGCCACCCAACAGAGTTATCCTGGTCTCAGAATTTACAACTACCCCGAATGAAGCACAGCAGCAGAATGCTTGGAATCATCATGCTACACTTCAATGTGTTGGCATATTTCCTAAAACACTAGACCAAAAGAATCCTGTCAATGCAATCTTACTGATAATAAAAGATAAACAACCTATAGTTAAAATAGATGTGATGCCCCAAAAAAGGGCCACATATCTACATTCGAATCTGCCTATATCTACTAAACAAAATGCAATAAAAGCCTCAATTCTAAAGCTATTTTGGGCCATATTCAGGAGACTAAAGGAAAACAAAACAAATAAATTCACCATGGGAGACCAATAAAAAAAAATATTGTCATATTTCCCATTTATTTAAATGGGAGTTTTAACCCCTGAAAGGATTATGAGGTCTCCAATACACTGCAAAAACCTTTAGTATTCAAGGTGTTAAATGTTCCATTAATATCAAAGATTTTTTTTTCCCCCTTATGGAGCTGTTGGCTTGTTCCGGGAATATAACCCATCTAAGATTTAGTTTGATCTCACACATCTCCTCCCTGTCTGCCACTTTGAATAAATAAGCTATCCTGCAGGAAGTGAATGTGAAAGGGAGGAAGTGACATCACCACAGTAGAATGTGGAATAACACCTTACTGGTCCATAGACACAAAAATTGCTGGGGCAAACCACCTATGCCACAAGGAACAAATACACATTTCCATTAATGTAATTAATCTTTTGACTATAAGAGACTTTTCCAGAATTTCTCAAACTTTTAATTTTCCATTTGGGCCTAAATATCTTAAACGCTTTGAGGGCCAGAGAGGTATCCAAAGTGTTGTGGTACAATGAGATGGATACTACTCTAGCACTTGTTAGCATTTGTGTAAGATATAGACAACATTTAATGTACACTAAAAGCATGCAATTTTATTTTATTTTTCCCCATGGAAGGTCAACAGGACCTTATGCACAGTCGAATAGTGGCAGCGACATCCTAGGAGAAACAGCATCACAGGAACCAAATAAAAGTTCCTATTGGTTTGAATGTGGCTTTTCAACCCACTGAATGCCAGAGAGACAGTTGGTGACCTCTCTAGCATTCAAGGGGTTAAAAGTCCTTTAAATCAATGGAAATTTGGGAATTTTTATTTGCTCCCCTGTTTGTAATGTTTGCTTTAGAACTGCAACCTCGAAGGGCCTTATCTGCAAAAACAATAGCAATTATGGAGCAAAACAACTGCCCCATGGGCATATCTGGGAACTTTGACTAGAGTCCTCAGAATGGGCTCATGTGGTGCCACTGGAGAACATAAATTAATCTATAGTGTCACAAAGGGGTGGGGCTTAACAGACTGATATAAATTGGGCAGGAAGTAGGAGGAACAGGTGGAAAGGAGGAGAAGTGGGTAGAGTTTCATAAGAAACTAACCACCACCAGAAAATCTGCCTTGTCCCCGGAGACACAGTAATTCACTGCAAAAACCGGAGTCTTCAGGACAAATCTGGAGAGTTCCCAGGTATGCCCATAGGGAAAAATAAAAATTACTTACATTTCCATTGATTTAAATGGGTCTTTTATACACTTGCTAGAGAGGCCCCCAACACAATGCTTTTGCAAGGGGTTAGAGATCTCTTCAGCAATGAAGTAGTTAAAATGAATGGGAATTTTTTTTGCCTCTGTGAGGTTATTGTTTGCTACAAAATTGCCATAAATGTATTATTTCTCTTAAATGAACGATGATCAAATGATTAGCTGCTTCTAGTAAGTAGAGAATGTCTCATGTCTCACCATGCCTCTGTTTAATGGATTAAATTAATGTTATGTGTTACATGAATTGATCATGTCATAAAGCAACATACAGAAAGAAGCCAAGACTGACATCTGTGATATTTTGTTTAGTGTCTGAAACATACGCCAGGTTTGAGGGAGTTACCTTAATATAAATACCATACGCCATTGGTAGTATTCACGCCAGACATCAAGAGCTGTCAACAAGCCAGGTTTTAAAGGTATTCCTGACTGAGAACAAGAAGGCTAATCAACGATAGGCCAATTGACTGAGCCACTTAAGGATGAACACCTTCTAATCATAACTCCTCACTTAACTTACTAAGACCTGAATATCCTAAGTGTCCCAATGAATTTTGCCATTGTGCCTTTGTTCAAGAGCTACCATCTTCAATCAGTCCTGAAAGTCATGTCCATGGACTCTCTGCACTTCAAAAACCAGAGGGGTGTGCAACACACTGAACACAAAGAATATTACTCACAATGGTAAATGCTGGCAATACACCTATAAGTTAACCAGCAATGAGCCGCAGGGATTTTTACAAGCTGCCCCTTGACTGCTGTTTGGCTGCTTACCCTTCACCACCACTCACGATGGAATCAATAGAAGCCGAGAAAAGAAAACACAACTAGGGGGCTCCAATAGTGCCTTATCAGACAGATAATGAAACAATACTTCACAGGATAGAAAATAACTCACATTTGAAATAGGCTGTATAGAAGCATATGCTTCAAAACAGCAAATGCAGCATGCAGGGGTCTCTTACCACCCTTGCTCGGTACACCAATACCTTTTTCGATACACTGCAACCGCTCCAATAATAATCGTGATACAAAAGTATCTATTTATTATAACAATAAACATAAACAGTATATATAGACCTAGGGAAGCTACTGTATAATTAAAATTCCCACATTTGCTGTGTCTAAACATATGCTTCTATACAGCCTTTTCCAAATGGGAGTTATTTTCTATCCTGTGAAATATTGGCGTGCAGCCATGCGGGGAGCCTGGAATTCCATGACGGAGCATGGGTCGTTAAGGGGTTAAACATGATTTTTTTTTTAATTTATTTTCAGTTGGAAGAAAAAACTGATAACATGGGAAAAAAAAAAAGTCAAAAGTGCCAAAATAAAAAAATGAAAAATAAAATGTAAATATCAAAATGTAAAAAAGTTTATTCAAATATGAATATCAAAATGAAGCTTTTTTTCATTTTGATATTTAAATTTTAGCTTTCTTTTTTTTTTGGTAATGTTTTATAAGTATCCTTTAGCAGCCTAAAAATATATACATATCAGGTTAGATAGATTTGTCTCATTCATATTTTCTGCACAAACTAGATTTTTTATTTATATTTTGAATGAAAAAAATGCCATCTGCCGAGTGCCAATAAAGCAAGGCATTGCATACACCTCTGGCACACAAAAGGGTAAATAATAATCTCTCATTGTTTTATATTAAAGCGGAACTTTCACCCACTATAAAGTCACCCTGCAATAATTAAGCAGGTAGAGACGAGCTTTATAATACACTAGTTTAAAAGCCTGTGTACAAGGGCCACAGTGCCAGCAGCCTCGGCTAGTGCCCGGAACCTCTCTGCTCACTGGCCGCACTGCAGTCATGCGCAGTACAGAGTGTCGCGGCAGATACGGAGAGGGGCGCTTTGAATTCAGACAGTAGGAGGGTGTGCAGAGAAGACTATGGTCCGAATTCGAAGCGCCCCGCTCCGTATCAGACACGGCACTTTCGGGCAGTCTGTACTGCGCATGACTGCAGTATGCATAGTCTGTACTGTGCATGACGGCTTCTGACAAACATTATAGCAAATTATTATATAGGATATCTTACCTCTGAAATGTAGCCCATTATAAAGAAATCCTTTTGGAGACTGACGGGGAGGTTAGTGCAGTCCGCGCGCCTGCGCTATCAGTCCCTGCAGTTAACATGTGGAGCACTGCAGTGCTTTTCAATGGAGACCGGGACCGACAGCGCAGGCGCACAGACAAGATGTGTGTCTAGCTTACGGTCTCCTACAATAAAGGATTTCTTTATAATCCGCTACATTTCAGAGGTAACACATATTATAAAGCTAGTCACTACCTGCTTAATTATTGCAGGGCAACTTTACAGCAGGTGAAAGTTCCGCTTTAAAAGACATTTGCATACCAAGGGATAGTTGGTAGAATCAAAACCTTCTGCAGTGGATTGACTTCCACAATAAATTATAAATGAAAATACTGAAAATTCCTATTAACAGAAATGGCGTTTTAATGCATTAAATGCCAGAGAGGTTTCCAACACATTCGAAGCAATGCGTTGGAGACCTCTCTAGCATTCAAGGAGTTAAAAATCCAATTTCAGTCAATGTCAGTTTTCATTCCCCCTATGTAGCAACTGGTTTGCACTAGAAATGTACCTCTTAGCTTGTTGACAAATGCCTAGCGGTTTGTCTTGCTTAGTATATGTATTGCATGTGAATCTAATGAAACACTATTAGTCTGCATCACAATAACTATATTAACAGTAGAATCAATCTTTTGAAACCATGGCTGACACAGCTCCTTAGCCATATATCCAAGACAAGCACAAATACATATGCAGGTGTGGGGTGTGGGTGTTTTGGTTCTAGTTGTTACCAATTATACTTCCTGGATTCTTGACGTGTGTGTGGGAGGTTGGTAGGGAACACATAATTATAAATCCTTTTCTGCTATGTGTAATGTGAAACTTATGTTTCCATCTAGATGTATCTATACTCCGGAGACATAAGAACAACTAGTACTGAAAACATTGCATTTATTCACTACATTTTTCCCTGAAATCTTCAAAACGTCACTTTTCAAATGCTTGAGAATACTGTAATTTACAAAATACTAATAATTGCCCTGGAATAAAGAGACACATGAAAAACTGTATGGAGCAAATCCGCTGTGTAACCAGAATAACTAGTGCAAACCAGCTGCACAATAGTGCACAAAGATACAAAAATTTTGTAACCCCTTAAGGACCAGAGGGCTGTGCAACGCATTGCTAAGCAATGCATTGCACACCCCACTGGTCCTTGAGGGGTTAAAGGTGACTTTTAACCACTCCTTGAACATAGGTCTAAAATGCATCGCAAAAAAAAAATTGAGACCTCTCGTATTCGAGGTGTTAAAAATCTCCAGTTAAATTCATAGATGTTTTTGTTTGTTTGGTGCAGTAGGTTTGTACCAGAAGTGGGACAGGCATGAAAATAGCCTCCTCGTGTAGTACAGAATACAGTGCAGACTGTTTCTCTTTAACGGGGAGCTATATCCATACCTGGGAACTTTGCGTTTTGACCAAAATTCCAAGGTAAAGGGCCAATTTCTCAGTTTGAGACAGTCCAGTGCTACTGGATAGAATCTGCCCCAATTACCGTAACCGTGTTTTTGGTCTTTAAATAAATTTACACCAGGAATGTAGGGGAAGAGGGGCAGCTTGCCTTGTGTAGTGCTCAAGCATCGAGAGGTCTACACTGCTGCTTGTTCAGGTATCCAGTTCAGGTATCCCCTTTGTTATAGAGGCTTTGACTCCCATCATCTTCAAATAGCATAGAACATGTGGCTCTCCAGCAACACCCAACACCCTCAATCAGCTTAGATCAGCAGCAGACAAAGAATGGCTCTCCAGTTGTTGAAATACAACACCCACCATCCTCAGCTAGCTGCTGGCTGAGAATTATGATGGGAGTTGTGGCCTAACAAATGCAGGACAGGTTGCCAACCCCCATCTATCTTGGATTAAAAGTTTACAATTTAAAAATACATTCCACAATCACCAGCATTAGCCACTCATTAGCTTGAACATCAATACATTGTCTATTTTCCTAACATGTAAAATGTATAATGATTACTTTATCAACTATTAAAATTCCATTAAATCCATCTAGAAAGCAGTGGAGACAAAAGAATGTGTATGTTAATTCGAGCATGGCATGAATAGTGTAACATTTAGTATTAAAGTGGACCTGTAACCCTAAATGTAGTTAATTTTAAAGACAATTAAAACTATATATATGTCACTTGTTTGTAATATAAACAGTGTTTGACAAATTAACCTATATTTGTTGGTGGCACAGTGAGACAATGTATGCTAATCTGTTTATTCACTGGGCCACTATTACTACACACTGTGCTATGAATGAACCTACAACTGGGTGGGAGATGGACTAAGGTGGAGATAACTTCTCCAGTGATATCACTACTCTAAGTCCCATGTTATTCTATGGAGCCTTTGCACTAAGATTTCTCCAACTTTGGAGCTCTTAGTGCATATGCACCACAGAACAACACAGGAACCGGAGAAGTGACATCACTGGAGAATTCATCTCTGCTTTAGCACCTCTTTATCATGTCTTAGTGCATAACCCCCCTAGAGTCCTTACACTGGGGGGCATTTCAAATAGCACAGTAAAACATAAGTTTGGTCTCAAACAGAACTAATTAACATACTGTGGAGTGCCAAACGGTGACATCGCAAACATGTCGATGTGACAGATCCACTTTAAGTTATAATGTTATATAACTATATATATTTCCAAATATTTATTTATATTTATATGTAGTACAGGGCTTTTCCCAAGGCGTAACATACGAGTACTTGCACTGCTTAGAGGTGTCTCGTTACAGTGTAAAACTGCATTTCTATGATAGAAGCAATGCAGTGTTTTTATCTTTTTTTTTGTATTACCATGGTGGTACTGTTGCTGTCTATGGAGAGTTTGTGTCACACAATGTCGCTGAAGAAGAACTGTAGTAATTCTATAACAAACCAACTGCACCATAGGGAACAAATACAAATGTAATTGATGTAAATGTGGTTATAAACCCTCGAATACTCCATTGATTTTGATTGAAATTGATTCAAAGACCCATTTAAAATGGGAATTTGGGAAATATTTTGTCCTCTATGATGCAGTTGGTTTGCTCCATTTTTCTAAAAGCCACAGTAAAGACCACAAAAAGAATGTGTTGATAATCTTAATAGAGCAATAATATATATTTTATGAATTAATAATCTACAGAAACAATGAAATCTAGTTTTGAAACAAAGCATTTTCCTGAAACCATGGAAACTATTGTCCTCATTACAATACCCTTTAACATTCACTACCTGGATACTTTTACCTACTCACCATTATTATGCAGGCTCTATATTTACACCAGGGCTTAAAATTTGAAGTCCTTTGCTACTAGCCAGACCTGAAAAGTTACTTGCCACTGCAATTCATATCATACCCACCAGGGCTGTATTTCTACTCGTCAGGGCTAAATTTTCACTCGCCATTGGCTAGTGGCGAGTGGAAATTTTGAGCCCTGATTTACACTACTGTGACAGTAAACAAATCAGCTAACACTGAAGAATTAGCTTCCTGAAATGACTGACTCAAACAAAATACCCTGCTGAATGGACCTCTAGAAGAATGACTAAGGGTCACATTCAATAAGAAAAAAGATGCAGTTGTGTGGTAAACCAACTGCACCATAGGGGACAAATAACAATTCCCAAAATACCCAATGATTTAAATGTGGCTATTCAACCTCTAAATGCCAAGGATGTCTCCAATGTATTGCTTTTCAGTGCACAGCACTCTCAAGACGCTGGTTTACACTGTTAATCACAGGGTCTCCAGGGAGAGGTTAATTCTCTGGTTTGCTGAGATCCCCGATAACTACACCCATTTCCTACCCCATTCCACCGACTTACCATCCATTTTCAGGGCAAACCCCATCTTACTTCCTCCCAGTCCCAGCTGCACTGATCAAGCCCCATCCACATCCTGATGCAACTCACATCATTTGAATGTGCTAACCTCCAACCCTTCTTGGTACTCTTGGAACTGGGAACAAAAAGGTTCCCATGTATAATCATTACAAACTATCATCACGTCCTTATATTCAGAATTGTCACCATCAACTGTACTGTGTGTTGACATTTGAGATTTGTGAAGAGTAATTTCTGTTTAAGATTAATAAAGTTTAATCATGAACTAAACACAGAAAGGCTCCATAAAATCTGAACCGTGATGTAAATGATGCCACAGAGATTTACATATTAGTTATATTACTTCGTACATATATTACTTTTCAATTGACCAGTCACTAATATAATCATTGTATAATAATTAGTATAATTTATAGTGTTGAATCTATTTACTCTCTTACCTTATTATGTTTGGTTACAGATTCATGTGTTGGTGTGCAACCAATTTAATACCTCCGTCAGAGAAGAGTATTTAAGTATGTGCCCATATTGCTCTTTTATGCGAGTGTTATAGGTCCCCTGAAATTCAACAATTTACCCACCACTGTTGTAATTTTTTACAGTTAGTATGAATATATTTTAGATTTACATGGAAATTACACACAGAATACACAGACAATGTTATTTCACTGTCTGTGTTTTCTAGTTATTTGTGTTATACTCAAAGTTTTTGTTTTTCTTAACCTCAGCCCCATTTCTGTGCAGAAATAATATTCCTATACATACAGGATGTGGGCTGCTACTACTAATAGAGAATGTGAAGAATGTGAAGTATGGGGAACAGCTATGGATGTGACGGCTTTTGTACAAAAGAAAGCTTTTTTTTTTTTCCCCCATCCAAATTGTTGCAATTTTCTCTGTTCATTAACCTCTTGGATGTGAATAAATGCATTGGAGTGCTCTTTAACATAAAATGGTTTAAACATATATCTTGCTAACAATTAATCTTCACTTTCTGGTCTCTGTTCTGTTGCTTAGCAGCCAGTGATGTCATTCTCGTATAAGAGCAAAAGGATGTAGGGATGATGTTTTATGGTATTGTATGGTCTGTTCACATATCTTGACCCATTATTGTCAAGTACACTTACAGCATAAGTGGTTCGTAACCCTTTAACAACTAGGGGGATGGACCAGGCATTGCACAGAGATTTGTTTCATACCCCTCTGTTCATTAAACAGTTAATTTATCGGGATTTAGATGCATGTCCTTCATGCATTAGCCAGGTATATACTTTTTTGTACTGGAACGGAGTTGTAGTCTATAGGTGGACCGAAGCATTTTACAATCTGAAATGCCTACACAGTTCTAAAGAATATGAGTAGGACTATTCTGTATGGGTGTCTCAGTTACACTGCTTACACTTCATCACGACAGACAACAAGCTTAATGTCTAAAAAGAGGATTTTAGTCTTACCTGTTAAATCCTTATCTCTTAGTCCATACAGGTTACTGGTAACTCTGGGAGGCGATCCGCCCCTTTAATAGGCAGGAACAATTCTAGAAGTGTATGCAGTGGGTGGAGCCTACCTTCCCTCCTTGGCTGCAGCTAGCTAACCAGCTCCAGAAAGATTTGAGACACTAACTATTACTAGATAGTAGAAGGGAAAGAAAACTCCTGTGAACATGACCCCAAAGGACCCCCACAGTCTGCTACAGGAGAGCCAAGCATGGTCCCTTGACAGGATGGGAGACCAGTAACCTGTATGGACTAAGAGAAAAGGATTTAACAGGTAAGACTAAAAACTCTTTTCTCTGTAGTCCAGTACAGGTTACTGGTAACTCTGGGATGTCCAACCATTAAGTTTCCCAGAGGCGGGAAGAAGGCAAGGACCAGGCGCAAGTCCCCCAAAGTCACCAGTGCAGATATGAGCCATCAGATCAAAGATAGCCCAACAAAACAATGAGGTGTCAACGGACACTAAACAGGGGTAAAAACACCCCACGAACTGTCACACAGCACCCAGAACTAGAGCTAACAGGGCTCAAAAGTGAAGGAACCACCAAGAACCAAGGAAAATCCTAGACAGGCAAAATTGCCTCCAGGATTTTCCTCCCACAGCTGGCATCAGCTGATGCCAACACATCAACACGGTAGTGCTTCGAAAAGGTGTGCACAGAAGACCAAGTGGCTGCCTTGCATAACTGATCAGCGGAGGCCTGATTATTGTAAGCCCAAGAAGCCCCAATAGATCGCGTAGACCCTGAAAGGGACAGGCTTCTTCCTCAGCTCATAAGCCTTACGAATAGTGCACTTGATCCAAGAAGCAATAGTCACCTTGGATGCAGGTCTTCCTGCCCTAGGACCCTCAGGAATGACGAACAACGCGTCTGATAGACTCAGTGCGATGTACATAAAACTTGAAACAACGCACCACGTCTAACAAGTGGAGATACCTCTCCTTGTCAGAGGTGGGGTCAGAGCAGAAAGAGTGCACCACAATCTCCTGATTGATGTGGAACAGAGACCACCTTCGGCAGAAACTCCTTAGAAGTGTGAAGCACTGCTTTGTCCTTGTGAAATACCAAATAGGGTGGTTTACAGGACAGAGCGTGTAACTCCGCTACACAGCAAACTGACACAATCGCCAGGAGAAAGGTCATTTTCCACGTCAACAGGCGTAGAGGAATAGTAGGCAAAGACTCAAAGGGAGGGCGCTGAAGGATGCCCAAAACCAAGTTAAGATCCCACTGAGGAGTGGGATTCTTGAAAACAGGATGAGTATGAGCAATGGCAATGTCTGAACCTTAAGGGAACTCAAACTGAGGCCCTTATCCACACCACCCTGCAAAAAAGCCAGGACCGTAGGCAGAACAAAATCCTGAGACAGGTCCCTGTCAGACATGATGGTAGATCTTGGAAGAAACAGGCTTGCGGGCACTGAGCATAATAGCCACCACACCAGAAGAGAAGCCTTTCTTCTTCAATATTGAGGATTCAATTTCCAAGTTGCCAAAGCTAGCCGATGAACATCCTCCTTCCACAGGTAACCTTGTAGAAGAAGATCCGGATGGTAGGGGAGCCGAAAGGGTTCAGCCATTGACAGATCCAAGAGCTCTGGAAACCAAGACTGACGAGGCAAGTACGGAGCAATCAGATCAACTGGACAACGTTCCAGCCGTAATTTCCGTAACACCCTGTGCAACGTGGGGAGGGGAGGAAAGATGTAAGCCAGAGGAAACAACCAAGGAATGGACATCACATCTACTGCTAGAGCCAGAGGGTCTTTCTACCGAGAGCAGAACCTTGGAACCTTCCTGTTGTGTCTTGTCGCCATCAGGTCGAAGTAAGGAGGACCCCATCTTTGAACAATGAGTCGGAACACCACTGGGTGAAACTCCCACTCTCCACTGTCCACTGTGTGTTGACTGAGGAAGTCCGCCATGACGTTGTCTACACCTGGAATGTGCACTGCAGATATGGCAGGAACGTGTTCTTCTGCCCAGGCAAAATAGCCTTGGCCTCTAACCAAGCAGCGAGACTTCTTGTTCCGCCTTGCTTGTTGATGTAAGCCACGGCCGTGGCGTTGTCGGATTCCACTCGGACCAGTCTTCCAACGGAGATGTCCAATGTCGAAGGGCATGAAATATCGCCCTAAGCTCCAATATGTTAATTGGAAGGAGGGACTCCTCCTGAGACCACCAGCCCTGAGCGCTCAAGTGACCCAGGACCGCTCCCCAGCTGGAAAGGCTGCCATCCATCGTCTCCTTGGTCCAGAAGGGTACCAGGAAGGACGTGCCCTTCAGCAGGTTGGAAAGGTCGAGCCACCATGACAAGTTCAGTTGCACATGAAAAGGAAGAGAAACAGATGTCTTCAGAAGATCCGGTTGACCCCTGCACACCTGGATCACGAACCTCTGGAGCTCCCTGGTGTGCGCCATGGCAAACAGAACCGCTTCTATGGTGGATATGAATTTCCCCACCAGAGAGGATAGCTTCTGGACTGGAACTGGATCCTGAGACAGAATCGGTGAAAACCTGTGGGCGATCTGGTGAGCCACCTTGTCCATGAAGATCACCATGCTCTTCTATGTGTCGAAGAGAAGGCCCAAGAAGACCAGACGCTGGGATAGGACAAGATCTGACTTGTCCAAGTTGATGAGCGGAGAGCGGACCCGAGTTTAGCGAGTCATGCCGAAGAGGTCTTGGAAGCCTTGGGCTTGGAGGAGACCTTGGGCTTCCAATGCTGTTTGGGCTTGGAGGAGGTACGTGGAGTTGAGGGAACCATCTGGTTCGCCGGACGTGTCTCATTCTGAAAGAAACAAAAATACCGGTTACGCTTAAGCAGCAATTTCTTCCTGGAAACCAAGGGTAGAAGTGTACTCTTACCCCCTGTGGCCTCACTGATCAGATCCTTAAGATCTGGCCCAAAAACAGAGGTACCCTGAAAGGGTAGGGAAAGTAAAGCTTTCTTGGAAGCAGTGTCAGCAGACCAGATCTTGAGCCAAAGAGCTCGTCTGGCCACCACAGACATGATGGAAACCCTAGCCACCAAACGGATGGCATCAAATAAGGCAGCAGAAACATAGTGCTGTGCCTCAGAATTGTTGGCAAGAAGTCTCAACTTATCTGAAGTAGGTGCATCCTGATGGACAGCCCGGGTGAGCTGTTCAGTCCAGACCGCAATGGCCTGGTTCACCTACGCTGCGGAAAACGCTGGACACATAGCAGAACCAGCAGTGGCAAAAATTGACTTGAGAGAAACCTCAAGTTTCTTGTCTGTCCAGTCCTTCAGAGCGGAGGAATCCGTGACTGGTAAGGCAGTAGATTTAGATAGCCTGAATACAGGAGCATCCACTTTGGGGGGGATGAACCTACTGCGCAAGCGCTGCCTCAGAGAAGGGATAAAGCTTGGCAAATTTCTTGGACACAGAGGGTTTCTTTTCCGAGGATTTCAACTCCTCAGACAGAAGGCGGTCAAGAGTGGGATTAGGTGGAAAGTAAGTAAGGGGCTTTGCAGGCTCCTGGAACACATCAGAGGGATCAGAAGGGACCTCCTGAACTAGGGGAATGTTAAGAGTAGTTAAGGTGGCCCTGATCAGGCCCTCAGCAGAGGGCTCAGGATCAGCCTCAAAGGGGTCCCCAAAAAACTGAGAGGACCCCAACACAGAACACTCCTCAACATCCAAATCCACCAGCAGTTCCTCCTCAGAGGAATCTGACACGTCAGGTACTCCCTGAGGTTTGGGCAGGGAAGACCTGACTGAGGAGGGGGCCTGCCAAGAATGAAAGGCCCCCTGTAACTGGGATGGAAAGAGTTGCAATGTGGGCCTAAGGTCTCTAGTCGCAGCCTTGAACTCTTGCACCCAAGCTGGTTCTTTTGCATGGCTGGAGGTCCCTGGAATGCTGTCAGGGACATCAGAACATGCTGGGCATAAGTGACCTGAGAATTCTCTAGGTAGCCCTGAGTGACAAGAAGAGCAATGCGCAATGGGGGACACACAGACCTCAGCGTCCTTAGTCTTAGGTCTAGCCCCAAGCTCCAGCGGTATAGACATTCTCACAGTGTCAAATAACCAACTGTACAATAAATCACCCAATTATAGTGTGTAGGATTAAAGTTTCACCCAAAAAATTGCTAAAATAAACTTATCTGGCAGGTGAAGGGTTAATCTGCAGAGGAGAGAAGGAGAGTCCAAGCCCTGCATAGGATACTCGCCCAGAAACACTCACAAAATGGCTGCTGCAGTGGGAGCCAATCAGAAACAAGGGCGCAAAGCAAGTGCTCATGGGAAATTTAGTTTTTCCCAAAAAGTACCCCAAACAGTGCCCGAGCCCCCTGAGCCTCCCCACACACTAGAAACATGAACCGGATGATAGAGCAAGGGCAGACAAGTAAAATGAGCCATCTCTGAAGTCGCTAGGTTAAACTGTTGCAGAGATACATCCCAAACAGTACAGTCCCATAGGAGTGAATGGAGCAATGGCGTCTATGTGGTAAAGCGTGCCTTAAAGGCGCAGTACACAATTTTTACAAATTTTAAAGTAAAACATCAAAATGTGTAAAACATCAATAGAACATGTGAGGATACCCAACAAAGTGCCAAACCAGCAGTTAAAGGGTTAAGTTACCACATAAACCTGCTCCAAACACCCAACAGACATACAGATATACCCAATGTGTGCAGGAGTGCACAATAGGAACTCTAGGAATACACCCCTGTGCGGAGGGGCACTGTGTGACAAGTGGACCTGCAGCACTCAAAGGGTAGCTCACCTTTCCTGCAGATCTTCTGTTTTCAGATTACCATGTGGCAAGAAGTACCTCAGTGCGTTACTCCTAGGGAAGTACTTGGAATCAAGATTTTCCCCCTCAGGGTTTAAGGTCCACAAAAAGCACCTGGATACTGAGCTAGCCACATCGAAGGGCATTGTCTGTCATGGTAATCCGCCTAATGGTGGTATTCCATATCTAACAGAAAAATAAAAAAGATTCTAAAAACTATAGCAGAACTGTTCTCAGCCTGGTGTTTTCTTCACCAAGGAACAAATCTTTCTGGAGCTGATTGGCTAGCTGAAGCCAAGGAGGGAAGGGAGGCTCCACCCCCTGCATACACTTTGAGAATTGTTCCTGCCTACTAAGGGGCAGATTGCCCCCCCAGAGTTACCAGTAACCTTTATTGGATGACAGAGAAAGAATAATAACCACATGAGTTTGATGAAACAAAGAAGGGAACTCCATAGTGAATGCGTAGATATGGAGAAAGACTAGCTAAACTGGGGTTGCTTATGTTACAAAAGATGAGCCTGTTGGGGGACATGATCACTATATACAAGTATATTCAAGATCAATAGAAAGAACTGTCTGGGGAACTCTTTATTCCAAGGGCTGGCTAGTAAACACAGAGTAGTGAAATGGGGCTTTCGACTACATCAGAAGCATGGATTTTTTTCTATAGCAACAGAAGTCAGGATGTGAAATAATTTGCTTCAGGAGGCTGTGCTGAAATATGCAGCTATTAGCCTATTGGGTAGTTTTATTGTATTGAATAACTTTATAGAAAAGTATCACAATTGGTTTCAACAGGTTGTTCACAGAAAAAAAATAAAGCTCCATTATTATTATTTACTGCAAAACTGGAAAAGCTTCAAGGGGATTTTGTCTGCCTTTCAATGGCTCAACAAAGAGATCTCTCAAAGTCTGAACTAAATAGCCTTGTGTCTTTGTCAGTCTTTTCAGCTGCATGCAGTAGGGGTTAATGGATAGTATATGATATTTTGAGGTTAGGACCCCTTTATATTTTGACAATCATAGGAACATATGTTCAGCAAATGGAATACTTTGCAGAAAAATGTTTCAATAATACAGTACAGGTATAAATCAGATAAAAAAAACACTAACAACTCCTAATAATAAATCCCCATTTATCTTAAATCGGGGTAGAATACCCCAGTGAAAACCATGAACAAGTTCTGTAATGAGTGGTTTTCCAAGAGGAATAATAAGTTAGTTCTGGTATCATGTCAACTGAGAGGCATGATTGGTTTTTCAGGATTCTAGAACCACAGCTGGAGTTTTGCCACAAAGAACCATGGTGGACATGATATCCAGAACTAATTCAAGATACATTTTGGAGAGTCAGTCCATGCAGAATTAATGTACAGTGGCCACTAGCGTTTTCTCCCCAGATTAAGATAACTGGGTTTATTTTTAGGAGGCTTTAATGTTCCTTTAACCCTTTGAGTGCTAGATGAGTGTGCAAGGTATTGCTCAGCAATATGTTGCATACCCCTCTCCCCCCTCAAACTGTTAAGACATTTTGAACCATTTGAGTGCACAGATATGCTTAATGTTTTGGAATGCGCTGGACACCACTCTGATACTCAGAGAGATAAACACCACAGAGGAAGAACAGACTTACAGCTTCAGATTTTGGAGGCACTGGAGGTGGAGGCAAGGTTACATCTGGACACTTGGTAGTCAGTAGAGCTCCAGGAGATGAAAGAGATGATGTACTGCACTTAGAATGAAGTGAACTTCTGAAAGGGTCACATTTGTTCTTTTCACTTTGTGAGCGGGTGAGAGGTTGACTTCCTCTCTTTACAGATTCTTGTTCGAGCCAGAGCTCCTCATAAGGGAGCTCTGGATTGGCTGGTAGACTTGTCAATTCTTCACTGGTTTCAGGGAAAAGGTAGTCACTTCCACTGTCCCCAGAGTCCTGATACTGTGGAGAATCTTGAGGAAATACTGCCCAGTCCCCACATAGATCTCTACAGCCATGCAGGTTCACCTCACTGTTTCCATGAAGATTGTTTCCATAAACACAGACAGACAGCCTATGAAAGGACTGGGTCAGTTCATCTCGAGCATAACTGAGTGAGTTAGGTATGTGGCTGTGGCCACTACACCAGTTCTTTTTAGGACTTTTGCATTCCTCATTCCAGTCTGCTTTCACATCTCTCACTGCCCTGGAGTATTCCTCAATATCAAACTGCTCTTGGCACATATTATACCAGTGCTGTACTAGAGACTCTTGCCACATCTCCCCTTTGACAAGGTTTTCTGGAAGGCTGAACTTGGGCACAGATAAATGCAATGGAAAATGCATGGGAATTATTTTGTTAGTACGTAATATGCAACAAACTACAACAGTCTTGGTTTGGATGTTGACAAATTTGTATCGATGTCCTTCACGTATAAAATGCAAATCATATGGGTTTCTAGGAGGTGAACTAGGTACCGTCACATTCACTGGCAATCTTGTCTTTTCTACAATGTTGCGGATGGTGTGTTCCCCATCTTGCATCTGAATCTCTAGAGGGCTGCGTGTGCTGAACCTCCCTTTACACTGAAATGGAAGGCTGATGCTCTCATTGGTCCGATGATTCATGCAGATGAGGCAGGGCATTTTGCCCTTTCCTAGCTTGCTGATTGAGTTCAATTTTCCAATCTTTTTGAAAATAGTATTGAGGCGTGACTTTTCTTTGGATGTTTTTGCATAAAGAATTTCTGCCTGCCCCATTAATGTAAGTTCATCTCCAGTACAAAGGGTGATGTTATACACTTCTGTGTCTTCATTGCATTCCCCTGAAGCTACCTGAAATAGACACAGAACATTTTGATATTTAGATAATTACTTTTCACAGTATGCTGTTTAATGAAAACAAGCGTTGCACAGATTAGAGTGACATTCCATACAGTACATTATAATGATAATGAAAGTGAGGCCTCTAGAGATGTTTTACCTCATATACAAGGCATAGCAGATGGCAGCTGAATAATAATTTGCCCAAATACAATAAAACATATACTGCATGATAAGATACTGTTCTGGGAAATAAGGACTAAAATAATGATCTTCCCTTATTAACCATGAACAAAGGTGTACACAATATATTGCGATTCAATGCTTTTCACACCACTTTAGTTGAGAATCATAACTCTTCCACAACTCCCCTTCTGAATAAGAAACAAAAAAAGGAAATCCTCTAAATTCCTGTTGACTTAAAATGTGTCTTGTAACCCCTTGAATACAAAAAATATAACCAATAAACTAGCATACAAGTGTTTAAAAGCCCGATTTAATTCAAAGGAATGTTTTATTTGTTCCCTATGATCATACCTGGGACCTGGGAACTTTTCATATTGATCTCCCTGGAGGGGGACTCTGTTGGTGCCGCTGTGGGAGATATATGACGCAATTTGCGTCAAAAAGGGGCAGGGCTTAAATGTGAGTGGGGGCGGGGCTTCATGGACCTGCAAGGAATACGCTGGGGAAGGAGAAGAAATTGGAGAGAAGGAGGAGTAATGGAAGAAACAGATGTAGATAGAGTTTCTTGAAGAAACTCCCCACATCTGGAGAATCAGTCCCTGTAATGCAGGGGCAAAACCGGAGAGTTCCCAGTTATACCTATGATGCAACTGGCAACAGTGTGTGTGTGTGTGTGTGTGCGTGTGTGTGTGTGCTAGAGGGTGCATCACTGAACAATGTTCTGGTCAGCAAGGGGTTAAGGAGCGACACAAACGTATCTGCTGTCTAGAGTATATTTATATTTAAACAAGTGAGTTTCTTACCTGGAGAAAATCTAGCACTGGGGTGGGGGTTATGTACAAAGGTGTGATAAAGAGGAAATAACTTCTGCAGTGTGAAGAATGCTCCTATTCATGTGCTAATCTATGAAGCCTATGCTGTAAAACAGGACTGTCCAAGTTCAGTCCTCAAGGGCCACCAACAGGTCAGGATTTAAGGATTTCCTTGTCTGAACACAGGTGGACCAATCAAAATGAATGAGCCAATGATTAACACCTGTGCTTAATCATGTGGCCCTTAAGGACAGAACTTGGACAGCCCTGCTCTATAACAGATCTCTAACATGTCTCTAGGTTCTATAGAATAACACAGGAATGGGATATTTATTACAGGTGAGAAGTTATCGCCTCTTTATCTTGTCTTGGCGCAGAGGTAGCAAATCATCTTCCTCAAGAGCTCCTGAGTGTGAATGTTTTCAGGATATCTCTGAATGAGCAAGTAAAGTGAATGAGTCACTAATTGGTCCACCTGTGCTCCAGCTGAAATATACTGAAAACATGTACTGTTGGTAGCTCTCGAAGACCAAGGTTGGCTTCCACTGAATTTCATTCTGCTTGTTGTCTTAGAAATGAGATGCAGGATTTTGGTGCTTAGTGAGGCCAAACCCAATCATGTGATCATGTCCAAGAGACATCAAGTATAAAATGGTACCTCTAATGCTGTCTGCAGTCACTCCATATCATGTTACAGACAGAGTCTGTATAGCAGGGGTGGGCAATGTGCTAACCTTCAGCTATAGCCAGACTAAACCTCCCATCAACAATGTATTTTTATTAGGTAAATAAAGGTACAGAAATAAATAGTTCTTATTTAAGTAGAATGCAAACAAGTTGTCATTGCCTCACAATTAGCGGATTTGGGATTAGGCTTGTTATAGTCCCCAAAAGATGGAGAGCCAAAGTTTGTCTCCCCCTAAGTTAGATATAAGTAGGCAACCTTTTGCCCCCCAGTTGTTGGAGATTACAACTCTCACCAGACCCAATCTGACAGCTGCAGGGTGGAATTGATGGGAGCTGTAGCCCCTAACAGCTGGAGACCCCAGTGTTGTCTACCCCTAGTCTACGTTCTGCATAGGAAAGTTCATCTGTTAAACAAGTTACGGACCATTTAATTTTTTTATTGAATGTATTTAAGCAAAGTTACATTTGTATGACATTGGGGTGACATGAGATAAATTACTAAAAAGCCACAGGAGAGACCTATTCTTGTTAATAATAATATAAGGCCTAAACTTGGTCTTAACAGAGTAACTGTAGGAACTACAGACCTAAAAGTGCCCAGCAACTACTCTAAGAGAACAGACATGAAAGTAAAAGGAAATGTTAACCAAGGAAAGAAGCATGATAGAAGGGATTGAGGGGAGGAACAATCACTGTGACCCCTACTGGTCAGCTGATAGACATTGCATATACATTTGTAAATAAATACTATAATTGTTATAAAGTGAATATTGCTGAGTCTGCCTAGACAGAGTACTAGTGAGAGTCTGCAACATTGTATGTAAGTATGTGTGTGTGTTTATCTATAAATAAAGATGGTTAGTATAGGTCATGCATGTCGAGCGTTTTTGGTCCACAAAGGGACCCACTATCTTTTTCTGCAACTTAATGACCCAGTGTGCGGTCTCATACAAAGCTTCCCAGGCTGATATATATATATAAATAAATATATATATATATATATATATATATATATATATATATAGGCTGTGGCATACACCCATAGAACCAATGTAATGCTTTAGATGCAGGTAACATATAAGTAAACTATATAAATGATCCTGGAGTATCATAGGGTAATAGGATACCGCATACATCCATAAAAGTAGTTAAATGGAGTAGATTTATCACATCTGATGCCAAATGTTTTTGATCGTGTAGGACCTTCCTTTGGCATCAGATGCATTTAATCTACTGCACGATAACTGCTTTTTCGGATGTATGCTGTCTCCTACCACCCTTGGACTTTCCAGGCTGAGTACATTTATATACTTTACTTATATGAAGTGCGCCTACAGCAGAATATTGGTTCTGTGCACTGCCTTTATATTATATATACACACTTGCTCATGTATGAAAGTCACATGATGCCAGTCAACGGGCTTTGTTAGACATGCAAAGGCTTAGCCCCCCGTATGTCTATCAGAGAAACTTTCACCGACTCACAAATGTCTAGAGACAGGGAATGGTTTGATAAATGCATGCAAGTGAATCATGCACCTAAGGTACAGTTGATTTTCCCCTGAATTGTTCCATTTTATATATAAGGCCCTTTGTGTCAGCTGTAAATAGTAAAAAATCACAAAGATGAGTCAACTGCAAAATGAAGAAGTGCAGTTATAGACTACTCCGTATTCCAAAAAAATATACACAGATGCACCTAGTTAAAGGGATAGTAATACTTAAAATGTAAAAAAAAATATGTTGTAGGGTTTATCACCGAGTAAAACAAGAGTACTCCCACTGCTGAGAGGTGTTTTGTTCAAAAGTTATTAATTTTCAAAGTTGAATTTTTTTAGGTGCAATATCACAGTGGCCTGAAATTGTACAGTGGCAATTTATGACCAGAGTTGTCCATAAGATCGTGTAGCAACAGCGCCACTATACAATTTCAGGCCACTGTGATATTGCACCTAAAAAATTCAACTTTGAAAATTAATAACTTTTGAATAAAACACCTCTCAGCAGTGGGAGTACTCTTGTTTTACTCAGGGGGATAAACCCTACAACATATTTTTTTTTACATTTTAAGTATTATTATCCCTTTAAGGCTTTTCTGTTAAGTCAAATGCATATATGCAGTGTTTCACTTTAAAACCATGTGGTTATATTGTGAGGGGCACACTATGGCCTGGTTTGGATGACTGTAAACATACAGCAGTGGATGATACATTTTATTACAAAAGCAGATCTTTGGAAAAAAAGCAAATTGGAGCTATTCTGGACCAAAATAACTACAATGTAGTAGACAAATAAAACTTTCCAAGGTACCAATTAATTTAGAGGTCTTATTCTCCCCTTAACTGTTAGAGATAGCTAGCATATTCAAGGGCTTAACAGCCACAGTTAAATCAATGGAAAGTTTTGTCTGCCCTCTATAGTGAAGTTGGTTTACTTCAGATCTGATGCACTTCACTTTTATACATAATGATCACGTTTCTATTGAAAAGAAGCAGACTTAACACGTTTGCAGTAGTAAAGCAGATAACAGTGTGTGTGATCAGAATCAAGAGATGTGGCCCTTGGATCAAAATAATTGCCGACCCTTGCATTAAATCTTTAAGTGCCTTGGGGTATGTAACGCAGTGTTCCGCAATGCTTTGCATACCCTTCTGGCATGCAAAAAGTTAAGGAAAAGTTGCATTATTATTTCTTACAAGCAAATACATTTAAGTCTGCTTGTTTTGGATTTTATCCTGCTAGTATAATTATTAGGCAACATGGAAAGCAAAATGATTATTATGGTTAGAAACCGCGCTATGCTTGTTGAAGTGACACAGATTCTGAGAATGACATTGACTTGACCTTATGAAGTGTGCTTCAAACACCATGAGGCAAATGTACAAATTCAACAGTGTCTGTTCTTCACAGTATGCCCTATAGTATGAGATCTGCAGTTTATACCAGCAGAAAGTCTCAACCAGAAAACTCCGTATACCAACATCCAGTGACGTGCCAGGACCTTCACTGCTATTTTTCCATTAAGGACCAGTGACGGTCCTGGCATGTCATGTACTTTTTACTCACAGCGCTCCTGCAGGAGCGCTGTAAGTAATAGCAGGGACTGAAATTGATAGCTCCAAGACCAGAGCGATCTCTGTCAGTCCCCCGTTCGGCATGCCGGCACACATGATCAGTCACGTGGACCGGCACGTCAAAGTTTCCTATCTGGTCCTTAAAAGACCACACACCCCGGGACCGCTGGTCCTTAAGGGGTTAAAAGGACAATATCCTGAAATCCCCAGACTGCTCTATTTTCCTCCACTTGGCACAAGTGGCATTAACCCTTTGAGTGGCAGAGGGGTATGCAAAGCACTGCATACCCCTCTGGCTCTCACAGGGTGAAGGGGAGGAATTCTGGTTTAACAAGTTTAGAAAATGGTCATTAAGCAGGTATAGGGTTAAAAAATGTATTCCAGGGCCTAAGTTACCACAGAAATACCATCTTACATTCATGTCATAAGGAGAGGGTATGATCCCTCATATCTTGGGGATAACAGGACACAGCTTTATTTAAATTCACCTTGTTATTTATTACTCTTATTATCTGACAGTAACCCATAAGTAATCATTAACTGACAGGCCTTGTCAATCCAAACTCCTTTAACCAAACATGGCCAAATTGCCCAGGCTCATGCTACAACATCCTTTAGCACTTACAGTTGACTCCACAAGAATTATCCTGTTGTCCATCCACCTTAGCTTCAATGTATAATGTCACCACCTGCAACATAAGTGTGTGGCAAACTCCCAAAGTCCTTAGTTTCCACGTCTAACATCACCACCCGTAACCTAAGTCCTGTGCAAAACTCCCATATGGCTTCAGCTTGAGGATAAATCCACATAACTATACCATATAAGTTATAGATTTCTGAAAACCAGGCAATGACTACCCACCTCTCTATCACAAAAATCTCAAGCACAAAAAACAGGGAGGGAGGGATGCTTCTCCTTGTCCTTTTCTTCCCTGCATAGCAGTCCACTTCCTGCTCAAACCCTTATAAGCCCTCCACCTTTACCCCACCCATAGCACACACACATCCACTCTTGAATCAACCCTCCCCATGACATGCTTCCCCTCCATGTACACTTCGTTCCCTTCCAGGAAGTCTTACCCATGTCTCTATTTTTCATATCAAGATCAAATCAAACATAGCACTGGAGTCAAATACAGTTGATAAATTTATCATGGGGTTTTATCTACAAATTTCTCCATACACTTTAATGGGAACCTGTTAAATAAAACCACTGATAACACTTATCAGCTATTTGAGCATTATTTTTCTGACAATCTTATGTTTGCCCAAGACGAATGCCAGAAAATACATAACATTAACCCTCTGAGAGCCAGAGCTATAACACAATGCATGGATACTTCTCTGTCACTCAAAGAGTTAAGTATATGACAATGTAAACTTTTGATTCATTCAGTAAAAAAAACAAACAAAAAAAACAAAAAAAAAACAGTCTGTTGAAGATCTAGAGCAGTAGTTTTTACCCTATGATCCAGAGAACACCAGTACCTGAAAATGTACAAGGGATTCCACAGAGCAAGTTTTTGTAATGGAGAACAATGGAAGAAGACTGTGGTGACAGATGATGAGGCTGATGTACTAAGTAAGAGTGGAGCAATTCGAACAAACCAACTGCGCCACATGGGACAAGTAACATTTCCCTTTAATTTAAATGGGCCTTTGAGCCTTTGAATGCTATATAGGTCTTCAACGTATTGTGAAGTAATTTGGTAGAGGCCTCTCCAACATTTAACCCTTTGTGTGCCAGAGGGGTATGCAACACATCGCTCTGCAATGAGTTGAGTACCCCTCTGACACTCAAAGGGTTAAAAGCACAGTTTAAGTCAGTTGGAAGCTTGTGAATTAGTAATTGTTCCTTATGCTGCAACTGGCTTGCAGCATTTTCTTAGTACATCTGCCTCAGTGTATGTGTAGTTCTGTGACTACAGCTGGATGTGTGGAAGTAAGCTCAATTCAGCTTTGCATATTACATACTTACAGAATACATTAAATCAAAATAAAAGGTTACTATTCTGTTATATTGGATATTGATAGAAATCTAACCCCTTAGATGCTAAGGTGGTCACAAACACATTGCAAACTTCATAGAAGTCACCCGGTTTGGTTGTTAGGCTTCCACCCAGATTTTGTGTGACACATAAGGATTCCATGACAGCATAAAGTTTGGGAAGCATTGATTTAGTCATGAAAAATTGTTCTGGACGTGTTTTACATACCCAAATGACCTGAAATATAATCACAAAATGGCCTACATGGTTTTTCACTTTGAGAAAATAAATTATATATAGTCAAAAAGGCAGTGGTTCTCAACCTTTTTTTGCTCAAGGTAACTCCAACTCGCAGTTTGGAATTTTCGGGGCACCCATATCATTTTAAGTAATTTATTAAGCGTGTAATTAAGGTTCCAAATGCATAAATATAGTTATTCTTAGATCTCACAACTAAAATAAACATATAGTAAAATAAACATATAGTAAATATCAATTTCCATAAATATACAATTGTAACTCTACATTTACATTTTTGTCAAAGCCTTCATAGATAAAATGGGGCACCCTAGGTGGATGTCCGTGTCACACCAAAGTGCCACGGTTGAGGAACACTCTAATAAGAATTTAGTTTATTCAGTTCATTTTGTTCAGTATTAAAGAAATTAGGGAACGGGCATTCCACAACTGGCTATTATTTCTTTAAAAAGTAACTTGATACATAGGTTTGTACACTTGACACAAATATTATTAGAACTGCAATTGTGTTGTGGCTGAAATCTACTCAAAAAATATTGCTACCTTCTCTTGACATATGGGAGCTTCTAAAAGATGGTGACCATACTCAAAGTATCTCAAAGCTCCAGGCTATTGTAAAGCCTTTGAAGGGTCTATGAGGCAGTTTAAGAATATGCAAAACACTTTAGACTGCAGTTTGTCCAGGTGGGATGAGCCACGGTGGTCAGTCTAACATCTTTTTTCAGTCTGTTTCTCTGCAGTATTATGTTTGCTGGGTTTACTACATTCTGGAGCTCCATGAAGCTTTGAGTGTAGTCCATAAATTTACTATGACTGGATTTTAGTCCAGCGGCACAAAGGAAAACAAAATACTTATGCGGGAGTTTGGATGCATGCCGATTTTCACCAAATGCTTAATGCTTTATCTTAGTGTGGCACCTTGAGACTGAACAGGGAATTATAGTGCACTAAACCAGGGATGTTAAACCTTTTTCTGGTTGAGCTGTAAAAAATAAAATTTCCATGATAAATTAAGGCATAAATAGAAACAGTCAAATATCAACATTATTATGATTTTATTAGTCCCTTCAGACAATATATTAACAAAGCAATACATCATATTATATATATATATATATATATATATATATATATATATATAAAACACATGTGACTATTAAGGCAATACACCTCCTATTACCCTACCATCCCCTTCATGAACAGTCTCCCCTCATCATCTCCCTCATAGCACCATCTTATACCCCCATCTAACCAGATGATCCTCTTATTTTACTTATTGAACTACCCCCTCAACTCACCACCTTCTTTCCACAATATCACTCCCTCACCTCACCTTACAAGGTGGTGTGGTAAGTCAACCACTGCACATGCTCAACAGAGCACTCCACAATTGTTGCTCTCTCCTGTATTTCAAGGAAAAGTGGATGCTAGCCACCACCTCTTTGTGATTGCTTCTGGTACACATGCATGGTGCCTTTATAATGACATTGAAAGGGCAGAACTGGGCCTGGTGGCTGCAACCATTTCCCCTTCTGTTTGAGGTGGGCCAACATGCAACTAGACTCACACTGCTGAGATATAGCTGAAGGGGTGGAGAAGATCTAAATTATGTAGTCTCTTCTCAATCTCGTTTGAAGGATAGGGACAGAAGGACAGGATAAATATTCCTTGGTGAAGGTGAAACTGAGCAAGGACCTTGGAGTGGAATGAAGCCTTAGGATGCAGGACTACCTTATCTTGATGGAAGACTAAAATTGGAATAACACATACCAAGGCCTGATTTTTTCATATTGAGGTAAGATATCTTCTTACCAAATGGTTGTCTGAAAAGGGAGTAGCTAGAACTGCAGAAATTGCAGAGAGCTGGACTTTCAGGAATGCAGGTTCAAGGTCCTTTCAAACCCTACCTGTAGAAATTGAAGGATTATTGGAGTCGAGATTGATTTATGATCCAGATTCTGTGACAGGCACCAACTGTGGAAAATACACCAGGTTCTGTAGAAGAGAGTCTCTGTCTCTCAGCATGGTTTGGAGGACAGGTTCAGATACACCCTGTAGTCTTAAGGATTCCTGCTCAGCCTCCAGGCCTTGAGCTGGAAGAAATCTGGATCCGGGAAGAAGAGGACCTGGTTATAACAGGTGTGGGATGTCTGGCAGAGGCATGGAGGCCTGACTGACAATTGAAGGAGATCGGCATACCAGGGTTTCCCAGACCAGTCAGGGGCGATACGGATGACATATGACCTGTCTTGCCTTATCTTATTACCTCCGCAAGTATAAGAAGGCGAAAACAGGTATGCTAGATGGAAGTCCCAGGATATGAGGTGCATTCTGTGCCAGGGCCGTAGGTTCGTGCCATAGGTCTGACATTGTTTGTTCTGAGATGTGTCCATCATATCTATTGAGAGCCTTCTATAGTTGTTGTTACTGAATGAATGCTTCTTTGTTTAGAGTCCACGCTCCTGGATCCAATTTATTGCAGCTTAGAAGGTCTGCCTGAACATTTATATGACCTTACAGGAAAGGTGCTGAGAGAGTCAGCAGATTCTTAGCTACCCAATAGAGAATCCCCAATGCATGGATGTTGAGTGTAGTGCTCCCTGGTGTAGAAGGTAGAGTACTGCTGATATATTGTCTGATCTAATCAGGACAGCTGTACTTTTGTAGATCGGCCAGAAATGTTTGAGAGACTTCCAAAACATTGATGTGTAGACTGAGTTGTCCAAATGCCCTGAATAGTGTGTAGATTCCAGATTGTTCCCCAGACTGTGCTGCTGATGTCTGTACACAGGATCTGCCCGTCTGGCTCAGTAAGTGGGTGGCTCTTGAGGGCTTTTCTGGCGAGTCCACCAAGACAATTCCTTACTGGCGGGCCAGAAGACTGGAATCCTCTGGGCCAGGTAGGAGGGATTTCTTTTGTAATAGCAGAGGTAATTCTCTTGGGTTAAATGGGAATTAACTCAGGCCTATGTTAGGATCTGATAAGTTGGTGAGAGGCACACCTGTAGCTGGGAAAAGCTTTATTCCGGAACTTCCACTGAAGAAAGACATGATTTTGTTGAAACTGCGGTGCTGAGTATTTAGGGACAGGGTTACTTGCCCTTGACTGGTATTGAGTTGCATTCCCAAGAATCTTAGCTGTTGGGAGGAAGAGTGCTCCTTTCCAAATTGAATATCCAGCAGAGTTTGCAGAGAAGGTCCTGGCAAATGTTTGTGCTGGTTACTGATTTGGAATATGAGGTCTCAATAATCAGAATGTTGTCTAGATTGGGGGCCATTTTAATCAGATGACTGTCACAGCACTGACATTATCTTTGTGGAGACTCTTGGGGCTGATGCCAATCCAAAGACCCTGCACCAGCACTGACAACTGAAAATCTGGAATCAGAGGTATTTACTGTGTGTTTCCCAGAACAGTACATGATAGTGTGTGTCACGCAGATCTATTCAGGTGACTAAGACATGCGGATGTATCAAAATTAGAGTTGATGACTCAATTTTCATTTTGAAATGACAGATCTTCAGTACAGAGTTGAGCTTCTTAAGGTCCAGGATGAGGCATAACTCCCCAATAGGTTTGATAACATAAAAACAGTGGACTGGAGCCTGTGAATCTCTGATGTAGTGGGACCTCTCCATCTATTAATGGAATGGAGGACTTGACATATGAGGAACGAGTAGACAAACCTGGATACTCTAGAGAAAAGACTACGAAGAGGAGAATTGTCACACTTTACAAGAGGTCAGTACAAGGATCTCTGTGGTGATCTATTCATTCCAAGGCCGGATCAGGTGACTAGGGGACACCCCTTGAGATTAGAGGAAAGGAGGTTTAGACTTCAGTAGAGGAAGGGGTTTACAGTAAGGTCTGTTAAATTGTGGAATTCCTTGCCCAAGGAGGTGGTTATGGCGAATACAATGGATACATCGATTGCAAAAAGGAACACAGGGTTATACTGAATATTAGTAGGCAAATCAGGAAGGTCTGATAAATAACTAACGTAACAGATAGCAGAATAGCTATACAATTCTCACGTCACTAGAGTATGAGGCAAAGGTTGAACTTGATGGACTTGTGTCTGTATTTAACCTAATTACTATGTTACCCTGTTTGAAGCAGAATCTGTACTGCCTGTTTCATCTGTAGAGATCCTGTAAAGATATTGTTATATATGTTTATATAAATGACCTGAAGTGAAGAATCATTGGGACAGGTTGAAATTCCAGAACCCATCTATCGCGATGAAATGGACTCCAGGCCTGACTGAACTCCTCTAATCTGTACCCCCTACTGGTGGTGGAGAAGGGGTTGGTCTGGCTTTATTGTTGGAACTGCCATCTTTGTTGTAAATCTTTACCATTTCCAGATCTCTGATTTTGAGGAAGGCCACACTTTGTCTTGGTCGTATCCCCTATCTGGCTTGTATCTTCTGACTTCTTAAAAGACTGATGTCTGAAGTGACCGGCTTGGGCAGGAGAGCCTCTGGCTCTTTTCTCCTGGGGTAAAAGGGGTTCTTGATAATTTCTTCTGGCAGGTCTCAGAATAGCTTAGTTCCAGAGAAAGTGAAAGAGACCAGTCTGTGTTTAGAAGAAGGGTCTGCTTCCCAAGCTGTGATCAAATCATAAGAATAGCTGACAGTCTCTTTGAGACAACCCAGGACTTTTAAGATTTGGGATCTAGAGACTGAAGACTCAATTTCTTCTAGTTTGGTTAGCCATATGCATAGTGTATGAAAGATGCCATGGGAATGGCAATGGTCAAATTCTACCCAATTGTTTTCACTCTCTGATAATAATATCTTATATAAAGCTGTTCACTGGTATGTGGGGGCTTGATTTCTTATATCCCACAATGCAGTATCCATAAGTTAAAGCCAACTGGACCTCAGAAAGGCCCAAAGATTTTCCTCCTGGCCCTTACCAGTCGGTTCAGCTGATCAAGAAGGAAGCGGCCAACTTCTTTTGTAATCTCAGCTTCTTCAGCAGAGGAGACTGCAGATTCAAGATCAGTGAAGCTATCTATATCATATGCCCTAGAAGGTCCTTCATCTGGGTCAGAAGTTCTAGGCTGCCTTCGTACTGCTTCCTGTAATGTCTTCTTCCAGCTAAGGAAGTTCAGGAAATGAGCAGGTACAATACTAGCAGCAGCATGCTAAAGGTAGAAGCACAGAGTTTGGCAGGGTCTGACAGATATCCTGATCACACCCTGCACAGGTTTTGGTCTTTTGGTCTAACTTCTCTGCCTAGGAGGGCCAGAAGCCTTGGGCTTATGCCTTAAGATTCGATAGGGGTAAACACAGTACAAATGGCATAGCAGCAATAAGCAACCACAAACACTTGTATGAATCAAACAAGCAATAAATATATATTTAAGGCAAATGGAACACCACATAGGGTAACTCACTGTGCCTGCATGCCATCCTGAATGTGCATTTTGTCCCAGGTCCATCAAACAGTCTGTTTTCTGTATGCGTTTCACCAGGAATGCAAAA
Organism: Rhinophrynus dorsalis; assembly: GCA_037306005.1. Lineage (NCBI taxonomy): Eukaryota > Metazoa > Chordata > Amphibia > Anura > Rhinophrynidae > Rhinophrynus > Rhinophrynus dorsalis. Next base: position 134,138,204 of record CM074723.1, on the reverse strand, counting down.
GTTCGGAACTTCTGGTTTCTGGTTGAGGCAAGGCCGCTGTAAACACGCGACTTTCAAACAAGCACTCTGAGCTGGATGGCAAGAAGGGTAGACTGAGCACTGCGCTGTGCGTCTGGCCAGAACCCCAAGACCAACTAAGTAGGAACCCATGCGACCTCACCAGGATTCTGAGGTATGAGGTTCCTTTGCAAGGAGATGTAAGCCGCGATTAGGAAGGCCACATGGGAGAGAAAATAATAACCTATTCCTTTCAAAGTTTAAGATGAGAGAGAGAGCGAGGCAAAAAGCCTCCATCCTCCAGAAAAGAACTGCAGGAGGAAGTGAGCTCACAGAATTTATATTTTTTGATTGGTCCTACCAGCTTGGAGGCAGAGCCAATTACCCACAGTATGCCATGGATTGGACACAGAGGAAAACAAAGTGAATTATGGCAGATGAAAGTTCCAAAAATTAATATTGAATGAAATGGTGATTTAGAACCTTGAATGCTAGAGACACTTCCAATGCATGTCTAAGGTGGTTTTATTTGTCCCAAATTGCTCCAGGTCTTCTTAGTATATCAGCTTCAATTACTCTAGCTGGACATTGTCAAACGCACCATCCCTAGTACGTCAAACTCCATGGGGATGTGATTAAGTGGAGATCAATTCTCCAATGTTCTAAACTCTCCACGTTCTGTGTTATTCTAAGGAGCCATTGCACTAATATAGGCTTAATTTGAGAGATCTTAGTGCATAGGCTCCACAGAATAGCACTAGGGGGTGTAAAACAATTGAGAAGTGATCACTTTTCCACCTTTTTTACCATGCCTTCCTGCATAACCCCCCATGTATCAACACATTTGCAAATGAAGAAAGATTACACACTCAAAAAGGCAGGAAAATTCATCAGCAGCTTTTGAGGAAACATTATGGTGTGAAATGCAACCATAACTTTCCATAGGCTTGCATTTGTGTGTGTATTACTTTATGTAATCTGATTTAGCCAATCTTTAATTTTTTCAGCTAATTCTATCTTTGTGCCTTGTGGGAGGCAGATGATAGATCCGAACAGACGGAATAGCATATTTCCTGGAATAGATGAATACCTGTTAGTGATTAAAACTGTCAAATACTTATTAAAAGTGGGAAGATATTTTAATGTAATTTAGGCTTTCAACTCCTCAGCAACATCTGAAACCTAATTCTCTTCTTCAAATATATTGCTAATCTCATAATTCTAGTAATACAAAACACAATTTATGTAATGCATAAGGTCACATATTTCCATTTGAAAGAGAAAAGGCTCAAAAGTGTAACCCTTTAAGTGCCAGAGAGGACTGGATGCCTCTCTGGCACTCAGAAGGGTTAAGATAATTTTACTCAATATTTTATCCATATAAATTGGGACATTCATGTCTTCTAGTTATTTCTTGCATTAAATCACATTATTTTTTTTATCTCTAAAAAGTACATTTATTTTCTTGCTATAAAATACAATGGCAAGCAAGCTTCCATTTGAGTTACTATATTGGGATGTAGTATATAGCTGCTTTGTATAAACTTTTCCTATATCGCTTTAGAGTGCACCATGAATCTCAAGATTAACAGATGAAAGGCGAATGATATGAAAGGCAGCACTCACTTTTTTTTTCCTGGTCCGGTCCTGCTAACCTGGTGAAAATAATGGTCCTTCCCTGAAATCTTTATCCATTGTCTTTTTTCCAGCACATCCAGTCTCCAGTCTCTAGAATCATGGAGTTTCACACCTCTTTGGAAGGTATGGGTCTCCTGGATCTTTACAAGCATAACTTGGATTACTTACTAAAATTATCAAACTCTCCTATGGACCTCACCATACGGACTGGTCAGTGATTTGTTGTTTCTACTTACCAGAGATTGGCCCCTCTAAACTACTTTTGTCTCGCCTCTAATCTCCTTGAAAAAGCCCGCTCACATATAATTCAAGGGCATCTCCTACTCTTTGGGAATACCGACAACTCCCTCTGTCTCTTCCCTCCCCTTCCTCCTTGATCTCTATCATATGGAATCCAGAATTTGCATAGGACTTAATTCCAGAATCTTGCATACATTGGGCTCACTGATACTTGATGGTAATATCTCTTTTGAAGACTTGTGTAGTAACTATGATCTCACTATGAGCAAGAGTTGGAGATACAGGTACACCACGTTCTACAATCTTTTATCTCGGTGGGCTGTATAAGTAGAGATCTTTCTGGGTTCAAGTCTTTGCTGTCCCAGGACCAACTACAAACCAAAACCATTTCTAAAATTTTCTATCTTCTAACATCTTCTACATTGGATCAGCTTTCCTTTATCAGTGACTGAGAATGATCTTTCCATTACCCCAGGAGGGGTGCCTTCGCTTCTACTCATTTGATGCCCTCTGATGGACAGTTTATGGAAATTAACTGGAGAATTACAGAACTATGATCCAATGGTACTTGACCCCAGCTCTATTACATATCATGTATCTACCCACTCAGATGTTTGTTGTAGATGTGACTTCAAAGCAGGTGACTAAATGCATATTTGGTGGAGATGTTCCTTGGGCTCCCTGTTTTTGTTAAAGTCCAGGACACACTTAAATAAGCCTTGAATATTGATATTTCTCATACACTGATAACAACTTCTCTGTTTTATCCCTCAGTTCTTTCTTACCACAGTGAACAAACCACTCCTTAAAACCATGGTTCATTGTTTTGATGTCCACTAAAGCTTGTATACCCTTGAATTGGAAGTCCACCAATGCTTGTGTCTCTGGGACAGACAAACGCTTCTTAGAATTCATGTTATGGCTCAAGAATAGATTCGACATTGGAAGAATTAACTGGAACAGAATTATGGACTAACTATCTGTGTTAAGCACAGTGTTTTCCAGGATAGTATTTAGCTGAAGACCCAATCTATATTGAGATTGTGAGACTGTAACCAAGAATACTGCAAAATAAGTGGATTAAAAGGAGAAGTAATGACCTCAAAGGACAGTTCTTCTTGAAGGGAGGAAGACATTTCAGAGACAATGGAATATTAGAATGTGTGGTTAAACCTGCACCAAGAGTGGGCCTATGAACAGAAAAAAAATAGAAAAGTCTTACCAACTGATTCTTCATAACAAAAGCCAAATCAATAAAAACTTCAGCGACATCAGAATCAATTAAAGCATCAATGTGAACTGTTCTTTGATTCCAAGAAACACTGACTGGTACTGATAACCAATTTCTCACATGAGGATAACAGACAGACTTAGAGAGGCATCCTCTACTAAGCCCTGGCATTTTCTGCCTTTACAGGACAAAATCCTATTTGATGGCAAGAAGCTCCACAATACAAACACAGCCCTTGAATCCATAGCCCATTTTTTTCTTCATCCGATGATTAAGACAGCCAGTTTCCATGAGTTCATAGTTTCAGCAGAAGGAACACCTGAAGATTGAAACTAGAAAGAGTAAAGCAAACAGAAGGTTTGACAACAAGTTTATGGGTATGATCTCCATCACATTCCAAACGTCTCTCCAAAGCCTATTTCCCAAAGAAAAGCACAAAAATAATGTCCTTCAGTATCTCTGCAATTTCCCTACTAATCACCTCATGTTTTATGCATTCAGACAATCCTTTCCTGAAAGTGCTGTGAAGGCACTATCACGCCAGCCCAATCTGTGTCAAAGGCAAGCATTCTAAAGTTAATAAAACATGGAGACACATTTGCACCCCTGTGAAAGTTCTGATAATGCTGCTTCTGTTGGAAGGAGCCATTACTCTAACAGGTACTGGCCTCTTCTTAAAGACATAGGCCTGGGAAATGGTTGTATTGACCCAAGAAGCCAAGGTCACCTTAGATGCCACCTGGCCTGAACGTGGGTCTCGGGGATAATGAAAAGCATATTCAATCTATGAAAAGGTTTGGTGTGATGAAAGTAATATTTAAGCTCTCTAACTATATCAAAGCAGTAAAGGTCCTGCGCCTCTCTGTTAGACAGAGTTTGACAAAGAGAAGAAAACTTCTTCCTGATTAATATGAAAATCAGAAGCCATCTTGGGAAGCTCTACAAGACAAAGCCTACAGTTAGGCTACATGCTGGACAGACACAATCACTAGAAGGAAAGCTGTCTTGAGAGTCAGACATCAAAGATCCAAAGAAGTCAGTGACACAAAGTGATTCCTCTGAAGCACGCAAAACACCAAAATTAAAGGGGAACTACCACCCCACACAATCTTTACCTTCACTAAGTCCCCATCTGGTGACTAGCTGCTTATTATAATTAATAGATTTCTCCTCTCTTCCATAGGCAACAGGCAGGACGGAGCGCGGATATCTTGCCATTGTGACGTCCGCACGCCTGTGCTGTCAGTCCCAGCCGGAGCCAAACGGCTCCTAGCAATGCAGACGCGTGGACGTCACAATGGCGGTCCCCTTTAAGTCCTACGGAAGAGTTGGATCCTGAGAGACAGACTTAAAGCAAAGGGTAAAGCATGCCACTATTGAAAGTGCTGATGTCTTGCCAAGGAATTTAACTGCATCAAAGGTGGTCTCACAAACATAAGCATTAGCTTCAAGAATCTTGGAAATGGAAAGAAAAATATCCCCCTTGAAAGTCTGACTGGACCGCTTCCAACAACTGCTCAAATAGCTATGGCCTTTGCGTTCAGGGATAAGGCAAATCCCAGGCTCAAGGCAACCCCAGAGGCCCAAAAATTCATGTTTAGATGGCAATCTAGGTATTTGTCTGCCAGATTTTCTAATGCAGCTCCATCAGCAACTAGCTAACCTGTGTGTTTATCTAGGCCAGAAATAAGGGGATCAACTGCCAGAGGAGTGGCCAACAGTGGCAATGCAGCAGAAGAAAACAGTTAAAGTAGAGGAGAAAGCCTGGCTATAAAGAACCTGTTATCTAGTGGCTACCATTCCTTAAAGACACCAGAGCAAGAGAATTAGAAGGAGGGATGTGTACAGTTTTTTCTTTTTATACCTTTTCCATGTGGTCTGGAGGCATGATGGCATGAGAAATGAAGAGAAAGACACGGTTCGTGGCTGTTTGGGTTTAGGGACCCTGAGATTCTTTCTTATCAAGTAGATATGTGCGTATTTGTCTTGTATATTGATACATTTTTAATAAATCTTACTACACTTAGATACATTCAACATCTCCCCTCTCTCCTTTTTGAGTGCTGACAATGATAATGATACCTTTTTTATACCTTTTAAAACTGTCCAGGGAGGAAAACCCCAAGTCCGAGTTTGTAGACACTTGAAGCATTTCTAATACTGCCCAGAGAAGACCCTCTACCAAACTCGCAGGGTCTTCCCCACCCGAATCCCCAGGGTAAGGGAGGAACAATTGTGTTCTCCTCCCATTACACCTTCCTTTAGTGAGGAATACTCACCCTCTAAAAGGGAGTAGAGCTCTTCTTGGGGGGAGCAGAGTGATCCTGGTCCAGTTCATCAAGTACACATTAGATAGATGCAGGAATACCAGCCATAGTAGAAATCAGGGTCTCAACCCAGTCAGGTTCCTTCACAGAGGAATTTAGCTCTTGAATGGGCTGTGTACTGGCCAGAGTACAAGAGGGGCATAACTGGCCATTCTGACCCTTAGGGAAATTGGTCTTGCAAGATGTACAATGGACCACTGGAGAACCCACCATGGTTCTGGTAGTTTTGGGCTTCCCTGTGTCCCCTTTGGAATGTGAAATGGCACTCAGACCCTGAAAGAATATCTCAGAGGGCAAGAGAGAAAGAAGAAAACAGTAAGAGAAATTCATCTGCCCCAATAGTAGGAAAAAAAGGAGCTTGTAGCAGTGCCTCCTGGGTATGCCAATGCAAGGAAAGAAGAGAAGGCGTCATGACTCCTCCCATTCTTTCCTCTAAAGCCCAGGACACCTGGGCTTCATTCAGAAAGACAGTTCCACTCCCCCTAACAAAATGGAACCTCAACAAAGGGGTCTATCAATAGTATAAAGAAGCCCAAGTTGAATAATTTAATTCCCACAGACCTGAGCAAATGCGGAAGAGCAGAGAGACAAAGCTCCTTATCAAAGTTAGTATCCACAGGGGCCTATAAGTAAATGCTTTGTGGCTTCATTTTCATAAAAATATAAGTCCATCCATAACCCTTGTCCCTTCAATAGGGATAAAGAAGCCAGTAAAAAGAATGGAAGTAAAATGGAAGGAACAGGACATAATCAAAAGACCTGTAACCACTGCAACACTGGCTCTTCTGTTTCATACCTCCCAACATTTCAAATGGCCAAAGAGGGACACTTTGTTTTAGGGTGTGTTGCCTGGGGGCATGGCTGGTAGGTTACTTCATGAGGTATTGACAGAACTTTGTCTAACTAAATAAATTATATAGAACAAGTACAAAGTATTTTATTTACACAGACTAACTTATAAACACATACTGGTTAAAACAAACATCAATGTTTTATTGCTGTGGAGCAATATGATACACCTGTATATAAACACAGTCTAATCTCCTGAACAGAGGTACTGTCCCTTGGAAAGGCATACTGATACATTCATTCTCCTCACATTATTCAGCCCTGCTCACCCACTTCTCCCTCCACTATTCAGTTCCACTCATCCACCTCTCCCTCCACATCGGATTAATCCCTTAAGGACCAGGCGCACATGCACGTGGCCGTTACGTTACTTAAGGACCACAGAGCATTTTTTTCTTACGGACTCCCTGAAAGGCGTGCAGCCGCGTGGGGAACCCAGAATTCCATGACAGTCCTGGCACATCATGGATCCTTGAAGCAAATCCAGCCATGACGTACCAGGACCATCAAGGGTCCTTAAGGGGTTAATCCTCTCCCCCTCATCAGCTCTGTTTACATACCTTCTTTCCTCTATACTTAGCCCTGCTTGCCTTCTCCTCTCTCCAGTACTGACTGCCGCGTTCCTCCTTCCCTGTGAGGTACAAACCTGCTCAGCACCTTAACCCTTTGATTACCAGAGGGGTATCCAATGCAATGCATGAGATACCGTTCTGTCACTCAAAACAGCACTAATAGGATAGGGTCAGCATTGTTGTGCTGCTTGAGAGGGAAAGAGACCAGGGAGCTGGTCCACCTCTCTCACTCTTCAATGGTTGTTTAGTTACCCCTGTCCCTTTACTGACTGCCACAATTCACCTTTGTCTTGCCCCGCACAAACTGGATCAGCCAGTACTTTTTACAATATAGTGAGATCATTTGTATCGAGATGCGATCAATCACGCCACTGAAGAAATGTACTGGACTCGACAGGCCAGGGTGTGACTAACCAGCGAGTGTGTATGGGCACTCATGACGTTTTAGTGTGCATGCGCAGTCATTACTTGACTGCACATGTGCACTCACTGCTGTCATGCGACCAAGCTCACAATCCTTTTCACCCACTGTATGTTCACATTGGGGTCCCCCACCTCCTGACACATGAAAAATGATGCAGCTCGAGACAAGTAGGAGTGGAAGCCAGGCGGGACGGAGGGAACGTGCCACAAAATCAAGACTGTTCCACGTAAATCAGGACAGTTATGGGCTATGCGGTCTTGCGGCTCCTACAAGTAGATAGAAGAAAAAGGAGAGTGGCTGTGAGATGATTAGCTATCCCAATGCAGACCATTGGTCCAGGTAATAGTCTGCACCATATTCTACTCTGGGCACGCTAGGAAAGGGTAAAGAAGCCAGCCTAATGGGGGATAAGAAAACACCCTATATATAAGCATACCTGGGAACTCTCCGGATTTGCCCCGGAGACTCCGGTTCTGACAGAGCTTTACCGGGTCTCCGGGGCAGAGGCAGATTCCTCCGGATGTGGAGAGTTTCTACTGAAACTCTGCCACATCCGCTTTTTCTCCTGTTGTGCCTCCATCCCCAGCCTTCTGTGTGACACATTTAACCCTCTGAGTGCCAAAGTGGTACGGAATGCATTGCTTTGCAATGCATTCGGTACCACTCTGGCACTCAAAGGGTTAAATCCCCCCCAACACTCGAGTTAAGCCCCGCCCTTTTTTGACGCGATTAGCATCATTTTGGTTACCCCCTGCTGAACAGAGGACTACCCTCTGGGTAGCCCTCAACTGAAAGTTCCCAGGTATGTATATCCTATATAATAATTCGCCAAGTTGTGTGTAACGCCCGACATGCGCAGCAGATACTGCTGCGCGTGCGGCAGTCACACGCGGTGGAGACTGCTCGCGCCGCGGCCGATACAGAGCTGGGTGCTCCGAAGGAGCGTCCAGCTCTGTATCAGCCGAGGCGCTAGCAGTCTCCACCGCGTGTGACTGCCCCGCGACCGGCTGCCAGAGGCTCTGTATCAGCCGAGGTGCGGGCAGTCTCCACTGGGTGACTGCCCCGCGACCGGCTGTCTGAGGCACTGTGGCCCGTGTAACGGGCTGTTCAACTAGTAAGTATATAAAATAATAAAATAAAACTAATAGAATCTTCTGCCCTTTTGTTTTCTTGGCCAGAGCACTTTTGAAACAGAAGATGCTACTGCAGGAAGGGGGTCTCTGCCTCCAGAGAGTTTAATTCTGTGTCCTGCTTCCTTGAGGTAGCATTTTTACCTCAAGGTACCTGTCTTCCACAATGGATGAAAGAAACATGGCTTGATTTTTTAATCCAGTGATTATGAAGTGTTGTTTGCATGCAGTGATTATCAAGTTTTGTTTACCTTTCTCACTACACTTAAAGGGATAGTAATACTTCGTTTTATCTTTATTTTATTTTGTAGGCATTAAAAAAACATGAAGAATGATATAAGTCTTATCTCTCAAACCTTTATGGTTTGAGAGATATTCACAAGCAAAGTTTCCCCCTCCCGCCCCTTTTACCTAGTGTAAGCCATCTCTTCTGAGATGTGGAATGCAGTCCATAGACCAGACAGATAACAGCAGGGGACAATATTCCTCCTATCAGAACAATGAAAGCCCTGCCCCCCTTGACAAGATTTTCAACTTTTTCCCTTATCTTAATTGAAGATTGTCCCTCTCTGCAGTCTACCTGGGCACCTCCCTTCTGCTCTGGCTGAGCAGTGTTACATCAGTAAACAGGGCGGGAGGGGGATACTTTATCATTGAATTACTCTTGAACTATAACTCTGACAGTATTGAAATAACACTAGTCCAAATACTATGATGGTTAATTAGAGCTGCTTTTATTATGAAACATTACTATCCCTTTAAAGCACTCTTTTCTTCTGTGTTATTTGCTTTTTATATTTTACTATGTTTTACTAACTTTTTCCCTGACTAATGAACCTCAATAGTATTTTTCTAGCCCAGCCTATGGAGCGGGTTTGCACCTCTTTTCTTAGTACGTCTGCCTCTATCTATGTGTGTTCTGGTAGTGAAGCCTGGTTAGTACTACAGTGCTTCCTGAGAGGAAACCATACACATTCTGTGTTATCTAACTCCTGCTAATCATTTCCTTCTCGACAATCCAGGAAACAATCACAGATTTATTATCCACATTAGCCCTGTGGAGTTAGTACCAAGTGGCCCGACCGCATTCTAAAATGCTAATATACTAAGGAACACAATATATCTTTTACTGATGCTTTTTTGGCAGAAGGCTTTTTTTTTTTTTTTTTTTTAGCTTTCTAGGAAAACACAGAGGAAAAATAAAATTCACCCCTTCCCCCAAAAAACGAACAGCTGCATATAACAAAGCCTATATTTTAAACTCCCAGTGCACACACATGACGTGTTCTAAGCACTGTTTTCACAAATTGCTGATTTATACTATATTATCACTAATCTTTATAAAATACCAACATATTTTACATAGCTGTACAGTAGGGGTGGAACAAAGAAGGAAAACAAACAATAAAACAAGGTCGTGATGGTCCTACTACAAAACCCTTCCAATCTATGGAGAGTACAATTTGACAGCCCCCTGGATGCTGAGGACACCTCCAAAGCATCCACAAGGTCAAAGAATAACTTTGATGGACTTAACAAGACAAATGATCAACACTACATGTGGCAAAGAAGCTCATTTAGGCTGTAATGTTGAATACAGTTTCAGTGGATACAGATACATCAGAATCTTATGTACAAAAGAACCCTAGGGAAAACAACTTGTCCATATGGGAGAAATAAAAATCTCTAGTCAACACTCAGTGTTAGCACTTTGGATCTTTACCACTTGACCACAGGAAAGGAGGTAAGGTGGGGTAGTGTTATGACTACACTCCAAAGGTGACACGTCTACCTTAATCAAGATTATGGGTTCTTGTTTGTTTTCTTTTTCTTATGATTTGAGGTCAGAGGACAGTGTGTCTTTACTATGTCTAAGGGATGCTAATGCCTCTTTACAATACTTTAGCCAAGTCTTCTGTACATTATATATTAACTAGTTGAACAGCCCGTTACACGGGCCACAGTGCCTCTGGCAGCCGGTCGCGGGGCAGTCACACGCAATGGAGATTGCCCGCGCCTCGGCTGATACAGAGCCTCTGGCAGCCGGTCGCGGGGCAGTCACACGCAGTGGAGACTGCCCGCGCCTCGGCTGATACAGAGCTGGACGCTCCTTCAGAGCGCCCAGCTCTGTATCAGCCGCGGCGCGGGCAGTCTCTACTGTGCATGACTGCCACACACGCAGCAGTGTCTACTGCGCATGTCAGGCGTTACACACAACTTGGCGCATTATTATATAGGATAGTAACACAATGCGCTATGTCAAAGATCTTAGGCCTTGATCCATATGTTGGAGACGGCTGTTTTTTATGTCGACGGCATTTTTTCCAGCACAGTAAGCTATTCAAATGTCTGTGCTGTGAAAAAATACCGGCAAAAAAAAAAAAAAGAGCCGTCGTGTATTAAAGTTAAGAGGTGTTTTCATCCACTTAAAATGATGAAAACATTGTAAATAGCAATTCAAATGTCTGAGTTAGCCAAGAACAGGTGATAAGGGACTCAAGTTATCACCGGTAAGTTAACACTTATTTCGTTTTTTTTTTTTTTTTTTTTTTTTTTTTTTTTTTAAACTTGAGCCCCTTATCGTCTGTTTAAACAGTCGACACAGACACTAGAAGTAAAAAAAAAAAAAAAACCTAAGTCCTCAGTGGATGTATTGATATGAGGCTCTAAGCCCCATATCAATACATCCAAAGTATAACAAATGTGTCAGACATTAGTAGAATTAACCCTATGAGTGCCAGTGGGGTATAATTACCCTGCCGGCATTCATAGGGTTAACCCAACTAAAAAAAAAAAAAAAAAAATCACATTACAAGTAACACTTACCATTATTCCCGATGTCCAGCGGAGTCCTCAGCTTCCTGGTCATCTTCTTTCCTATCTTCTTGCTGTAAAGAAAAACATACATACTTTAACCCCTTGAGTGCCAGAGGGGTACGCAACGCACTGCAAAACAATGCATTGCATACCTCTCTGGTGCTCAAAGGGGTTAAAGTATATAGTAGTGTGCCACATCTTAAAATATAAATCTCCCCATAATAATAAAAATGTTAAGAAATCTTTTCAATATATGTCAATCATATGGTATTGCCGTAAGTAAATGAATATTAAATAACACTTAGCATTAAATTGTTGCTGTCTCCGCCGCTGGGTGAGGCCTCTGGGGTGGCAGCGGAGACAGAATAAAGAGTCACCCCCCTCTCCTTCTTCACGGGCTGATGCCCGTTCCAGTATGAGGTAATTAGAACTGAGGCTGCCCTCAACCTCACTTCTTATTCTCTCATAGCCATTGGCTGGGAAATGCATACACATCACCCAGCAAATCAGCTTTGAGCGGCTGTACTTTAAACCGACTGGTGGGGAGATGCATAAGCTGTGAGATAATTAGAAGTGAGGTTGCCCATATATAAGGGCAACCTCAATTCTAATTCCCTCATACCGGAATGGGCATCGGCCTGTAAAGAAGAAGGGGGGGGGGGGGGCGACTCCTTATTCTGTCTCCACTACTGCCTCAGCGGCCTTACACAGCAGTGGAGACAGCAACAGTTTAATGCTTAGTGTTATTTTATGTTCATTTACTTATGGCAATACCATATAATTGACATATATTGAAAAGATTTCCTAACATTTTTATTATTATAGGGGGGATTTGTATTTTAAGACGTGGCAGACCACTATATACTTTAACCCGTTTGAGCACCAGAGAGGTATGCAACGCATTGCTTTGTAATGTGTTGCGTACCCCTCTGGCACTCAAGGGGTTAAAGTATGTATGCTTTAAACGTAAACTTTTTTTTTTCTTTTACAGCAAGAAGATACAAGAGAAGATAGAAGAAAGAATGGAGACAGACAGTGGATTACAGGTAAAGTTTAACACAGACTCTTTAACTATCGGTGCTTGGCAGTATGTCAGGCACCGATAGTTAACTATTTTACTGTTAAGTTAAAAAAATTGGCATTATTTAGCAGTGTTTTGGGAACTTAATGCACAAAACAGACGTTTGGACACGCCAGTTTTGTGTCCTAACGTCCGTTGTGCTAAATGTCGGAAGGACATTTGAATACCGACCAAGACATTTTATTTTGTTGGTCGGTATCCATTTTACCCTACCAACATTTTTCTCCAACATTTGGATCAAGCCCTTAGTTCTTTGTAGTTCAACAGTTATTCTGCACTAAAGATCCCCGCCCACCCCTTTCTTGCAATCACCCTCCGATTCTCAGATCAGGTTGTGCGACTCAGCGGCTGCAGAGAGGGACAATAAGTAAGTATAAGGGAAATCCTGCCCTCCCCTTGACGAAGGAGGGCAGAATTTCCCTTTGCTTACTGAAGTGTGTCCTTTGCTGCAGCAGTCCTGTAAAGACTGCAGCTTCTTGGTGATGTCGAAAGAAGGGGTGGGCGATGGATCTTTAATGCTGAGTAACTTTTGAAGCACAAAGATGCAAGATCTTTGACATAGTGCATAGTGTTACTATTATTATATTATACAGAAGACCCGGTGAAAGTATTTTATTGATTAAATAAAGCTGTAAATTGCTGCACCCTCAAAAAATGCAATGACAGTGACTATGAATCTATATAGATTACAAAATCTATACAGTATAATTTCTGTGTAATGATTTAAAACTGAAGAGTTCTCCAGTAAATTGCTTTGCAATATGTTGGGGATCTCTATAACCCAAGGGGCTAAAAACAGGGAAGGAGCACAATACTTTGCTGACATCCCATGGGTTAACAATCCTTTTCCAAGGTTTCAGAGACATTTCCATGAGGGGGAGGAAATGGTTAAACCAAATTCTCTAAAAATCTGTTTTTAAAATGTGTTTAAATTACCTCATGTAACAGACAATGAGTCTGTTTTCCTCAATGCTGGGGGGAAATATCTAGGTGACATTTTTTGGTTATGACCATTTTACAGACAATAAGTCTAAAGCAAACTTATTATCTTCTGTGAAAATCTGGGACAAAGTATACTCCCATGTGGGAAAGTCTACTAGGGTGACAGATTGATATCCAATGGAATAACCTTTGACATTTTTTATCTAATGACAGTAACGAGAACACCTTATTGTCTAATATCTAATACCACTGAATATACCTATGTGTGGTTAACCCTTTAATTGCTGGTAATCCTAATGGTGATAATTGTGGTTTGAGTTACTATATATCTATTGTAATTGCTGATCACTCATTTATATCACTGTTGTTTACACTTTATATGCAGTATATTGTATTTAATAAATTATATATACTTTTGCACAAATATGCGGAATTATTTTAATCAATTCTTTACTGTGAAGTAGCGTGTCAATACCTAATATAAAGTTCTCAAAATTATTTAATTTTGTCATTTATCTATTTATGTGAAGATATCCAACCGGATTGGTTCTCTTGTTTTAACCCTTTGGATACCTTCAAAATAATTGGTTTAACAAAGGGTGTATATGAGTAAGACCAGGGGTTGGCAACCTTTCACAATCTAGATTTTGTAGACTACGACTTCCACCTCCAAATCCCCAAAAAGCTGGTTGGTATGATGGGGGAGCTGTAGTGCCAAAGGCTGCTGACCTCTGGGTAAGATGATTGCAATAGTCTGGGCCTTTATCCAAAAACAGCAATATTTATACAATGTTGCAAAATTCCTGCCAGCTGAGTGAGCTGTATGCTGTAGCAGACATTGCTACATTGTATCACTTTACCTCACAGATTAATGGGTTAGAGATATCTGGAGCATTAAAAAGGTTAAATACCCCATTTAAATCAGTGGGGATTTGGAGACTTTTCTGCCCCCTACGGTGCTGCTTTTTTGCCTCAGAATTGCTACAGCTTTGATTTTTGCATAGTGTCCAAAGTATTAACCCTTTGAGTGCCCCTCTGGGCACTCAAAGGGTTAAAGCAAAGTCCAAGGGTTCTAAAGCTCAAAATAAAAATAGAGTAAGAAGTAGTACAGACCAACTGCACCACAGGGGACGAATAACTAATATCCCTTTAGTTTAAATAGGGCAATTAACCCCTTGAATACTAGATGTCTCTCGCATTCATGGATTTAAGTCAGATTTGTTCAAGATTTATTTTAACCTCTTGAAGACCAGAGGGGTATGCAACAAATTGCACAGAAATATATTGCACACCTCTGTGGTCCACAAGCAGTTAATTTCTCCACTATGGTGCAATTGATTTGCCCTACAATAACTGAAGGTCCTAAATATGTAACTGTACAGGATTATTTTTGAAAATCTAACCCCAATTTTGATCTACAAAAACCTGCACATTCCACTACAATGTTTTACGGTTGGCAGGCATTGCACAAATTGTGCACAAACCTCCTGATTAATTGGACATTATTGTGACAGTATGTGTTCATGGACTGCTATTTTTAGGTTAGAAAAAACTGAACATTCTTCATTACCATCTGACATGTTTTTTTTTCCCTTGAACAATTAAGACCTCATACTTAATTACAGAAGAATGTCTGCTCAGTGCGCTGAGCTATAAAATGGAATTATTGCCAGAAGTGAGAGAATTCATAGGTATAAATTTTCACCAGGGCGGAGGGGCATAGCCAGGCCAGTCCTGCCTTCCAAACCTCAGCCAGTTTGCCGAGCCCCTATATTTATCCAGGGGAAGCAAGTATGGAGGGACAAGTACACTTCTTTTGCTATCCACTCCTCCCCCCGACAGCACCCATGAGTGCTTTCTTTAAAGCAGAATCACCAGCTCAGGACTATATGCTTCCATATGAAACAACTCTATCCAGCAATGTAATTTTGCATAAAAATCCTCTGTTTTTTATTAAAATACTTTTAAAATGTACTTTGTGATGTCATCTTGGAGCTTGCCTGCACCTCAGGCATTAATTGTAATGCCATCGGTCCCATTGATTGTGCTTCTAGAGCTACCTGCAAGAGAGACACGAAGTGATGTTGCTTTTTACTGTGTATTCATTGTCGACTTGCTCCTTCATGTCTGTTTCATGAGCACATCTCTATAGACACACGGAAAGGAAAGGGGCAGGAGAATGACAGAGAAAGCACTGCCAATCATGTTCAACAGGGTTAAGATGGCAGTGCTCTCCCTCATCTGACAAGAAAATGAGAAGTAACACAGATTAGATGTTTGACCACTTGAAACGGGTATTTTTGACAAATGAATAACATTTGGAAATTATTCATGGGGGAGGAGGGGTGTATGTTTCATGATAGTTCCATTTTAAAGAACATAATAGCAACATACACAAAAGACTTTGATAAAAATAATAAACATTCAATACAGTCAGTGTGTCGGACATTTCTATGTCTTCAGCAGGAAATATCTATAGGAGCACATCACGGCTTCATGTGTAAGCATACATGTGTACTTCACTGCCCGTCCCAAACCTTTCCCAGCATCAGCCATGTAAATCAGGGGCTATAGGGGGTGAGAGGGGGAAATGTGCTATGGGGGTGCAGTTTACATGAGGAAACAGAGGTATTCTGTACCTCTGTATGATATGTCCATTTGGTTGACTGGAAAGCAAGTCTTACAGAACATATAGTATTAGAAAAATGGGTGAGTGGAGAAAAATGGGTGAATGAAGGTAAGACAAATAATAATTAAATGAAAAACTACAAATTCAAGTAGATGAAAAGGAAAAGGATAGTCCTCAGACAGGCAAAACCACCTGAAGTACTTTCCAGCGAACGCTGGCCCCAGCCAAGTCTAGGACATTGGCACTGTAGTGTTTGGTGAATGTGTGCAAGGAGGACACATTGCCGTCTTGCACAACCGTTCAGAGGAGGCCTGGTTCTTGTAGACACAGGAAGCTCTCACCGATTTGGTGGAGTGCACTGTGATCCTGAAAGATGCAAGCTTCTTCCTGATCATGTATGCCTGGTGTATGGTAGCCTTGGTATAAGAGGCAAGGGTAACCTTGGATGGAGACTGACCAGCTCTAGATCCTACAGGTATGACAAAAAGGGAATCAGCCATGCACAATATCCAGCATATGGAGATCCCTCTCGTGTGGACGATGGGTCTGGAAAAAAGGAATGCACAGTTATTTCCTAATTGATGTGAAAATCAGAAACTCAGGAAACAGGAAGGAACTCCTGAGAAGTATGATGTACCGCTCCTGATGAAATACCAGGAATGGAGGCTTACAAGACAGAGATTACAACCCAGCCACCCTCCAAACAGACTACTGCTAGGAGAAAAGCCACTTTCAAAGTTAGTTGACACAAGAAAATAGAAGTCAGAGGCTCAAAAGCAGGCCTCTGAAGGACACTGAGGTGTGGGATCATATAAAAAGTGAAAGGCATGAGTCACCCTGTGCAGAAAGGTTTTCAAATCTGGGAAAATGGCAATGCATCTCTGGAAGCGAAAAGAGAGCAATGAGATCTGTACCTTGAGCAAACTCAAACTGATACTCTTGATGACTCCATCTTGAAGGAAGGAAAACACCATGGGAAGATCAAAGACATGCCTGTTCTTTTCAGTGCACCACTGGTAAAAAATGGATCAGACCCTGTGGTACATCTTGGAGGAGACTGGTTTCCTATCTTGATTCATGGTTGAGATGACATCATCTGAGAATCATTTACATTTGGTGGCCTCAAGAGTGATGCAATCAAGGCCAGTCTCTCCACATCCTTGTACCACAAGGGTCCCTGAAGCATGTCCAGTCTGGATGGCAAGCGATCTCTCCTGAATGGACAGACTGATGTGATCTGCAAGCCAAGCCACCTGGGCCACAATGGGTTGACTAGAATGACTAGCACCTTCTCTGTCCTGATCTTCCGTATCACCCTGGTGATGAGAGGACTTGGGGGAAAGGCATGGGAGTAGGTACTGCGCATAGAAACAGAAAAGCTTGAGGATTTACCAGGAAATCAGGCCGCATCAAAAAGAACATAGTAATATAAGTATTAGCTTCCATAATGTTGCCTCCTAGAATCAGCAATGCCTCCCTAGGGACGTAAGAAAGCATAGCTGTTCTCTCCTTATACAGCAATAGCACTGTTTACCCAACCAGAGGAAAAAATATGCCTCATCACCGCCCCTGTGGCAGCAAAGTTGGCCTTGAGTATGGAATCAAGCCAGTTATCAGCCTGATCTTTGAGCCCTGCTGCATCCATAAGGGTAAGGGCAGTGTTATTTGCCAAATGAAAGACAGGGGGGTCAACAGCAAGGGGAGAAGCCCACTGCACTAGAGCCTCAGTTGTAAAAGGGTATAGCTTAGAGAAGCATATTTACATTTGGAGTTTTCCATTTGTCCATAAGGATTGGATCAAGGATGTTATTGGGAGGAAAGACAGGAAAGTCTTTCTTGCTCCTCTGGAAGATGTTCGGAGAGGTAGAACTCCCCCCCCCCCCAGTCCGCAGCCTCAGAGACCAAAAAGGTCTCCAACACTGCTTTGACAAGTCCTTCAACAGTGGGGACAGGGTCAGCCAATATTTTTATCCTCTGAGTCAGATTTCTCCTCAGAGGATACCCCAATAATTTGAGTATGCCCCTTAACACAGGTTCAACCTGTTTGAAACTGGATAAAGGTTTCCAGGAATGAACAACCCCCTAAACTGAAGAAGGGACAGCTGCCACAGCTGCCATAAACCCTTTGAGTGCCAGAGGGGTACGGAATGAAAAGGGTTAAGGATAGAGTTTTAACCCAAGCTGGCTCTTGGTCAGTGTTGGAGGGCCCCAGTGGAGTGGTAGGGGTCACAGTATATGAAGGGCATAGAAACCCAAAATATTCCACTGGAAGCACAATATGGCATGAGGAACAGTAGGTAACGGGAGTAAGGGAAGCCCCTTACTCAATGCGTTGTGTACCCCTCTGGCACTCAAAGGGTTAAATAAAACTGCATTTGTATTTGTCCCTTATGGTGCAGTTGGTTTATCCCAGAAATGCTCCACGTTTTCTTTGAACTCAAGGCCTATGTCTAGGTAAATACATCTTTGTTATAAAGGACTATACATAATTCTGGAATTGTACCCAGAGGATTGAGCAATGACAGAACTGTGATTACATTGTCCACTGTGTTTTCTGATGAACCTTGGGAAATAAATACAAGGACATGCAAATCCATTTAGTAGTCTCCAGGTTTACACAGCCCACACATTAGCTGCTGAACTGCTTCTACATTAAATGTAATATTATAGAAGATAAAACCAAACAACAAACGACCACATATTTGGAATATTTCAGAATCTCAAATGCTTCTGTAAAGATGGGAAGCTACAGAATAAAGCAAGAAGACAATGTGCTACTTTATGTATAAGCACGTCCCTTTCTTGAAACTGTGCCTCTGTACTAAAGTAGCACTGCCAATCTGTACATAGACCAGGAGTGGACCTCCTGAGGACCTCTAGCTGTGGAGGACTACAGTTCCCATTATCCCCATCCACCTGTTGATTAAGGAATTGTAGTCTTCCACAGGTGAAGGGCCACATAAAGCACCCGAATGTCTCAGGCACTGCTTTTATGCTCTGCAACAGCTGATATAAGTATTTTGTTCTATATACTGCCACCATTATATTTGTATTTAATGTCAGAGCTGGACCATTTCTTGAATCAGAATGCAATACAGATGTAAACCCACAGTAACTCCCAACAACATACACCTTAACAGTGCAAGGTTTTGACTCAAAGACCTTGATGCATTACAAGGACTTGATTTCCCATTAGCAGAGTGGGCAGTTGACTTGTGTTCTTTATTGTGAGGGACATCTAAAAAAATCTGCTTATGTAAAAATAGGTTAGAAAGGAAAGAAAAAGGTACCTGGTCATTCTGGTCTAGCAGTCAATGATTTTGTAAACTGGTCAGTAAAGGGCTGTATAGCCTTGAGCAGGGCCAATTATCTAGTGTCAGGCACTTAATAACCTATATAGTTCTTTACTGGCCAGTTTACAGAATCATCAGATGGTAGAGACTGGAAGAAATGTGACTGTTGGCTTGCTCATATTCACTAATCATTGAAGGATAATAACACCACTGCAATTTCCTGTTTGTGTTAATAATATGCACATAAGCTCCACAGCCTGCCATGCAGATCTTCTATGCTACAACTAGTTTGCATTTTGGCCCGAATGAAGGCAGTGAGGAGCAGATGTGGGCCAAAAGTCAGCAAAATTTCTTGTATGATTTTTATCTTTTTTCGTGAATGTTTTCTCCTTTTCATCACTGCAAAATTCTCCTTTTCGTCACTGCCAACAAATTATTCACTTATGTTTCTTATGTTGCAACATTTCCCACCTCAATATTACTTCTTCTCAGGGCTTCAGTGGATAAATAAATAGCTGAAAGTCAAAGTTGTGAGTCTTACAGCAACATTTGCTGGAGAGTGCCTTTGTCCTTTGCCCACAACTCTAACTTCCTTCTTAAGTGACAATGGCACATATTCATGATGATGTCAAGAGACACTGTACAACCTACAATGTGGCATATGTGTATTGTAGTGGTGGGCTGGCATGGTGAGACTGATGTATGTATGTATGTATGTATACAGTGGTTTTTACCATTATTATGTTTGTTTGAAATGTAAGCTATCCTTCTCAGATTATGGATACACAATTATTGGTCATAGCAGTGGTCCCAAATGTGGTAGATGGTAACAACCCTTCTTCGCATCTCTCCTCCTCATCTGTGCTGCTGTTAATACATCTGTCCTGGCTTTCTCTGTCATGTGTGGTTTCTGATACCTGATGGTGGTTCATTTTTAAGAATGTTAGTCTCCCAACATTGTTGCTTGATAGCCGCATCCCATAGCCATTCACAACGTAACCAGCTGCACTGAAAACCTGCTCAAACTCCACTCTTGCTGGAGGGCAACTAAGGGTTTCCACTGCAGTAGTTGTCAATGCTGACCATACACACTGCTTTGTTTGGCAATAGTCCATGGGATCATTGTTTCTGCCTAGAACCTTGCTATCCTGCACATATGCAGAAACCATATAACATGCAGTGTGACCACTCCTAGTAGCTACAATGGGTTCATTTGTGTCTGTTACCAACTTATATTCAGGAAGCAAGTCCCAAAGAGAAGTGCTGCCACCTCCATCACCAATGCTGGTTTTTTGCCATCCCAGCTAAGACTCACGAATCACCCTGTGTTCAGAATGGGATGTACTATTTGATGATGTAGATGCTCCTGCTGCTGCTTGCTGAAATGCTTTGCCGCCTTCCTTTCTACTATACTGTGTAGATGTTTTCTGTGCCCTAAATTTCTCCCTCTCATCCTTCATAAAGCAACCCTCCACTTAATCAATAAGCATCTCTCTATATTGCTTGACAGAATCCAACTCCTCAGAGAGATGCTGCTGATTGTCATGGATCCCTGTTGTGACAAGTTGCTGATGGCTCTTTGGAAGAAATTCTGAAATTTTGTGTTTAAAGTGAGAATCCAGCAAAGTGGCAAGAATGTATTCCTTATCGCTTTTAATTGACACTATGCGAGGACCTTGTTCTAAGAATGCCAACATGTCATTTACCAGCTGGTGCACGTCTTTGTTGACATTATGGTAAGATTCCTCAGCCATGCTCCTCATTTTTCTGTAATAAATATATCAGTAGTAGAATTTCACCAATTCCTCTCCATATGCGACTCACCAGTATGGTTACCTGCTCAAAGTGTTTCAGCAGCTCACATACATTGCACCTTAGTTGCCATTGGCCAGGTAACAAAGAGGCTCCCTCCAAAGTCTTCCAGTTTTGCATGGTGTACTCGGTAATGGCCTTATTCTGCTCGCACAAAAGCTCTAACATGTACAGTGTGGAATTACACCTAGAAGGGACCTCCATTTCCAGCTGGTCAGGTTATAAGGCTCTTGTATGTAATACAGAGTGTTGCGTGCACTGTAGGAGCGACTAAAATGGACACCGATTTTGTGGCCAATATTAAGCATCTCTGAGGGTTTAGGTGTCTGCCAGGAATCTGGTCACAACTAAATTTAGCACATGGCAAAAGCAAGGCACATGCACCATATCACCTATTCAAGGCAGGGATTGTGATGGAGCCATTATCAGCAGACACAAAACCAGCTTTTAAGGCAGTTAATTAAATCTTCTATGGGTTTGTGGAACGGTCTCTCAAAACTGCATGAACAAGGTGGCCTGCCTATTATATGACCTATCTTGCTGCTGTCTTATTAACATTGCAAGAAAAAGAGGCACAATTACTATCACCTGATGCTGTAAGCTAGTGTACCCCAATGGTGGTGGTGGGAGGGAAACCCAGGGACCAGTCACATAGTTTGTGCTCTTCTCACTTGTCCAAATACATTTTGTCAGGTGAGGTTTTTTTTTGCCATAAGCACTTTTCAGCCCTTTGCCCACCACATTAACCACCAGTGCTGTACCGGAAAAATAACTGTGGCTCGGGATATGCCAGAGTGGAGCTACACTTGACATCAGTTCTCTGAAACCTCGGTTTTCTACAAAAAAAAATTTGGCAGCATGTCTTCTGCCAACATCTTGGAAACCTTTCCATTTCACAGGCGCACTTTGGGATTGTTTTTGCGATGTTTTTGACTTCTTCCCAGGAACTCCGGAAGTGTGGGTTGGCAGAATATAGCAAAAGAACCATGTAACTTTATTACTTTAACAACATGACAAAAGGAGGTGGAGGAGCTAGAGGCAGCATGTGTGGGAAATCTAGGACTCAAGCTATCACCTACAAGCAGCCCAGAGTAGTCATACTCCCCTGCAGCAGAAGCCATATTTGTTATTTGTAATGAACTAACTTATCAGTTGCACACACTCTGACACATCAGTAACGTCACCACTTCTATTATCTGCCGCAGAGCCCTGGGAACTTTGTCAAGTGCTTCTGCTGCTGCTAGTTGTGGCATCTCTGAACTGCTCATAGTGTGTCTCCCAGTCAGACCCGTGGTTATGCTTCAGGTTCATAGAGGAGGTGCCTAGGTGTGAGCCTGCTTTCCCCCTGCTCGTGCTTTTAGCACAGATAACAGATCACAACATGCTTAGCTTTTGGATCCTGAGTGAAGTATCTCCATACTGTGGACTTCATGGACTGAGGGGTTCCTGAGGGGCTACTACTACTAAGGCTAGATGTTGATGCAATTTTACTGCTACTACTACTAGGTGTCAAAGGTGCAGCATTTCCAGCAGCAGCAGAGGCACATCATAGTTAAGCTTGTGGATGTTAATAACCTGTGCTGCTGCTGCTATTGTTGCTGCTTGTTATTCAACACAAGTGTGCGGCTGGGAATTAGAGATGATGCCGATGATGACCAACAGGATGACTGTGTACTTTTTGCCTTCTTTGCTTGTCCAGGGTCAGAGTTTCCAGTGGTTTTCTCAAATACTTTATAGACAGGCACAGTGCTCCTTTTCAATGGTGGAAGACTGAGCCTTTGCCTTTCAGCTAATTTTCTGACCATGTCATCTCTCTCACTCTCAACTTCATGTGTATCTGAACAAGAGGACAATGCTTGATGGATATATTCTAGATCTACATCATCATCATCAGTCCACATCAGGTCATCTTCAGCATTGCCTGACACTTCTAGCCCACTACCTTTATATTCCTCTAAGCTTTTAGAGGTGTCTAACAATTTACTTTTACTAAGTTCTCTACTAAATTGAGGGTGTGTCTTGTTGCTTGTTTCTCTCACTGTCAAATGTAGCAGCCGGCTCAACTGCTACACCTTCCACCATTATGCCACTGCCACATCAACACTAGAATGTGACTCACTGTCAGAAACCATGGCTGCAGTCAGTTTTTAAACTACCACTTTACTCCCACTGCCCTGCACTGTTCCACCTTTCCCCCTCCTCCCTGCCCCTTGTGCATTTTCTGGATATTACTTAACTACTGTGTGTGTTTTAACTCTAAAGTACACAACACAAATGAGTGTAAGGTCTTGCCTAGGCCCTCAATAAAATTCTCAATCTCGTCTGCTATCTATCAAGTATGCCTCACCTTTAAAACACTTTTATTAAAGAAACAAAAAAATAAACAAACAGAATCATGATCAGGAGCATAAACCAAATGACAAGCCAGGGTCAGGAACCAGGACAGGTAATCAGCCAAGCCTGAGTCAGGAGCACAGTAGTCTGCAATATCAGGAACAAGCCAGAGGTCAGAAGCACAGAAGTCAGCAATGTCTGGAGCAAGCCAAGGGTTTGGAACACAGCAAACAGGAGTGCAGGAAAATCCACAGCAGCAACATGTCAGCAAACAAACACAAGGACAATGGGGAAGTGAGCCAAGCTGCTTTAAATACCATGGGAGGGTTGGCTGATAAAAGCCAGGTGAGCAATCAGAATGGTCAGCTGATCAGCTTGAGCCAGAAACTCAGAAGACAGCAGCAGTGGATAGAAGAGCACTAGATTAGCTCAGACATCAGAATCAATAGGCAGAATAGAGCTGATCAGCAAAATTTTTATTGAAATTTGTCCACCCTATCTCATCATAGTCTGCCCACAAAATGAGTGGGGAACAAAATAACTAAAAACCAAAATCAACAACTTCTTCCTCAGCACAGAGACAGTAACAGCAAGATCAGCAAGGAAATTGCTTGGACTACAGCTACTTGCATCTTTCAAATCAAATCAGTCAGACAGAATGTTGGGCTATTAGATTTTTTCCAGAACCAAAATGGCAATCAACATTTGAAACTACTTTCCAAAAAGTGAGCAGAATTTTAGGTTTATCCCCTTGGATTTTGTTGAAGCCATCTCTAGCAGCAAAGCAATGAAAGGGACACACTTACTAATATGTATACCTAGGCATATATAGTGATCTTTAACTATATATATATATATATATATATATATATATGGCTTTTAACACAATTTTGGCTTTTTAGTATGCCTTTATTCAACCATATTTTCCTCAAATTCATTTAGCACACCCACACAAATTATAACTATTTTAAGCAGTAGAGCTTTCTTTAATACCACATTTATATGTATAACACACTATTTAATTTGATAATAATTGACAAATGAGAAAAAAAACCAACATTTTAAAAGTTTTCCTGTGGTCATTGTGCTCATTTGGTTCGTTTTTAATAGGGACTGAAAGAAAGGTATGAATGGTCGTTCATACCTCCCAAATGTCCCTTTTTAGGCGATACTGTCCCTCTGAGGCAAAAAGCCCTAGGTCTCTCTTTCCTCTGGTATCCCTCTTTTAGGCAATCAGACTATGTGGTGTATATAAGTGTATCACAGTAATAAATCTCACATCAGTGATTGTTCAGACTTCAGTATATAGGATTATAAATTAGTCTATATAAATAAAATACTTTGGGCTTGCTCTATATTATTTATTCAGAATAGAAAGAGGGGTAAAACACTTTGTTTTTCTTTTAAGTCCCCCAGTCCCCACCTCAATAGTGCCACATTTTTGGACATTTGAGGCACTGTGATCTCTGTTCTCTGCTTCTTTTTTCCTCATGATCTCAGTGAGGAACAGACAGAGAACAAAGGCAAGATATACTTTACATTGCCTTTGTCATGTGGCTCTATCTCCTAGACTGGTGATTCTACTGCGACCACATGTGCAGAGCCACTGAGAGGAAAGACTGAAATTGACAGTTCCTGTCCCCGCAATGCTCACAAACACTCCCTGAGTTGCACTACGATCTTGAAAGTCTTAATGTGATAAAACCATCAGCCGTCTTCAAATGACCTAAATGTATAATGATCCAGCCTTGTCACTTGTCAAAGAGGGTAATGTTTTTCCAGCTTCACATGCATTCATTTTCTTATTTATTAAACCAGTATAAAAGTATGTTTTGAAATTCATGGAGAAGAGGAGCAATATATTGCCACTACTCTCTTAAATGATTAATGGAAAGCAAAGCTCTCCCACAGACTAAGGTAGCAACAAAGCCACCAGAAAACGAAAAGGCCACGTACATGTTGCACTCTAATAACTTTTGAACGAGGCATCTCCGAATGGTGGTAGCCTTGTTTGACTGAGCAGGAAAAGGCCTATAAAGTTTATGTTTTTATGTGTTTTATCCCTTTAAATCTTTGCATGCTAGAGAGGTCACCATTGAAATGCCTTTGCAATGCGTTGGAGACCGCTAGTACCCATGGAGATAATTAACCCCTTGGATGCTAAAGTAGTCTCCAATGCATTACGAAGCAATGTGTTAGACATCTTTAGCATCAACTGGCTTAATATCTCAATTCTTACAAAGCAAGGTATTTAATTAAAACCGGAAATGTGTTTTTTTCCACAAAGCAGATATAGGCATAAAAGATAAAAATTAGTAGAGCTATTTCTAGAGGTGTATACAATGGGCCTTATTCATCACACTAAGGAGATGCTGTTGTGGAACAAAACAACTATCATAGAAGGGGAATTGAAGTGTTGATTAATTTAAATGGGGATTTTAACCCCCTGAATGCCAGAGGTCTCCAATGCAGTGTTTCACAATGCATTTGTGAACTCTATCAGTTAACTAGTGTAAAAGCCCATGTACACAGGCCAAGGTCTGGTGATGTAAAGAGCCCAGTCCTGCTCTATGTACCATCCACAATGCAGTCATACGCAGTAGAGATTGCCTAAACGCACAGAATGCTCCCAGCATTCCTACACCTCCCAGCATTCTGTGCGTTCGGGCAGTCTCTACTGCGTCTGACAAACATTCTGGCGTTTTATATTATAGGATTTGGGGAACTTTTATTTTGCCCCTACTGTAAAGTGCAGTTGGTTTGCTCCAGAATTGCACTTTTTTAGCGTGCTGACTAATTTCTGCCTAGGACTGATAGGATTGATGTCTCAAGTCCCATACAATCATTAATCAGTTCCATAACCACTGGGCCTCTGTAGCGGTCATCAGGGGCACAGGAACAGTCTTTTAGATTAGGTTTAGATTTTGCCATTCCTTTAAGTTGTCAAGTGCAAAATAATGTTAATAAAGCAATATAAGACATCCCCTTTAGCCTTTACTATTCCACAATAAAATGTAAACAGAATGATACTTTTCAGCTGTTTACAATATCTGTGACAGGTCATTCATTACTAACTATATGCGGATGTTCTTTCACTCGGATAGAAATTAGCAGGATATTTTCTTCTCAGTTTATCTTATTATGAATGAGAAAGTTTAGTAAAATGCTGTTTCCATGGGAGCAGGAAAGACTGATGTCAGATGCAAAGCTGGTGACATTTAACCTTTTGTAATTTAGAAAACTAACAATTTGAATTGTATTGAGAGGCTTTATTTTTTGTATCGGATTCCACACATCTTTCTTAATTGTCTACGTCACTAAATAGACTGATTTTTTGCAACGCTGTACTTGGCTTTTGCTCTTAAAAATAAATAAAAAGGTAATATCACATACTGGAATACTCTACACCACTGGACTAACAAGCTCAGCAGGTGTGGAAAAAAATGCTGCAACGTAAGAATTCTTTCAAAAATAGACATGTTAATTGTGTATATTCATAACAAAATGCATAGTTTGTGAACAGAAGAAAAATGTAAATCAAATAAATATTTGGTGTGACCACCCTTTGCCTTCAAATCAGCATCGTTTCATACCTGCGTAAGACTATTGAGCAGTACTATACATATTATATTATATGTATATATATATATATATATATATATATATATATATATATATATATATATATATATATACACACACACACACACACACACACACACACACACACACACACACACACACACATACAGGAGGCAAATATAGCCAGGTGGATACCTTTTATTGGCTAAACAAACAGATTTAGGATGCATTCCTAACTCAGGATGTGGAGACTGACCTGATAGAATGTACCTTTATGTCTCTAGCCCTGCTTCCTAATAGGAGTTCTTAATACAATCTCTGCTCCATCTTTATTAGGGTTGGGCGAAAGGTCTTGCCGTATTCCCATGATAAATTCCACAAAAATCAGGTTGTTGTCTGCTTTTTCACCGGAAAATCCGATTTAAAACCAGCAATTAAAATCTTTGCCTTTTTTGACCACTGGCCAAAATTCTTCACCATTTTTTCAATGGCTAGAAAGTTTCCACCCATTGATTTACATGTTTTTCGCCTTTTCGCTTTAAAAATGTGACATATTCCAGGAACTGGAACACAACAGAAACAGCTACAAGGCAAAGTAGATGTGCTGTGCTAATCTGCTGTGATTTGTTTGGAAAATTGAGACAGGAGAGGCTCATAGAGACTGCTATCACTATGAGCAGGTTTAAAAATAATGAAAGGAGGAATTGGAAAGACCCTTATGTGTCCACTGAGTCTGAGGAGGAAATGAGCAATACAGAACCAGTACTGTCCAGTTCCCCTAAATCACCCCTATGGATCTTGGGGAAATTAATGCCAAGGTAGGAAGAAAAGGGTAGTAGTGAGAACAGGACAGGTCAGCTGCCTGTGCCTGCTGCCAGACGTGCTTCCCCTGCTGCCACTAGTATTGTGCGTGCTGTCAGATGTGCTGCTCTTGCCGACACTAGTGCTGTGCCTGCCACCACCAGTACTGTGCCTGCTGCTGAACCTGCTGCCAACAGTGCAGAACCTGCTGCTAGAGTGACTTGTAATATGCGGGTGGGGGGAAGGAGAAGATGATGCCAAGTGTGACAGCAGGGGACCCTAAGTCACACTTGCCACCTCCAAGCAGTCCCGTCAGTGCTAGTACTACTAAGAAGGTCCAGCAGCTTGTTAGTGTTAGGAGCGAAGGAGGGGATTATCAATATCCTCATATTACTAGTGACTGGGAGGAGGAAGACTCTGGGCTGAACATGATGTGGCTGGTGTTAGTAGTAGTAACAGTGATGGTGAAGCAGCCAATGGGACTAGTGTTAGGGGAGTGGTAAGGGAAGCATTTGAGAGCGTCCAGACTAGCGGTCAAGGGAGCCCACACAATTCTACTGGCCTTGGGAGTCCCCTTCCCTTCAAGACAGTGTCCAGGTGGAACATGATCCTGAAGAAGACAGAACTGGTGGTGGATAGCAGGCACAGCAATACCACCACCACGATCAGGAGGACAGATCAGCCGCCTGTGCCTGCTGCTGCCAATCTGCCTTATTCACATCACCAAGGAATGACAACTGACATTAGAGGACCCTGTCACCCTGCCAACCAGCAGTGATATGTCTGTAATAGAGCGGCAGCACGTAGGGAGTCGGACTGGTGGTGGTGGTGGTGGTGGTGGTGGTGGTGGTGGTGATGGTGATGGTGATGGTGATGGTGATGATGATGATGATGATGATGATGATGATGATGATGATGATGATGGTGGTGGTGGTGGTGGTGGTGGTGGAGAAGCAGGAATGGGAGAGACATTGATGGCCTTTTTAGCCCAAACCGAGAAGGAATGGGAGACAGGGATAAGGATTGGCATCACCACCAACAGCAGGGAACTTGTGGAATTTGCAACTGCTCTAATTCCTGTTGCCGAGTTGCAAAGGCAGCAGGAAGTCGAGGAGTAGGCTAGTGTGCCACAGACCACTGGACACAGTGGGAATGGGGTAACCAAGTGATGCGGGACTAGGACAGGCTCCATTTGCCAGCAGCAGCAGCAATACTCCTGGTCCTAGTTGCAGTGCTGATACTGAGGCAGTAGCAGCAACATCATCCTCTGCCCCAGACAGTGAAGGGGAATGTGGAGGACAAGAAGAAAGAGGCTGCTCTTCTCCATCTGTTCCCTATGCCTATCCCCTGAAGTCATGGGTGTGAGACTATTTTTCTCTTGGGGCAGGCACAGTTTAGTCATCACTAACGGCAGTGTGCACAATTTGTGACAAGTCTGTGTCAGTAGGGGAAAGGAGAGAACACACCTTGGCACAACCACCCTAATAACATGCATTAAACACAACACCCACCACAGAAGTCAAGCACTGCAGTTGCTGTACCCCCAACTCTACAGAAAGGCAACAAGAGGCAAGGTGTAGATCAAAGAGGAGGAAGAACAGAGAAACCCAGGAAGAAACTGGAAGTTCCTTGACGAGAGAAACAACTAGCTCACCATCACCACCTTCTTCTAGGTTAACTACGTCTTCTGCCAATCCACCTCGTTCACCATTACCTCCCATACCAAATGACAGCCGCTCTGTAGATGTTAGGATGTGGCGGTACATGTCCACCCATTGCACACTGTGTGGTGCACTGACCACACATGGCAGTGTGGTGGAGAATTGCAAGCAGGGCATTCAAGCGGCATCTGAGGAGATTCCATCCCACAGAATATGCTAAGATGGTGGCAGAGAGGCTTCATCATTACTATTAAACTGTCAGCAAGTTGTCATGTGTCCTTGGCGGGGTGTGGAGAAGGGGTATAGGGACTGAGGCAGTACTTGATTTTTGGTGTCATGGTGTTTGGATACAGTTGTGCCCCCGGGTGTTGTTTACCACATACACTGTACACATTGCAGTTGCTGATGAGAGGCACAGTTCCAGGTTCTCAAAGGGAAAATGTATATTCTAGTAACAACACACCTATGATTTTGGAGGAGGGGCAGGTGGAGAAGAATTATTGTCCAACTTCTTCTTTTCTCCACATATACTAGGGCAGTGTTTCTCAACTCCTGTCCTCAGGACCCACTAACAGGCCAGGACTTAGGGATTTCTCTGCTAGAGCACAGGTGTGGTGATCGAAGGCTCATTCACATTGATAAACTCATCTGTGCTCTAACAAGGAAATCATCAAATCCTGGCCTGTTAGTGGGTTCTGAGGACAGGAGTTGAAAAACACTGTACTAGGGGATACTTATTGTGTTGCTACTGCCTCAGGCACATCACTGCAGCTAGTCATGGCAACTGGAACCTTCATAATGCATCACACATGTTACTGCTGTTGTTGACCCCATTCCCTTTGAGCTGCCTAATCATCCTGCTGCTTAAACAACTCAGCAGCAGCAGTAAGAAGAGCAGTCGCAAATTCTACATCAGGGGATTTGATAATGGCCAGTGGCCAACAGGACATGACCTGCTGGCACTAGGCCAGTAGGGCATTTTTTTTTTCCTTTCTCATGGCATTGTGCTTAAAAAGAAAAATACAAAAATAATCCCATAATCCTACAGAAAAAAAAATGTGGGGTTTGTTTCTAACAAGCCTAAATCCTACAAATCAATGTTTCCTTAGGGCTTGTGCCAAACAAGCCTAAGTCTACAAATCAATGTTTCTTCAGGGCTTGTGCCTGTAACTACAAATCTAACAAGTCATACTGTACTAAATACTCTATCACGTCAAGTATCTGTATACCCCAGTGGCAGCTTATGTCAGAAGGTCCTGTCTCTATCACTTTACATACAATTTATTATTATTACTTTTTTTTTTTTTTAATTATTATCTGTCCCCCCAATACCAGTCAAGAACCCTCCCAAACAAATTCCCTGTTCAACTGATTCATTCCCTAGACTCCACCCACCAACACAGGCACCCTCCTCAGACCCCTTTTATACCATGTCTTACGAGTTTTTTTAATTGTATTTAGGATTTATTTTTTATTAACTGCCCCCAATCCTAGTAAATAACCCCCCCAAAAAAAACATTCCCTGTTCAACTGATTCTCTCTCCACATCCCACCAACACAGGCACCCTCATGCCCCTTTTATACTATGCTTTTGGGAAATAAAATAACATTTGCTATGTGTTGTGTTTAAATGCCATGTTCTCATTGATTTCAATGGAATGAACTCTCTTATATATGCTACTGCGCTCACCTATATTGTGAACAAATACAGCCTATGTATAAAACTAAAAAATACATTTTAGAAACAAAAAGGATATATACTATATAGGGCACCAAAATATATAAAGTCCCAAAATGATCATCAGTTCATTGAGGTCCCGTTGATCCGATCCCTCCAACACTCAAAGCTGAAGCTGTTCTCCAAGAGGTTGGGCAGGCTCTTGATATGCAAACACAAAGAAAAAAAGAGACAGCGCAATCTCCTCTAAGTGTAGAATCTTCACGGATCAACTGTACACAAATATATATAGAAGAATCTTTTCCCCTTATACAGGGAACTCACATTTTTCAGAGGCCTGTCCTGCCTCTAGGATAATCAGCCTTAACTGGATCTGACCTCCAGTTCTGGTCAACCTCCGGGTTCTTTTTTGCTGTTCGCCCTTCCACTTCCCACATTTAGGGTTTCTCTATCTTCTCCAAGTTGTCCCAATATTTCAATAACTGGAAGAACAGGACTTTCCCTTTATGTGGATAAGATCCTAAAATAGGTGGCTATTTCGGCATATAATAATAAAATACATTTCCGAGGTATGGAAATAATATATTTATTTAAAACAATTATAGCAAAGTATACAAGGACTTAGCCTATAATAATCGCTAATACACCCTACGCATTTCGTAGCAACGTGCTACTTCGTCCATACCTTGGATATTTATTTTATTCCTTTAAAATATTGGTCCCAATCACAGGAACAAACATATTCAAACAATTGTGTCACAGAGGAGGAGGTACTGAAGAAAATTGTGTAATTCTGGTATGTTGCTCTGCTTTAGAATTACACCAAATCTTTTAGATACATAAGCTGCCAACACCAGTTGCCTACATTAGTTAGCCTTTGTCATTATGAGGTTGTTGCCACTGACAATTACGACTTGTGGAAAGAGAGGAAATGGTAACTAGGCAGTTACAGCATGAAGCGCCTGCGTGTCCCTCATGGATATTTTCATACAAAAGATTACATCATTCGGACCACTCGTTAACGTTAGTCAGTTATGCTTGGTCTTGTGCTTTCCAAGTGTTCCTGACTCCTGTGTGATCCTGGCCTTAAAGCTGGACTGTCACCAGTCCACACTGTCACCTTAGTGGAAGCATCCATCTTGACACAATACACATAGTTGTCAGTTTATGAATGTTAGCTAGAACTTAACAACATGAAGTGACAGACGGGAAAAAGAGCAATGTAGAAAGTTAATACCTACCTGACATTCAAGCCTGCACTCTCTAATTTGCATAACTCAACAAAGCTACATAACTCGAAAATTGTTGTTTTAAAAAATAAAAGGCTAAATAAAATAGGTGATTTTCACATAGGAAAAAAGAAGTGAACTCAGTTATAGGGAAAATTGTAATAATTCAGCACCAATGAAGTTTCAGATCAAGAGATGTACCAAAATGTTGATAGTGTTGCATTAAACACATTTAGGGTTTTCTGTGATCTGTGAGTGATTTCTTTTCCCTGGTTGTCTACATTTCAAATTTGGGAAGGCACTGAATATGATACACAGTTCCAGGGTATTCATTAGGTTGGTGAGGGTCTGGAGAAAATCAGACAGAGCAGTACCCCTTTAAACTGTAAATAAAGCAGTAACCACAGAAGCACTATACAAAATGAAGCACATGGAGGCTACCCCTAAGGAAGTCCATTCATATACAAATGTGCTACGAGCAACACTCACAAAACAATAAAACAAAATAAAAACTCCTTGCTAAACTCTTTATCATTGTGAAAAATGTAGCAAAAACTTGGGCCAAGAATGCATGCACATTATGGAAAATAACATGAAAACAATTTATAATATACAGCCTATTGAAAGTTTACAAAATTACAAATTATTAATTGGTAGATTACTAATATTCATTCTGAGTTTGTGAATTGCAGTTGCACAGCTGCACCACTGGGGACAATCACAATTCCCTTGATGAAAATACGGATTTAATCCCTTCAGTGCTAGAAAGGCAAGACCTTTCTAGAATTCAAGGGATAAAAAGGCTCATTAGTATCAGTCAGTATTTGGAGAATCATTATTTGTGACCAGATAAAGTAATATTTGATTGTTCTTTATACTTTTACATAATGTGTCACATTTTCCATGTCCATTGTCATTGTATTTTCCTTGTAATTTGAGTTGTAAGTTTCTCCCTTTTCCCTACATCAGTCATAGTTCCCCAGATCTGAAAGCTGGTCCAGAGAGATTGCAACAAGGGACAACATTGAGTCAGCATAAGGTTTTCCTTATACTCACACACACAATATTCTTCCTCATAGAGATCTGTCCAGTCAAGCAACCGGCTTTCAGATCTGAGGGAAATATGAGTGACAAAGGGAAAAGGAGCGGGAGGGGGAACTTTCAACTCAAATTACAATGAGAATACAACGATAAGAACATGAAATACGGTACATTGCATTATATAAAACTATAACGAACCATCAAATATTACTTTATCTGATGACATTATTATCCCTTTCAGTGCAGATAGTGTTCTACTTGCCACATCAGCATCATAGGTGAGTAAGCACACAAGTTCAGTCTCTCCTCAGACTATTCTCCCTTAACCACAGCAATTTCCATTCCCTTCAAGCACCTTAAGAATTGGTGAATTACGGTTTTCACAGTTGATGGATTTGCCTATAATTATGCGTACAGTTAAACTCTCTTAGAATATAACTCTGACTAGACCCTTTGCGTGTGCTAGTGAGGTATCGAACGCATCATGTTGCAATGCACTGGATACCTCTCCAGCACTCAAAGGTTTCATAAGGGTCTCAGGAAGATGATTACAAACACCTTAATTAAGCTACTAATCTTTTAAGTACCAGAGGGGTGTAAAAATCATTGCTTCTTAATGGTAGGGTTAAGATAGACTTAAGTGCCAATTCTGGTGCCATGACTGAGACCCCTTGTTCCAAGCAAGTCATTTTGGAACATTATTAAGAAAATTGTCTTATTATAATGCTAATGTCTATTCATTGCTAAAGCAGAAACTGCTTTAAAAAAAAAAAAAAAAGAAGAAGGTTGTACCAATAATCCCTTTTCTCTTAGCCCATGCAGAACACAGGAATCATGATCACTTCCATAAAAAGAACTCTAGTGGTGTAGACTCCCCCTCCATACTACACTTATCACCCACCAAACTTGTTCAGTTTTAACGTTTAACAAACACTGAAAATAAGAAGTAGGACAAAAAGGTGGTCACCAGAACCAGAGGATTCAAAGGACCGCCACCCCCAGGCCTGAAATTCACTATCCTTTATAAAGGAGAATGTCTCCCTTGGGTTTACAAATGGAGGCGGGGGATTTTCCTAGCATTTTGCATCCAAGGGGCTAATCTCTATTTAACCAGAAAAAAGCAACCTTTTGGTTATGGAGGCTGCACATGAGCACATTGCGGTGAATATTGTTGTCATTCACTGGTTAAGGATCATCTTGTGCCAACTTTGTTCACTGCAGATAGATTTATTAAGAAGATCTCGTGTGATTCTGAGACAAACCCTCTGTACCTTAGGAGAAAACTAAATATTTCCATTCATTTAAATGGGGCTTTTAAACCTTAAATGCTAAAGCTCACCAACTCCTTACTTTGCAAGGTGTTGGAGAACTCTCTAGAATTCAAAATAGTTTAAGCCAATTTAAATCAAAAATAATATGAAGATGTCTTTATTTGTCCCCTGGTGTGATGGCAGTCACCATCCTATCTGGGAACCATGAAAAGGTTGGAATAGCATTCCATGTATCTTTTTTGAGGAAGAACAGGCATCAGGATCTGCAGATCCACCAGGGAAGAAACCACTTCTAAGAATAAATCACCCAGCACCAGATCCTGAGGGACTATGGAAATAAATAAGCAATGAAAAGGAAGGGATCTGAAATTTATGTGATAACATTCAGAAAACACCCTACTGGTTAATTAGTGAGGAAGTCCATGTATTGAGAAAAATGGACACAACCATAAATCACCTGAGGCAGACCGCACTCCTACAAGTCACGCAGAGCTGGACTTGTCTGCAGGGGGCTTTTGGGTAGACTTCTTGTTTGCCCAGGCCAATTTTGATTTTGGGGAATAGTGTGTCTGGGTTGTTGAAGGGAGTAAAAAAAGCTGCACGTCTTCCCTGGAAAGAAGGACCCTTGAGGGAACCTTAAGCAGCAGAGCATTCTTGCCCCCAAGTAGCATGGCTAATAACCTTCTCCAATTCTGGGTCAAACAAAGGCTTGCTCACACAAATAGGAGAGATACCAAGGACTTCTTTTTAAGGTCTGATCTAATCATATTTTTAGCCAAAAGGTATATTGCACAGGAGAAGAGAGTGACAAGGACTTCCCAGTGAGCCTGGCAGAATCAAATGCAGCCTCAGTAAGATACATATTAACCTCAATTATCCTAGAAACAGCAAGAACAATGTCTTCTTTAGGCAGGTCCTCAGGGCCTGCTCCCAACAGCTGTTCCCTCGAAAGAGCCATGGCCCTAGTAAAACCAATCAGTAGAGAAGGTCGGAAATGGGAATAAATAGATTCTGATCAAGCAACTTCCATTCCTCCAGAACCACCTGGTCCAAGGAATGATGTAGAGGGAAAAGTGTAGCATCCCTCTTACACCTCTCAGAGAAATCAAACACCGCCCTAATAAGACCCGCAACAGGAAGGAATCAAGAACCATCCTCATCTGTCAATCCTTCAACAGAATAATCCCTCTCTTCACTTTGGCATGTAGCTGACGTCAGGAGATCCCGGTCCCACACCAGCCGGCACCACTTCAGCGGAGCTGAATGAGCGATATCGAAGAACAAATACTTTAGTGAAATGGTCTGCAAAGTGTTCTTGCTAACCAAGCACACTTTGTAGACCGCTCCAGTGAAGTATCTGTTTTTCGATAGCGTTCATTTAGCTCTGATGAAGACCCGCCGAGTCGGCCGACACAGATTCATTACTGACACCTTTACAGTTCGTCAGCAGGAAGGGGGAACTTTCAGTGCTTATATCTCTAAAGCCATAAAGTTATGAGAGATATGACTTGGCACATTAATATTATCTTTTTAATACCTTCAATATTAGGGTTAGTTAATGTTAAACATTACGAACCCTTTAAAGCCATCCTCTAGCAGACCCAGGTCCTTTAAAAGTCTGCTCAGTGATCCATTTCCATCAAAGAGGTATGATAATAGAAGCATGTCTAATGCAGGACTGAATGGCCCATGTAAAGTTAAGAAAACTAGGTAACAGAATTTTTGCTTTGACCATTTCCTTTGAGTTTACTTTTAAAGCGGAGCATGTATGATGATGGTAAAGTGGAGTTGGGATGGAGTCTCTGCCTCCAATACGCTCTTTTTATGAAGTGCCCAGCCCTCCTGTAGGAAGATATTTTACTCACGGCTCTTATGTTTCACAGTGGACAAAAGAAAAAGGGTTTTGTTTCAGAAGTCTGTCAGAAATGCATGAATCCTCAATAGCAATGTATGAAAAGCAAAATGTCCCTTCAAGGCCCCATGTTGAAAATTGCAAATCAACCTCACCTTAAGGGCAAATACAAATCTCCAAAATTCTCATTGTTTTAAATGAAGCTTTTAACCAACTGAATTCTAGAGAAACATCTTTGGCATTCAAGGTGTTAAAAGCCCCACTTAAATCAATGGAAATTTGGAAATGTATATTTGTTTCCTGAGGTGTAGTTAAGTCTCAGGACTCCATTAACCTCTTGCATTTACAGAGTTCTCCAGTAGGATAAGAAGGGCTGTGTGTGTGTGATGTGAAATCTATATGATCATTGGGTTTTATCTGCTTGCACCATTTGGGAATCAACCCTTCATTCAAGAATTGGATATTCCATGCAGTCCATACATTTCAATGGATCAAGTTGGTCTCTAGAGTTGTAAGGGTAATGACTACTTGAGTGAAGCACCCACTTCAGATTATGAAATAAAACATTACATTAAATGTCTTAGGTCCTAACTCTGCTTAAGAAAAAAAAAAAAAAAAATAATAATAATTTAATACATGCAAAAGAGCCCATATCAAAACCTAGTCCAGAAATATGACCATGCAGCCTAAGACGCAAAGAGTATTCAATTAGAAACTTTTGTCATCAAAATATAACATTCTAGGAAATGTTCTGCCTCTGTCTCCCATAAGTAAAGCAACAGAGATCAAATGTCTAAGCAAAAATGCTTTCAATATGACTCCAGTATGCAAAATAATTGAAAAGATGTATATTTGATTTGGCCTTTGCCTCCAGGAAACTCAGGGGAGCATATCTACAGGAAGTTGAGCAGAGCCAATAGTTCAAGTGAGTCACGTCTTTCTGGTTTACATTTACAATAAATAATGTATGCTTAACAAGACACCTTGGGGGAAATAGAGCTCTCTGGAATCTCATCACCTTTATTCACTAATGTGCGTTCTACATGCTAGACATTTTGAAGTAAGATGTATTGCAGATTAATAACAAGGTCACATATGGTAATATATGACATGGTGGGAGAAAGCCAAGCAAAGGGAGCAAAACTCCAAGATTGTGATATAGTACTGGGAGTTTATTATCTTTATATATATATATATATATATATATATATATATATATATATATATATATATATATATATATAGATATATATCTATATTAAACTTAATTTTAGCAGGTAAAAAAATGGACCTGCATTTAGCCAGCCTCCAGCACAGTACTGAAGGGGTTAATAACCCCCGCTGCAGCATTTTATTTGTCCACTAGCTGTCTCCTCTGTGCTTCTCTGTCCCTTCCTTTGATAGCAAGGGACAGACGGCTGAGAAGAGACATTAGAGGCACTGTCGAACACTGCCTCATTCATTCTTTCACAATGCCAGTACATGGGATCACTGCTGCAGCGATCCCATGACAAGGCACTTTGTGAAAGTGGCTGACACTGAATGCTCTGGTCCCGGAGCGTTCAGTCTTAGCGGGGAATTAATGATAGCAGCATGCATGGAGGTGCGCTGAATCATTTAACCCATGACGGTCCAGGACTGTCATGGGTCGTTAAAGGAACTGGGAGGGACTGACCTGGCAGTCAGTCTCTGAAGATTAAGTATTTCTTTAGAATCTGGCACTTCAGACAGGTGGTACCCTTTGCTTCAGCAGCCATTAGCGGCACACTGTAGGGGATGTGGGACGATATAGGAGGAAGTGCGAAAGGCACTAGTGTTCCAGCCATCAAATGACATTCACATTTCTCACAAAAAGTGACAGTGCAATGGATTAAATCCTTAAGGTCAAGAGGGATTTGCAAAACATTGCTTTCAATGTGCTGTGTACACCTCTGGTTTTAAGGGGTTATTGCAATATGTTTTGAAAAAAGTGTGAGGATAGGACTGACGCACTGCACTCAGAACCCATTACAATAACAATGGTCTCAAACGCAGTTTCTCAGTGAGGCTAATGTACTAAGAACAAGTGTTGTCATTCGGGAGCAAGTTAGCTGCACAGTATGGGGCAAGTAAAAAGACAACTGTAGATCATCCTAGCATACAATGGGTTAATAGCCCCATATAATTATATGGGAATTTGGGGACTTTTTTTGTCGCCCACTGTGCACCTGGCTTGCACAAGAATTGCACCAGTTCTTCTTCATATGTCAAGTTTCAGTACAACAGCTCTATACCACTCAAGTGGTTAATGGGCAACAGCAAGGGAACTTTATTTGCTCCCCTGTGCTGCATTTGTATTGCCCCAGAGTATCACCACTTTTCCTTACATCAGCCTCAGTGAGTTCAGTCACACAGTTTTTGGAACACAAAAGCCATTATTCTTTCCTGGCCACACAAATGACATGTATGCTATAGAATGGAGAAACATAGAATTCCAAAAGACCCCTCAGTAAATATATTAGTAATCATCAATATAATCTGATATGTCACACACACACACACACACACACACACGGCCAGAAAACCTAACTGCCTTGTTCAAAAGATAACAGTAAGGTCAGTAAGTCCTGGTTGACATATGCCCAAGGGGGCAGACATGACAGTTTGCGGCTGAAGCAGACAATGTACACAAGCCTACTTAATCCTTTGAGAACTAGAGGGGTCATCACAATGCATTGCACACCATTCTGGTTCTTAACCCTTTGAGTGCCAGAGGGGTACCCCTCTGGCACTCAAAGGGTTAAGTGCTGTGCATTGGATACCGCTCTAGCAATCAAAGGGTTAAATGGTTAGGATTTCCACATGCAGTGGCTCGTGTTTGTTCACTGTAGCCATACTAGCAACTGTCATGTCTCCCAACATGGACATGACATCCAGGACTGATGGACATTATCTCTTGAAGCAAGTGTAAAAATCATAGGGGCCATTAGAATTTACTGTCCATAGTAAGGTAAGTGTACGTTATTATAGGAAGGTGTTACTTCTCCTTTAAGTGCATATCATGTACATACAGAGGTGCTCAGAACTGAACAGTTTTTCCCTGAAAAACAAAGAAATTTTTAACATAAGTTAAAATATGACCATACTGTGTTAATCATAAAACAGTGACCCTTTAAACAAAGCCTTGAACATGTACAGTGAGTTAAACATTGCATAAGTGTCTCAATACCTCCTACACAGGAGTTAATAAATGTTTCCTTCTATCTACATGAATTTCATAACTGTATACAAGGAATATCTGGATGTCTCCATTCCACATAGTACAAAATAACTCAATGATAAGCGATGACTGCAGTAGAGCCAGAGGAATGTGTATGAGGTTCCTCAGTCTAAGGGAACAAACCATTACTACATTCAATGCTATATACAGCATTTATAACACAGTTTTACTCAATAGCTACTTTTTTGGTTGAATTCCATTTTCAGCCACGTGGGAGGGGTAACTGAAGCAATACAACATTTTTTTTCTTAAAGTGATAGTAATGTTTCACAGAATCAGCAGCTCCAATTAATCTTCATAGTATTTGAGCCATGGAGAGTGTTATTTCATTACTGTGAGCATTGTAGTTCAAGAGTAATTGAATGATAAAGTATCCCCTTCCCGCCCCTTTTACCTAGTGTAAGCCCCCACTCCACAGATGTGGAATCCAGTCCATAGACCAGACAGCTCACATCAAGGGTCAATATTCTTACTGTGAGAACATTGAAAACCCTGCCCCCTTGATAGGTTTTTCAGCTTTTTCCCTGATCTTAATTGAAGATTGTCCCTCTCTGAAATCTACCTGGGCACTCCCTGCTACTCTAAGCTGACCAGTGTTACATCAGAAGAAGGGGCGGGAGGAGGATACTTTATCATTCAATTACTCTTGAACTACAACTCTGACAATATTGAAATAACACTTTCCAATGCCTAAATACTATGATCATTAATTAGAGCTGGTTTTATTATGAAACATTACTATCCCTTTAACCTCTTGGATGATCTACTTCTCCAGTGCATTTCTACGCAACATGTTGGATATGTTTTTAGCATTCAATGGGTTAAGGACCACCAATGCTTAAATGTTAGTTTCTTTTACATGAAAGACCTTGTTCTAACAATCAAAGAAATATACATTTCAATGTGCTGCTTTTGACAGGCTGGTAGAAACTTAATTTCTATTCCTTACTTCCTGGTGTGACCTACAAAGTAGAACAATCTCCTGAACACAAAGTAAGAAGTACGAAAGAAAATGATTTTCTCAGGCCTGCTTAAAACAGCAGAGATAATTTAACATATCTAAAGTTACATCAATTTATTGAAACTTTCCCATATATATATTTGTGAATGTTGTAACATTCCCTCACAAATCAGTTAAATTCCATAAAGAGAGAGAGAGAGAGAGACAGAGACACAGTACTGTGCAAAAGTCTTAGGACAGGTGTGAAAAAATGCTGCAAAGTAAGAACGCTTTAAAAAATAAGCATGTTAATAGTTTATTTTTATCAATTAACAAAACGATAGTGAGTGAACAGAAGAAAAATGTGAATCAAATCAATATTTTGTGATACCACCCTTTGCCTTCAAAACAACATCATTTCTTCTAGGTACACTTGCAAACAGTTTGTTAAGGAACTTGGCAGGCAGGTTGTTCCACGCATCTTGGAGAACTAATCACAGTTCTTCTGTGGATTTAGGAAGCCTCTTGCTTCTCTCTCTTCATGTAATCCCAGACAGACTCAATGGTGTTGAGATCAGTACTCTGTGGAGGCAATACATCACTTCCAGGATTCCTTGTTCTTCTTTATGCTAAAGACAGTTCTTACATGATTTTGTCTGTATGTTTGGGGTCACTGTCATGACGCAGAATACATTTGGGGCCAATCAGATGCCTTCCTGATAGCACTGCATGATGGATAAGTATCTGCCTGTATGTCATAGTATGGAGGAGACCATTATTTCTGACCAAATCCCCAACTCCATTTGCAAAAATGCAGCCACAAACTTGCAAGGAACCTCACCATGCTTCACTGTTGCCTGCAGACACACATGGCTGTACCACTCTCCAGCCCTTCGACAAACTGCCTTCTTTTACAGCCAAATATTTCAAATTTTGACTCATCAGTCCACAGCACCTGCTGCCATTTTTCTTCACCCCAGTTCCTGTGTTTTTGTGCATAGATCAATCAATTGCCCTTGTTTCCATATTGGAGGTGTGGCTTTTTGTCCGCCCGTCTTCCATGAAGATCACTTCTGACCAGCGTTCTCAAGACAGCAGATGGGTAACAGGCTGTTACCAGGATCACACTGTTTTCTGCCAATTCTGAGCTGATGGCACTGCTGGACATCTTCTGATTTTGAAGGGAAGTAAGCATGATGTGCATTTCATCTTAGGCCAACCACTGCGTCTACTGTCCTCATTGTTGCTTGTTTCTTTGTGCTTCTTCAGAAGAGCTTGAAAAGCACATCCAGAAACTCCTGTCTACCTTGTGTCTTGTTGCTGTGCTCAGTCTTGCTATGGTGTACGACTTTTGACATTAAACTGTCTTCAGCAACCTCATCTTGTTAGCCACGTTCGACTTTCCCTCGCCCAGTTTTATTCCTCCTACACAGCTGTTTCTGTTTCAGCTAATGATTGTGTTTCAACCCACATATTAAATTTATGATCATTAGTACCTATTTGGTATAATTGTTTAATCATCCACCTGACTATTTGCTTACAAAATCCCTGAAGAAGAACTGTTGCCGTTTTGAAGGCAAAGGATGGTCACACCAAATATTGATTTGATTTAGATTTTTCTTCTGTTTACTCACTATCATTTTGTTAATTGATAAATATAAACTATTAACATGTCTATTTTTAAAAGCATTCTTATAGCATTTTTTTTCCAACACCTGCCTGCCTAAGACTTTTGCACAGTACTGTGTATATTTATACTTGGTTCAGTGTGCTCTTTCACATAACAGTCACTTATGTTTAGACGTTACTGCCCTTTAATACAGAGCACATAAAATGGAATCATCAGAGGTTTTGGTTCTCTGTTCCTGGACCATAACCTTACAGTATATGTGTTTGCCATTAAAAGGTAAATAAGCTAAAGAGAACAAAACATGTTAATATTGCTGATCTGAATGATTTAAGCAATATGTTGGTGTTGGCCATCAGTACTAGACAAGTGCAGTACATTAGAAGAGACTCTTTGTTGGCATTACACTACACAATACTATGGACCACCAGGGATCTGGTAAGTGGCTTGCCAGAAGATAAGTTTCACTGGGAAAATGTTTCGAAATACTGGAAATAAAGCTTACATAAATGAAAAGAAATAGATTAGATATTTTTTGTATTGTTAATTACAATACAACCTAAAGGGTGAGAAGTTCTAATTATAGAAACTAGTAAAAAAAAAGAAAAGAAAGGTTTTGAGCACAGAGAAAAATATATTTTCCTTGACAACAGTGCCATTTAAAACGAATAACATTAATGTAATTCACTGCCAGCTATTGAGAATGAAAAAAGGATAACAGGGAGGGCAAAATCTAGAAATATTAGAGCCTGACAAGGAGTCAGGGGGTGACACCAAGGAACATCTCCACTGTGACCAACTGTCCAGTTCCTGTTTTATTCTTTAGAGCCTATGCTTCGCATCTCAAGTTGGAGAGGTCTTAGTGCATAGGGTCATGGATATCCAACATGCAGCCTATGGGCCAAATGCTGTCTGCCTGAACCCAGGGTGTGGTCCAGCTGAGATTTTTTTTTTATATATATTACCTGGCTTCTGGTCTCCAAAGAGTAAAGATTTATTTAGAATCTGCCACTTTTTATCGGGAAGACGTATTTTCAAAAGGCCCCTAAAAATGAATCCATTGCCTGCCAGTACTGTACAGTTAAAGAATAGTTGTCTGTTAAATATT
Source organism: Rhinophrynus dorsalis (assembly GCA_037306005.1). NCBI lineage: Eukaryota > Metazoa > Chordata > Amphibia > Anura > Rhinophrynidae > Rhinophrynus > Rhinophrynus dorsalis. The sequence goes on along the minus strand of CM074723.1, from coordinate 134,094,839 downwards.
AGTATTGTCACTGGCTTGATCAATAAATACATCCATATTTTTGAACACCTGGCAAGCTACCGTTCATAATCATTATCAATTAAAAAAAAAAAAAAAAAAATGTGCTGGGCACCCAATCTGGCACTCAGAGGTATAAAGCATTCTGTATAGCTGGTATTACTATACATTATAACCAGAAAACATATTCAGTATGGATGTCTCTCTGTAAAACTGTGAAGGATGTGGGGCACAGTGGCAGAAATATAACCTGGCTACTTTAATTCTGCCTGCAATTCTGTATCTAGCCACAGAGGGTGCTGGAGAAAGATACAGCCATTTCATTAACATTACTCCTCTGACTGAATAATTTTGGTATAATGAACTTTATCAATGAATGTGTGTATATCTTTATTTATATGGTGCCACACAGTGTACACAGCACCTTACAATACACGTTACAATAAATAAGAGGGGGTAAACTACATGTCACATTCTTAGAAAGAATAGAAGAGAGGTCCCTGCCCCAAGGACCTTACAGTCTAAATGGGTAAATCAGTGACAGAAGCTGTCTGTGTAACGTATAACAGTATATACTACATGTTATTGTATCTAGTACTAGTGAAACTTGGGTAGTTACATAATGTGGAATTACAGCGTGTACCATAAAATCTCAGGTATAATACGAACCTGTGTATGATACGCAGGTGCATATTATACCCAAGATTTTAAGGGGAAACAAGAATGCCTATGTATAATACACACCCTTGTTTTCCCCGTTACAAGCATTAAAAAAATTGCAAGATTCCCTTCTTCCTTCCCTCCCCACTTACCCATGGCCGCATCTCCATTCTGGAGTCCAAATTCATGCTCCTGACAGGGTCCCAGCGGGCGGCATGCTTGCATGCAGGGAAACTTGCAGCATTCTTTTTTTAATAATAAAAAAAAAAAAAAAAAGTTTTGTGTATAATACACCCCCCCACTTCACATAAGGTAAAGAGGGGCAAAATTGTGTGTATTATACACAAGATTTTATGGAATGAATCTTGGGAATACATATTCCAGTTTAGTCACTGTGATGTATGAACATTTTTTATTTTAACAAAATGGTTCTGTTCAGTGTTTTGAGCCTGCTGCGCATAAAGGGAATAGTCACAAAACAAAGTGGAGCAACTTTGGAGCAAACTAATTGCACCATAGGGAACAACTAAACATTTCCAAAAAGACAACTGATTTAAAAGGTTTAAATTGCTGAATGCTCAAGAGGTCTCCAGTGTACCTCAAAGCATTCAAATACGAATGTTTACGGTATTTTCTCCCATGATGCAGATGGTTTTCTGCAACACTGTTCCGGTTCTCGACAACCCAGGTGACCGGATATCCCTGCTTGAAGACAAGTGAGGGAATCAAAATGAAAACCTTTGATTTCCCTCCTGTATTAAAGCTAAGAAAATGCCTGAAAACCTCCCCATAGAGATCAATTGACTGTAAGGGTCAACAGGGGAAATGCATCACCAGGCTGATTTTGATCAGGCCTTTTTTGCCTTCCTCTGGATCAACAGGTGTGTTTTTGGCATGGCTAGACTTGATGGATGCATGTCTTTTTTCATCCTCATCTACTATGTTACTATGATCAGAAAAAAGTAGTTAAAAGTAAAACAAATTACCAAGAATAAGGTCCTTTACCTTGTTCAGGACTAGAGGGATGTGCAACGCCTTGCATAACCCCTGTTTCTCAAGGGGTTATGCAAAAAGAAACAAAAAAACAACATATTAAAAATATTAAAATAAACAATGTATCTTTCACCTTTTGGATGCATTGAAGAGATGTCTAGCATCCACATAATATTTATTTTAAGGTTTATCTGCCTCTTTAATTAACACTAGCACAAGTCAGAAACCCAGAAAAGATAATATAAATGTTTCCACAGTTTATTATTACAATAGGGATAAATATTTGTTCTGTGGGGCTACCTTAACGTTGAATGTTATTTCCTCCATGACATAAACTCGCTCAGGAAAGGCTTTGGCCACCTCCTCCACGCTGTTAAAATATTGCACTGGCTCCTTAATATCTCGGTCTTGTTCCAGCAGCTTAAACTGTCCTGCAAACACATAATAAACAGAGATGTTGTAAGATATTTATGTAGGATATCTGTCACCGTGGAAACTGTCCTCTGCATTCTTCATTTTTTCCACTACACTCCGTCAGTTTCCTTTTCAACTGAATGACTTAAATTGTAGAAAGTACAACTGGCAGGATTCAAGTGTGGTGAAACTCAGTTTAAGGCCTTATGCGTGAAAACTAAAATGGATCAATCTGAGCATAGGGATTAAACTAAAAAAAAAATAAATTCACCAAATTATCATCAGTTTAAATAGGGCTTTTAACCCATGGAATGCTAGAGAGATCTCTAGCGTTAAAGGAGTTAAAAGACCCATTTAACAATGAGTACTAGAGAGATGTGCAGCAATGAGCATATATGGGAACTCTCCAGATCTGCCCCAGGGGCTCCAGTTTTTGCAGTTAATTACTGGGTTTCCGGGGACAGAGTCCGATTCTCTGGTGGTGGAGAGTTTCTTATGAAACTCTGCCCACTTCTCCTCCTTCCCACCCTGTTCCTCCCTACTTCCCTTCCAATTCTCCTCCTACCCACTCTGTTATGCCTACTTCCGGTCCAATTCTCTTCCTTCCCACCCTGTTCCTCCCTACTTCCTGTCCACTGCTCCTCCTTCCCACCCTGTTCCTCCCTACTTCCCGTCCACTGCTCCTCCTTCCCACCCTGTTCCTCCCTACTTCCTGTCCACTGCTCCTCCTTCCCACCCTGTTCCTCCCTACTTCCTGTCCACTGCTCCTCCTTCCCACCCTGTTCCTCCCTACTTCCCTCCCAATTCTCTTCCTTCCCACCCTGTTCCTCCCTACTTCCTGTCCACTGCTCCTCCTTCCCACCCTGTTCCTCCCTACTTCATGTCCACTGCTCCTCCTTCCCACCCTGTTCTGTCCCCCACTTTGTGACACTTTCCTCTTCCATTAAGCCCCCACCCCTTTGCGATGTGAATTGCACCATTTATATCCCCCATTGGCAAAACTCGAGCCCGCTCCTGGGACTCTAGAAGATAAAGTTCCCAGGTATGGCAATGAGTTGCACACCCCTCTGGCACTCAAAGGATTAAATCAATGATAATTCTTTTTAACCATTATGAAGCAGTTTGTTTTACCTAGAAGTGAATTCACCTCCCTAACATTCAAGGCAAAGGTGGGCAACAGACAGCACTTGTGCCACATGTTTTTACAGGCTTCTCCTGCAGCCCCCAGTCTAGTCCCCTGGGCAGTGAAGAGAACCCCCTTCACCTAAATCACATACAGCCCATTATTACCCCCCCCCCCCAAATAAAAAATAGTCTCTTTCGCCTAACCCCTTGGGTGCTAAACAGGTCCATAATGTATTACAAAGTAATGCATTGAAATCCTCTTTTGCATCCAATGGGTTAATAAGTTTCTTCAACCATTATTTACCATTTTAAACCACAATGTGAGGCCCTTTAGGGAATTGAGGGACACTTATGTGGATTTTGGGGTGAAGCTAGTTGCCTATCACTGATCCAAGGGATCAGAATGGAATTGGGTTATTTGTACTGAAGCAAAGTCTAAGGTATATATTCCCTTGTCCCAAATGAGTAATAATGAAAAAATGTAAAATAGGCAATACCACTTTTAAGCTCAAAACAATGCCAAAGATCAAAGATCAACTATTTACATAGAATGTATAAAAAAAGATAGAAAGCATTTGTTTGGCAGCTGAACAAACTAGAAGAATTTATCAAACATTTTGATTTACCAGACACAAAAATATTTTGTAAGGCATTACATTGGCGAGTGTCCAGCAACATACACATTATCATCATAACAGCAGTGATTGGTGCCTTATAATCAAGTGCATTTCAATTACACTAAGGGGATAGTCTCTCCAAAGATGTAAAAAATGAAAAATTATGTTATGGGATGAATTAACCCTTTGAGTGCCAGAAGAGTGTGCAATGCATTACAGTACCCTTCTGGCACTCAAAGAGTTAAGAGGGGGAAAAAGTGAATATTTGGTAAGTAATAGGAGAGGTTACTGCATAAAATGCTACTAGGGCCTACAGCACATATTGTATAAAGTAGGGCTTTGCAAGGGCTACTAACATTTAACTGCTGGCTCCAAACTGTTTGGACTGATTTTGCCAGAAAAGTGGCTTTTTTTTTTTTATAACTCAAGACAATGGTTCTCAACTTTTTTGCTGTGCTGGTACCAGCGCTGGCCCTAGGTTAACTGGTGCTCTGTAAGAAAAAGGGCTATCCCCCATTTCTTACATAGTGTTTTGGTTAACTGCTGGGCAAGCCTCTCTCTGAAATGTCCACACAAGCACTCACACAGAGCGTCCATCATTGTCTGACTATCTGCTCTTTTTCCCATGGTACGTATAGATGACACATTGTCATATTCATGTGGGTGTGTTTATATGTTAATGTGGCTGTTCGCCAAGTGAACTAAGCTCCGATAGTGTATTTTGCAGTTTGCAGTCTCTGAAGAGCAGAGAAAGCAGCGGCCTTTGCTTAACCCTTTCACTGCATAGGGATGTGCATTGCATTCACCTGTAGCACTGAAATGGGTTAAAAAAACTTGTGGTAAAAGTTTTCTGGAAAAAATTGTGCAACCCCTTGAGGACCAGAGGGATGTGCAAAGCACCCATCTGGTCCTGAAATGATTAATCTAATATTACAATTAGTTATGCCACATGTGTAAAAGTAGATGTCCTACTCAACAAAAAGTGATTGTGTGTACCTTATCACATGATTACTGCCCAAACATAATTTGATACGTATGATTAATTTGCGGATGCTACAGATACCTCTGGAATTCAAAACTAAATCATGGACCCAATGTTATCTGAGCAGTGGCTATGTTGATGAGAGCTGATGTTTGTGTTAGGAAGAGATGTGGTTTATGGTTCTAAAATCTTAGCACATCCTATCTGCTCCTCCAGTGGGCAAGTGGGGGAGCAGAGAGGATCTTGGAGCAGAGAGGATGCATTTAGACTTTGTGATTGTCGAACTGCTGATGATGAGTAAGGAAGGGCATCCCTTACATATCGCTAGCAGTCCGACAATCCTGCATGCTAATGAGAAAATTCTCCTTCCCCTTGTATTCCTAATTGTTGCAGATGACGATGCCTACTGCCATCTCCACGGCGATGTGCTTTTCACACCTTGCCAGATACACATCATCATAGATTTGCCCCTTAACGCATCTCCTCCCAGGTCTTCTGGAACAGAGGGTGATTCACCAGGTAAGCGAGAGTTTTAGTAACCCCAACCCACTTTCTCACTTATTCTACCAACCTCGTTCTGCCCATTTTTTGGGAAATACCCCTCTTTCCCTCATCCCAATCTCACCCACTTCTAGGACACCCTGACATGTTACTCTGAACATTGCCAGATGACATTTCCAGGTTTATAGTAAAACCATGCGTAGGGAATGCATGGCCTGGAATATAGTAACATAGTAATTTAGGTTGAAGAAAAGACTTGCGTCCATCTAGTTCAACCCTTTTCCTATTCCTGTTTACCACTGTTGATCCAAAAGAAGGCAAAAAAACACCCTCAATATAGCAATTTCAAATTCTGCCTTGAAGGGGGGGGGGATTCCCTCTTGATTCCAAATGGCAATCAGATTTCTCCTTGGATCAACAAGCCCTAAGCAAATATGAATCCCAATACTAACGTACATAGCCCTCTATGTTATGCTCTTTTAAATAAGTATCCAGGCCCTTTTTAAAGGTATCTAATGTATTCGATAGCTCCACCTCCTCAGGCAGTGAATTCCATACCTTTATTGTCCTTACAGTAAAGAAACCCTTCCGCTGTTGTAGATTAAATATCCTTTCCTCAAGTCTAAGCGGGTGGCCCCTTGTCCTGTGTACTGTTCTGTTAATGAACAGGTCTTTGGAGAGCCCTTTGTATGGGCCCTGAACATATTTATATAGTGTTATCATATCCCCTCTAAGACGCCGTTTCTCTAGTGTGTACATATACAAATATATAGGGAGAAGCCCTACATGATTCAGGCCATGCATTCCCTGTTTGAACTCTCTCACATAAAAACATACTTTTCACAGCTTACAATTCAATACAGCAACTTTATGTCCACGCTCATGTGCTAGCTCTTGAACCCGAGGATTGCTCCCTACAAACTTTCACCCCATTGTGGCTCACCTCCTTTCTCATGTCTCATTCAGACCCTCCACATCACATTAGCTCCCTCCCTCCCACTAGACTCCTTTCTGTCCCCCACCCCTTCTCAAATGTCATCTGCCCCCTCCACAGTTCACTCCCTACAAACACATTGCTCATCACCTTCTTAGAGTCTTATTTAGTCCCTCCATCCTCCCCATCTCATTACACTATTCCCCTTCTCCATGTCATTATGTCCCCACACCTTCCCCTTGTCATCTCTTCCTATCCCTTTGCCTTATGCTCTCATTCTGTCCCTCACATTTGTCCTCGATTAACTTTCTTCCTCTCTCTCACCCGGCTGTCTCCTCCCTCTCACGTGTGTGTGTGGTTCTGTGAGAAGACTGAGGGTCATACACTATACAAGTTGCTACAGTGGGATAAGGCAGGTGGCAACACAACGTAAGTCTGCTGGGACAAGGTTGGAATCACACACTCCATATGCAGACATACACTTGCTGAGGACCTTTGCAGCATAGTGCTGATTCAGCAGCTTCATGTACATTGCTCTGTGGGCCTTTCAGGTGTCTGTCAGAACGCCTTACTGTCAGAGTCAAGAGAAAAGCCTAGCAGCAAAGAGTATAAACTCCAAACCCACAAAGGAGAAAAAAGAAGGGGAGCCCAATAGTGTAAATATAAGTGGATAATGGGTAAAAATAAACAACATATAAGATGTACACTCACACGTCCCAATTGTCAGTTGCTAATATACAGTAAAGCTGACTCTCACACTAATGGAGAGATTTCACCATCTCCACTCAGTCTTAGATGTCCAGACTCGTATATGTCCCAATATACTCAACGTATCTTCTATCACAATCCTTGTGTGAATGAACCAAGTCCACCTCCCATATAAAATTAAAAAAGTATATAAAAAAAATATATAAAATAAAAAAGTAAAAAATAAATTAAATAAAAAGTTTTATTTATTTTTTACTTTTTTTATTTTATATTATTTTTCTTTATATACTTTTTTAATTTTATATGGGAGGTGGACTTGGTTCATTCACACAAGGATTGTGATAGAAGATACGTTGAGTATATTGGGACATATACGAGTCTGGACATCTGAGACTGAGTGGAGATGGTAAAAATCTCTCCACTAGCGTGAGAGTCAGCTTTAATGAATATTAGTAGCTGACAATTGAGTAGCGTGAGTGTACATCTCCACCTGTATTTACACTATTGGGCGCCCCTTCTTTTTTCTCTTTTGTGGGTTCGGCGTTTATGCTTATGGTTCATCCGTCTTGAGAGGACGTGGGGAAGAGGAGCTGCCCTATACCTGAATCGGGGCCAGGTGTAATTAACACAGAAAAGTGAAATTGCTGTGTGTCACATAAGTGACGGATAGCCACTTATTTTGTGAGTATCCACGAGTGATGTGACTTGTGGTGAAGGTCCCAATATTCTAAGACTTTTTTGCACTAGGGTGCCCCTCTGTGCTCTCTTGCTCTTGTCATTCTCACAGCAAGGAGGATTATCCTGTATACCAATACCAGCAAAATAAAGGTTATTGGGTAGAGGTGAGGAAATGGGGGTTTCATGACATTTAATAAACACAGAACAAAATAAGCTGTCACCCTGGCAACCACCTTTGTTGCCCGCTGCCACAGCCAATTAAAAATTTGGGTGCCAGAAAACCATCCAATGACCTGCAAAGCAATAAGTGCAGTTCTCTGACACTGCAACTGCAATTAAAAGAACTGAGAGAGATAGAAGGGGGGATGCATTGGAGAACTCTCTAGCATTCAGGGGGTTAATAAAAATTGCTTCAGGTCCAAAATGAGATTCCTCTCTGCATCCGGAATGTGTTGCAATAATTAGTGTAACAGTGCACAGAATAGTTGATATTTATGAATAAAAAATAATTCCAGTGGGGGAGGCAATTTATTTGCAGGCACAAAGCAGCCCAGGTCCCGCTGCCAAAATTCGACTACGCTAGCTACAATTGACATTCTGCTAGAAATAAAGGAAGGAAGAAATACCACTTATGTGAGCAAGGGAACCAGCATGCTGCCAGGGCTCCGTTATGCTACTTGATTCAACTTTTATTACCCAGAACAGGAGATTTCATGTGGGACAAATCCCTGGACAGGATCCTCTGAGACATTTCAGCTAAGATTCAAAAAGGGAGAAAAAAAATTAGTCCTATAACCTTCCAGCTGTTGTTGGACTACAACTCCAACCATCATCAGCCATATTTTGCTGGGAATTGAAGTCCAACAACAGTTGTGGAGATGCATGTTTCCCACCCCTTTTGAGTGCATTATCTCCAAGCAGCCTGGTCAGTAAGACGAGAGTACAATCATTGCTAGGAGATGCTGAATTCTAAATGGGTGGGCAACCTGCACTTCTCTAGCTGTTGTTGGCCATTATTTTATATTAATTATATTTATATATAATATTATATGTGCGTTACATTGCCCTCTGGCACTCAAACAGTTAGGGCAGTGGTAGTCAATCTTTTGATCGCTGGCTGGTTGGGGATGTTGGGATTTATAGTCTAAAACAGCTGAAGGTCCAAATATCGACTGCCCCATAATATGAAAAATTTCTATTTTGAAATATTTTATTTCTGATTAAATGAAGGAGATGCTCCTCTCCGGTTATCACAGCTCAAACGTACATTTATTAGGGTGTACAGTGCTTTATATACATTATATAGTTGCTACTACTCACTGTGGATGATTTTCTTATTGGCAATTGCCTTCCATAGAATGGGGTGGCACGGAATATACACATAAAAATAAATAGTGTTGGTGGGTTTTTTCCTGTGTTTTTTAGTTTTTGTGTAAGAGTCTATTATCTTTGGAATTTAGGACATTATACAAATTCTTTTTGCCCCCTCCCCTCAAACACCTAACGTTGGTCTAAAGAGCTCTGTACAGTTCCTGTAAAATCTAAAGGCCATGCAAGTAAGGGCAGGACAGTAGGCTTACTTTTCTCAGTGTTCTTTATGTGCTTGGGAGGGGGCAATTATCAGAAGATGGCAACTTGTACACTAGACTTTGCAGCAGTTCAGAGTGGAGAGAGAAAAAACTGTACAAATAAAACTGAGCAAAGAAGATAGAAATAAGTAACAAAAAATCCAAAATAACCTGACAAAGTTGATTACCAATATTTTACAGTGCTGTATTAGAACTCAATATAACATTAGATTGATAATGAAGTTTCCCATTTAAACCAGTGATTCACAAGAGTCAGGAAAGGCTTGTATGATGAGTGCCAGTACTTTGCTTGCCATGGCTGTGACACAGTGGAGGCTGACAGTGCATCTGTTCTGATGTGTTACTGTGGAAATGTTTGAGTGGGAGGAAGTCATATTGTCATTAGCAGCTGGACAGTTATTTAGTTAAATCTCACAACTGTTAGTAAGTAACCATCTGCAGGAAGCAACTCTCTCTAAGGAATACAAATATTCTTAGGCTGTGCTGAAGTTTCTTTTTCTTATTCCATGATTTAACCCTCTGAGTGCTAGATGGGGTGTGCAATGCTTTGCTCTGCAATGCGTTGCACAACCCTCTGGTACTCAAAGGGTTCATTTTTCTAGGGTCACGTTTTAGTATGAACACATCATACCGAAAGCTACACTGATAACTCTCACATGCAAGACTCTTCTCACTATTCCTATCAGTAAAACAAATACATTTTCATTTCGGGACATTTTATTTTGTGTTAAATGGTGATTTTCTCTTCTGGTCACCAGCTGGTGCTGTTCCTATTACTTATTATAGAGAGTAGTAGTCAGTGACTCAAGCTCTCCAGCAGAATATTTAGGGCTTAATTTAGCAACCTGAAGCTGAGCAATTCTAAGGCAAAACAACTCTACCAACAAGTATGCAGATACACCCCTGGTACTGTAGACCAGTGGTCTCCAACCTGTACCCTCAGAGTCCACTAACAGTCCAGGACTTGAGTATTTCCAAGTTTGAGCACAGGTGAGAATCAGACACTCACATATTGGATTCACTCATCTGTGTTCAAGAAGCGAAGTCCTCAGGTCCTGGAGTGTTAGCAGGCCCTTGGTTAACAACAACTGGGCCTAGATGCACTAAGGGTCGATGTTGTGTCGGTATGATATGGTCAATGTGTTCGAATCACTCCGACAATTCGATCTGCACACACATTGACATATTCACAAAAATTGTCAGATGGAAAGGGAAGGTTGGAGGAGGTCCCTATTAGCATACAGGATTTTCGAAGTGCTGTCGGGTGGAAGGGATCTCCTCCCCTCACACATCACCAACACTATGACATTCTGAACAGCATTCTCTGTGCTTCCCTACCTAGCCATCAGGGGAATACAGAGAAGGCTTTCAGCACCATGGACAGCACTGAATGCCATAGGGATGTGCATTGCTCACCCCTGTGACATTCAAAGGGTTACAATAAACAGAAATAGTACACCAAGCACTACACAATGTCCCCCCCTTCAACATTCCCCCCTTTAGTATGTCGATATATGTTGCATATATACGACATACCAACTCCATCCAACATTCACCTAATTGACTCACATATAGTAGTCGAACCTGTCTTATTCAACAATTAACCCTTTGAGTACCATTGTGGTAGGAAAGCATTGCTTAGCATGTGTTTCCTACCCCTCTGGTACCCAAAGGGTTAACAGGCAAGGTATGGACTGCATACCTTGCTTGTATATGTGTGTGTGTGTTTACCGTTTATTTTTATTAAACAACACATTAATAATATATACAGTAGACCTCAAGGGGAGTATTATGACCCCTCATGACACCCCCCGTAACATGAAGCGGGCAATTGCACTGTAATAAGATTAAGCGCATATGAGCTATGTGAAACATAGCTCATATACGATTTAAAGCCGATATTTTACAATCAGACCTCAATGGGGGGCACCAGGACCCCTCCTGATAGCCCCCCTACCATGTATCAGCTATCCAAAAGGATAGCTGATCCATGGGGCGACCCCCAAAGGCATTTACAGCATTCTTGTTGCTGTTCGCTGTACAGCCGCCGGCAGGAACAAGAATGAATGAATGAAATCTCTGCGGTCCCATCATTTAATCAGTCACCCGGGTCAAATCGGGTGACTGATTAAGTGATCAGAGCACAGGGCTGCTTCAGGAATGGAACTGTAAGTAACATTTCATTGATATCTACTTCCCTAGCTCCTTTGTCCCGTTGCAATTACTACTTTTGCTCCACTCTCTGTTTGTAGTAATCGCAGCAGGACAAAGGAGCTAGGGAAGTAGATATCAATGAAATGTTACTTACAATTCCATTCCTGAAGCAGCCCTGTGCTCTGATCACTTAATCTGTCTCTGCTGTTACTCCATAAGAAAGTACAGGGGAGCTCCCAGCTACAACAGCCTGAGGCAGGTGAAGTGGAGACTGAGAACTCAGACAGCAGAGGCTGCTATCGGAGCTTACTGAATGAGTCAAAGTGTCACATTATAATATCTACACACACCCCTTGCATACAAATGTATCTGATTATGCTTAATTTCCATATGGAAATGAGCAATTGTCAATTATAAGAATACGAGTTCGTAGACATGGTGAAGGCATGTCTGATTGATGTCGATGTGGGTGTTTTTCTGTCGGAGTTCTCGTGAAGTGATGTCGTAGACACTTTGTGAATACTGAGGAAGTGCCTACAACACTGCTCTGACAGAACATTGACATTCGTAGCCCTCTTCGACGTTTAGTGCATCTAGGCCCTGGTCTACACTGCTGCCTACTCTGCGTAATGGAAAATCTGATCCCTACAACACTATGTTATACAAACTCCTCAGACAGCTAATTTTAAATGTTTATATTAGGGAATATTAACTTTCTATATAGCTCTTTTTTTTTCCAATTTAAGCACAGTAATTTTTATTTTTTAAAAGATCAACTAATGAGCAGGAACCGGGCATTGAAACTTGTGAAGATCACCAAGACAATGCCATTTTCACTTTTTTACTCCTTTAAATATTCTAAACCCATCATACAAATCACATAAAAAGAATGATTTCCATTAGGTGTATAATAAGAATTTGTTTGTATATACTGCCTTTTGCTCTTTGCAATGGCGATTTATACGGAGATGACATTTTCTTGGCGCCGATTCCTGGCAGGCAGTGTATCTAAATACTAAAGTAATACTGCAAATTACTGTAAGCTAGACACTTACTATGTTGCGAAAATGAACTAGGCAGGGACACTGGCCAGGCCACAAGTATCAGCACTCCTAAACACATTATCATGAAATAAATCCTTCAATTCACTGCTCGTTACAAAATAGGCAACTGTTAAAAGGATGAAACTTATCAAGTGAAACTTGATATGAACAAAATTGCATTTCTTACCAAGTCCTTAAATTGAAATGATTTCCAAAAATCTCATTGTTTTACACTTAAAAAAGTGGACCTCTCACTCCAAAACAATACGCAGACCTCTTTGATAAGACTATAGTTTGTGGTTTATTTTTTATCTATAATATGTAGTTTCCAAGATCTAGTAATTTTAAAATCATATCAGTTCAGCTCTGAGGTAAAGCCTATGCACCTGATACCAACATGACAACTGAAGTGTGTGCTAGACAGTACAACTTACATGAGAATGGAGAGCTTGCCTCTGAGGGAAGGGGGCATGTTTACAACTGAAGATTAGCAGAAAACAGAGAAGGAGAGAGCTGCTAAACATTTAAACATAACCAAGATGGTGAATCGCTCTCTATTGGATCCAGTGCTTGACAGAGGGTTATTAAGTTATCAAGATGGTGAACTTGTATTTTGGAAGGATAAGCAGTGTAAGAAAGAGAGAAGCTGACAGGAATATATAATGCAGGGTTTATCCTGCTGAATAAGACAATGGCACTCAGTAGTTGCATTTATGGGTTCAGTACTTCTACTGCCTGAAATGATATGGTGCCGCTGTTGTTACAGCAGCTGACAATAAGTTTCCATAGGATGCTGTAGCAACAACGCCACTAAAATTTCAGGCCATGGAACTACTGCACCCAAAAAATGCAAGTCTAAGTTACAGTAACGTCTTAATAAAAAAATCTCTCAGAAGCACCCCTGTTTTACTCAGAAAGGTAAAACCTGCGATATGTATTTTTCCATATTAAACATTACCTACTTCTGTGTCCTGCTCCGTGGGTATTGTCTCCACCCTCCAGCAGAGTAGGACCAATCATATAAATAGAAGTCCCCTCAGTTATTTGGTCCTACCCAGCTGAGAGGACGGAGATGTATAACCTCCAGTATGGTTCCTTCTTAATTTATGGATGTCGGTCTTTGGCTCGGACTTCTGCTTTCTCTGCATAGCCGCATCTGTTGGTACAGTGTTTAAAAAAGCTATTTTGCACACCATTCTTGTGTCAGGGGTTAAAGATGAAAGTGTGGATCATGCCTTTAAGAATTTACAATACAGCCATTAACAAAAATGTAAACCCTTTACATCTGATGGCCACTTTATGATAAGTTGTGGTTTGCTTTTCATTAGATGATAGTCTGCTTGCATTAATGTTTTTTTCTGACTCCCAGTGATTAATCTTTCATATCTGAGTTCTGTTCTATTTCTGGTAACTCAGTGTGATGTTTTTGTAAAAGCAATTGTTTAAAGCAGTGCTTCCCAAACTTTTTGACATCACACCACCTTTTTACTGTTCAAACCTTTGTGTCCTCCCTGCTTTATTGAAATAAATTTAACCATTTGCACACATTTGCAGTGCAGTTCATAACTATTTGGCACCAGTTTTGTTGTTTTGGCTCTGTACTCCAGCATGCTGGATTTGAAATGAAATAATGACTGAGACTATAAGCTTTAATTTGTGGATATTTATATTTATAAATCATGAGCTACGAAAGACATCACCAGAAGCTGTGAATCTTCCATTGTGATGCTCTTCCAGGCCTGTACTACTGCCATCTTCAGTTCTGATTGTTTTGGGGCATTTTCTCCTTTAGTCTTGTCTCTGGCAATTGGAAAGCATGCTCAGTTGGATTCAGGTCAGGTGATAGACTTTCAATAACTTTCTACTTTTTGGCCCTGAAAAATTCCTTGTTTTTCATTTACAACAAATCTTCAGGGAATGTTTTTAATCGAGATAGGGTTAAATATTCATATTAGATAGATAGACTTGCCTGATATTGGGGTACCATGACGTGGTGGTCAAGCTTAAACATTTTGACCAAACTATGGAACAAAAACCTCATATTTATTAACACAATGGCATAATATATGCTTTATACAGGGCACATATTTGCACAATTTGAATAGAGGACAGCAGGTTTGTTTTCTGTTGTTTTCTGTATGTTTGGGGTCATTGTCATGCTACATTGTGACATGCCTTCAAATTATGTTAAGATGTTTCTATAAACTTCAGAATTCATCCTGCAGCTGCCATCAGTAGTCACATCATCAGTCAAGACAAGTGAGCCAGTTTCAGTGGCAGCCATACACACCCAAGCCATAATGCTACCTCAACCACTTCTCAGATGAAGAGAGATGTTTTGGACCATGTGCAGTTTCTTTCTTTCTTTCGCCACACTTACCGCTTTCCTTCACACTGGTACTGAGTCCATAAAATAGCTACAGTTTTTTTATGTAGCTTTTATCAAACTGAAACCTGGGGTTTCCACTCGAGACTTACCAGTGGTTTGCATCTTTGCGATAAACCCTCAGTGGTTATGCTGGTTATAGACTTTTCATTATGGTACTCTGACACTTCTATGATTACATCTTGGAAAGTGTTCTTGATCTTCTCAACAACTGAAACTGTTTGATTTATTCTGATTTTTGAACCTTATGATGGCTTGCCTTACTGGCATTGATACTTTTTGCTTCTCACATTGAGAGACAACATTAACATACTCCAAATGCAAAAAACACACCTAGAATCACCTCTAGAACATTTATTACCGCTCTTGTGCATGAACTAACAATACAATGATGCACACATGGCCACTTCCGGTCCTCTAAAATGGAGGGACTATGTAAATCCTACATGGGTCACTGTTTACAGCTGTAAATACCTTCAGATTAACCCAACAGTCTGCACTTTATCCTAATTGTTTAATTTTGAATTCAATGTGCTGGAGTACAGAGCCAAGATACCAAAAGTGTGTCAATGTCCAAATACTTATGGACTGCACAGTGTATTGTTACTCATATGTATTTTATAATTTATTTTGAAAAAGCTAAATCAAGTATACATCATTTACTTGGTTGGTGACATTGGTATAAATCAGTATATAGGTTCCTAAACAGTTCATTAATGATTTCAATGGTGCTAGGCTGTGGGTGTCTAGGGGGTGGTCTATTCAGGAAGTGGAACTGTTCATTGATGTAGCAGGTGGTGTAGGGACATACTTGAGAGGCAAGTGGTGCCAAGTGTCCCTCTTTAGGACGGACAGTCCCTCTTTTAGACCCAAATCCCTCTGTCCCTCTTTCCCACCCTGATGTCCCTCTCTTTAGGGGGTCAGACTGTGTGGTGGGTATATAAGTGTATCATACTTGTCTACAGCAATAAAACTCACATTAGTGTTTGTATAAATGTCAGTATACGTGTATATAAATAAGTCTATGTAAGTAAAATACTTTGGTCTTGTTCTAAATCAGTTATTAGGTTACACAAATAGGTGTCAATGGGTCATGAAATAGTCTAAAAAATTATTGGTAATGCCATGCCCACCAGTCACACCCCCCTAAAACACAAGTGTCCCTCTTTTGGCAATTTGAAATGTTGGGAGGTATGCCTGGGAGCCCAAGGGCTTCACCAGGAGCTTTTTTCCATCTTGGGGCCACTGGAATTGTGGTATGAGGAGTTGGCAAATAAGGCAGTGGTGTTCTGGATGGACAACATGAGAGTGGTTTATGACATTAATTTGCTAACTTCCTCATCTCCACAGGTCTTGGGGATACTTAGGCAGGTGGTATTGTTATGCATGGGCCATAATGTTTTGTTTAAAGCTAAGCATGTCCCAGGTGTGGACAACAAAATTGCAGCATTGTTATGCATGCGCCATAATATCTGGTCCAAAGATAATCATGTCCCAGGGGTAGACAACAAAATTGCAGATGCTCTGTCTCGGGAAAGGTGGGAAGAGTTTTATAAGTTGGCACCTCATGCACATCCTAATGGTATTGAATGTCCATCTAAACTCTGGTGCAGCGATCATTGGCTCCTAAGACATGTACAGCATATGCCGGTGCATGGCGATCCTGGGGTGAGTTCATTCAGAGACCGGAGATTAGCCAGCTAGCTCCCAGGGTCCAAATGCTGCAATTTTTGGTAGCTTTGAAAGTGCAGGGCTTGTCTAAGAGTTCAGTGACTGCAAAATTGGTGAGCTTATCATTTTAATTTAAGATGTTGGGGAGGGAGGATCTGGCCACCAGGTCTGCAGTCAGGCGAATTCTCAAGGGTTGGGATAAGTGGGATCACATACATAAGGGCGGGAGGAGACCAGTGGAGAGGGCTAGGCTGGGGTCCTGATAAACATATTGCCACAAGTATGCACTGACCAATTTGAGACATGGCTGTTTACAACTGCCTTCACCATTGTGTTTCACGGGGCATTCAGAATTGGGGAGCTTATATCACCCTGGCTTTTCAGGTAAAAAACAGATGGGGAGGGGAGAGGTTAATGGGCACTATTGAAGGCCACAGGGGTGCAGGTTGTCCATTGCAAGCGGTATTGAGCTACAGGTCAGTTAGGACCCATGTAGGTGTGCCTTTTTAAGACATGCAGACGGTTCTGCATTATCTGTTTTTCAATTTAAAGCTGTGTTTATCAGAACACGGACGAAGTTGGGTTTGGACCCCAGAGCGTATGGCACCCACTCTTTTAGGAGTGGGGTGGCAACAGAGGCTGCCATAAGGGGTCAGTCAGTGGAAGAAATTGAGAGTGTGGAAAGATGGCGCTCTGGGGCCTGCAAACATTACGTTAGGCCATAAATAAATAAATAAAAAAATTATATATATATATATATATATATATATATATATAATTATTCTGTTTTGGTGTAGGGGGTCTTGTACTAACAATTAGGTGTTATCGTGTACTAATCAGGATGCATGATGTGTTTCAGGTTCAGTCAAGGTTCCGGTGCAGGTGTGGCTTATTGGCCACTCCTTCAGCTATTGGGCGGAAAGGCACACCGCTACCAGACACGTTGGGGGTCAGATGGGGCTGCCGCGAGAGAGATTTAGACTGAAGTGGCTGGGGAAATTAGACCTTCAATGGACTGAGATGGCCGGTAGGCTGGAGCAGGCAAGGACCAGGTGGTGAGAGACAGACATCATTGTGCTGCATGCAGGTGGGAACGATCTTACCTCCTGCAATTCGATGCAGTTGATTCTGGACATTCAGCAAGCATGCAGCGTGGTGTGGTCTCTCTCCCCAGATGGTCCAAGTAATTTCCCTCTTTTTGGGTGGCGAAATGTGTCTCTCCTGGGCACTGTGTCGGTGGGGCATACCTGAAGGTTCTGTTTAAGTCAGGACACCAGTTGTGTGGCTGGTGTGGCCTGAGGGGAAAAGGTTTTGCCAAGTACCAACACCAAGGGCACGAAGTGGTGAGCTGCCGTGGAGGGTGGGGAGGTGGGACTAAAAATGTCTGGTAAAGCCTCCCCATCTAGGTAGCTGCCCTGGCTGGGGTGCGTGCAAGGCCGATCCCATGCCAGGACACCATGGTCCAGGAGCTCCACATTATGAGGGTGGTTTGGTTTGTTGGGGGGAGAAGCAGGATTTGGGGAAGGGGGGTATGGCATGCACGCCTCAATTAAGGGCGGAGGGCGGCTTGTCCGCACATAGCCCAATGAGGCGGCTGCCCTCCCCCCTGTCACAGGATAATGTGTATTCCCCCCACTGCTGGGCTGGTGTGGTCAGCCCCTAGACAATGGGGGCTGGCCACTCCAGTCCAGCCAGATTTAATTTGATCTGGGAGAGGTGAGGGTTATCCCCTCACCTCCCCCAGGTAAAGGTGTGAGAAGGGGCGGCGGATATGGGTTTAAAAAGGAGGCCAATGTTACCTTTAAGCATTAACTGTTTTTCTTTTCCTCCCACCCACCCAGGCTAAATGTCAAGAAAAATCCATCGTTAGCCAGAGGTCGCAGATAGGTCATAAGAAGCATACCCGGAGATGTAGATTACAAAGGTCCAATAGTGTGTCTCTCCTGGGCACTGTGTCGGTGGGGCATACCTGAAGGTTCCGTTTAAGTCAGGACACCAGTTGTGCGGCTGATGTGGCCTGAGGGGAAAAGGTTTTGCCAAGTACCAACACCAAGGGCACGAAGTGGTGAGCTGCCGTGGAGGGTGGTGAGGTGGGACTAAAAATGTCTGGTAAAGCCTCCCCATCTAGGTAGCTGCCCTGGCTGGGGTGCGTGCAAGGCCGATCCCATGCCAGGACACCATGGTCCAGGAGCTCCACATTATGAGGGTGGGTTCAAGGGTTTAAATAGTTAATTAGGCCTTAAATAAACCGTGACCTCCATTTATCCCACAATTACTGTGTCGTGTCTTTATTTCATTGAGTGTAAAAAGTTTAAGTCAGGCAGGATGTCGGTGTGTATTGTAAGTGGTTGTGGTTTGGTTTGTTGGGGGGAGAAGCAGGATTTGGGGAAAGGGGGGTATGGCATGCACGCCTCATTGGGCTATGTGCGGACAAGCTGCCCTCCGCCCTTAATATGTACTTGTATCACAAATACAACAAGGCAGACTAGGCTGTTTACAATCTGTTCTTTGAATTAGCCTTTCCCAAATGTCTGACCACGATAATTTTTCAATATGGTTAATATTACACTGCAGTGCAATGCAGATAATGGGTAGGGGGACAAAGCCTAATGCCCCACCCCTCCCCCAAGCACCTCACGGGGGATGGCAGCTCATGTTCCCCAGTCTGGGAATCACTTATTTGGAAAGTGTTTAAACGCCTCATCAATACACTATATATGTATAGATAATGTATAAACATTACTATTCTAATATCCTATATAATAATTTGCTAAAATGTGCGTAACGCCGCAGCCATGCACAGTAGAGACAGCTGCACGTGCTGTAGTCATACGCAGTAGAAACTGCCGGTGACGAGGCTGATACTGTATCAGCCACGGCGCGGGCAGTCTCTACTGAGCTTATATTTGGTATCTTTATTTTGGTCTACCATTTACACTGGAATAATATTCGTAAATGTATATAAATGTAAGGATGTTCTTAATGGTGAATGCCATGTGATGTGAAGACTTATTTGTGCCATAATAATGATGTAATAGCTGATGTCTTTAAATATGTTATGTGAAAGCATTAATGAGAGCACATAAACAGGGTCTGCTGCACAATGTGCATGTGAGAAGGTTTTCCAATATTGGGATGAATTCCATTAGAGGTGATACACATTATCTCATGAATTTCTACTGAGATTTATTGTGGAATTTGGAGATAAAACCAGTGACTGCCTGCATATATGTTTTCACAGCATGACAATTAGCAGAGAAAGTCCCCTAGAATTAGAGCTATAAGTTTTAAGGGTAACTTGTTTTACTAGGTCTTCTCCTATGGGTGTGTGCTAGAACACAATGCAGAGGTCTGTAGCTCAGAAACACTGCTGTGGGCCAGTCACATAACCACAGTAGATTGCTAGTGTTGGGGTTGGAAGCCTTGCACTTGTGTCTATGAGATCTGAACATGCAGCCCTGAGAATGGGACCACTTAGAGTTCAACAGGGATGTCTGTTCAGACCCCTATTCTGAATTATCACAGAGAAAGCTGCTTTTTAACCCTTTGAGTGCCAGAGAGGTATCCAAAGCACTGCATTTTATTGGATACCTCTGGAACTCAAAGGGTTAAATTCAATAGCAAAATATGTACTGCTAGACAAAGCCCAGTAAAAACATAATATATTGGTTGATCTTTTTATTTAAGTGCTGGTGCAATTAAACAAAGTGAAATGCAGAGAAATTACAGACCAAAGAAAATGCACAAGAGACAAACACTCAAATTAAATAGGGCTTTTATCCCTTTGAGTGCCAGAGAGGTATGCAACTAATTGCTCTGCAATGCATTGCGTACACCTCTGGCAGTCAAAGGGTTAACAGCATGGCTGGTTGAAAGGTCACAGTCATATTGCAAAGCAATGTACCTTTTCTTTGTGCATCTGGTCCCCGGTACCTCACAGCTGATAAATCACACCAAATTAAAACTCCAGGGCAGAAATCTAGATTTATGTCTTATTTATTAGACCTGAGTAACAATTTTTCTTATAGAAACATTACACTGCTGGATCTTTTTACCTCTCGACAACGGATCTCTGGCAGAACTGCTTGTAAACGCCCACACAAATACACCCACTCCCCTCTGAGACCTGCCAATAGGTTAGGGAGTAAAGGAACAAAACAATTGCTTTAAGATATCATATTCAGCCTTCAGTACTCACAACGAGGTGTTCAGCTGTGATGTCTAGTATGAGGGTGGGGGAATTTTTACTTTGGAGGAAAAGTCTAAACCACTGGCTTAAAACACCTCCAGTTTTCCAGAAAGGATTGCATCACAGTTAGTGGACTGTGGAGCACAGATAGCAGCCCACAAAAACTGTATTCAGTAGATTTCATCAAGTAGCTTATTGAGCAGATGCAAAAAAATGAGAAGAATAAATTAATAGATGAGAGTTGGTACCGTGTTAGCCGTAGAAATACAGGAGGCAAAAATGTAGTAAAGTTGATACCTTTAATGTAACGTTAGTCCAGATACTGATTCTTTGATCAGTCAATGGTAGAGGATGTGATTTAAATTGCATTCTTCCTCCGAGTCCAGGTATTTATGATCCCAGAGGGACTGTCATAAAAGTTAATTCACAATGTGATAATGTGACAGAAACTCTATCTCTATTCAGCCCATAAGTCAAAGAGTCAAATTGTAGCATTAATTTTACCTCCCATAATTTTCTGTCCCTCTGAATACAAAATTGTCCCATCAGTACAGTCAGTCTAATGTCCCTGACACTGTGTCCACTTTGGCAAAAATGTTCTCCCACTGGTGTCTCTGTCTTTTTGTTGTTAATGCTGGATCTGTGGGAATTAAACCTCTTATGTAATTTCTGTCCAGTTTCCCCCACATAAAGAGCTGTTGGGCATTTTGCACACATGATGAGGTATATTACATTGGATGATTTGCAGGTGAAATTACCGTTGATCTTATGGTATAACTGGGTTTTCGGTACATCTATCATATACAGCCAGGCCATCCGATACAATCGCATCTGTTCTGACATGGTGGACCGTGACTAGGACCTCCAGAAACTCAGAGGAGACTTTATAAAACAGGGCTACAGTGCAAGGATTATTGACAGTCAGATACAGAAAGCTACTCATACACCAAAAAAAGATCTGTTGAGCTACAAAGAACAGCATAAGGGAAACCGTGTGCCACTTGTTGTCACTTACCACCCCCAGGTTGAAGCTCTGTGCAAAATATCAAGAGAACTTCAAGCAACCTTACATACAGATGAAAGACGTAAGAACATATTTCCACAGCCTCCCTTACTCTCCTTCAGACAGCCTCCCAATTTAAAAAACAACTGATGGTAAGGAGTGCATTGAACAAAATACAAAAAAATGGCACTTTACCCTGCCTACAAAGTAGGTGTAAAACCTGTGCACACATTTACACCACAGACAAGATACCCATACCAAACACCCAGTTACACCATAAGATCAACTGTAATTTCACCTGCAAATCATCCAATGTAATATACCTTATCATGTGTGCAAAATGCCCAACAGCTCTTTATGTGGGGGAAACAGGACATAAATTACATAACAGGTTTAATTCCCATAGATCCAGCATTAACAACAAAAAGACAGAGATACCAGTGGGAGAACATTGTTGCCAAAGTGGGCACAGTGTCAGGGACATTAGACTGACTGTACTGATGGGACAATTTCGCACTCAGAGGGACAGAAAATTATGGGAGGTAAAATTAATGTTAAAATTTGACTGTGACTTATGGGCTGAATAGAAACAGGGAGTTTCTGTCACATTATCACACTGTGAATTAACTTTTATGACAGTCCCTCTAGGATCACAAATACCTGGAAGAATGCAATTTAAATCACATCCTCTACCATTGACTGAACAAAGAATCAGTATCTGGACTAATGTTCTTATCTGCTTTCCATTCTAAACAATGTAATGTGTACTTGTATTTAAGAGAGAAGTTTTCATATTTATCTGTATAACATCCCTGAGGAACAGACCTAAGATGTCTTGATAGCTTGCATTTTAAATCCATTTAGTTATCCAATAAAGGTATCAACTTTACTAAAGAATAAATTAATACTTCAATTGCTATAGTTATTCAGGAGTAAACTAACTGCACCATAGGGGAAATTAAAAAAACCCTCTTGTTAAATTAACCCTTTGAGTGCCAGAGTGGTACACCATGCATTGTGACATTGGGCTTTTATCGCCTTGAATGTTAGAGAGATCTCCAATGAGTTGCTTTGAAATGCATTGGAGATCTCACTCTCTTTCAAATAGTTAAACAGCTCTATTCACTTGAAAAGTAATTTAGGACATTTTATTTGTCCCCTGTAGTACAGCTGGTTTACCCATTTGCGTTCATAAATATGGGTCTGTAAGGCTGATACTGGGAGCAATCCTGGGACAACCCAGCAGAACCATGAGAAGAAATAGAAATCCTCATTGATTTAAATGTTGCTTTTAAATTCTTCTAAGCTAGCAACTTCCAACAAATTGCTAAGGGGTTAAAATGTCCCATTCTTTTTTTTTTTTTTTTAAATGGGAATTTAGGGAATTTGTATTTGTCCCCTATGATGCAGTTGATCTGCCTACGATATGCTTCAGTTCTTTCTAATACTGCAACCTCCCTTTCTCTACACTCATGTCAACCCCATTAGTAGTAACTTCTAGAAGAAATTCTGTTTATACAACTGTCCTTGTTCAAATGGAACATTTGATTCCAACATCCTACACATGTACCACTGCCTGTTTAACATGGAACAGGGTCAAAGCTACAAGGAGAATGCTGGGTGAGAAAGACGAGCTCTGAATGGCTTCAAGTTGATGGAAGGTCAGCTGCTGTATTTTAAGAAGTTAAATGCGCAGATTTATGAAAAAGGACAGAGATGAAACAAGGTGAAGTCTGGAACAGGAACAGGCCATACACTGTTTCCAGTTGTCTTTGGCTAAATGTGAATTAAAAATGGGAAAATATGTGGTGTTCCAAAAGTTATTTACTTAGATAAGACTTTTTTAAAGAAAACAATAACCTCCTTATATTAACTCTTTGGCACCTCCCTGGCATTCAAAGGGTTAACACTCCACTTACCTTACTGTAACGGACCCTAGGCCGTTACTATGGAACTTTGTATTTCCCTCAAGCCGTACCCATTTCCCTGAAAAGAACTGACTTTCACTAAGCAGATAAAACTCTGGATAAGGAGCTATCTGGATTTCTATGGTCGGCCAAATTTTCATTGGCCCAAGGGAGTTAAAGGGCCGCCAAAGGATTAACATGGCAGAACATTGGCCCCTCTCCCATTGGTTGTTCGGTGGACAAAAGACCTGCCGCTGATTGGCCGATGGAAGTTAAAGGGACGCCATAGACTTTACTTGGAGAAAGTAGGCGGCCATCGGATTGGTCGCTCAAGTTCATCGCTCCCTATCCTATTTGCCACAGGGTAAACGCGGCTATATTAAATTACTAAGGTCCCACTGAGTCTGTCGCTCCATTGTACCTCTGTTTACCCTAACCCCAGGGGTCCCATTGTATTTTCCCTCAACCCATTGTGCTGTGCAGGTTAACTTCGTTAAGTAATGTTGTCCATTGTTTTAACTCTGCATAAAAGAGCTGAATTCAGCCAAAATAAAGTGTGTTACAGTTTGGAACCTGACTGGCATTCTGTTCATTTATTTGGGGTGGTATCAAGGGTCTTCTTTTGACCCCCATCCTGGGACCACTGGAGCGGAGTACTGGGGCCATCAACTTTCCGTGGCGGACCTCAGGAGAGCGAGACCTGGCATAGCAGCCTAAGTCAACCCGAGGAATTAGGATCCTGTTACACTTACTATCACCAGAAATTATGAACTCGAGAGGTTCTCTCTCGAACAAAAGCAAAAGAGCAAAATTCATAGGGGTCATTAAGGATTTTCTGGCCATACTAAGGTAAGAGGGTGTTATTATCAGGCGTGTTTCGTTCTCATTTAAAGATAACTCTAGTGCACAGGTCTAACAGGACAGGTTGTAAGGATACCCCTGATTCAAAGGAAATGATCACATGCACGTCTATTTATTTTTTTTATTTAGAAAATGTTTTACCAGGAAGAATACATTGAGATGTTTCTTGTTTTCAAGTATGTCCAGCCACATGATAACAAATTTAACATGTCTTCTAGGCGCCCTGAAACGGTAGTGAGCGAGTACGTCACATATAAGCCCTTCCCAACGGAAAGTTCCCAAGTTCTGAATTAGCAGATGCAACTTGCTCCACCTTTTTACACCACAAATGGATTTGTGGGCAAGCAAAGAGCTACATCCTGCTCCCGGTGCTCAATTAAAGTAGATAGGGTATGGTGAAGCATCAAAATTGGAAGTGGAGTGATTTAAAAACTGAACTGCACAAGCACCAGTATGGAGTTCCGCAAATGTCCACAAATGCACTGGTGATATAAAAGGGCTGAGCAACATAGGCTCTTCCTCCAGTTGGAGCACTGGATATCTGGGAAAGACAAACAGTGTCAATAATGTAATAGTGTTTTCAAGACACCTTGGGACGTGTGCAGTGTCCCTTTTTTATGTAGAGACTGATCAAAATGAGTCTTTCAAGCCACCTTTCAAGGAGTATGGCTAACTTTAACCCTTTGATTGCCAAAGTAGTACCCAAAGCATTGCTTTGCAATGTTTTGGATACCTCTCTGGCACTCAAAGGGTTAATTCTTTGATAATCTGAGGTCCATAATGCATTGCTTGTTATCCCCTTCTGACAAGAAAATGGTTAAAACCTTGCCTGCAAATGGGACTTGAGGGCTGCAGTAGCTTAATCTTAACCTATAGAGTTTATTATTACACTTATTTTTCCACATAACAGAGTGGACCTTAAAAGAAAACTAAGATTTCCTAATGTAATTATAATACTCCTTACACACATTTACCTTACTACAGACAAAAAAACCTGAATGCTCCTATGAATTTTGTCCATGAGCCTTTGTTCAACAAAAAACACCTTCAGTTAGTCCTGTGTCATGTCCATCCATAAAGGCAGACATGACAGTCGCTGGCTGGGTTTTTTTTTTTTTTTTTTTTTTTTCAAATGAAGCAGAAAGGGTGCAGGAGCCTTCTTACTCCATTAAATATCATAGAGTGTGCATCAAGTACAGCAGGTTTTTCTTATGTTCATAGTAAAAAGATTCTCTCTTGCTGCAAGACCAAATTCCACATCTGAGGGGAGGTGATTTACACTAGGTAAAAGAGGAGGGGGATAATTTATCATTCAATTACTCTTGAACTACAACTCTGACAGTATTGAACTAACACTCTCCATGGCCCAAATAATATGAAGATTAATTGGAGCTGCTTTTTTTGTCAAACATTACTATCACTTTAAAGCTTTCTGTGTCAGAGCGAAGTGCAAAAGAAAAGGAAAAAAATAGCTACTTTTACATTTGGAAGAGTTTTTGAGAGAAGGGAAGAGCTGTTGCCTAACAAAAGATAGGCCAGAATAACAGTAGTAGAGAAAGAATTTGGTTGTTCTAGAGATGGCGACAGGTATTTGTGTCAAACAGATAAAAGTGCAGTTTGGAGTGTTGCCCAGAGAGGTGAAGCTATACAGAAAAAGCACTGGGCCTTGTGTATAAAGACAAATTCAATTATACTGAAAGAGAAAAAAAATGTGTTTGTCTCCTATAGTCTGACACAGAATTGCTGCACTTTGCCACTATATACAAGACCCATTGAGTCTTTATACATAAAGAAAAACTGGAACAAACCATCTGCAAATATAAATATCCACATGGGTTTGAATGGGTCTTTTTATGTTTTCATAAAAAAACACTACTGCATCTAATGATTTCGTTGAGGGCCACCAGAGGGCGACTATTACTTGGACAGTGACCTGTCGACAGATCTGCACACCTGGGAGCAGTCATGTTGAAGTAGAGGCTACATTATAAGCCCTGGCTGCCCAACAACAGAGCAGAATGGGAGTCTAAAAACAGATTCCCAAGGCTCCCTCATTGGTTCTGAGAGAAGAAACTGAATTGCAAGACTGAAGTACCGTAGTTCAGTTTCTTGACCTGTGCGATGCAGTCCCAATGGATCATCTACTTCAGACTTGAAAGTCAACTGAGGCCACACACTCAACCGGCAAAATTATGGATGACAAGTTACTTTTATAAGTCCTGTTAATACCTTACGTTTATGTGGATACAGTGTTTCTAGTGGTTGTGCCTGGGCAGGTTATATGGATGTTAGTATGAGTGCAGGCCTACCACATCTGTATGATCAAGATGTAGGTAATCTTTATGCAAACAGATTCAGGCAGTCCACTGACAAGGACATAACTATTACATTAGAAAAAAATGTGAACACTGAAAAGTAAAGAGAAAAAAAAAAAAAGATATAGGCAATTTGTACATATGTACTTGCAGAATATGATACATCAAACTAACAGGCTACTGTTTTCACTCCTAGCTATTTTATGAAACCACCAACCAGTTGATAGAAAAAAGTGGAGAATAAGTAGCCATTCCACACTTTAAGAGAGAGAGAATAACTTAGCGACCTGGGTTAAAATGTAGAATGAGAGATTATTCCCCACTTTAGTTATTTTATAGAAGGTGATAGTAAGAGGTTCATCACACTGACAATTTGAGTAACTGACTACAGTACACCGTAAAATGTAATAGGAACATACCATCACTTTGCAACAGTTTGGCAGGGTTATAACTGAGTAAAGTTGCTGTCAGTAATGGAAGTACCCTTGTTTTACTCAGTTTGGAAAACTCCTACAATATTATAAGCATTTTGATTTATTGCTATTTAAACCTATGAATGCCAGATGGGTGCTGTGTTGGCACTCAAAGGGTTAGTACTTTAGTTGGTAAATGAACTTAACTCTTTGAGCACGGGGGGGGGGGCTCTACAGAATGCATTGCAATGCATTCTGTACTCCTATGGCACTCAAAGGGTTAATTATTTACCAACTTACAAAACATGTTGTTATCTTTTTGGCTGCTTTACACATTAGCAGAGTATTATCATTTTCTGTAGGTTTTATAATTTACTTTGTAGTAGGAATTTTAAAGAATAAACTATACTATAAATTTTTTTTTAAAAAGTGTTATTTTCTGGATGGTTTACACTAGCTGCTTTGGCTTAGTTATTTTATGGAATAACAGTTCTATGAAATAACTAGTTAAAGTGTTTACTTTTCTGGGTATTTTACAAATGAAATGGCCATTTATTTCAGAGACACACAAAATCCATGTTGGCATCTGGGCGCTACTTTCCACGGTGCAGAGCCCATTAAGAGTAAGATTATTTTAGAATTAACTGGCAAGTTTCACTGGCCATAGCGGATAATAAAACACAGAGACTGTGCATTAAAGAAAGGATATTTAAATAGAGAATAATGTGATCAGGCTAATGTATTTAACCCTTTGAGTGCCATGGGGTACGCAATGCATTGCAGAGTTTGTTTACACAAACTAATTTATAAAAAATACTGGTTTACACGAACATTAATGTGGATTTCATTGATCTGGATCAATGTGATACACTTATCCTAAAAAATCTGATCTCCTAAAAGGAGGGACACCAGGTTGGGAAACAGGGAAAGAGGGATGTGGGTCTAAAAGAGGGACACTTGGGAGGTATGAGGCATAAGATGTCCTTCTATTTAGGTTCCATGTAAAGAGAATATATTCAGTAAGCTGGGCTACAACTCTCGAACAAACCAACTACGTCAGAGGGGACAATAAAAGTAATCATACATTTAAATGGTACTTGCAACAGCTTGAAAACACTAATATAGTATGAAGCAATACATTAGAGACCTCTCTAGTATTAAAAAGGTTAGTAGCCCCATTTAAATCTCAATGTGTCCCCAGTGGTACAACAGCTGGTTTACTCTAAAATGTCACCTTTTTGACTTGTGAATACTGCCCATAGTTTATAATAGTTATGGGCTGAGAATGCTCGGTATTGCTAGAGCTAGGTGGCCATTATCGTTATCAACCAATTACAGTCTTTGAGAGTAATATGTAAAGTGCTGATTCTCAGCCAGGTCATGCCATATCGATAGCCCACTGCCTTTGGAATCTTGTATTAATTGAGAGCAACAGGCCATTCATTACATCCTACCTCAAGGCATTACCATTACATGACACCAGTAAGAGTAAGCATTACAGTTTATGGCATATCTGGGTTATTGTTCTTATTATCTGAATGAGTATCACCTAACAAAACATTCCTAGGACTGAAAACCTGTTCTAATCAATCATGATGACCTGGATACCTAAATGTCACCTAGAATTTTCTTGATTTCTTCCAGACAATTTTCTCTTTCTACATCAACTGTCATAAATGCAGAGCCAATTTTCAGCCAGGTCATGCCAGATAAGCGACCCATTTTTTGCCAGATTGCACACCAAGAATAAAGTGACCTGGACACTTAGAAAATCGTCCCTGGACAAATGTATTACACAGCATGAAAAGGATTCATAGTTCTATTTACCAGTAACAATAAAGCACTATACTGGTACATTCTTCAGATAATAAGCAAGATTTGTCAAGTACTGATCAAAGTACAATATATTTAATAGCATGCAATATCTCTGTCTTGCAGAGCACCCATTGAGGACCTATTTCTATTTTTTCTTTGGTAAAGACCTAAGCCTTTGGGAGACCAGTGAAGCGGAGTCCGTGCGTTAGTTATAGATTTGCTTCTCAATTGTTGGCAATATATCTAACCACCATGGACCATATTCAATAAGTTAGAGATGTACAACCATAAGTGAATAAAATACTTTAAATAGTCATTGGATTTAAACTGAGTTTTTAACCTTTTGAATGGTAGAGAGGTCTCCCAACGCAATGCTGAGCAAGGAACTGGAAACCTCTAATGTTCAAGGGGTTAAAAGATCCCACTTAAATCATTAGGTGGGGATGGTTATGTGTCCTTGGTTTGCTACAGAAATGCATCTCTTTAGCTTACTGAATATGGCAGCAACTTGGAAAACAAAGCACTCCTGAGATGAGAGTCTCCAACTACTATAGCAATAAAATCTCTAAAACCATCAACATGACACAAGGTATAGGTTGTTTAAATAGATATAGTTAATGATACTAGGCCTATGTTCACACTTGTGATATTACAGCTGAACACTGTATGCTGCAACTCAACAGCAGAGCAGATATGTACAGCAGTCCACGGGCTACAGTGCAGATCATTCACACAGGTGCCCTGGATACTGTCAGTCCCTTTTGCACCGCACGGTGAAAAAGGGACTGACAGCGCAGGCGCACGGACGTCACTGTGAAGAGACGTCCGTGTTTCCTGCTCCTGTCACCATCGGTAAAACGCCGATATCTGCTGAACCGGGTAATATTTCTGGCGACTAGCGCTACTAAGCAGCTAGTCGCCAGATGAGCAATCAGTGAAGCTTAAGTTATTGCGGGGTGGTAGTTCCCCTTTAATATAAAACTCAACTAGATGGCGTTAACACTTTAAAAACAGTCGCAACTTACATTATAAATCCCATTAATACATTTAAGCTTCTTTTAAAGCCAGTTTTTCTTTAACGCCAGGTTATAAATCTCCCTCTTTGGTCCATACTTATCCTGAACACTTCTCTAGCATTTAATGAGTTAAAAGGCCTGTTTAAAGCAATGGGAATTTGTACTTGTCCTGCATGGAGGATTATTTGTTCGCTACAGTGTGGCTGCTTTGTGTCAGGATTAGTCCACATGTCTTTTGAATATAGGGACCCAAATCACTATAAAAAAATCCTTTATTGTGAAGGAGAAATGCTATTTTTTCCAATCCCAGGGAATGATACTAATGCCATTTAAACTGCCAGTTGTACGAAGGTAAACCTACTGGATCATAGGGAACAAACAGCAATTCCCTACACTGCCATTCAGTGAGATGGGGTTTTTAACACCATGAATGATTTGTAATTCACTGTAGTCCTCTATGGCATTAAAGAGGTTAAAAAAAGCACATGTTTAAATCAGTGGACATTTTTACTCCTCCCCCCAGTGGTTCAGTTGGTTTCAACCAGAATTGCTCATCTCTTACTTAATGAGTACATGGATTTACACTGAAATAACACCCATTAAATTGTTCCAATAGATATGAGGCTGGTTCTGTTTATCTCTTTAGCCTGCATAAGGCTTATTTGTGAAAATGCAGAGTATTTCTTTTAATTGGGACTACATCTATTCAGAGAGACTGACTCATCTGTAGGGATAAGAGTCCAGTGCTGGTTGTAACAATTAAATGCACCCTCTATTCAAGTAAAAGCTTTTTTATGCTTGACACAGAATTACAGAGGCTTGGTATCCTGCATTTTGAGGCTCTTAGCACGCACATAAAGCACTCTTCTTGTTTCTCGAAAATTAAAGGGCTGATCCACTTGCGAAATACGAAAATAGCTGGGAAAAAGCATTAGCCAGATGGCGTCCAGCTCTTCTGTTCAGATTTTACAGCAGGGACAAATTTGGATTCTAGTTCTCAGCACATTTTATTGAGTTGTATTCAGTTCTGTACAAAACAAATGAATTATATAACATTTTTCAGTGATGTCAGTGTTATGCACCCCCTCAGATCCCCAACGGGTTAAATTATGTTAATTTGCCTAATTTATTTTGTCGAGTACCAAAGTGGACCTGTTACCCTAATTAAAGGAGATATTAGAAAGGTCACCAGTTTGTGGGTTATGTCTAGATTACGGATAGGCAACCTTTTGCTCTCCAGCTGTTGGACACTACAACTCCCATCATCCCAAACCAGCCTTTGGCTGGTTGGGGTTAATGGGAGTTGTAGTGCCCAACAGCTGGAGAATCAAATGTTGCCTCTCCTGGCCTGCATTCATTCATTGCAGTGTGCGTAATATTGGCCCAGCATAGAAACAAATTAGAGTAAAGGGCAACACTCCAGACAAGGATAATTGCTCAAAAACTATTACATGTAGCCAGTTTTTAATTCTCTTTAACCCTCTGAGTGACAGAGGGGTATGCAACACATTGCTTTGCAATGTGTTGTGTACCCCTCTGGCACTCAAAGTGTTATATCATTGGTAACAGGCCCACTTCAACAGGAAGTACAGACATAATTAACCCACTGGGTAGTTGAAATGTCTCTAAAAGTATTAGAGACATGTGAATGTTTCCATAACATGGAGTTCAACAGAACAGAGTAGTCTGTACAGAATACCTATTAAAAAAAGTTCCATAGATCATAAAAACACGCCAAGGGATAAACACCAAGATTTCAGGACAGGGTTAGGCAATATTCACAGCCCTTCCCATCATCAGACATCCACAGCCCTTCCCTAGTTTAAAGGAAGCAAGTATAAAAGCAAAACATGCAACAAATCTATTCTAAAAGATGCTTCATTCAAAAGTTATTACAACTTGGGGGTGCAGTTGCATACAAAGCAATAACCTCTCTTTAAAATAACAGTACTGCACCCCTTCCCACCATAAAACAAAATGTCCATTTGAGCTGTAATAATATCATGAGGCCCCCTCAGCAGTGGACTTTTTTAATAAACATGAAAAACTTGCAAAATATATATTCCCCCTTTAAAAGAAATGATAACCAAAATTATTGTGAAATTCAAAAATCGGCCAAAGTAACCAAATGATGCCAGTTGCCAGCAGATTACTGACATTGGCGCTCTTTTAGGAATTCTGATTAGAGTAATTAAATCCTTAAAGGAGCAGTAAACTTATCGTTATAAAAACACGTATTTTATAGAGCTTTTCCTGCTGAATAAAACAAGGTCACTCCCACTGCTGTCAGATGTTTTATTCAAAATTTATAGCAGTTCAAATAATCAGGAAGTGAATTTACTGTGTTTACTTCCTGATAGTTCTAACTGACAGGAAGTGACAGGCAGTTTCTATCACATTCTATGGATAACTGTATGTCTCTGACTTTCCTGACTTTTCTTTCCATTAGAATCTAACAGAAAATCTAATTAGAATTTGGCCACTAGAGGGCACTGCTATCGTAAAAAAACATGGGTTTAAACTGTAATAACTCTGGAAATATAAATCTCTCGGCAGTGGGAGTACCCTTATTTTACTCAGTAGGAAAATCCCTAAAATATATATTTTTTCATAAAAAAAGTTTACTGCTCCTTTAAGTGGAAAAACATCAGTAGCCTGGGAACCCAGTCTGTTAAAAGGATATTTATGGCTTTTGAATCTTGTGGGTATTTTATACATGTCTATGTACACAAGGGGTGCACAAACCTGACTTTGAGGGCTATACCAGACAAGGATTTCAGGATAGCCATCAATAAGAAAAGGTGTGTTCATCAGTGGCTCATTCATATTGACTAAACCCACCTGTTCTTGAGGAGGCAAATACTTACATTATGGCATGTATATGGCATTGGAGGACAGATTTGGAAACTTATGATGTATACTGACCCTACTGCTGGCTCCTGGAATTGCTAGCTTGCTTCTAAAGATTTAATAGTCTTGGTTATATGTGACCCCGTCTTTAAAACCACATAGGGCCTTATCCACATAAGAAAAGGAGTGGTTCATAGGCAAACCAACTGTACAGACTTTCAGTGAAAGAAATTTCTCCAGCTTACTGCAAATCCATGTGTTGGAGATCTATTTAGAATTCAAGGGGGTAAATGCCCCATTTAAATCAGTTGGAAGTTTTATTTCTTCCCTATAGGGAAAGTTCAGTTTCCCTTATTCATCAAGCTAAGGAGGTGCAATAGTGGAAGTACCCAATTGCGCCACAGGGTGTGGGAATGAAAATTCTCATTGACTTGAATCTTGGCAGAGCTTTGTTCTCTGACTTGATCATATAAAGCTATGCAATTCCTCATATGTCTAGAAAATCCCCTCTTTCCACCTGACTCTGCTATAGAATATCAGTTTCTGCTGGCGGGTGGACTAAATAAATAGGGAAGAATAATTATGAGAATCGTTTCGTCATGAAGGCTCCCTCTGAGGGGAGTACATGGAAAACACTGAATAGAGGGGGGGAGAAAAAAAAGAAAAAAAAAAACAAAACAGATCTTCATGAGAAGTAAATGTTTCATTGTAATGTGCAAACCTCTTTCATTGTGCTTGAACTACTCATGAAAGTTCAAATAGTCATAAGTCAGTTTTCACCCTAGCAATACCAATGGCTCTTTTATGAGGGCCTTGAACTTCTCAGTAAATAAGTGCAACCTGTGGTCTATCTAAGACCACAGACTGACTTCTCACTGGAGTGCAAATCACACCAGATCCTGTTCTTGCCCAGTCTGCGTAAATGCTGCATTTGCACAGTATAAATTCCAGCTCTGCCTGAACAGATGGTTAAGAAAAAACAGCATGTACTCTAATTTTCACTGCAACTCAGGATTATTATTTTTTTTTTGTTTGTTTTGCTTTCTAATGAAAATTTAAAACCTGTTCAAGTTACTTTCCAAGCAATGGAAATGAGATTTTATAACACTAATTGGCGGGGGTGGTAGATGTTCGCAGTCTCAGTCGTTGAAAACTGAAGATATTGCTATAATGTGAAAGGTGCATTTCTCAGCATGTCCTCTGTCTTCTTCAGGGCTCCCATTACACTAAACTAAGCTGCTGCTCTCTCAATGTCATTGTTGACCTGTTAAGTAAAGTTCCAGGTTGGGCAAGATGATTCTGTCAGTTTCCATCCCAGAATATCTGTAATGTTTCACTTAAGTTAATGTTTCGGAAATATTTCCAGAGAAAAAAATGAGAGCTTAAAGGTTAAAGTGGACCTGTTATCTACACACACTTTAGTCTCATTACACGTATCTACTCAAGCTGCCTATCTTTTTAAATATCAAGGACAAAACTTGGCTTGGCAATTTGTTGGACATCTGTGTAACATCCAAGGAGTTAAATACTACTACTACTACTACAGGGACATTGAGATTGCTTTGGCCACACCCATAATTCAGAATGGGAGTATGACCAGAACAGCTTAGGTACCCCTTAAAAGATGGAGCTCTAGGCAGCTGCTTACTCTGCCTATCGGGAAATCTGGCCCTGCATGTCTGATAAAGCCTGCATAATTATTTCCTTACAGGTTATGGAAATCACCTCCCTCCACCAAACTGTAAGACTGCTAGAAACATATATATTTATTTTTTTAACATAACTAGCAGTTTATGGGGCTGCACAGTAACAGAGAAAGGTCTGTTTCTGTGGCCCACATACTTGTGAGATGTGTTTAGCACACTCTAAAGACTGTATGGTGGGGTTGCACAGCACAGTCCCCTACAGAAGCAAACTTCGTTAAATGTGACAACTACCTTTAACCCTGTTTGAAATCTTTCAGCCAAAGGGAAAATGTAAATTAGAAAAACAGGAGTTCTATGAAAACTATTACACACATTTTCTACTTACTGTTTGCATTTACCAGTTTGGATCCTAGAGAAGTGACCAGTGCATTGCTTTGCAATGTTTTCAAGATCTCTCTGGCATTTAAGGGGTTCAAATCATAGCAACCTGTTTATGTACAATGCCCCTTTAAATGTATATAATTTGATTACATAAACATGTAATTGGAAATAGTGTACAGCCAACACTGAAAAAATAGAACAAAATAGAAATGTAATTTTCCTACAATTCGATCATATGCATAATAAAACCGCACGCATTCCACTGATGGAATGTTCTTGCTAGCAGATGACGCACCGTTCCAAATCAAAGTCAAACCTCTCAATGTTTTACACATTGCCTCTAACATCTAGCAACTTCCAAGGAAATGAAGTACAAGTTTACTGCTGACACACAATTGTGCATACACCACAGGCTCTATTCATTATACTAGAATAAGTTTTGCAGTGCTGGAAAATAATTTTCAGCCCAAGCAAAGTGATTTCACACCATGATATCTGCTATAAAACCAAAATGCTTACGTCACATACATAATAGTCACACTGCCACAGACAGATTTTTGATAGAGACTCCACATCAACAAGCTAAAGTCTGTAACAATCTCCTGCTTAAAGGAGAATTATGCCCTAGGAATAAATTGCTCCTCATTTGACACACCGACTTAGATAGGTAGGTGCCATTAATTGCCTATTGTTTGCTGCTTAACACTTTGGATGCTGGAAATTTCTGCAATACACTGCTTTACAGAGCTTTCTCTCATTTACAGTGGACCTGTCCTCTCCCTATTTCACCCATAAAGATTTCCCTTATTCTTAGTGATGCTCACCATAAGGCCCAGCATAAAATCTCACCCTTGATCCATGTATGTGTTCTTGTGTGAGATAGTTGCCATCTTGCTTACATCCCAGTGATTGACAGCGCACTCCCTCTGCAGACCTGCCAACTCTACTGTGTCTGGCCCACCTTACGCACACAGTTTGTATGCTTCCAGTCCATAGTTCAAAATCTATTCCTTCCCCAAGGTAATGTGGATGGCTGTCCACAGGGCAACCAGCTCTACACATTTGGTATCTTAAGAAACACAGGGCACTACTCATGGAATGTTCTTGCTAGCAGAGTACCGTTCCAAATCAGTCAAACTTTCTATATTTTATACTTTGCCAGCATTTTGATGATGGTGTAACTAGGTAGGTATCCTTCATACTGCAACCAAGTATATATTTTGGATTACATTTGTAGAATTCTGAAAATAGTCATCTTTATTGAAGTCAGCCTCTAGGTCCAAACTTCTCACAGCAAACAGTAAGCTCCAACAGACCTGAAGGATTTGTAAGGGACCACAGTTGTTAGCAGACCTAAACAGGATGAAACAAGCAACTACCAGATGACTTGAGCAAACAGTAGATAGAAATAGCCGACAGCTGTTTGAACGACACCTACTTAGGTAAGACCTTCTGATAAACTGTGAGTCACTTGACTTTAAGTGAAGTTCCCCTTTAATTTCAAAAGCAAAATTACCTTATCTTCATTGAATTTTATGGCAAGTGGAAAGAATTCTGCATCTTCTGGAAAGAATCTTCATTATTTATAATGTTGATGGATTATAGTTGCTTTTAAGTTACCTATTTTGCCCCTCCCACATGCCTGTGTTCTCCCAACCATCCCATCATATGTGGGAGCATGGTGAAGGTGTGTCTGATGGTAAGCCTACTGTATGTCATCAACAACCGTATATCATTGGTTGTTGAACACGTGGGTCGCCTATTTACATGATATTGTGATCTCCAGTTTAAATAATATGCACTGCGGCACAAAATCCGATATGCTGATCAGCTCTGTTCAGTATTACTGTGCTCAGAACACAAAATGAGTTTGAGTTGCAGCAAGCTGCATTAGTGTGCACTCATATGTGGCAGAATCGCTAGCATGAAAAACACCTGCAAGTTGGTATACAGGTCCCAAAGTCTTACATCATGCTTAGAACATGAGCCACAGCATGTCATGAGGTAATTTTTTACAATTTTACATTAAAAAAAGATATATTTTTATACAAGACTGCGTTACCATTGGTATGAGTGGTGTTAATACAGAGCACTTAGAGACTCTCTGGACTGCACACACACCGCATCCAAGAGGTTCATTTTCAGTTGTTTTAGGAGCGGTTTGCAATTTCATTTAAGAATACAAATTGGTATTGGAGTCCTATGAGATTACAGCCCACTGAATGAAGCCACTGGACTAGCTTTCTGTGTGCACAAACCTGTCCTCAGCCCCCAATGCAGGTTTCCTGGATATCCTCATGTGAAGACAGGAGAATCAATTAACCCTTTGAGTGCCAGAGGGGTAGCCAACGCATTGCGATACCCCTCTGGCATTCAAAGAGTTAACGATTCAATCATTTTGAAGGCTCTGCCCTAGTTACTGACATTTACTTGTGTCTAATTGAGTAGGTACTGAAAACATGTACTGGTTGGAGAGCTCAAGTGCCTCTGCTATAAATGACAAACACAAATTACCAGTGCTTTTGGTGGGACTTTAAACTCCTTCAGTATTAGAGAGGTTTCCACAATGAGAAGCACTGAGCTGAGACCTCTGTAGCATTCAAGGGGTTAAACGCATTAATAAAATATCAGGAAATATGTATTTGTCCCCTATGGTGCAGTTGATTTATCCCAGAATTGCTAAACTGGGTCAATTCTGGAGCAAACCAACTTCCACAGGAATTTTGTATTTATATATGATGCAGTTAGGTTACTGAATAAAGCCGTTATGTAATGGTTTGGTATGTCCGAGTGCCAAGACCAAAGATGAGTAACTGTGGGACTAACTAACGGAACCATGGGGGGGGGTTGATATAATATTTCCATTCAATTAAATGTTTTTTTTTTTTTTTAACTCCTTAATCCTTTGAGTGCCAGAGGGGTATGCAATGCCAAGCAGTACTCAAAGTGTTAAGTGCTAGCAAGATTTCCAACACATTACTTTTACATGCAATGTAGGCATCTCTAACTTTCAATAGGTTAAAAGGACAGTAATGTTCCATAAAAACTTGTTACAGTTTTATAGAGAACGAAAAAATAAGCTTAATGGTGCAAACCCTATCTCTCAAACTGCTATGGTTTGAGAGATATAGGCATTGAAAGTTCCCCCTCCCTCCCCTTCTCCTGACGTTAGCATCTTGCTGATAGGAGATCCCAGTGTGAGGACCAGCTGACGGCTCTGCAGCAAAGCTGAAATCGCGTTATTGCAAAATAATTATTTCATTGGAAAGGTCTACAAAGTGTGCCTGGTTTGCAAGCACATTTTGTAGACCTTTCCAATTAAGTATTTCTTTTTAAATAACAGGATTTTCGGCTCTGCTGCAGAGCCTCCTCATGTTGGGCGACACGGATCTCCTGCTGTCAGCTTTACAGCTGACATCAGGAGAAGGGGAGGGAGGGGGGAACTTTCAACTCTTATATCTCTCAAACCATAGTGGTTTGATAGATAGGGTTTGCACCATTAAGTTTATTTTTTCTCCGCTACAAAACTTTAGCAAGTTTTTATGGGACATTACTAACACTTTAAGAGCACCATATCAATAGCAATTGTATGTATCCATATTCGTTTCAATTGGGCTTTTATCTCCTTAAATGCTAGAGCACTCTCAAATGCAAGTTAACACTTAAATCACTAGGGATTTTCATTTCTCTCCTAAGGTACTGTTGGTTTACTCCAGAATTGCACCACTTTAGCTTACTGAATATCCTCCAAAATTACTACTACAAAGACTAAGATCTCCCCTCCCCCATTTTTATAATACACCCGCACCCCTCCCTTCCCATGTCTTTTTACATTATTTTAGGAAAGAAAATAAATACAATAGGACTACAAGAACCAGATGTACTATCTAACTGGATCAACAACACAAGGAAATTTTGTGAAAGAATCATTATCACTCACAGAATCCTGTAAAAATGTCTAAATACAGTACGTGTAGGAACAGAGGCCTTTCAAAATGGGTCCACAATGAACAATTGACATAGGAAGTGGAGAACAAGGGGAGCTCTGTGCGCCACTATTTCATTGGTAGGTGTTAATCCTTCATATGTGACAAACGCATGCGAGAAACAGGAAAGTAAACAGAAAAGTGGTTGTAGAAGGGTCAAACAACCATCAGCATTGCTAACATTCAGGGCCTAATGTATAATGACAATCTGGAGTCATTTTAGAACAAACTATACTATAGGGGACAAATCAAAATCAACCACTGATTTAAAGAGGACACAGCCTTTTGAATGCTAGAGCGGTCTCAAAGGCATTGCTTCATAATGCCTTGGAGACATCCCTAGCATTCAAAGGGTTGAAAGATCCCTTCAAATCAATGGTCGGTTTCAGACATTTTCATTTGTCCCCTATAGTGCAGTTGGTTTGCCCCAGAACTTCACAACTTTGTCTACAGAAGACCCTCGGCTGGGCTGAAAGGGACAGTAAATCTTTATTCTCACTTTACGTATACTACAAGTGCATATGTAAAGCTAACCTGGCTACACACTTCTCTTCCCCTCACCATTTGTTTGTTTTATTCTTGTAACACATTTTCCTGATATTGAGCAACTGAATCTGTTTCCAGTAGGCTGTCAGGCATGTCACAGAGACTATAATGATACAGTGTGTAAAAAAAAATTATAACATATAGGATATTGTTACAAGCTGCAAGGATACTTTTTCAAACACTGTATCACTGTCCTGCTGTGATGGCAGACTGACTAAAAAAATTGATTGGAAAAAGAGATCCAGGGAGTTCACGATCAGGGACAAAAACGTTGAAATGTATATTAAAAATCTTTAAAGTTTTTTTTAATAGGATTTCTCATTCAGACTGTTATAACTTATTGCCTGTTGTGAGGAAGTGACAACTAAAGACAATAATATGGACAAGTAAATAGAGATAAGTGCAGATACAATTAAACCCTTAACGTGGTAGTAATGTCCACAAAAAAGTTTTTTGCATTTAGAAGAGCTTAAAAAGCTGAGCTAAATGCAAAAAAAACATCTCTCTCAAACCGCTATGGTTTAAAAAATACGGGCGTTTAAAGTTTGATCTCTCCTACTGACAGCTGATCCGTGTCAGTCAACACGGAGGCGCTTGAGCAGAGCCGCGATCTCATTATTTACCACGAATCCCTTCCTTGGAATGGTCTAAAACGTGTGCCTGGATTTCAAGCACACTTTTAGACCATTCCAATGAAGAGATTTGTGGTAAATAACAAGATTGCGGCACTTCTCAAGCGCCTCCGTGTCGGCTGACACAGATCTCCTGCTGACAGCTTTACAGCTGTCAGTAGGAGAGATCAAACTTTAAACGCCTGTATCTCTTAAACCATAGCGGTTTGAGAGATACGTTTTTTTGCATTTAGATCAGCTTTTTAAGCTCTTCTAAATGCAAAAAACTTTTTTGTGGACATTACTAACACTTTAACCCCTTAAGGACTATGTGACATGCTATGACCTTCACGGTCCTTATACCCTTAAGGACCAGTGACGGTCATAGCACGTCACGTACTTTATACTTACAGCCCTCTACCGGGAGCACTGTAAGTAAAAATGTGGCCTAAAATTGATCGCTCCAAGACCGGAGCGATCTCTCTTAGGCCTCAAAGTGGCGCGCCGGTACGCGTAACAGGTCATGTGTACCAGCGCGTCAGCAAGGATCAAATCGGTCCTTAAGGGAAGTTAACTTCCCTGGACCTCTGGTCCTTAAGGGGTTAAGGATGAGAGGAGTATGTACCACATTGCTTCATAATACTTTGTACAACCTTCTTGCCTTTAATGGGTTAAAGACAAGTCTATCTGCTCTCTCTTGACACTAGACAAGTCATGATTACAATTAAAGACCTGGTAACCATTTATTTTAACTTTGCATATTAAGAGCACAATATGCATGGTAAAATTGCCAGTTCATTTTATTTTTATTTTGTTTTAAGTTTGCTGCTTTATTTTACACAGTCCAGACAATAATCTCTCTCTTGATCACGGTTTCTCTCTAGTTTAAAAATGTGCAACTGAGGCCCTGGATTTCCAGCCTCCTTAGAGGTACCTCTTTCCCTAAGTGTCCATACCCAAAAGTCAGTTTCCTCATACAGCAAATTTCACACTCTTTTATCGCTTTGAATGCTAGTTATTTGTATTAAAATCATGCTTTTATACCTATAACCCTTTGAGTGCCAGAGAGGTATCTGAGGCATTGAGTTGCAATGCACTGAAGACCTCTCTATCTCTCGGAGAGTTATGGGAAGATTGTGTGACAAGTGAAAAGGGTCAAATGAAGGAGTGTGACAAGGTATCATTGGGAAGGGGGGGCATGCATTATCCCTGCAGCACTTGGTGTTCTCTATGCCATTGTTTTGTTTTGTTTTTTCATTGCTTCTCTGTGGCTGCTTTCATAGTTCCTGACAAATCTCTCTGCAAACAAAACCAGTAAACTCACTGTCAGAGGCATACAATACATTTATATACAGAAATTAGGTGAAGATGGAAAAAAAAAAAAAAAAAAAAAAAAGTATAGAAAACTTGACTTTACATAGCCAGTACCTGAAGAATATGTATAGTCAAAATAAAAAGTTACTATCTTGAAATATTTTTGTGACACTTAAAGGTATTTCTGAACTATGACCATCAGAAGTTACATCACAGCAGGAAGTCACATTAACGGCTTGTTACCATAGCAGTATTTTGGATGGCCTTCTGCCATGTTCAAGTCAATGTGCCTAACATGAAACACAGAACGTAAAAGATGAGAAATTCAGGGACAAACCAACAGTACCAGAGGAAAAATACAAATTTCTGTTGATTTGAATTGTGATTTTTAACTCCTTGGGGTACATTCACTAAACGGTGTTAAAGAGGTTATCACTTCTCCAATTCCTATGCACTAAGATTTTTTCAACTTTGGAGATCTTAGTTTATAAGCTCCATAGAATAACATAGGAACTGGAGAAGTGAAACTGGTGAAGGCATCTCCACTTTATCACTGCTTAGTGAATCTCCCACCTTGAATGCTAACGGGGTCTCCAACACATTGCTACCAGTAACAGGACAAATGTCAAAACATGACAAAGAATCCCTATAATGATGCATTTATTTCCCTGCAGGGTAGGAGCTAGCATAAGGTAGCTTAGGCAGCCGCCTTAGGGCGCCGCAGCAGAGGGGCGCCGAAACAGGGAGAATTTTTTTTCCACTTATTTGTTTTTTATAATTGCCAGGAGGCTGATTTAAGCTGTGGCGGCGCCACGCTACCAAGCGATCCCTCCGTCTCTTGCTGCATCTCCTGGGTTGGCGGCTTTCTTCCGGTCTCATGTGAGGCAGGCAGCAGGAGACAGAGAGTACTGTCCACTCACTCACTTAAACACAATTAGCCAGCATATGTGGCCTATGACGGCAGACATGACGACATCAGGGGGAGCACGCACTGCATCTGCACACCGCCACCAGAAGATTGAAGACACAGCAACACGAGCGGGAGCAGAGACATGACTGAGCGAGTGACATGGTACAATAAGTTTCACTTTCTCGTAATTTTCAAATGCAAATGATGGGGAATCCACCACACACAGTAGTTTGGTAAACTGTTAAAATAATAGGATTTTAGTCTTACCTGTTAAATCCTTTTCACTTAGTCCATACAGGTCACTGGTACTTCTGGGAGGCGATTCGCCCCTTTAATAGGCAGGAACAATTATGCAAATGATTGCAGGGGGCGGAGCCTCCCCTCCTACTTAAGCCACCTTCGGGCCAGAGCCACTAGATTGATTTGAGACCCTAAAACTGACCCCAGGTAAGCAAGAAGAAAGACTCCTGTGAGCATGCCCCAAAGGTCTCCCACTGAATGCCACAGGAGAGCCAGGTCTGGTCCCTTGACAGGGTGGGAGACCAGTGACCTGTATGGACTAAGTGAAAAGGATTTAACAGGTAAGACTAAAATCCTATTTTCACTGTCGTCCAATACAGGTCACTGGTACTTCTGGGATGTACAAACATTGAGCTGATCCAGAGGTGGGAATAAGGCAAGGACCAGAACAAGGCCCAAGTCATGAAAACTGCTATGAACCAGTTAATTACATAGCCCAAACTGTAAGTGTCAATGGACACCAATCAAGGGAACAATCCTTGAACTAACACAGCACACGGAACAAGAGCCAACTGGGCTCAACAGTAAGGAAGCACTAAGGATCACAGAGCGGAAGACCTAAACAGGCAAAACTGCCTCCAGGACTTTCCTTCCAAAACTGGCACCAGCCGAGGACAGCACATCAACTCGGTAGTGCT
Source organism: Rhinophrynus dorsalis (assembly GCA_037306005.1). Classification (NCBI taxonomy): domain Eukaryota; kingdom Metazoa; phylum Chordata; class Amphibia; order Anura; family Rhinophrynidae; genus Rhinophrynus; species Rhinophrynus dorsalis. The sequence continues at coordinate 134,051,686 of CM074723.1, read as the reverse complement.
TAGAAAAAGTGTGCACAGAGAACCAAGTAGCTGCTCTGCACAGTTGATCAGCGGAAGCCTGATTCTTGTAGGCCCAAGAGGCCCCAATAGATCTGGTGGAATGGGCAGTCACCCAGAAGGGAACATGCTTATTCCGCAACTTGTAGGCTTCACGGATAGTAGCCTTGATCCAAGAGGCAATGGTAACTTTGGAGGCCGGTCTCCCTGCCCTAGGCCCCTCAGGAATGACGAATAGAGCGTCAGACTTCCTGATAGACTCGGTGTGATGAACATAAAACTTGAGGCAACGCACCACATCCAACAAATGGAGATCCCGTTCCTTGTCAGATGAAGGATTAGGGCAGAAAGAGGGAACCACAATCTCCTGATTGATGTGAAACTCGGACACAACCTTGGGTAAGAATTCCTTGGTAGTGCGAAGCACAGCCTTATCCTTGTGGAATACCAGGTAAGGAGGTTTACAAGACAGAGCCTGTAACTCTGCTACCCGGCGAACTGAAACAATAGCCAAAAGGAAGGCCATCTTCCAAGTCAAGAGACGTAAGGGAATGGAAGCCAAGGATGCAAACGGGGGTCGCTGGAGAACTCCCAGCACCAAACTGAGGTCCCACTGGGGAGCAGGACTCTTGAAGGCAGGTCGAACATGAGTCACACCTTGGAAGAAAACTTTCACATCAGGAAGGATAGCAATCCTTTCCTGGAAAAACACAGACAAGGCAGAAGTCTGAACTTTGAGGGAACTCAGACTGAGCCCCTTATCAACACCGTCCTGCAAGAAGGCCAGGACAGTGGGAAGATGAAAATCAAGGGATAATTTCTTATCAGAGCACCATGCCACGAAAGTTGACCATATGCGATGATAGATCCTGGAAGACACAGGCTTACGAGCACTGAGCATAGTCGACACCACAGAAGGAGAAAATCCTTTCTTTGCTAGAATCGAGGATTCAACCGCCATGCCATCAAATGGAGAGAGTGAACATCCTCCTTCCACAGATATCCCTGAAGAAGTAGGTCCGGACGGGCAGGAAGTGGGAACGGATCCGCCACTGACATGGCCATCAACTCCGGATACCAGGACTGGCGAGGCCAGTTTGGAGCGATCAGGATAACAGGACATCGCTCCCGCTTCAGTTTCTGGATGACTCTGATCAATAGAGGAAGAGGAGGAAAGATGTAAGCCAGAGAAAAATCCCAAGAGATCGACAAGGCATCCACTGCTAGAGCAAGGGAGTCCCTCCGCCGGGAGCAAAACACCGGAACCTTCCTGTTGTGTCTGGAGGCCATCAGGTCCACCTCCGGCATCCCCCACCTCTGGGTGAGCAAGTGAAACACCTCTGGATGAAGAGCCCATTCTCCGCTGTCCACGGTATGACGACTGAGGAAGTCCGCCATGACGTTGTCCACGCCTGGAATATGAACTGCAGAGATGACAGGCACGTGATCTTCTGCCCAAGCCAAAATATCCTTGACCTCCAACCAGGCGGTGCCGCTTCTTGTGCCGCCTTGCCTGTTGATGTAAGCCACCGCAGTGGCGTTGTCGGATTCCACTCTGATCGGACGACCGGTCAGTTGAGATTCCCAGTGTATCAGGGCAAGCCGGATGGCACGTAGTTCCAGAACATTGATGGAGAGAAGAGATTCCTCCGTTGTGCATCCGTTGTGATCGTGGTCCAACAAGGAACTTGAAATGACCTCCCTTTCAGGAGATGGGAGAGATCCAACCACCAGTGCAGACTCGATTCCACATGAGGAGGTAGAGAGACTGACAGATGCTGATGATCTGGATGATTCTTGCACGTCTGGATCACAAATCTCTGAAGTTCCCTGGAGTGGGCCATGGCAAAAGGTACCGCTTCGATCGTGGAAATGAACTTCCCCATCAGGGACATCAACTTCGTTACCGGCACTAAGTCCAGTTCCAGAATCCCCGCCACACGGATGGCTATCTCATGAGCCACATCCTCTGGCAGAAACACCATGCATTGGCGAGTGTCGAACAGGAGACCCAGACCCTGAGATGGGACCAAGTCCGACTTGTCCAGATTCAGGATCCAGCCATGGCGGGTCAGAGTGTGGATACACCTCTGCAATTGCTGGTGAAGAAGCTACGCCGAGGAAGCTTTGAGGAGGAGATCGTCCATGTAGGGAGTCACCCTGACCCCGTCCTGATGAAGCACAGCTACCAAAGAACCCAACACTCTCTGGAAGACCTGAGGAGCTGAAGTCAGCCCAAAGGGAAGTGCTGAAAACTGAAAGTGTCCCCTGTGGCAGGCAATCCTGAGATACCGCCTGCTCTCTGGATGAATAGGGATGTGAAGATAAGCATCCTGAAGGTCCAGGGAGGCAAGGAACTCCCCTGGAGACATAGCTGCAATCACAGAGCGCAGGGACTCCTGGCGGAAGTGGGAAGTCACCACATAGGCATTGAGATCCTTGAGATCCAAAATAGGACGAGCCCCTCCATCCTTTTTGGCTACCACAAACAGGTTGGAATAAAATCCTGAACCTGTGTCCTCCTGAGGAACCACTTCCAGAACCTCTTTGTCCAAGAGATCCTGAATAGCGTCGTCGAACAGACGTCTTTTTGTGGGTTCCTGAGAAGGACGAGTAAAATGGAACCGAAAAGGAGGAAGGGAGGAGAAAGGGATGCTGTATCCCTCTGACACCACCTGAAGAACCCATGGGTCCGCCACTGACTCCTCCCAAGTCCGGCGAAAGATGCGGAGACGTCCACCTACAGCCGGATGCGGGCCCGGGTTCGGCGAGTCATGCCGAAGCAGTCTTGGAGGTCTTGGCCTTGGGGGCCACTTTGGGCTTCCAGGACTGTTTGGGCTTGGAGGAGGAGCGCGTAGCGGGAGGACCCGTTTGGGCCGAGGAGCGTGTCTCAGTCTGAAAGGAACGAAAGGACCAATTGAGTTTGGCTGGAAACTTTTTCTTAAAGACTGAGGGTAGAAGAGTACTTTTACCGCCAGTAGCCTCACTGATCATTTCTTTGAGCTCAGATCCAAATAGCAAATTCCCCTGAAAGGGCAAGGAAAGCAAGGCTTTCTTAGAGGCTGTATCAGCAGACCAAATTTTCAGCCAAAGGGCACGTCTACCCACCACAGAAGCATTGGAGGCCCTCGCCATCATGCGCACAGCATCAAAGGCAGCGTCAGCAACATAATTCTGAGCTTCAGTGATATTAGCAAGAAGCTGCAACTGTTCAGATACTGGTGCATCCTGGCGAACTGCGTCAGTCAGTCGTTCAGTCCAGGCCGCAATGGCTCTATTAACCCATGCCACTGCAAAGGTTGGACGCATGGCAGTGCCAATGGAGGCAAAAACAGACTTAAGAGAAAGCTCTAGCTTTTTATCCGTCCAATCCTGCAGGGCAGAGGCATCAGAGACAGCCAAAGCGGTAGACTTGGATAGTCTGGAAACAGGAGCATCCACCTTGGGGGGATGAACCCATTTTGCCAGCTCAGTCTCAGGAAAAGGGTACAGTTTAGCAAACTTTTTAGAGACAGAGGAGGATCTATCAGGATTCTTCCATGCCTCAGAGACTAGACGGGCAAGAGTAGGGTTAGTTGGAAAACAAACAACAGGCTTAGATGGTTTCTTTTGAAAAACGTCAGTAGGATCATAAGTGGATTCCTGAGTCAGAGGAAGGTTGAGCGTATTCAGGACAGCTCTAATCAGACCCTCAGCCGAGACTTCAGGGTCACATTCATAAGGGTCCCCAATGGACCTGTTAGACTCAATAACAGTGCGTTCCTCAGCATCAGAATCCTGCAAGAGTTCTTCCTCAGAAGAATCAGACACATCAGGAGCACCCTGTGGCTTAGGCAGGGAGGTCCTGATTGTAGCGGGGGTCTGCCAGACCTGGAGAGCACCCTGTACCTGAGAGGGAAAGAGTTGAAGAATGGATCTGAGATCCCTAGTGGCAGCTTTAAACTCCCTCACCCAAGATGGCTCAATAGCATGGCTGGGAAGCCCAGGGTTGCTATCTTGACCAGTGCAGTTAGGGCATAGATCCCCCACATTATCACTAGATAGCCCAGTGTGACAAGAGGAGCAAAACGCCATGGGGGGGGGGCAGACCCCCCATCCTCCTTAGACTTGGGTCTAGCCCCTAGCTCCAGTGAAGTAGACATGCTCACAGCGTCAATATACCCCACTTTAAGCTCTATCACCCAGTAAGAGTGTGGAAGATTAAAGTTTCACCCCAGAAATGCCTAATTTTGGACTTATCTGGCCAGCGAAGGGTTAATCTGTTGAGGGGAGAGAAGGCTCGGTCCCTGCGTAGTGTACTCGCTGAGGAAGAGCTCCACAAAATGGCGGCCGTCAGGATAGCCAATCAGAAACGAGCGCGAACTGGGCGCTCATGGGAAATGTAGTTTTCCCCATACAAGTACCCCAAACAGTGCCCAAAGCCCCCCTGAACACCCCACACTAATAAAACACACACCGGATGATAGAGCAGGAGCTTAGCATTAAAATGAGCCCTCTCTGGAGTTGCTGTGACAAGCGGTTCCAGAGATATGTCCCAGACTGTGAAATCTCATAGAGAGTAAAGGAGCCATAGCGTCTAAGCGGGAAAAGCCGCGCTTAAAGGCGCGGAACACCATTTTTAATAAAGTTTAACAAAACATTAAAAAGTGCCCAAACATACATTAAACACATAAATAAACACTATTCAAGGCTCCAAACCCAGAGAATACCACAGAAACTGCATTAAAACATTGAATGCAAATAAAAACACCCTATGAGTGCTGGAGTGCAAAGCAAACTCCCAAATGCAAGCCCAGCAAAGGGACACTGTGGGGACAAGTGGACCTTCAGCACTCAATGGGTGGCTCACCTTTCCTGCAAGGACTTCTGTCTTCAGGTGACCATGATGAAGTGGGAATAGACCAGAGGTAAATTCCCCAGTAGGGAAGCTGCTTAACTCAAGCTGTTCCCTCTTCAGGGCATAAGGTCCACAGGAAATCCCTGGAAGCTGCACCAGCCACTTTAAAGAGGGCAATTCACAGCCATGGTCACCCTCCTAATGGTGGTATTCCATATTTGAATAAAAATAACAAAATACTAAGTTGAATGCATAGATGTTCTCTACCTGGTGTGCACAGCACCCAGGAACAAATCAATCTAGTGGCTCTGGCCTGAAGGTGGCTTAAGTAAGAGGGGAGGCTCCGCCCCCTGCAATCATTTGCATAATTGTTCCTGCCTATTAAAGGGGCGAATCACCTCCCAGAAGTACCAGTGACCTGTATTGGATGACAGTGAAAGTTCATTTGTAAGAGCATGCTGCTTGGAGAATGGAGATGCATTAAGTAGGTTGCCATGTTGAAAAGGGCGACATGACGATCTCATCCTGCATATCAGCGCAAGATTTTCATGTCCCTTCTTTTAACAGCACGATCTTCTGCAGGGTTGCAGTATAACTGAGTGGGGTTACTTATAATTGTTATTATTTTCGGGAGAGGGAGGGGAAAGAAAGGGGGCTGGAGATCAAGGTATAGAGAATAGAAGAAGAAAATGTGCCCAGCAGTGACGAGCAGCTTCTGAGTTCGCAGAAAGCCCTACAACAGTGCAAGCTGATCCAAAACATGAATGACATCAGCATCTCCAACCTGGAGGGTACCGGAGGTAGGAGATTACCTGGGGCACCCTGGCTGTGCATGCTACGCTGGTACAATTATTGGCAGTACATCCCAACTCCATGCTCAGCTGATAATATTGTTGTGATTGGTTCTAGCATTCAATGTCTGCTTGTTTAGCAGTGCTTAACCCCCAGGTGCACTAGAGGTTAGTTATCCTTTATGTCCAACCCCCCCCCCCTATCTTTGTTGCTGGTAGTGATTTTGTTTATATCCTCTGCTTGGTGTGCAGTGCCATAAATTAAGCATCTGCAGTGAGCAATCTGTGTCTTTTTAGCTTTTGCTGGATTAACCGTTTGAGTGCCATAGGGGTACAGAATGCATTGCTTTGCAATGCATTCCAGACCCCTCTGGCACTCACATGGTTAAAGGTTAGTTCAATACCAGCTGGAGAGAAAACAGGACGGGGGCAGGGAGTTATGGCAGGGTTGTGTGGGGGTGAAGGGATTGGGGGCATCAAAATGCACCTTCACTGTGTTAACAAAAATCCTTGAACCGGCCCGGTTTCCCTGTATGTACTATTATGTATGGGGAGGTGAATGCCCCACTGTACAGATTATTTCTCATGTTCTGAAATGGGACAGATCCATCCACCTGTGCTAATAACAGGCTGGATTCCACTGAAGGTCACAACCTTAACACTGGTTTGATCTCCAAATTTCCCAAAACATGTGAATAGGAATGCGTGAACCTAATGTACTAAGAAACTTGTTTTAATTCTGGATGCACAGGTATGTTAAAAAGAAAAGGAAGTTATGTGTGGTGTTATAGTTTCTATGAAGGGACACGAGTTCTTACTTACGTAATATCAAGTCAGCACAGTCACATGGTTACTGAACAATGTTTAATCACTCCAATAAGCACAGAAAACATAATAAAGACCCCTGATTGCCTGGGATAAAGAATCCATTAGAAGTACAGAGCTCAGCAATTTAGGGCATTAGTTTAATTTAGGTTCATTCTGAGCCAAGCTTAAATAAAGGAATAACAGAAGTATAGAAGATTTCCCATGTTAACATTTGGCTCAAGGTTGTTACACAGCCCAGAAAATGTCTTCCACGTGATTAAAATGAATATGAAAAACAGGCCCTTCCCTCTTGTGACCCACTTGATCTAAAGTCAGTTTGCTGTGAATATTTTGGGATCCTGCTCAATTAGTTAACCCGTTGGACGATCAAGAACTCTCCAATTCATTGAGCAACCATGCGTTAAATAATCTCTTTGGATGCTAGAGGTCTAACATACCAGTCGGAGAAATAAGTAAAAAATGTCAGCAATGGCCATCCTGTGGCTCTCCTGCTGTTGGCAGACTACAACTACCATCATCATCGTTGGCCAGCTAATGATGATGAGGCTATTTTTAGCCCAACACTAGCTGGAGAGCCACAAGCTGGTCAGTTTTTTCTTTCACTTTGCTCTGCAATCTTGTCAGGAGTTTTATGGACCTATAGGCCTAGAGATATTCTGTGATGCCCTTAGATCAGGTTGTGCGATGGTTGGCAAAGAATGATGGGAGTTGTAGTCCTGTAGCAGCTGAAGGGACTCAATTTGCCCACTTCTGCCATAGACCAACATTATTGATTACAGAAATGGGATATGAAACTTCTGAGACATTTATTGGGGAGGGTAGAAGAGTAAGGTAACCATCACAACATTAAGACAATAAAGGCTAAGCTACATACACAATAGTTAACTTTTGAGTGCCAAAGGGGTACACAAAGCATTGTACTGTGTACCCCTCTGGTAGTCAAAGGGTTAAAACTAAGCAGATTGCATGCAGTCTTACACTCCGTAAGTGATGGGCACTAAGGGGAAAAAAGAAGCAATTCTGTTTTTAGGAGCCTGGACTCCTGGGATATTTCCACACCTGAGTCAAGGGGGAGTTATTCACTGAGCATGATAAAGAGGTGATAAAGTGGAGATAACTTCTCCAGTGGTATCACTTCTCCAATTCTATGTTGCCAATGCATTAACATTTCTACAATTTTGGAGATCTTAGTGTATAGGATCTATAGAATATCATAAGAATTGGAGAAGTGATATCACTGAAGAAGCATCTCTGCTTTATCACCTCTCTATCCTACCTTAGTGCATAATCCTCAGGGTGTCAGAAGTGCATTATAAACCAGAATTTGAGGAATACTGATTTCAGCCCTAGGATTTGCTCTTTGCACCAGTTATCTTGATAAATGAGGCCCTCACTCATGAAAAAGCTCTTTGTCCAGTCATTATATATTACATACGATGAAAGTAATATGCAGAGACCCAGATCAGAGAAGTTTCTGAGTCTGTGCCAGCCATACCTCTGAGTGGGCAATGGGTGTAGGTTGAGGAAGAAACACACTTTACTACCAGACTGTATTCCATTAACTCCCTCACCCGGTGCAGGCCTAGTATCACTAGGCTAGAAGATTATCGGCATAGAAGCACCTTCAAAACACTGTAAGCTTCAGAGGGACAGGAACCTGGCATATTTATACCTCTATTGTATTTTCTATACCATGTCCATTTCTCTCCTCAGCAATTTCCATCTTCCACCCCAGCAATGTCTCCATTTTCTTCCCCAATGTCCAAAATTTCCCCATATGCCCTTGTCCATCCATGTCCACTTTTCTTTCCTCCCACACACACAGCTTTCTCCTCAATATCTATCTTCATCCTTTTTCCCCATATCCATCTTTCTTCCCCTAATGTCTGCCTCTCTCTGTCCACACCTCTCTCTCTCTCTATGTCTCTCTCTCTGTCCACACCTCTCTCTCTCTCTCTCTATGTCTCTCTCTGTCCACACCTCTCTCTCTCTCTATGTCTCTCTCTGTCCACACCTCTCTCTCTCGCACACTCTCCTCTGTCCACACCTCTCTCTCTCGCACACTCTCCTCTGTCCACACCTCTCTCTCTCGCACACTCTCCTCTGTCCACACCTCTCTCTCTCGCACACTCTCCTCTGTCCACCTCTCTCTCGCACACTCTCCTCTGTTCACCTCTCTCTCTCGCACACTCTCCTATGTCCACCTCTCTCTCGCACACTCTCCTCTGTCCACCTCTCTCTCGCACACTCTCCTCTGTCCACCTCTCTCTCGCACACTCTCCTATGTCCACCTCTCTCTCGCACACTCTCCTCTGTTCACCTCTCTCTTTCACTCTCCATCTCCTATCTTCACCTCTCGTGCTCTCTCTCCCATGTCCACCTCTCTCCCCCATAGTGTGTGTGTGTGTGTGTGTGTGTGTGTGTGTGTGTGTGTGTGTGTGGGGGTGTGTGTGTAATGAAGAATACAAGAAATGTGTACGCCATGAAGGACCCCACCAGATATATCCCCAAAATCCCAGTGGGCCAGTCCCCCTTTTCACAAAGGGTCCCTGTTTCCAGCACAGACAGGGCCTCTATTACTCCCCTGATCAACTAGCATTAGACTACAATAGATTTTAAATAGAACAGAAATATGGCTGTTTGAAGGACAACTACTTAAGTACTTATATCAGCTTACATTGTCTCTAGCATTCAAGAGGTTAAATAAATTAGGAACCATTAACTGCCATGGTATATATTATCAATTACTTGCCATATCCCTCTGTGTGGATTAAACATAATTACACTGAGAGTTCCTGAAACATTTTGTTCCTTATTGACCTCATCACATTTGGCTGAATAAGCAGATTGCACAATTTCACAGGTGTAAGAAAAAAAAAAATTTGGGAGCACGCTGAGCTCAGACTAGTTTAAAGTAATACTCACACCAATTCTGAAATGTGTAACCTTATAAAGCACATGTAATGGGCTTTCATACTGTAATCATATGTCTGGCAGACAATTTTTATTTGATACCTTTACTCAATTGTTGGTGGCTTCAGACTTTGCCCACAACAAAATCTAAGAAGGCACAGGCTGGACTAGACAAAAGCTGGTGATCCATGTCTACACCCTCCTCCCCTCTTGAAACTATACGCCTGGAACTCCTGCAAGGTTACAGTTAATTTAGTTTAAGCTGCTTTATCATATTCTTTGTAAGAAGACTGAGGCAAGTTTAGGAAGACTTACAGAATTTATTGAATCTGTTAAAACAACTTATAGTAAAACCACAGCTACTCTGCAAGTGTGTTGGGTGTGGGGTATGAATGGGATGGGCAAGTGACATGAACAGTAACAAGTGAGAGTACAGGGGCTGTATTTTTACCAGTCAAGGGTGAGAATATTCTGTTTCCCCATCTTTTCCATTTCCCCAGTAAATTTCAAATAGTAGCTTAAATATTTAGTTAAGTAACTGTTGCCTCTCAGAAAGGCATAGTATTAAAACAGATCAGATGCAAGCACGCCTTTAAACCAAAGCCACCTAAACTTTGGAAAGGATAAAACAAAAGTTGCACATGCCTTTTTGTAGCCTGTAGAACACACCACATTATGGATAATGGGGGGAAAGTAACATGTGTCAGAATCTGAAGTTCAACTTCCCGCTAACGCTTGCGCCTAAAAGTACAAAGTCCAATAACGACTGAAAAAAATTCTGCTACTTGGGTCTAAGCAAACATGGTCTTTCAGCTCCCATGAGAAATGGGTTTGGAATGTCCACATGACACAATATGCTTTTTAATATAAGTAGGGTTTAACATGAATGTGAGCAAATCAGGGAGGGGAAGTGCCAAAAAATTGATGGGAACTCTCCGAGTTGCAGAAAGTAGCTCAGTTCCTGTTGACAGGTATTGGACAGTGAAAACCAAGTCTCCAGACAGATGCAGAGACTTATTATATTTGGCTCCATGGCATTAGTAAACCAACAGTAAAAACACCAACAATTAACTTGTCAGATATCTGATTGTAAGCAGAATGCTTGTACTCATGGCTTAATGTATTTTGTTAGCTACAAATAACCTGTACACATTGATATTAGGATTCAAACAGAACAAGAAATTAATATGTATTTGAAGACTCTACAGTAAACAATTGCAGGTCCCTTACACAATGAGTACCCACTTTATATTGCTGCTAATGGATCATTTACAAAATGAAAACAATCTTCTGTACATAAAAATTGGAAAACTTGCTTTGAAAGACTTTGTTAAGAACGAGGTATTTCCCTGTTAGTGTTTCTAATCAACACTGTCTTGCCACGGGAAGCCAAAAGATATGTAGGATATCAACGATGACTGTCCCGTTCTGCTGCAGAACTGATCTCAATATGAAACAGCATCTCCATTATTTTTAGGGTTAATATTTGATTGTTCAAATCTGGAGTTAACAGCCAAGTCAGGTCAATGGACTGTTATTCTGAGTAAAATATCTGACCAGATGTATGATGCCTATGCATTCCTAGAGCATATCAATCTAAAACAATTAACGTGTACATATACAGGATTTTCCAAATTATGTTATTGGATGCATCAATTTAAGATTTTAACCTTTTATTATATTATAACTTTTATAATCAGTGAAAAAAATACCACCATTTTTTTAACAAAACATTTTTATTAAAATTTACAGGAATTAAATAAATAAACTTAAAAAATATACATACAAGTATAATAAAACTGGCAAAATAAAAAATTTAAAGGTTTATAAAGAAGTACAAAAGTTTAAACTTGATAGTTAAGCTTGCAGAAGATGTCTATATACCTGACCATAAACACTTTGTAGCCAAGGAGACCAAATATAAATAACTTTGTAGTAGCAAACACCCTCAATAGCATACCTGGGAACTCTCCGGATTTGCCCCGGAGACTCCGGTTCTGACAGAGCTTTACCGGGTCTCCGGGGCAGAGGCAGATTCCTCCGGATGTGGAGAGTTTCTATTGAAACTCTGCCACATCTGCTTTTTCTCCCGCTTATACTCAGTCCCCAGCCTTCTGTGTGACACCTTTAACCCTCTGAGTGCCAGAGTGGTAAGGAATGCATTGCTTTGCAATGCATTCCGTACCACTCTGGCACTCAAAGGGTTAAGTCCCCCCCCCTCGTGGCAAGCCCCGCCCCTTTTTGATGCGATTAGCGTCATTTTTGTCACCCCCTGGTAAACAGAGGACTACCCTCCGGGTAGCCCTCAACTGGAAGTTCCCAGGTATGCTCAATAGATGCCAAATATTCGCAAAAGCAAATATGGTTATTTTCTACAAAATATTTACCCAAGGGATTCCATCTGACTTCCAATAAGCTGCCAACACCATTCTTACCCCCAGAAGCACCAGTGTTAATAATTAATTTTGAAACTTAAGGTCCAATTTCCTTTTACTTAAAAGGTCTGTCCAGATAGTTAAAACTATGTTCAAAAGATCTACGTTGCCCACAGTTCCTAAAACAAAGATTAGAGTTCTCCGGATACATTCTATGATGTTTCTGGGGAACAAAGTATGTAATGTGCAGCATTCTAAACTGCTTCTCCTGAAGATTAATCTTAATAGAACTTTTCGAAATCCCCATAAGAATCTCAGACCATTCACTATCCCGAAAAACCTCCCCAATCATTTTTCCCAATGATCCAGCCCAGGGAATCTTAAATCACCTTGAAGTAAAAGTTTGTATATTACTGAGGTACTCTCCCTCACCCATAATTCCAGTATCTAACCAAGTGTTCAAAAGGATTCAGAGGAATATCCAAATAATTACCTAAATATTTTTCGAGTTCAATTTCCCAAACTCTTCCCAATCTATGAGGTTTTCTCTAAAAATTAAATATCTTATAGAGTCAATGTTCCCACTGGTAATTAGTCTAACCTTCTTCAACTCCAAATTATCTCAGATAAAAAGTTTAGTACTAGCCAAAGGAACAAAATTAATTCAATTTAGCAACACTTATTTGTATCCCAGATTTTCAAGATTTCCTTGGTACTAAACAAAATCCTATTACCAATTTTAACCCATATGAAGGGCTCTATGAAATGAGCTTGATGGAATTTACAACCACTGAAACTGGTCAAAATAGGCAAATTTGAACCCCCTCCCCTCAAAGAAAAAGCTAAAATAAGGAACATTAACTATGTTTGTTTGTTAATTTTTATTTGAAGAGACGACTAAGTGGAGACCTTATCACATTGTACAAATATATGAGAGGTCAATACATGGATCTCTGCAGTGAGCTATTTATTCCAAGGCCTGATCAGATGACCAGGGGACACCCCATGAGATTAGAGGAAAGGAGGTTTAGACTTCAGGAGAGGAAGAGTTTTTTTTTTTTTTACAGTGAGGTCTGTTAAATTGTGGAATTATTTTCCCAAGGAGGTGGTTATGGCAGATACAATGGATACATTCAAGAGAAGATTACATACATTTCTTTCCAAAGGGAACATACAGAGTTATACTGTTTATCAGTAGGGTGATCAGGAAGGTCTGATAAAGACTAACTTATTTGGTAGTAGGAAAGCTATAAAATTACTGGTGTATGAGGAGAAGGTTGAACTTGATTGACTTGTGTCTTTATTCAACCTAATTTCCCATGTTATTATGTTACTATGAAATTAGTTTGTGAGATATTTGAGGTTACTTTTTCCTGTGGAGTGATATGTATATGTTACTGCAGCTCATGCCTAGCTGAGCCCCCCTACCACAGTGCCAAAGTAATTATCATGTGCTCTCCTCTCTCTCCCCCACTGTCACTAACAATGATTTTATGGACTGAAGGGAAGGGATCTACAGGTCTTCACTTCCCAGTTGCTAATAATGTGGAAATTTCAAATCACTTTGACAGAAGATGACACCCGTCTCTCCATTCATTTAGGGAAGTAGATTCAGAGTGGCATGCTATGCAGTTCTCATGCACACATTCAACAGGACAATTAAAATCCCAAATAACTAAAAACAGCTATGTTTGAATAGTACATTACAAACACAATATAGAGTGAATATAAAAAGTTGACAATTACATATTTTGCTGATATAAAGGCTGAAATCAAGGCAAATAATGCCAGGCCATTTTCATTTTTAAGAAGATATTATAACCAACAATATTTATGTGAAAAACAAATGGATCATGTCTTGGAAAAATAAACGGTCAATGCCTTGATTGCATTCCCTTAATAGTTTGCGGAAGCGCATTTTGCTTTGATTTAAAGGGATAGTGTAACGGATCCTACCCGTTACTGAGCCCTTGTCTGGACCACAAACTATTTACTTAAAAACTATGGACCTTGTTGCCCTGCTTGGATGTAGCTGTGGGCTCTGGCATACGAACTGGCCAGCTATTGCCAGGAACAAAGACTTATAGTTATGAACATTGGTTTGTGTATTAAGTTTGGTTTTATGTATTTCAAATTATCAAATATTGTATGTGTTTAATTGTACTTGTCCAATTTGAAGGTTTGTGCAATCACCAACTACCAGGTATGCAAATATCTTCCTTAGCTTAACATGGGAAATGGTAGGCAGACCAGTGATTGATCAAAGTTGGGGCAGGGCATTCAAAATAGTCAATCAAAGACTCCAACCTTGGGCCACTGTCCCTAAGATGTGGATTATAGCAACTACAGCCATTCACTATGTTGACCCCCTGCCATGTGGTAATTAGTTCACGCCCTCAAGTCTTTGTTCAATCAAACCCCTGTGTATCTGAAATGTAACCCTGTCTGAGTCATTGTATCTGTTAAGACCAGCTGTTGCTGGCTTTTGTCTGATGTGTTATGATTTAATCATGTTCCCTATTGTATCAGGTTCCCCATGTGATCCAATGTCCTGTACTATGTATAAATATCTGTGGTCTTTGCCAATAAAGAGAGTTCTGTTTTGGAGTGAACAAGGAGTCCTGGAGTCTTGTATTGCTTATGGTCTAAAGTATCCACTCTGATACCCATCTGCGCCAAGTATCCTGAATCGCCGACCGCCTGCTGCCAGTTTCCTGCGACCTAACTTCGTGGACTGTCAGGCGGCGACGTGGACTCTTCCATGCTTCCCTGCTTCCAGCGATCCTGCGGCTGTTTCCAGTGACTGTCCATACTTCAACTCGTGCATCCGACGGCGCTTATCTGCGTCGAGAAGGAGAGACCCGGGAACGACGGCGGAAGGCGACGCGGTCCCTTCTCAGCTTCCGTTACAGATAGTATTGGTTGTTTTTAATCAAAATGTAATATTGTAAAAATATTAATGCAATGAGGAATGTCATCTTTCACACATGTATAGTTTAAGAGATATAAGCATCTAAAGTTCCCCCCTCCCACTCCTTCAGTGCTCTAGCTGACTTAAGGAGATCCCGGTCCCACTACAAACCAGGCATACTTTGTAGACAGTTTCAATGAAGTATTCCAACATCTATGAAAGAGGCGGGACAGGGGAACTTTAGATACTTATATCTCTCAAACTATACATGTTTGAGAGATGGAACATACCTCATTGCATTAATATGTTTAATATCTACAATATTAAACTTTGATAAGAGCAACCAATACTGTCCCTTTAAAAGTCTGTTTGGATAGGTCCCCATCAACTTGGCACACCTAGATTTTGCAATTTTATGCAACTATTCTTTGCAGAATAATTCAACTTCAGTCAAATTGCAAGAAGATCTCCTGTATGTGGCTTTCTTTAGGTCAGTTCAGATATTTGTTTTATAGGATTGAGGTCTAGGCTTTGTCTGGGCCATACCAGGAGACTGATCTTCCTTTTGTAAACCATTCCTTGGTTGATTTGGTATTGTGTTCCAGATCTTTGTCATTTTGAAAGGTGAAATTCACCTTTAACTTCAGCTTTCTAGCAGGGAGCAGCAGATTTTGTCCCAAACTACCTGGAGCTATTAATTCCCCCTCTATCCTAACCAAAGCCACTGTGTCCACTGAATAGAGCAGCCCCAACCTCAAAAAGAGATTGGATGCTCTTTTTTGGAAGAAATGGCTTCCATCTTGCCACCACTACCCCACAGCTTAGACTAGTGAAGTATATGCAAAATGGTTGTAATACAAAGAAGTGGCCAAATACTGTCACTAATTCCTGAAACTCCTTTAAAGGTTGCTGTGGCCTCTTGGAAGTCTCTGCGATCAGCTTTTAACTTGCTCAGTCATCAATTTTGGTGGGAAGTCCTGATATTTTCAGTATCCTGGTGGTGCCATATTTCCTCTACTTTTTAATGATGGTCTTCTTATAGTCTATGTTATATGTAATGCCTTCAAAAATCTTTTATATTCCTCTCCTGATATGTACCTTTCAACATAGATTGTTTGTTAGCGCCTCTTGGAACATGTCAATCTCTGAAGTATGCAACAAAGAAATCTTCAATAAAATCCTACAGGAACATCTGATTTTATTTAGGGATAATCAATATAATGTCAACTGTTGTCAGGGGAAGGCAAATTACTTTTGTACATTATTTGGAATGCGATTGATTATATCTGAACAAAGTTACAACCTCCAATGTAAAGGATGTGTACACTTTTTCAACCAAGGCATTCATTCTTTTCCTAATTATTTCTACAAGATATGACACCTTTGTTTTTCACTTAAATATTGTTTGTTACAAGATCTTACTAAAGATGGAAAATGTCTGACATGATTTGATTTCAGCCTTTACATCAATGAAAGGTACAATTACATAAGGATGTGTAGACTTTTTATATCCACTGTGTTTGTCATTTAAAGAGGTCTGAGAACAGGAGATCACCTCACAATCTGACTGAGCTTGAACTCTTCTGCAAAAAAGATAAAATTGATAAATGCAGGTGTTCTAGGTTGATAGATGCCTATCTGCTGTGGTCAAAGCAAAACGTGCTTCCACAAAGCATTAAAGAGTTTACAAACTTACCCACACTTATGCAGCCACTGAATTGACAGTTTGTTTGTTGCAATTTTAATAAGGGTGAATAGACTTTTTATATCCACTGTATCTCCATGAAATTCACCTATGTTCATATATGATTGCTTAATTTACAAGTGCACATTGTTTTTATCCAGTTTATGACTATTCAACCATTTATCTGAAAGTAGTTATTTACCAATTTATTGGTTTGTAGAGAATAAAACTTTCTAAAGAAGACCTATTTAGCCATTTTCATTCACTTTAAAAACGAAAATATATTGTTACAGCCTTTGGCTGTTAAAACTCGTTCAGTAGTTACTGGTTATTTACAGAAGCTTCAGCCTATTGATAAATTCATTTTGAGAATATCTCACTACACATTATTATGCTTTGCAATGTATTCCGTACACCTCTGGCACTCAAAGGGTTAAATACCCTGCACTTCCTATTAGCATCTGTAAATATGTTCAAATTGTTTTCTGAAGCCTAAAATGTAATCTTAAATACATTGATTTCCATGGTTATCTATAAATGGGCTGACTTCAAATAACAGCCTTTCTGAATACAAGAATAGTGGACAGTAACAATAATCAATTAACTGACGCTAGTTCTTATCTTTCAATACAAACATTAAATAGCTGTGCCCTGAATAGGACAATGTATTAAAAGCAAGTTTAGGATTATAGTTTAGGTATGTAACAGATTAATAAAGTGTTACATGTGTTATCTATAAGTACATGATATTTAAATTTATATCAACAACAGATTTCATTTTTTGATGTAAGTGTTCTTTAACCAGAGATTATTTTATTATCTATAGCAGACACTTCAACCTTGAAATATAATGGACATTGTACATTTACCAGTTAATGAGATACTAGCTTTTATTTATAGATGTTAAAAATTCAATTTAGCTTTATATTAAAAGAGTCATCATTAAGATTATTATGAAACACTTGGAGTTCAAGCCATTGATTGCAAAGGATATGCAGTTCATTAAAGCACAGTACTGTGTTTGACACATTATTACTTTCTATTTTTGTGATTACCCTGAGAGCAGTTATCTCTTTCATTAGGCTTCCCTTACAGTTAGTATGAAGATAATTTCCAAATTATTGTAACATTAGCAACCAGTACTGTACTGGAGTTTCAATAGGCTCAAAGATGGATGTTACAACAATGTATGAAACCAAACTCTAACAAAGGTTAAATGACTGCCTCTTCTTCATTTGTCATTTAATCAGATCTTACAGTGAAAACAATTACCAGGTATCTTGAAAATCTGACAGAAATTGTAATATGTTGTTTTCTGGTAACATGTTTTTGTGCTGTAACTATTTTGATAGTTAAATAAAGGGATTAGGGTAAGACAAACACATTTGTCTCTGTGTTATTGGGAATGTTAATCAAATATCTGAACGTCATATCATCACATGGTTATAGAAAGCAAATAATGTATTGCCCAATTTCCCTAGCCATCAGGAAAAATAATAGCATAATAGATTGATTGGATTCTATGAGAAATGACTCCTTTACTCTGCAGTGAAAATCCACATCTCAAACTCAAGTGTAAACTGATAGCTCACATCTAAGTGGACTTGGGCTCTTGTCATAGATCAAAGTTTAGAACACAAACAAAAAACAAGATAGTATAGCATAAAAAGAAAGACTATTTCTAAGCCACAAGCCTTGTTCGAACAAAGGAAACGTTTGATGTGGACACAAATGACCCAGCTGTCATATGACAGATTATTTGAATGCACTCCCCAGGAATCCACACAATTAATAAGAATCGATCATTGTAACACAAACTGCATTACACAGAAGTGTACAGAATTACTGATCATCAGCTAGTAGTTGCCTTTAGATTCATCTGTAGCACTGGTTATCATTTGATTTGTTTTGAAAGTGTGATGGATGTAATGAAGGGTACCAATATATTTATAGTTATTTCTAGGTATCACAATTGGAATAACAAACTCAAACACTTTGTGCATATCAACTTCCATAAATACAGAGTTGAAACTCATGGATCACATATTTTGTTAAATTCTTTATAGAAAAAAGGGCACACCAAATGTATGTTTGTTGTACCCCAACATACCACGGCTCACTAGTGGAGAACCACAGATCTACCCGTGACTTTACAGAGTACTTTACACTATGGCTGATGGAATAAGAACTAGATTGATTCTCAGTCAAGCCAACTGCACCAGAGGGGACAAAAAGGTTAACACTGAGTTAAATGGGACTTTTAACCCTTTGGATGCTACAGAGGTGTTCAATGCAGGGGTGGAGAGGGTGGATAATCCCAGTAGCCTGAGAAACTATATCTTAAAAATATTACTTCTGATATATATATATATATATATATATATATATATATATATATATATATATATATATATATATATATATATGTGTGTGTGTGTGTGTGTGATTTTTATAAACATCTATGTACATGTTCAGCTTAACCCTTTCAAGTATGAGAGAGGCAATGTGTTGCAATGAGTTGGTTACTTCACTGGCACTCAACAGGTTAAATTGAAACGGTTACTTTATTATAAATAGGTAACTGTGAATGAGCTTTATATTTTCTTAGGTATTTTTATTTCATAAAATAGTATGAAATATGTCGATTTTTCAGTTTATGCACATGAGCTAGTATTTCCTGGTAGGAAGTGGCAGTTTGGAAGGGGTGAAGTGTGACAGTGCTTGCCAGATTTGCACTGAAAAACAAAGCTAAATATACCGTAATTACAATAATACTTTGAAATAACTAACAAATACAGTGCTTTTGGTGTACCCTGGGCTTTAATTAATGAAATAAGTGTAACCCTTTGCATGCATATTTTACTTATTTTGTTATATATTTTGAAGAAACCAATTAACTATACATAATTTATGCTGACATTTCTACAAACCAATATTTATTTATATATATATATATATATATATATATATATATATATATATATATAAAAGAATAAGCATCATTGCATAATTTATGGTACCTCACACACAGAACATAATTTATGTCTCCTCAGAAAACAAACACAGTGATTCAATGGGGAAGTTACTGCTCCCACTGGGTGATGCAGTGGAGGCATGTTTATGATACAGGGAGTTGGCCGGCCCCCTCCAGCCCACTCACCACTATCCAACTGACAAAAAAATATATATATATATAGCTGCCACTCGCTCCTGAAGTAGGGGATATCAGTAACTTCTCCTGGTCCACTCACACTCTCACTCAGGATCATGACCCCACAAACACACTGTGTCACCTCCCACAGATAACTGTAACCCTCCATACATTCTGTTTCAGTACGAGATTGTAATGTTTCCATAAAATACAAACTCAGGGATAAACTTAATAGCAACTCTTTTATATAACTCTGTTCATCTCTTCAGTCAACCTCACCAACTGTCTGTTTTCAACTGTCACTCCTCCACTTCCTGCTTCCCGCCCTTTCTCCTTAAAGGGAGAGAGATACTTTGCTGTATGTTACAGAGGTCAAGCCTCAACCACCACTTTCTATTTGTTCCCTCAGCATATTGCTACATTGCCTCAACTGAAGAGCTACCGTGTGTTATATTGCTATGTTACCTCAGGAGGAGTTACTGCTCCCATTGGGTGAATCAATGGGGGAGAGATTTAAATCATGCAGGGAGTTGGCCTGCCGCCACTATCCAGCCCGCCCACCACTATCCAAGTTACTGAAAAAACAAAATGGCTGCCACTCGCTCCTACACCACAGACACAAACACATCAGAGACACACACACACTCACTCTCACACACACTTAATCACACACTCTCACTCAAATCACACACACACTCTCACACACTAACTCACACGCAATCACTCACACTTACTCACACCCTGTGAGCCAGCACGATCCACCTTCCACCATAGTCTCACTCACACTCACACCCCGGGAACCAGCACGATCCACCTTTCACCATAGTATGTGCAATTACCACATACATTCCAGCTACATGAATGAATGCCACTCACTCACACTCTCACACTCACACCCCGGGATATGACTGTTGTTCTTTATGCATCTCAGTGCATGCGTGTGTGTCTCTGTGTGTGTGTGTCTCTTGCATCCGTGTGTGTGCATTAATTCCCTATATAGCCTGACGGGCAGGGCCGTCCCACATTGCTAGTCTTCTATATATATAAAAGAATAAGCCTCATTGCATAATTTATGGTACCTCACACACAGAACATAATTTATGTCCCCTCAGAAAACACACACACATTGAACAGAATGCCTTATTACATAATTTATGTCTCATTAGGAGACAACTCCTACTGGGTGATTCAATGGGGACTTTACTGCTCCCACTGGGCGATTCAATGGGGGCAGGTTTATCATACAGGGAGTTGGCCCGCCCCCTCCAGCCCACCCACCACTATCCAACTGACAAAAAACACTATAGCTGCCACTCGCTCCTGAAGTAGGGGATATCAATAACTTCTCCTGGTCCACACACTCAGGATCATTACCCCACAAACACAGATAACTGTAACCCTCCATACACTCTGTTTCACCTCCCACAGATAATTGTAACCCTCTATACACTCTGTGTCAGTATGAGGGTGTAAGGTTTCCATAAAATACAAACTCAGGGATAAACTTAATAGCAACTCTTTTATTTAACTCTTTTCATCTCTTCAGTCACCTCACTAACTGTTTTCAAGTGTCACTCCTCCACTTCCTGATTCTTGCCCTTTCTCCTTAAAGGGAGAGAGAGATGCTTTGCTGTATGTTACAGAAGGCAAGCCTCAAACACCACTATCTATTTGTTCCCTCAGCATATTGCTACGCTGCCTCAACTGAAGAGCCACCATGTGTTATATTGCTATGGTAACATAACTTAACCCTTTGAGTGCCAGAGGGGTATGCAACGCATTGCAAAGCAATGCGTTGCATACCCATCTGGCACACAAAGGGTTAAGTAAGGAGGAGTTACTGCTCCCATTGGGTGATTCAATGGGGGAGTGATTTAAATCATGCAGGGAGTTGGCCTGCCCCCACTATCCAGCCCGCCCACCACTATCCAAGTAACTGAAAAAACAAAATGGCTGCCACTCGCTCCTACACCACAGACACAAACACATCAGACAAAAAACACACACACAGTGTCACACACACTCAATCATACACACTCACAGATTCAATCACACACACTCTCACACTCTCAATCACACACACACTCATGCAATCAATCACTCACGTGCAATCAAACGCAATCACTCACTCGCACTCACTCACACCCTGGGAGCCAGCACGATCCACCTTCCACCATAGTATATGCAATTACCACATGCATTTCAACTACATGAATGCCACTCACTCACACTCACTCACACCCCGGGAGTCAGCACGATCCACCTTCCACCATAGTACGTGCAATTACCACATGCATTTCAACTACATGAATGAGTGCCACAGTGGAGGCATAAGAACAAACACAAACTCATTACAGTGACACACAAGTCACCCCCTTATGACTCACTTCTGTGTGTGTGTCTGTGTGTGTGTGTGTCTGTGCGTGCCTGTGTGTGTTACATGTCTGTATCACACTGTGTGTCTGCATGTTGTGCATTGCATGTATGTGTGTATGACTGTGTAGCTCTTTAAGCATCTCAGTGCATGCGTGTGCATTTGCATGCGTGTCCGTGTGGGCCTTGCATCCATGTGTGTGCATTAATTCCTATATAGCCTGACGGGCAGCGCCGTCCCATATTGCTAGTGTATGTATACATACATATATATATATATATATATATATATATATAAACAATAGATAAGCTGTGCACTCACGGTTTTTACAAACTATTAAACCAATTTAATGGGAAAAAAATGCAACGTTTCGGTCCTCAGATCGGGACCTTTGTCAAGCAAACATATGTAACAAAACTAAGTATCACATATAAATACAAACAAAGTAATGAGACTCACCACGTGTGAACCCAAACGACCTCCGGTGATGACGTGAGAAGAGACGTAAAAGAGAACAAAAGATACCAGAACCAAAGAACCCATACGACCCAGAAAAAAATCCGAATTAGTGCCACCCTGTGTCAAGAAATAGTAAAGACATGTAAATCTCAAAACAATACTAAGCAGTCCCAAAATGAAAAACAGATACAGAACATTGCTAGATTATACACGTATTAGCAATGTGTTATCAACAGAGAGAGTATAGATGGTTATCTCTCTGGGAGAAAACAATTACAATTATTTTTCTCATTAAGGCCAAGAGGGTTAATTGTGGACAATTCTTTAATCCAAAAACATTCCCTTTGCAATAGTCTTTTTGCGCGATCCCCACCTCGCCTAGAAGCCGGTACATGTTCTATGCCTATAAACCTAAAATGAGTTATTGAATGTCTCTCTGCCAAATAATGTTTGGCCACTGGTTTATCCGACTTGTTATCTCTGAATGCTACTTTTATGGCTGACCGATGCCCAGCCATCCGTTCTCTTAAAGTGCATTCAGTTTTCCCGACGTATGATAATCCGCATGGGCAAGTAAGGAGATAAACCACCCAAGTAGTCGTACATGTAATCCGTTCTTTGATGAAATACTTTTTATTAGAACGGGGATGAGTAAAGAAACGACCCGTGGACATAGATCCACATGTTGTACATCCAGTACATCTGTAGCATCCTGGTGGTGCTGATTTAAGCCAGGTTTTTTTATCGCTAATATAGCTATCAACCGGGTCTGTTTTAATCAAAAGATCCCTCAAATTAGGGCCACGTTTGTATCCATATAAGGGACGATTGTGAAAAATCTCAGGAAGCTTTTTATCCTTAATGAGTATATTCCAATTCTTATCGATACATTTCTTAATAGATTTAGTTGCTGTCGTATATTTCATTGAGATTACCATCCTATCCTGATGGGTAGTCTCTTTATCTTTAGGTAATCCTTCCTCTTCCAACAGGGCACGATACATTATTTCAAGTTTTTTCTTTTGATAGCCACGAGCCACAAAACGATCCACCATTTCATTCAATTGTCGCATTTTAGTTGTCTCATCAGAATTATTGCGTATTATTCTTAAAAACTGTGATTTAGGTAAAGAGTTTTTTTAAGGCTGGTGGATGAAAACTTGAAAATTGTAACAGAGTATTTCGATCTGTTTCCTTACGAAATAAGCTATATCCAAGCTTCTGATTTTGGACAAAGATTTCTAAATCCAAGAAATGTATTTTATCATGGCCATAGGACAATGTGAATTCTACCGAGGCCTCCAAGGTATTGATGTTATCAACAAAAGATAATACAGACTCCTCAGAGCCTTGCCATATTAACAGTATGTCGTCAATATAGCGATAATAAAGTTTAATCTGTTGTTGAAACATTGACAATATCTGGTGAGTTTCAAATTTATACATGAACGCATTGGCGTATGATGGCGCCATGCTTGCACCCATCGATGTACCTGTCAGTTGCATAAAGTATTTACCTTCAAACTGAAAAAAGTTGTTTGTTAGACACAATTCTAGTAAAGCCAGTAAATATTCAACTGGAGGGCCATTATAGTTATCAGATATCGCAACGATATCCCGTACTGCATCCAGTCCATCCTTTGTAGGAATAATGGTATAAAGACTTTTTACATCAAGGGTTACAAGCCACATATCATCTCCAAAACAAGGAAACTCGTTTAAAATCTTGATCAATGCCGGAGTATCTTTCAATACTGTTGACAGACCCTGTATAACTGGTTGAAGGTAAAAATCAATGAAAGACCCAATTGGTTGTAACAAACTATCCTTTGCTGAGACAATCGGTCTCATGGGAGGATTGCTCAAGTCTTTATGTATTTTTGGCAACCCATAGAGGATTGGACACTTAGGGTTTTTTACCGTCAAGTAATTGCCTATATCTTCTGTTATCCAAGAATTATGTATCCCCAAAGATATGAGGTTTCCAATTTTATTCTGAATAACCTTTGTAGGATCTTTTTCAAGACATTGGTAAACTGTAGAATCCTGTAATTGAGAGCGTAGAGATTTGCTATAGTCCACATAATCCTGGATAACTATAGAGCCTCCTTTATCCGCAGGTCTAATGCAGATAGATTTGTCACCTTGTAGTGTTTTAATAGCATGTCTCTCTTCTTTAGATAAGTTAGGGTGAATCTGATGATTGGTAACAGATTCATGTAGATCAGCATCCAGCAGCATATTGAAAGTAAGAAGAGTTGGATTCAATGAATCAAAGTCCTTATTGCTTTTTAATTTGAATGGATTAATGGGGGAAGAATTAGATCTCCATGCTGGATTGGAAAAATGTTCTTTAATACACATCGTTCTGTTAATCTTATATCGCTCAACCTGCCATTCGAAATCATTGAATTTGTGTGTTGGAATAAAAGACAAACCTCTGTTCAAGAGCTTTTCCTCTCCAGGAGTCAAAGAGTGTTTTGATAAATTGTAGACCACACTGGCTACTTGTTCTTTGCCTTTCTGCCCGATCCTTTCGCTCCAATGCTGGCGTCCTTTTTGTCCCCGTCTTGTGTATCTCCTTCTCTTCCATCTGGTGTTAATACCATTGGGGGTTTGGGTGGTTTGCCAGGATCTTGTCCCAAAAAAAGCTGTTTATTTGTGGAGCTTCTTGTAGCCATTTGGGGCTGTTGACTACCACTTGCAGACTCTGCAGGTTCTTCTTCCGAATCTCCAGAACTAACATCAACTGTTTGGAAATCAGGTTTCTTAATTTTACTACGCTGGATTCTTCTCCTGTGTCCAAATCGTGTTTTCACCACTTGTCCACTTAACCAGCAATAGACTCTTTTCTCCTCGTAATCTTCTTTCACACGTTGAAGTTTGGCCTTTTTAAACCTCATTAGGTCGGCCCTATGTTTCTCAATCTGGGATTTGAGTTTATATATACTCTCTGCATTATTCTCCGCTTGAAGGGTTATTACATGATTATGTTCAAATTCAGCAATAGATTTACGGACTTTAGACAATTCTTTTCCAACTTCTTCTATAACCAGAAGCATCAGAGAAAAGGAACATTGATCAAGTATTTTAGTCCATTTATTACAAAAATCTTGATTAATCCTGCCGATAGTCGGAATATTTTTTATCCGAAACCCTCGTGGTATTTGTTCTGCTCGGTAGTAGTCTGATAAAAACATACCATGAAGATCAAGATCAGTTTCTTTTTTCTTTAATCGAAGAAGTTCAAAATGTAAATCCTTGATATTATCAGTTCCTTGTTCATCTTTATATGACTTGCTCCATAGGATATTATCCACTGTATCTTCCAATATGTTGTTTCATCTAGCATCCGGGGTAAGGGAACCCGGTGTACGTTTGATCTCCATAGTTGCACAATATAATAAGTCTCAAATATGTATTCAAAATAGTGGGTGCTTCAACATTCCAATCAGGATATCGTATATGCTACCAAAAGTTAAGCACTCTCACCAACAGGTAACAATGGGACCGGGTGCTCCAGAAGTGTATACAAACAATAGATAAGCTGTGCACTCACGGTTTTTACAAAACTATTAAACCAATTTAATGGGAAAAAAATGCAACGTTTCGGTCCTCAGATCGGGACCTTTGTCAAGCAAACATATGTAACAAAACTAAGTATCACATATAAATACAAACAAAGTAATGAGACTCACCACGTGTGAACCCAAACGACCTCCGGTGATGACGTGAGAAGAGACGTAAAAGAGAACAAAAGATACCAGAACCAAAGAACCCATACGACCCAAAAAAAAATCCGAATTAGTGCCACCCTGTGTCAAGAAATAGTAAAGACATGTAAATCTCAAAACAATACTAAGCAGTCCCAAAATGAAAAACAGATACAGAACATTGCTAGATTATACACGTATTAGCAATGTGTTATCAACAGAGAGCGTATAGATGGTTATCTCTCTGGGAGAAAACAATTAAAATTATTTTTCTCATTAAGGCCAAGAGGGTTAATTGTATATTATACACACACACACACACACACACACACACACACACACACACACACACACACACAGTACAAACATAGCAGACTGATACTCACATCTCTTCTTTGAACCAACCTTTCCCAAATGTCTCACTTTTAACAATATAGGTACTGTTATGTTACACAGCAATGCAGATGATCTGTTCTAAGACGATGCCTCAGGAAGCCCATGGAAGTGCCTCAATCCGCTAAGAAGATATGCTCCCCGGTTTGGGAATCACTCGATTAGAGGAAAGGAGATTACACCTTCTACAAAGGAATTATGGTGGAATGCAGGAAACACGCGCAATCGCTATAGCCAGTGTGAAAACCACTAGTGAATAGGTTTGTGCATGATTTTGTTGAATTTTGCATGAAAAATCAAGATTAGCAATCAGCTGTGTGTATTTTTTGTGGGCGTGGTCAGAATTAATGAATCTGTCTGAGAGGAATAATGAATGCGCCTAATGCAGGAAATGCTTTCGCAAATGATTTTATACGTCTGTATAGTGTTGTCATAAAAGCTAATTTTTCATGCATAATTCAAGAATTGTTCGGTATGTGGCTTCCAGCATCAGAACATGCGCAATATCTATCTGCGCATGAAAAATACCTTCAGCGCATGCACACTTTTCTTGCATTCCTCCAATAGTGCTTTACTGTAGATGGTAGTACAATATGGAATTTAGTGTTGGAGATACAATAGCAATATTCAGGATTGACATGGACTCCTTTTTAGCAAATCCTATATAATAATTCACTAAATCGTGTGTAACGCTGCGACATGCGCAGTATACAATGCTGCGCGTGCTGCAGTCATGCACAGTAGAGGCTGCCTGCGCCGCGGCTGATACAGAGCTGGGCACTCCGAAGGAGCGGCCAGCTCTGTATCAGCTGTGGCGCGGGCAGTCTGTACTGCGTGTAACTGCCCCGCGACCGGGTGGCAGTGGCACTGTGGCCCGTGTAACGGGCTGTTCAACTAGTTATGATATACAAGATTATAACTAAAGGATTCAACTTTATGGACATGTTCTTTTTTCAGTCTGCAATTACGGGTCTTATTCAGAAAACTAAAGAAAAGCAATTCTGGATCAAACTAGATGCATCACAGGGGGCAAAGGAAAATTACCAGTTGAATTAAATGGATATTTTAACCCCTTGAATGCTACAGAAGTCTAATGCGCTAGAAACCTCACTAACATTCAAGGGGTTAAAAGCCCTATTTAAATCAAGGAGATTTTCCGGGATCTTTATTTGAGCAACTAGTATGCTCCAGTAAGTTATTTCTTTAGCTTTTTAATAAGGCCTTATATGTAACTGTTTCTTTCTAGCAGTAAATGGGTCTGGGATCTAGGTGATGACATCATAACTTTAGTTTAAATTGGCAGTCCACCAATCACATGCAGTCTACAGGACACTGTGGTATGAACCTCCACTAGCCAGACGGTTAAGCTTTGCCTGCAGGCTTCTCAGCGATTCAGACTAGATGAAGTCAATGAATTCTCTTTAAGGAAACAAGTATTTCTTTAAAAATTATCATCAAACTATTCCGGGAATCATCAGGATTCAGTACACAGCTAGACTGAACAGCAGGGAACAGAACAAACCAAATAAGTAAACACGTTTTTATTTCATCGGGATCCTTTCCATCAACCTATTTATGGAATAGTAAAGACAGAGCAATGAATAATTTCATCATGTAGATTTTATTTTTTATCATTCTATTGCTAATATGAAAACTATTCTGCACTTTTAACATGGGCATAGGGCAGAATACACAAAGTAAAAGGAGCAATTCTCAAGAAAATCCCACTGTACATAGGGGAGAAAAAAATTCCCTCCAATTTAAGTGGTGCATTTAACCTTTTGAAGGCAAGAGAGGATTCATATTGTTTTGCAATGCTTTTGAGACCTCTAGCCTTCAAGGGGTTAAACGCTCAATTTAAATCAATCGGGCTTTTAATTTGGCCCTTGTGGCACAGTTGCTTTTGCTCCAGAAAAAATCCTCTTTACTTTGCACATATGGCCCCAAGTAGGTAAAAGAAAGGCGTGTCAGTAAGTAGAAAACCACCGTAATTTTTTTTTTTTATGGATCATGAGTTCATTTTAGTCATGTTCTGCCAACAAGTGTTTTTACTCTGACCACTCTGACATTCAAAGAGTTAACGATACATTGAGTTCTTTAGTCTCAGACATCTAACTGATATTAAAGTGGGTCTATAGCCTCTACAAAAGTTAAGCTTGTTATGAAGAGGGTATATACATAAGTGTGAAAAAGTTGTCGATTTAAATAAAAAAAAAAAAAAACCAAAAACGCTATTTGTGTTAAAACGCTAGTTTATAGAGTGCCCTGTACCCTGCTTCCTCATAAACTTCGGTTGCTGCAGATTGCCACGCTGCCACTGCTCCCTTCCCATTACCCAGCCTACTCCGATGACGGAGGCTTCTGTCTGTAAGCTGGAGCAATCTCATTGGAAGAGATCGATATCTAGCGAATGAGATCGCTCCAGCTTACAGACAGACAGCCTCCTTCATCGGAGGAGGCTGGGTAATGGGAAGGGAGCAGTGGCAGTGCAGCAATCTGCAGCAACCGAAGTTTATGAGGAAGCAGGGTACAGGGCACTCTATAAACTAGCGTTTTAACACAAATAGCGTTTTTTTTGTTTTGTTTTTTTAAATCAGTAACGTTTTCACCCTTATGTATATATCCTCTACATAATAAGCATAACTTTTGTAGAGGCAATAGATCCACTTTAAAGGGGAACATTCAGCTCTTAAAATTTTTTTAGCATTGGTGTAGTTAATAAAGTAGTTTTAGGAAATGTGTGTGTGTGTGTTTTTTTTCACTTAATTTAAAGAAATTTAATCTTTTGTGCTGTGCACTACCACATAATGGGCAAGCTGAACCTTCGGCACAGCTCTTCTACTCCTCCAACCTCGCTCCCGGCTACCCCAGGGTGCACGTTCATGCTTCCCTTCAGTGTGGCGTTAATGGCTTCTTTCGTTACATCAAGTTCCGGTTAGCAGTATACGGAGATTACTACCTCAGTATAATGCTAACCGGAGCTTGAGGGAGGGAGGTGGGAGGAGAATTAGGAAGCTTGAATATTACATATATTTAAAAGCACGCAAGTGTGGGGAAAAAAAAAAAAAAAAAACACATTCCCTAAAACTACTTTAATAATTTAAGCTATGCTAAAAGCTTTTTAGGAGGTGCTAGTTCCCCTTTAAACTCACTTTTTGCTCTGCTTAAAGTGGAACTTTCAGATAATAGCAAGTCGCCATGCATTCATTAAATACCATGAAAAAATACGTGTGTCTAAAGGAATCTGGCCCGTTTGGAGACCGGAACGAAGGCTAGAGCGCAGACATCTTGTCTGTGCGCATGTGCAGTCAGGCCCGGTCTGATTTGCACCATATGGTCACAGGAAGGGACTGACGGCGCAGGTGCACAGACCGCACTAACCTGCCCGTCAGTCCCAAAACGGGATGGATTCCTTTAGACACATATATTTTTTTTTGGTAAGACATCTATTTTCAAGCTAGTCACCATGCATTTAGTGAATGGATGGATACTTGCTATTATCTGAAAGTTCCGCTTTAAAGTTCTGAAAGAACAAACTAATTGGTTGGTGGCAATTTTCAGTCATATTCAACAAGCAAACCAACTGCACCACTAGAGGCATGGACATTCCTAATTATTTAAATGGGGATTTTAACTCCCTGAATGCTAGAAAGATTTCCAAAGCACTGCATAACAATGGGAGTTATTCACTAAGGCATGATAAAGAGGTGATAAAGTGGAGAGGACTTCTCCAGTTCCAATGTTATTCTATGGAGCCAATTAACTAACATTTCTTGGGGGAGATTCACTAAGCGGTGATAAACAGGTGATAAAGTGGATATGATTTCTCCAGTGATATCACTTCTCCAGTTCTTAAGATTTCTTCAGCTTTGGTGATCTTAGTGCATAGGTTCTATAGAATACAATAAGAATTGGAGAAGGAATACCAGTGGAGATGTTATCTCCATTTTATCACCTCTTTATCACCACTTAGTGAATCTCCCCCCTTAAGTTTTGGAGATCTTAGTGCATAGGTTCCACAGAATAAATAAGAACTGGAGAACGGATATCACTGGAGAAGTGATCTCCACTTTACCCTCTGTTTTTAACACCTTAATGCACAAACCAAGGAATTAAAAGTCCCCAGATATCACAAAGAATTTGGGTTCATTTTATTTGGTACAGATTGTTTCCTCCAGAATTGAGCCTGTTTGTTTACATAATATGGTCCATAGAGGTTTAGCCCCTTGAGTGCCAGAGGGGGCGCACAATGCAATGCTTCTCAATGCTCTGCATACCCTCTGCCCTTCAAAATCTAACAGCCTAACACAAGAATAGACAACCTCTGGCTCTCCAGCAGCTGGGGACTACAGCTCCCATCATCCCCAACCATCTGTTGTAGCAGACATTTATTTTGGTCTGTTTCTGTATAAACAGACTGCTGTACACATAAGCAGTGGAGAAAATCAGCCGCAATATAGGAGACAAATAAAAAGCTTTCAGTACCCTGAATACTAGGGAGGTCTCCAATGCAACTCAAAGCAATGCAATGGAGACCTCTCTAGCATCCAAGGAGTTAAAAGCCCCATTCAAACCAATGTGATATTTATTTGTTCCCTATGGCACAGTTGGTTTGCCCCAGAATTGCTCCATGTGCTCTAAATACATTAGCCTACCAGTATGTTCATTTGTATGTACCTATGTATAGAACTACAATATAACTTTAGCACTGTATAAAGGATACTAATAGTTAAGTGCATTAAACACATTTATCAATTTTCTCTGTGTTTTAAAAACATTATTTTACCAAATGATCCCTCCAAGTATCGACCCAGTACCAGAAATGTTAAACTTTGGGTAGAGGCTCTGAAACACAGAACCTTGTTAGGTCAATTTCCTGACATGCCCTGTTGCACTCTTGTCCACATTAAGCACAAAGAAGCCATTCTTACCCACACTAGTGGTTCCTTTACTGCTGTTCAGTAAGATCTAAGAGCCGGAAATGGAAATTATGGACTAATTGGTGCAGATTCACATATCCATTCTCTACGTAAAGAAGCATTAAACTTCCCACTGATTCAGTACAGCATGATAAAGATCCCATGGGAATATATTTTGACAAGCATTCAAATCCTGTCAATATGAATGCTCCCACTGAATTCTTAAAACCTGATAATGCGATTCCTATAGTGGGGACCTGAAAACGAAGGTGAGTTGAGATGTATATGCATCAAGAGAATTCTGATGTATCAAGTAAATGTGGATGTTTTAACCCTATGAGCAGAGGGGTACAGAATGCATTGCTTTGCAATGCATTCTGTACCCCTCTGGCGCTCAAAGGGTTACAAGATGCATTCCAGGAGAGAGGACTAAAACTTGGTTGATTTGCCAAAATAAATACATTTATAAGGATTGAGATGGAAGGGCCTGAAAGTCCTCACCCCATAAACAAGCCAGTAAAAGGTCTACTGATGAGGAGTCCTCCATTGCCAACAAGAGATTAGGACATTCAAGAGGAAGGGCATTTGACTAAGCATATGTGAAATCCTTTAACTGGAAATCATTTGAGTAGAATAAAACTGTGGTTTTGTCTGGACTGAAGATAGCATTAAAGGCTGGAGGGGGGATAGTCTAGTATACAGGATGATTTTGACCAATAAACTTAGAGTGGTCTTTGCAGAACAGATAGCAGATGTGTAGTGGTAATCTACTACACATCTGTGCTAACAGCCATGGAAATTAAAGTTATTGCAAATGGGCAAATTGCCTTGGTATTGAATTTGTACAGATAATTTATTGTGGATGGAATGCTATAAAAGATGGTATATGAAAAGGAGAAAGGGGGCAAAAAGGCCAGGGATAGTGGGAGTACTGGGATAGCTTCAAGATGATACTGACCTGGTGGAGCAAAATGGGAAAACGGAAGAGAGCTGACATTGTTGGCACACTGGGAATACTAGCAAAAGAAAGAAATACTAGCAAAATGGCTTGTTGTCAAGGGAGCTGCAGTCTGCAGTAAAATTCAACTTACTTAAAGGGATATTGTTTCAAAATAAAAGCATCTCCAATTAATCTTCATAGTATCTGGGCCATGGAGTGTGTTATTTCAATACGGTCAAAATGTACTGGCCCTTCAGCCTCTATGTAGGGTATGAAGAATGTGTTAGTCCTTCAGTTTCTCCAAAGAGTTAAAGAGCTTGTACTAGTCCTTTGGCCACCATGAGGAGGTTATGAGCATGTGCTAGTCCTTCAGCCTCTCTGAAGATGGAAAGTTGTGTACTAGTCCTTCAGCCTCCTCAAGTAGGTAAGGATTGTATTCTTTGACCTCTACAAATGTGCTACTCCTTCAGCCTCTCTTAACAGGTTAGACGTGTACTAGTCCTTGGTCTCCTCCAGGAGGTAAGGAGTGTGCATTAGTTCTTTGACCTCTACAATGAATTAAAGAGCGTGTACTAGCCCTTAAGACTCCCATAGGAGGTAAGAGGTGTGTGCGTCCACTGGTCTCTACTAAGAGGTAAGGATTGTGCTACTGTCCTTTAGCCTTTACGAAGAGGTAAGGAGCATGTTCCAGTGCTTCACCCTCAATGAAGATGTAAGGAGTGTGGTTCAGTCTTTCAGTCACAATGAAAAGGTAAGGAGACATGTACATGTACTAGTTCTTTGGCCTCTAAGTGACAAGGATTGTAAACCAGTCCTTGGGCCTCCAAGGAGGTAATGTGCTTGTACTAATCCTTTGAACTTTATCAAGGGGTAAGGATGGGAACTTAACAAACATCTTGAGTGAGGAGGAGACCAAGTGACATATGCTATGGGAATGACACGGGTGAAGGTAGTTATCAGATTCATTTTTTAAATTAGTAAATGAGAAGTTACATTTAACAGAAAAAGTAACTGAAAGCTCCTTCTAGGAGCTGGCCCTGAGAACTACTTGGGAACACAGAATCAGTCTTGAGGACCTTGAATCCAACACTAAGGTGGAAGATAATGGAAGGAACAATGGGGGTGGTGCTGAGGCATATGTGGAAGACCCAAGACCTGAAGAGAAATGTGGCAGTAAGGAAAGGATAAGGCCCAGTAATTAAGAAGAGGAAGGATGTAAAGCATCTCTTTAGGTGGGATAAACAAATTAATGAAAGGAACATAATAAATTAGAGAAAGGGGGAAATATATGGCTGAAAAGATTAATGGTCTTAAATATGCCCTACAGCTCTTCACAAAAAGTTCAGGGAAAGACTTATACATATATTGTATATCTATATGAATAAAAGGCAACTTACATGCTATGATCCTGCATCACTGGCAAACACACTAAAGGGTGGAAGTAGGGAGTAGTTGCATAAACTCCTCCTGATTGCTGCCTGCAGGAAACAGATACCAGTCCCAATGGTGTCTGATTAAAGACATTTAGAGGGCTCCCTGCCTTGTCCTGCCTAAATTACTGCTGGACCCTGCAATGGATAACCTTTTGACACTCAAAAGGTTTATAACGTGCCCACCAGTCTATATCAACTATTACCCCCCACCCCAGTTTATGTGCAGTGCCTCCAGGTCAATCACCCCTGCCGGTGCTCATTTAGTGTGTGCACAATTGGTCCAAGTAATCTGTTCACATGTGCATGCATCCCTCTTCTCGCAATATTGCCTATAGCCTGCCTATTAAGTTCTACTTCTGCATTTGGCATGTGCTTAGTTGTTTTAGGTTCTCCTGAATAGCTTGGCATTTATTATGAACTGTTTCTCTATATTCTGACCCCTCTTGGAACCTGCAAAAACTAAGTCTGCCCTGAACTGAGCCTCAAACTTAACTTTCCTTGTATTCAGACTGCCCTGGTCATGTGCTTCGGACTTGACTTTATATTGACTTATCCTGCCCAGAAATCTGCCTGTCTCCAGATCCTGCTCTGCCTCATCTTTATCAGTACTGCTTCTATGCTTGGTTCACTGGTACCCGCACAATCACTAGGCCTCATCTTCTTGGTGTGAGCCGGTGCCTCTACATGGCCCAAACCTTTCTAATTACCTGCCCTCCAGTGTTCACTAGTGTTTGCACAAACCTTGGGGCTCAACTCCTTAGCATTAGCAAGTACTTTCAAGTGACACTGTAGCTGACCTGACACTGTGGTCCATCTCAGCAAACCCCCTCTATTTATTTTGTCCACCAGTGTGTGTGTTGATGTTCCCCTATATGTTTACACTCACCCATGTGCCTTTTCTGGCCCCCCTATGCTGGATCTGTCTACTCCAGACACTGCTCAGCTTTGCAATGGGAGCAGACTATCACAATCTGGTCATGAAATACACTATTTCTTGCAGAGAAAGAGGAAGTAGTTTATGTTAGCACAAGCTGAGCAGCAACAGGGGGACACAGATCGAGTACAGGGGAACACTAAATAGGAACATGGGTGAGTGCACAAAGTGGAATACTAACACTCTGTGGGACAGTGTAATTACTCTCTTATCCTGCCTATTCTCTTCACACATATCCAACATTGTGCTTCTTTTGCATATTATAAGAACTGCAAGGATGCATTGAAGAGCTACGACAAGAAAGCAAAAGTTTTGGCCTGAAGATGAATATCAATAAAACACAAGTCATGTTTAACAAATGTACCATACTAAAGAAAATCAAAGCAAATGGACAAGAACTGGAAGACGTGGACAAGTATGTTTAACTTGGACAGGAAATGTCAACAGATGGAAACACCATGATGAAAATTGAGAGACAAATAAAACTGGTATGAGAAGCATTTGGAAAACATAGTAGTACTATCGTTAAAACAAATTTACCAACTTGTCTCAAGCGAAAGGTTTTTTTTACGAATGTGCCCTCTCAGTCCTTACGTATTGTTGTGAAACATGGACACTGAATGCCAAAGCCATACAAAAACTTAAGGGAACACCAAATCCTGAATATAACAAAAAGGGACAAAAAAAAAAAAAAAAAAAAAAGCATGCAAAGGTTTGTCAGCAGACAAAGGTCTATGACATAACTGAAAGAGTGTCATGGGCTGCTGGTCAGGAAGGGGTGCTGACCACAGCCGCCGAAGTAAATAAAGTGGAACCCAGAGAGCAAGAAAACCAACACACACAATTAAAGGGAACACAAATGTATTATATATACGCATACAAGAAACATGCAATAGTAATGAACAACAAAACATCCAATAAAACAGAAAAGTGCAGGGCCTCTGGGCACGGGTGTCACTGTTATCAAGGAACAGACAGGAGACAGTACAGATAATGAAACACCACCTTTATTGAGCAATATACTATAAAACGTAATCAATAATAACAGAAGACAGCAGAGTGTAACTCAAGAAGCCAGCGATTCCTACCAGCAATAGAAGGCTGCTTCAGAGTAGACCCCTCTACTACAGACTGGGCACACCACTTCTGGTAGTCTCTGTAGTAAGTGAGTAATAGCACCAGGCTGGGGCTGGGACCCAGAACTTGAATACCGAAACAGGTCACAAAAAAAGAGGCTCAAACTGACTAAGACCTACAGTCAGTGTTGGATGGTAGTACAGATATACAAGGCAGCTGAGTAATGCGACCAACAAGTGCTAAAGACCCCAGAGATCTCCCAAAGGATCGAACGCAACAAGGGAGACTCCAACTGACTCACGCCTGCAGTCAGTATCGGCGGTAAGAATTCCCACAGAACAGGATGCAGCAAGGGAGACTCAAACTGACTCAGGCCTGAAGTCAGTATAAGCAGCTTAAACTAGCCAGGGGTCAGTACCAGAGCGGGTAGTCAGCCAAGCCACAACACTGGACGCCAGAGGGACAGGAATACAGCCAAGGATCATACATGGACACAAATTGGAACAACTGCACTGGAACACCATGAAAGGGCAACTGGTGTGGGGTCCAGGCAGTTTAAATAGTGCTTTCTCCACCCCTAAGAGGTGGAACACAAAATGCCCCTGTCCCTTTAAGAGTCGGATGCAACATCACTAAAGGGAATCCCAGTGACGCCGCCCGACTATAGCCAGCAGGCGGAGACAAGCAGACGTGGCACAGCCGCCAACACAGCATGGAGAGACCAGCGTCTAACAAGACCTTGGCGTCTGGTTCTCCCCTAATACGAAATGCAGCAAAGCTGCGAAGCACACACAGAGGGGACCGGCCTCCCTACTGAACACTGGGGTAGCTGGCTCCCAACGGAGGTAAGCGCGAACGCTTACAACGGGGAACAGGGCCCTGCATACAGGGAGCCACGAGCTCAGGAACACAGGAGGGATGCACAGGAAAACAGCCGGCTCAAGGAACTCCGGAGGTGCAGCCGGCTCAAGGAACTTCGGGGGTGCAGCCGGCTCAAGGAACTTCGGGGGTGCAGCCGGCTCAAGGAACTCCGGGGGTGCAGCCGGCTCAAGGAACTCAAGGCCCATAAGAAAAGAAACTAATACTGATCTGAACTGATCAGTATAAACTGTATAATCTGGCCCAGAGCAAGCAAAGACCGACCTAAATAGGGAGGAGGCGACTGCAAGGTAGGGACAGCTGGGAACAGAATCAGGCCTCTGTAATTTGAGTGCAGCAGCCTACAACAGCACCAAGGGAAGGTAGTGGCACTGTTAGGTACTACAACAGGCTGAGCAAAGGACAGGATCCTGACAAATTAGAACACCTGAAATGCAAATGGGCATGCCACATAGCAAGAAGACCAGATAGTAGGTGGACCAAGAGAGTTTCAGAATGGATTCCACTTGATACTAAACAGCCAAGAAGAAGACTAAAGACAAGACGTGTAGATGAAATTACCAAGATCAAAGAGCACAGGACCAACGTTGTTGGAGGCTTGCGGAAGAGGCCTTCATCCTGCAGTGGAACAACAATCGCTGAAGATGTTGAGATTATGATATAACATACACACACATACAAATAGAATACCAAATGTCCATTTGAAGGGGCAATGCTTCCTAGAACAAACAGGATAAGTATAGCAGCATGTTTAGGAAAGAAATTTAAAAAAATATTCTGTCCTTGTCTCTTCTTCACATGAACAATTAACAAATGTGGTAGCTGTCACAATGGAGAAAGTCATGGTTTTCAATCCATCCTGCTCTGAAGAGTTCAACTGCTGAGATCACACCCATCCCTCTGCTGCTACCTTACGTTTTCTTTATTCTTCTTGCCTTTGATTATCAGTGGGAGGTTTAGATTAAAAAAACAGACAGGAGGCATCTGAATTTACAAGACCCATAAAAATTCATAGAAGAGGGATATATTAAATAACTGTACATTTTAATGTTGTGGGGACACATGGTATTAGCAGGTATAAGGTCTCAAATGATGAATGATTACTTTTTTCTAGTAAGAGGTTCTTCCCCTTAAACTTTCACTTAATTTTAAGTAAAATTACCAGTACTTTTTATTATTATTATTATTATTATTATTTTGTAATTTCGGCTATTTTTATACACTTATGTCCCTGACAGTAAGATCCCTGTATCTCCCTTTCTAGAAAACTTTATGTCAGACTGTGACAGCAGGAACAGTGATACAATGGAAAACAACGTAGAAAAGACTGCATACAAGTACAGACCATGAGTTGACAACCTGTGTTTCTTTTCCAGCTGTTAGATTACTATTCCCATCATCCTCAACAGCTGGAGAGTTTCAGTTTTCCCATCCATGGCAAAGACAAATGTGAAACAGCAGCAAAAAATGGTTATTATTTATCTAGCAAGAGCTCTGTTTCTCTGCTGACTGTTAGGAGTAAATGAAAGCAACTGGAAACCCTCTCTTGGTTTGCCACTGCAGGGGGACTCATTCCTGTCAGCCATACCTCTGCATTGTTACACACGAGCCAAGCAAACTTGGAAATAAGCTTAATTAACCCCTTGCATGATAGCTACATCTCTATCACATAAAAGGAAAAATAATAGCCCACCAAATATGAAACAGCTGTTTATTCCATACTGCAATGAGGCATATATTAATAGTTTATCTGTGTGCATTTGAGTTCTCTTGTAGGCCACTGCTGTTTTGTTTTTCAGTTGAAAAATCTGATAAAGACTAGTGACCTTTATGTGTCATTCAGGTCAACTGAAGCACACTTGAGAGTTAGGGGACGTGATATACAAGCAGAGACTTTGATAGGGATCTATACATTAAGATGCAGACATAATGCAAAATACAAAAAAAGGATACACCTGACCATTGTGTGATGGACACCCAAGTAAGTTCAGCATTTAATCAAACAAAGAACCATTTATTCCTAAATTACATTGCCCCTTTACACATCAAGTTTAGAGGCATTTCCTAAAATCTAGCCAGTTTGTGGCTCTTGAGGACTGATCTGGGCAATTCTTGTTACAGGCAATTCCAAATCCATCTGCTCTCATTGCTGTAATAATTCTGCTTCCTTTTTCTGTAATGCCTTCCTCTGATTTCTTAGGGGAGGACACAAATAAAATGTAATACCAGTATGATCAGCCTGTCTGCCAGCATGACACAGATCAATTCATTCTAATGACCTCAGATCAATGTGAAGAGAGGAAATAAAAACAGACAAGACTAGACAGTAGAACTGCAAGAACGTGCACAGTGTGCGCCGAGATGAAAATGTCACTTTCTACCAAATAGGTGATTTTGAAAGATCTTTCAAAATCTCCTGTACATGTCTTGCTGCAAAAATAATCATCCATTCCTGATGTCAGACATTTAATGTTATGCATGTAATGTATCCATCAAATGTAATGTAGTTTTAAGCCTAGCTCTGAATTACATTTAATAGTCAATATAAATATTAGTTTTTTGCATATTGTGCATGCTTGTCTTCAATATCATTGCATTATTTAGTAGTATGTGGCCTTCAATTCAATGTTCTTTTATCAGTCTGGTCTATGAATAATAAAATTTGGACATGCAAAAGCCATTTCTGTAGTCAAAGGGCAGCTATCATTGCCCTATCAGTAAATATACTTTACTGCATTGTAATCCCTGGAACACCACCGGGGGAGCAGCACAGGGGACTGAATCTAAACCACATATTTGCTGCAACACAGTTCCTGCCCTGCATGATGCAGGTCTCCATAAACATGCCATATCTGACTTGAAAGAACACAGCGGGTCTATGGGGGACTGTACAAGTAACCAAGGTGTTTGTGGCTGAGACCCACAGACTTCTGGGTTCAGTACTGAGTTCCATTCGAAGGGGTCAGTTTTTAACCCCCTCTGAACATCTGACAGGAGCCATTTGGAGGCTGCACAGAGCAGCACCAGGCTGTTTTTTTTGTTTGTTTTTAACTAAGCCTGCCCCCATTTGAGCAGACTTGGTACATTGTTACAAATGTCCTCTAAAACATTAGTTTGAACTATTTATCTTTATTTTCCAGTTTATGTAAATTAGACAATACTGGATGGTATGCCAATCAGATAACATTCCTCATTGCTCTGCCTCCTGGCCAGTACAAGATTATATGCATAAACAGACAATCACACAAATCCTGTCCAGATTGGAGGTCCCACTAAGATGAAATGTGGACAGGTGACAGTTTCACCTCAAGTGTGGAAGCAATTTGAATATCCTCTATTTGTGTAGTTGCTACAGTCAGTTTGATTTGTAGCCTACTAGAAATAATTGTGATTTTTGACTATAATGTTATTACCCTAGGACATGCCCACTATTTTTTTTTCCATTTACAAGGTGCACATTATAGTTTCTAAACTGGATATTTTCAGAAATTGATATGCTGTAGTGTGGTATACGCTGACAGGTGTGTGTATGCATGTATGTGACATTCGGTCTATGAGTAGGGATTCAAAACATATATATTTATGCAACCTAAAAGAGGATTTTAGTCTTACCTGTTAAATCCTTTTCTCTTAATCCATACAGGTTACTGGTAACTCTTGGTAGGCGATCAGCCCCTTTAAGTATGCAGGAACAATTCTAGAATTGATTGCGGGGCGGAGCCTACCTTCCTTCCTTGGCTGCAGCTAGCCAACCAGCTCCAAAAGATTTGAGACACTAATTATTGACTAAATAGTGAAGGGAAAGAAGACTCCTGTGAGCATGACCCCGAATGACCCCCACAGTCTGCCACAGGAAAGCCAAGCCTGGTCCCTTGACAGGGTGGGAGACCAGTAACCTGTATGGACTAAGAGAAAAGGATTTAACAGGTAAGACTAAAATCCTCTTTTCTCTGTCGTCCAATACAGGTTACTGGTAACTCTGGGATGCCCAAGCATGGAGTTTCCCAGAGGCGGGAAGTAAGGCAAGGACCAGGCGCAAGGCCCCCGAAGTCACCATTGCAGATATGAACCATCAGATCAGAGACAGCCCAACAAAACAACTGAAGTGTCAACAGACACTGAACAGGGGTAACACCCTAGGAACTCTTACACAGCACACTGAACTAGAACACAAAGAACTGAAGGAAATCCTAGACAGGAAAGACTGCCTCCAGGATTTTCTTCCCAAAGCTGGTGACAGATGATGCCAGCACATCAACACGGTAGTACTTCGAAAAGGTGTGCACAGACGAACAAGTGGCTGCCTTGCACAACTGATCAGCGGAGGCCTGATTCTTGTAAGCCCAAAAGGCCCCAATAGATCTTGTAGAATGAGCCGTGACCCTGAAAGGGACAAGCTTCTTCCTCAGCTTATAAGCCTTATGAATAGTGGACTTGATCCAAGAAGCAATAGTCACCTTGCATGCAGGTCTTCCTGCCCTAGGACCCTCAGGAATGACGAACAGCGCTTTTTGTCTGACAGACTCAGTGCGATGTACATAAAACTTGAGGCAACGCACCACGTCTAACAAGTGGAGATCCCTCTCCTTTATGGAGGTGGGGTTCGGGCAGAAAGAGGGCACCACAATCTCCTGATTGATGTGGAATTCAAAGGCCACCTTCAGAGAAACT
The DNA here is from genome assembly GCA_037306005.1 of Rhinophrynus dorsalis. Lineage (NCBI taxonomy): Eukaryota > Metazoa > Chordata > Amphibia > Anura > Rhinophrynidae > Rhinophrynus > Rhinophrynus dorsalis. The sequence goes on along the minus strand of CM074723.1, from coordinate 134,010,407 downwards.
CCTGAGAAGTGCGAAGCACCGCCTTGTCCTTGTGAAACACCAAATAGGGTGGTTTACAGGACAGAGCATGCAACTCCGCAACACGGTGAACAGACACAATCGCCAGGAGAAAGGCCATTTCCCACGTCAACAGGCGTAGAGGAATAGTAGCCAAAGACTCAAATGGGGGGCACTGAAGAAAGCCCAAAACCAAGTTAAGATCACACTGAGGAGCAGGAATCTTGAAGGCAGGACGAGCATGAGCAATGCCCTGGAAGAAAACCTTGACATCAGAAAGGATGGCAATGGGCCTCTGAAAGAAAAGAGAAAGCGCAGAAGTCTGAACCTTAAGGGAACTCAAACTGAGGCCCTTATCCACACCATCCTGCAAGAAGGCCAGGAGCGTAGGCAGACCAAAGTCCTGAGACAGGTCCTTTTCAGCACACCAAGACAGAAAAGTCGACCAGACAAGATGGGGGATCTTGGAAGACACAGGTTTGCTGGCACCGAGCATGGTAGTCACCACACCAGAAGAAAACCCTTTCTTCTTCAATATTGAGGATTCAATTTCCAAGCTGTCAAAGCTAACCGATGAACATCCTCTTTCCACAGGTAACCCTGTAGAAGAAGATCCGGACAGCAAGGGAGCCGAAATGGCTACGCCACAGACAGATCCAGAAGCTCCGGAAACCAAGACTGACGAGGCCAGTACGGCACAATCAGAATAACTGGACACTGCTCCAGTCGTAATTTTTGTAACACCCTGTGCTTTAACCAAGCGGCGAGACTTCTTGTTCGGCCCTGCTTGTTAATGTAAGCCACGGCCGTGGTGTTGTCGGACTCTACTCGGACCGGACAGTCTTCCAACTGAGATGTCCAATGTCGAAGGGCATGAAATATCGCCCAAAGCTCCAATATGTTGATCAAAAGAAGAGATTCCTCCAGAGACCACCGACCCTGAGCGCTCAGGCGACCCAGGACCGCCCCCCCAGCCGGAGAAGCTGGAATACGTTGTCACAGTGGTCCAGAAGGATACCAGGAAGGACTTGCCCTTCACAGGTTGGAGAGGTCGAGCCACCATGACAAACTCAGTTCCACATGAACAGGAAGAGATATGGATGTTTTCAGAAGGTCTGGCTAATCCCTGTCACACTTGGATCACAAACCTCTGGAGCTCCCTGGTGTGCTCCATGGCAAACGGGACCTCTTCTATAGTGGAGATGAATTTCTCCACTAGTGAGGACAGCTTCTTGGCTGGAACGGGATCTTGAGCGAGAACCGCAGAAACCCTGTGGGCGATCTGGTGAGCCACCTCATCCGTGAGGAACACCATGCTCTTTTGAGTGTTGAAGAGAAGACCAGACGCTGGGATGGGATAAGATCTGACTTGTCCAAGCTGATGATCCACCCGTGATGGGGGAGAGCACAAATGCATTGCTGAACCTGCTGATGAAGAAGTTCCGCAGAAGGGGCTTTCAGAAGCAGGTCGTCCATGTATGGAGTAACTCTGATGCCGTTCCGGTGGAGAACGGACCCTAAGGCTCCCAGGACATGGTTGAAGACTTGAGGAGCAGTCGTCAGACCAAATGGAAGAGCTGAAAACTGAAAATGTCCCCTGTCGCAGGCAAATCGAAGGTACTGCCTGCTCTCTGGATGAATGGCAATCTGTAAGTACGAGTCCTGAAGATCCAGAGATGCAAGGAATTCCCCTGAGGACATGGTAGCAATCACCGTGTGTAGAGACTCCTGGTGATAATGAGTCAGGATCACAAAGGAATTGAGATCCTTTAAATCCAAAACGGGACGACAGCTGCCGTCCTTCTTGGAGACCGCAAAGAGGTTCGAGTAAAACCCCCATACCTCTGTCTGGAACCGGCTCTAGAACGTCCTTGTCCAGAAAAGCATGAACAGCACCGAACAGACGGCATTTCTCTGTGCCCTGAGGCATGTGAGAAGGAAGAAAGCGAAAGGGAGGAAGAGAGATGAAAGGGATCCTGTACCCTTCCGTCACCACCTGTAAAACCCATGGGTCCATCACTGAATCCTCCCAAATGCTGTGATAGTGTCGCAGATGACCACCCACAGCAGAGTGTGGACCCGGGTTCGGTGAGTCATGCCGAAGGCGGCTTGGAAGCCTTGGGCTTGCAGGAGACCTTGGGCTTACATTGTTGTTTGGGCTTGGAGGAGGTACGCAGAGCTGAGGGAACCGTTTGGCTCTCTGGACGTGTCTCATTCTGAAAGGAACAAAAATACCGATTACGCTTAAGCAGCAATTTCTTCCTGGGAACCAAGGGTAGAAGAGTACTCTTACCCCCTGTGGCCTCACTGATCAGATCCTTACGATCTGGCCCAAACAAGGAGGTACACTGAAAAGTTAAGGAGAGCAATGTTTTCTTGGAAGCAGTGTCAGCAGATTAGATCTTGAGCCAGAGAGCTCATCTGGCCACCACAGACATGGTGGAAACCCTGGCCACCAAACAGATGGCATCAAATAAGGCAGCAGAAACATAGTTCTGTGTCTCAGAAATGTTGGAGAGAAGGCGCAACTTATCCGAAGTAGGAACATCCTGACAGCCAGCCAGGGTGAGCTGTTCAGTCCAGACTGCAATGGCCCAGTTCTCCCATGCAGCAGTGAATGCTGGATGCATGGCAGAACCAGCAGTGGCAAAAAATGGACTTGAGAGAGACCTCAAGTTTCTTGTCAGTCCAGTCCTTCAGAGCAGACACATCAGAGACTGGTAAGGGAGTAGACTTAGACAGCCTGGAAATAGGAGCATCCACTTTGGGAGCACGAACCCACTGAGTTAGCGCAGTCTCAGAAAAGGGATAAAGCTTGGCAAATTTCTTGGACACAGAGGGTTTCCTCTCAGGTGATTTCCACTCCTCAGACACAAGGCGGTCAAGAGTGGGGTTAGGTGGAAAGTAAGCAAGGGGCTTTTTAGGCTCCTGGAACACATCAGAGGGATAAGAAGGAACCTCCTGAACTAAGGGAATGTTAAGAGTAGTTAAGACAGCCCTGATCAGGCCCTCAGCGGAGGGCTCAGGATCAGCCTGAAAAGGATCCCCAAAAAACTGAGAGGAGCCCACAGCAAAACATTCCTCAACATCTGAATCCACCAGCAGTTCCTCTTCAGAGGAATCTGACATGTCATGTACTCCCTGAGGTTTGGGAAGGGAAGACTTGACTGAGGAGGGGGCCTGCCAAGAATGAAACACCCACTGTAACTGGGATGGAAAGAGTTGCAATGTGGACCTAAGGTCCTTAGTAGCAGCCTTGAACTCTTGCACCCAAGCTGGCTCTAATGCATGGCTGGAGATCCCTGAAATACTTTCAGGAACATCAGAACATGCTGGGCATAAGTGACCTGAGAATTCTCTAGGTAGCCCTGAGTGACAGGAAGAGCAATTCGCAATGGAGGATACACAGACTCCAGCCTCCTTAGTCTTAGGTCTGGCCCCAAGCTCCAGCCATATAGATATTCTCACAGTGTCAAATAAATTTACTGTATAAGAAATTACCCGATTATAGTGTGTAGGATTAAAGTTTCACCCCAGAAATCGCTAAAATAAACTTATCTGGCAGGCGAAGGGTTAATCAGCAGAGGAGAGGAGGAGAGTCCAAGCCATGCATAGGATACTCATTCTGGAAATAGCACAAAATAGCTGCCTCGGCAGGAGCCAATCAGAAATGAGCGCGCGAAGAGCAAGGGCAGACAAGCAAAATGCGCCATCTCTGAAGTCACTAGGTTAAACGGTTGCAGAGATATGTCCCAAACAGTACAGTCCCACAGAAGTGGAGCAATGGCGTTTATGTGGTAAAGAGCGCCGGAACTCAAATTTTACAAAATTGAAACTGTAAAACTAAAATACCTAAAACATCACTAGAACATGTTGGGACACCCAAAAAAGCTAAACCAGTATGAAAAGTGTTAGGAACCCCCCTCCCCCACCCAAAAAAAAATATCCAGCAGCTAAAGGGTTAAGTTACCACATATACCTGCTCCAAAACGCCCAACAGACATACATATAGACCCAATGAGTTCAGGAGTGTGCAATAGGAACTCCAAATGAAAACACCCCTGTGCGGAGGGGCACTGTGGAACAAGTGGACCTGCAGCATTCAAAGGGTTGCTCACCTTTCCTGCAGATCTTCTGTCTTCAGATTACCATGTTTAAAGAAGAAGCCTCGGTGGGCGGCTCCTGAGGAAAGAAATTGTAGCTAAGATTTTTCCCCCAGGGCTTAAGGTCCAGAAAAAGCACCTGGTCACTGAGCTAGCCACATCTAAGGGCATTGTCAGTTATGGTAATCCGCCTAATGGTGATATTCCATTTCTAAGAGAAAAATAAAAAACTTCTAAAGCTATAGCAGAACTGTTCTCTTGCCTGTGTTATCTTCACCAAGGAACAAATCTTTCTGGAGCTGATTGGCTAGCTGCAGCCAAGGAGGGAAGGTAGGCTCCACCACCTGCAATCAATTCTAGAATTGTTCCTGCCTACTTAAAGGGGCGGATCGCCTACCCAGAGTTACCAGTAGCCTGTATTGGACGACAGAGAAACTTAAATTCTGACCATTTTCAAGTAGGTCCTGGAGAGTTTATGGTAAAGAGTTACATATTTACACAAATAGAAAACATTATATATACACACATACTAAGAATGTCTATACAGTTACATATTGTTATTAGGGTAAAGAAGTAGTTACTTTTTTAAGTATTTTAGACTGGAAGACGATCTGATTTTTTTTCTGGCAGGTTATTCATCACTGTCTATGTGTTATATTGATGATCATAGAATTTTGAAGTTAGACTTTTATAATTAAGAGTTTGGTCAAACCTATACAGTTTTACTTTTTTCAGACTGATCTATAAGAAAACAATGTTGTAATCATGGTTTCCCAAATGTTCACCTACTTTAATATTGGACACAATAGCTTTATTATTTGTTATCACTAGGTCCAATATATTGTTACTTTTTGCACCACTTCCACCATTTGTGACATGGAAATATCCCTACGCATGCTCACAAACCTGCTTCCTCTGACAGAGCTCATTTCTCCAGTTTATATCTGGATCATTTTAATCTCCTGTAATTACAGTATGTGCAAGATTTGCAGCTTTTTTCATTTGTAAAATGAATATGTGGTGATTTGTAGAAAACAGTCAAAATTATCTCTGGTTTCCTCACAGAATTCTCCCCTGAAGCTTGGATTTAGATCTGGTTTCTGTTTATGGCGTACTTGGTTTGCCTCAGAACTGCACCATTCTGGTTAATATATCCACTTTCAATCCCCATTAATAGAAATGGGGCTTTTAATTCCCTGAATACTATAGCATTTTACGAGGTACTGAGAAGATCTGGTGTTAATGCCCCATTTAAATCAAAGACAATTATTTATTCCATATGATGCAGTTGCTTATGGCAGAATTGTACTATGTGATGATGACTTTTTTCCTTTTGTCTCTATGTAATATGAGTCTATGGCTGTTATTAGGAGCATTGGAACCTGCTTGTTGTGGGGGAGATTTAATGGGGGGGGGGGTTGTCACATGTGTTTGTGGGGACAGGGAAACCTGAAGAGGCTTGGAAATACATGTTTTGGTTTGTGAGGCTGAAGAAAGTGAGAGAGACCTATCTGAGGGCAGCAGAGACATTGAGATGTGTAGAAAGTGTGTGTTAGTGTGTGTTAGTGTGTATAGATAGATATACAGACCCTAACAGCCAAAGTGGCACCCTGCCTTTGAGGAAAAAGTTGAATATCGTCCCTCAACTATATTTGAGTGTGATATGCTTGCTTTAATGAGTAAATATAAACAGGGTTTTTTTTATTGTGAGGTATTAACTTAAGCTTGTACAGGCAGCCATTGCAAGGCCTTAGGCTGTTTATGATTGTGAGCAATGCAATACATAATGTTGTTGGAATCACTGCTGAAATATGCTATTGATACAATTTGTTTTTTGAAGAGAAAATGGGACAGTGTTTATCTCAGTCAACTACCGGCTATTAATCTTATTACAAACAAGTGTAAATGTATGTAAGTAAACAGTGGTGTCTCTGGTACGGGAACAGGATGATCTACTTGTTTATCACAAAAGAACATTTTAAAACTACCACTAATGGTAAAAATGAAAATGTGTTATATTCAAGCTGTCAGGCACTAAATGTTTATCATTTGGTTCAGAGACCCTAAAGCTGGGGTGAACCCAGCTACTAAAGACTACAACTCCCAACATCCCAACCAGCCAATGGCCGGTTAGGGATGATGAGAGGTGCAGTCACTAACAGCTGGATATCTAAGAATGGACTACCCTACCACAAAATCTTAAAGTGTAAGCGACACCTTATAATACTCCTATTAACTCTCAGAAGTGCCAGATTCAAAGTAATCCTCAATCTTCAGACACTGATGGCCAGGTTAGTGCTGTCTGAGCCCCTGCGCAGTCAGACCCTTCCGGTTCCCTTAAGATAACATGCAATACCTTACTTCCCAACATTAACGTCAGTTCTAAGAACTTTGTTTCAATTGTTTTTACTATTAGAAGGAAGCACAGATTGCACGTCTGATAACATAAGGAAACAAACAATTTATTTTCACATATGTATTCACAAAAGAAACCTCCTTTCCATGGTAGGCTTTCAATACTGGCACTTTGATATTGCCAACCAAGCATCCCTGAAGAAAATTGTGCACTCAGGCTCAAAAACATTCTCTATCACGGTCATAGAGGCTGATGTTAAATGATCAGTGTCCTTGGGAATTTTCTCTTCTGGAATCCCCTCCGAGGACTCCTCTGGTGCTGCTGGGGGATATAATGAACTTAAATTGTGGCAAAAAATGGGGTGGGGCTTACTCATGAGTGGGGGCAGGGCTTACTCATGAGTGGGGGCAGGACTTAAATGATGCATCGTAAAAGTGGGCATGAAGTGGGATGAACTAGGTGGGGAAAGAGGAAAAGTGGGAGGAACACGGTGGAAACTAGCAGAAGTGGGCAGAGTTTCAGAGGAAATTCCCCACATCTGGAGAATCAGTTTCTGTCCCAGGAGACCTACTAATGCACTGTCAAAACCGGAACCTCTGGGGGAAATCCGGAGAGTTCCCAGGTATGATGATCAGTTAATTGAGTGCCAGAGGGGTGCACGAGGAATTGCTTTGCATTGTGTAGCATTCCTCTCTGGCATTCAAGGGGTTAACATCTGCAATACCTGTGTGCCCAAATATGTGCACACTTTGAATAAAAGTCTAAAATAAATATCCTACTGATGGCAAAGGGAAAAGAATCTACTATAGCGTAGGCAATTTTTCCAAGTTCCACATCTCTTGTGCACCATAATGGACGGCTGGAAAAACATTGCGAGTGTTCTATTTGTGCAATCCCATCCTGAATAATAACAGGATCCAGCCCAGTAATGAACACCTATTAAGTAACAGTAACGAATCAAACCAGTCTTAACAAGTTTCTAACAACCCACTCAGAGCAACCCACGGACTCCCAGCTGCTTTAGTTTAGATTCAAAGGGGAAGAGGAAGGTACAGTACATGTCTACAAGTACTAATAGATGGTATAAACAGCTTTAACCTCTTGAGGACCAGAGGGATGTGCAACACATTATTTCACAATACTTTCCACACTCTCTGGTCCTAAAGTGGTTAAGGCTTAACCATATAGTTTTATATCACAAATCTGCTCTCTAATACCGGCCCCTGGATGAAGAGGACTCCAGTACAATGCAGACATTTTCAGCTTTTAAGGGGTTACACTGAGTTGCTATTAACCCTCTGGTTGCCAGATACATATGGGACATAAGCTTAGATGTGTATGTGAACACAGCCAAAATCATATCTCATGTATAGTCATGAAAGCTGCAAGGTACTGACTGGGGGTTATGCACTAAGGTGTGATAAAGAGGCGATAATGTGGAAATGACTTCTCCAGTGATGTCACTTCTCCAGGTTCTATGTTATTCTATGGAGCCTATGCACTAAGATCTCCAAGGTTGGAGAAATATTAGAGCATTGGCTTCATAGACCTAGGAACTGGAGAAGTGACATCACTGGAGAAGTCAACTCCACTTTATCAACTCTTTATCACACCCTTGTGCATCTCCCCCTGGTCTTGCCATCAGCTTAAAGGAATAGTAATGCTTAAAGTTGAAAAATATATATTGCAGGGTTTATTCTGCTCAATAAAACAAATGTACTCCCACTGCTGAGAGATGTTTTATTTAAATGTTATTGCAGTTCATACTTGAATTTTATGGATGCAGTACTTCCATGGCCTGAAAATGTTATGGTGGCTATGTTGCTACAGCAGTCTATGGACAGTTATGATCAATTGCAGTAGCACCGCTGTAAGATTTCAAGCAACTGCGGTGCTGCACATCTAAGCAGTGAAGGTACATTTGTTTTTCATCAGACTAAAACCTGCAATACATTTTCTCAATATTAAGGCTTACTAAACCTTTAAGGCAGTTAATGCTGCAGATAGGCCACACTGTGTACTAACAATGCATTTGGTTAGAATAAAACCCAAACCTTTGTGAACCTAGTAACTCTCCTTTGTATGTTAAATACAGGATGATCATCTTCCCTTCTCACTATCCACTCCCCCCAAATATCTTTGGACACTATCACCTAAAAACAAAATTGTGATTGTGAAAGAGTGTTCAAAATCACATATATGTTGTATTAGCCATTTTTATTTAAAATAAATAGTTTTCAAATTATTTATATTTATAGCTTATGGTAATTAAGGCATGCCATGCAGGCACTTCCTGTCTTCATCCTACATTATCTCCCCTACTCACTGACACTGCTCAGTAATACATTGGTCATCTCCCCTTGCAGCAAAGTGGTTATATGTCAGTGAGTGGGGGAGGTAATATGGGGCTAAGAAATGAAGCACATGCAGGACATGCCATAATTAGCATAATCTATACAACTAAAAATAGTATTGTCACAAGCGAAGGCTATAGGCCCTACTGAGACAGCGGGGAGAGTTAACAATACCAGACCCCTGGTTACCTGTTACTATTCCTAGCAACCACCACATTAACCCCTGAAATCCCTCCTGCACTATCTCCCCAGTACTACAATTTGCTGCCACCACCAAGACTTTATAACTGGGCGTCTTCGGTTACCCCTAACACAACAGAATTACAGAATAAAATCACCTTAATAATCAGACATATAGAATTAACCCTTTAGTAGCGTGTTCCAACTGAGCTTCCTTCAGAGTAGAGAGTTCATATTAGAGAACAGAGACAAGAGCTGATTGATTGAACATTTAATCTGAAAAAAAAAAGGCTTCACAGTGCTGGTTACAAAAATACAGAAATAAAGATTACACATAAGCAAAACAGTCCATAAAATAAAACGGGAGAAACACAAGAGATCCTTAAATACAAGTACCGGTATTTTAAGAGTCCTTGGGAACTTCAGATGGTATATCCCCCTTCAGTTGTTACAAAGAAATTCCCTGTTTTATCCAAAAAACACATATTAAATAGTTTCCACAGTTCCTTCTAAGAAGTCAACCCCCTTCAGTTGTTACCTGGGAGGGTTAGGGGTTTGACTTGACCTTTTACAGCCCACTCAATCAAACCTGTCAGATGTTACTGGAGAGTTCTACCTGAAAAGTCATAAGGCTTCCTAAAACATGCAACACACAGCACACCTCTATAATGTTATAATAATCATATTCCTCATATCTGTGTGAATATCTGGACACCAAACATGCTGGGTCGAACTGATTGCAAAGTGGCTATTCTTGTAATTCATAGCAGGGACACCTCCCCCTGGCATGTTTCATACCCACCACAAGGGCATTCTGAATATATATTTTCATTGAACCATGTTACACTATATGTACATGTTTCCCCTATTTCATAATATTTGACTGTCCTTTGGGTGGACTCCATCAAAGCAGAGGGTTCAGTATAGTTTATGACACTCTGTTCTGCTCTGGCAATGCTCATTCAGTTTCTGGTGATGTTATCTACTTAGCTAATTGTATGGCCTAGGACTGGTACACTTTGATTAACAGACAAATTATACAACCCAGAGGGCCAACTCATGCCTTGGCATGACAAGTATTATAAACAGAAATGGCTAAAACATATAGATGATTTTGAATATTTTTCAAAATTCACCCAGGTATAGGTTAGCAAGTCAACTCATATTGCCTGATGTTCTAAGAACTGTTGCAAATCAGCTGGGGACAAATATAAATCCCCATTGATTTAAATTACATTTTAACCTCTTAAATCAGTGTTTCTCAACCAGGACATCCACTTAGGGTGCCCCATTGTGTCTACAATGCTTTGACAAAAATGTGAATTTAGATTTCCAACTGTATATTTAAGGCTATTACTATGCACAATATGTTTATTTTAGTTGTGAGGTCTAACAATAACTCTATATTTATGTATTTGTAACCTTCATTACACCCTTAACAAATGACAAAAAATGATAGGGGGTGCCCCGAAAATGCCAGACTGCAGGTTAAGTGTGCCTTGAGCAAAAAAACCTTGAGAACCACTGTCTTAAATGCTAGGGTGGACTCTAACATATTAAGTCACAATGCACTGGAGACTTCTCTAGCATAAGGGATTCAAATTCCAAATAAAATAAATATGGAGTTTTATTTTTTCCCATGGTGCAATTGGTTTGCCCTGAACGGCTAGAGTTGTTAGTACATCAGCCTCAAAGTGTGTAAAGCACTCTGCTAAATTCCATTCAATCTCTATGGTACTACATATATGATGAATGAGGACTACTAATGAGTTCTATCAGCTCCTCAAATGTATGAATGAAGGTGTGAAAATAGGAAGCACAGCTGCACCGAAATGTGGCCATTAATCTCTTAATTACAATAGCGATATGCATAGACGTACTTGTATTTTCAAGAATAATTGCTGCATTAGTGAGAAACAGAACTTTTTAGGAAGACAGACACTGGCAGGGATCTTGCAGTAGACTCTCTCTGCGCCTGCGCTGTCAGTCCCTTCCGTTGCCTTATGGTAACCAGGCATTCAACTCACCAATCGTGGAGCTGAAGTGGACTCAGAGATGCCGTTTCTGCAAAATGCCTGCACTGTTTCCCGCTGCCTGTCTGCCTAAAAAGTTCTATTTTCACTAATGTCGCAATTATACTTGAAAATACAAGTACAGCTATGCATATTGCTATTGTAATTAATACAATTACTGCTTGAACACAGAGAGGTGGGCCAATGTAATGGAAACACACTACAACTGTGCAATTGCCACTGGCTAAAACAGTTTCATTCATATAACTACACTGAGCTGTTCAATTCTTCCCTCATTTTTTTTCCTTTTCGTTCAAGAATTATATCCATATTGTGCTTCCCTGTGGCTGGAGACCTGGCCAAGAATCAGACCAAAAAGGCTTTACTAGAAAGAAGCTAAAGACTTGTTACAGACATTCAAAGAGATATCGTATGACTTGAAAAGCGCTCCTCTTGTCATCCCAGCTTGGACTCCTTGCTACCTTTCTCCACTGCTTGCAGCATCCATACTGCCTCTGATATATATATATCGTTCTATGTCTGTAACAAGACTTCTGCTTCTTTCTAGTAATGCCTTTTTGGTCTGTGCTCCCCGTTTAGCCAGGCCGTCAGCCACAGTGGAGCATGATATAACTGTGATTAGTATATATACACAAGTACATAATGTAGGGAGCAAGAGCTTGCTCCTAGGGAGAGGAGATCTTCACAACAGAGGACATCCCACAGAACTGTGCGGTACAACTAGTACTGCATCAAGAGGAACTAGTGAGGTCACTGGGTAATTCTGAAAATAATTTATCACTTAAAGTATTGCTATCTAAAAAAAAATAATAATAATAATTGAAGATCTATAGCCAGTTTGAAAATATACATCCAATGACATTAGGTGTATAGAGGGTGAAAGTTCCACATTAATCAGGAAATACGTTTGAGTAAGGAACAGCAATAATGGGTACGGGGCAATGATCAGTATGGAGAGGGGAAAAAAAGGTTTTATTTAATTTTTGGGATTTCAAATTGCCCCTAATTCTCAGAAACCTTGGATGCTACCAGACATGGGAATGAGAAGGGCATATATGAATATAGATATGTGTGAAAACTCATTATTTATCAAGCTATAACAGGTGTAAGCACTTTGCATTTTGTAAACCCCAGTGTGATCTATGATTACAACATTCTACATATGTAATTTGATGCAAGTTTAAAATGATGTTATGCCCGAGTACTCGTTTTTAACACAGGGGGAAAATAAGTGTAGTTATCACTTAAAGTGTTAGTAATGTTTATTTACAAGTAGTTTGCCGAATCTTCTGTATATTAAAATTAACGGATTGCGCAATCTGTAACACCTAACTTTTGTGTTGTCCAAAAGATATGAAGAGATAAAAGATCCCCTGCCCGCCCCTTTTTGACATGTCATGCAATGCTTCAGGCTGTTGAGAACGGATGCAGTGAGGGACAAACTTCAGTAAGCAAAGCGAAATCCTATCCCGCTTCATCAAGGGGGGCAGGATTTCCCTTATACTTACTGAAGTTTGTCCCTCGCTGCAGCCGTCAAGTTGCTGGACACTTCTGGCCTTTCAGTGGGAGGCGGCCAGAAGGGGCGGGCGGATCTTTATCGCTTCATATCTTTTGAACAACACAAAAGTAAGGTGTTACAGATAGTGTAACCTGTTAATTTTACTACACAGAAGACTTGGCAAGCTACTTGTAAATAGACATTGCTAACCCTTTAAGCCCAAGGATGCTACAGAGGTCTCCAGTGCATTACAAAGCAATGCACTCAAGTCCTCTCTAGTATCCAAGGGCTTAAAAATTATTTATACTTTGCCCAGGGCCTACCAGTGGCTTAAATTGGCCCTGTCCAACATGCAATATTACAAAGAAAAGTTTCATAATCATGGGGCACCATAGGGGACAAATAAACAATCTCATTGATTTAAATGGGGTTTCTATACACATGGATGCTAGAGAGATAGCAACTGGAGACCTATCTAGCGTTCAAGGGATTAAAATCAATATTCAGATTGTATCTATCTGTCCCCTATGTTGCAGTCGGTTTGCCTCAGAATTGCTTTTTCTTTTAAAGCGGAACTATCACCCTATATAAAGTCCCCCCCTCAATAATTAGGCATACGGCGATTAGCTTGTTAACAGTGCTGTTATCAGGTAATCTGAGACTGACAGCCAGGCTTCTTGCTTCAGAGCCGCCTGCATCCTCAGTCCCTTCTGGTACCTTAAGGTACAGTGCAGTGCCTCCTAAAGGAGACAGGACAGACAGCGCAGACGTGCAGATGTCTCTAAGACAAGATGTCTGCGTGCAAGCCTGCCCAACAGTTTCAGAAGAAGAAGGATTACTTCAGAACGTGGTACTTGTGCCCGATAATGGTGCTGTTAAGAAGCTAAATCACCATATTCCTAATTATTGTGGGTGGACTTTATAGGGTGATAGTTCTGCTTTAACCCTCTGAGTGCCAGAGAGGTATGCAACACATTGTGGAGCAACGTGTTGCACACCCCTCTGTCAGTTAAAGGGTTAATCACAGTGCCCCAAGACTTTAGAAAAATGCCATAAACTGTGTTATAATTCATCCATTTGAAATGAAAGAACAATAAGAACTTCTCTTGCCTTACTACACGCAGCAAACTCAAACAGTCCTTCTCAGTTTTGCCCTTGTGCATTGGCTCAAAGAGATAATATCTTCAATTAGTTCTGGATATCATGTCCATGGAGATTTCCACTGCTAGCAGGACCACAGGACCTCAACCTCTACTCACTGCATATGGTAATCCTAATTCTATAAGAAACAGTCATAAGCAATGCAAACCACTAGCCCTTAAAGGGTTAAATAGGTACGAGAACATTGCCCGCTACAGTTTGAAAAGGTCATGTCTGCCTTCATTGACAGAAGATGAAGGACTGATTGAAGAAGAGGTTATCTCCTGAACAAAAGCACAAAGGAAAACTTATAAGGGCCATTGTAATTTTCGCACCATAGCAAAGGACACTGGGGGTTACTTTTATGAAGCGTCTTTTCTTAAACCCTCTAAATGCCAGAAAGGTATCCAGTGCATTGCATTGCAATGCACTGAATACCTCTGGCACTCAAAGGGTTAAACAAAAGCCATATAGCTAAAGCTTGTGTATGCTGCTACATTTAATACATCATATTTCATTATCTTTCAACCCTTTGAGTGCCAGAGGGATATGGAATGCATTGCAAAGTGGTTCCCAACAGGCATGTCCTGACAGGTTTAGGTGTAGCAGCACAAAGCGTAATGCGTTACACCTTCCCAAATAAATTAATGGTAGGATTGTTTATCCTGCAAAACGGCTCTCAGAAATTGTATTTTCTTCATTTACATACATCCCATAATGTGGTAGAATTTAATAATGACTGGACACCGTCGTCTTTATCCTTTGTGTGCCGCAGAGGTAGCAAAAGCATTGAGATGCAATGTGATGGCTACCTCTCTGGCACTCAAAGGATTAAACTCTACCTTTATGCCAGGGATACACTTGTACAACAACGAAGGAACACTAGAAAAATATGTCACATAAAACAAAAAAGTATAGCAATGTACATTAAAGTGTAACTATCACACACACAGTCAGTTATTTTATTTGTGACCTTCAAACCAAGTGTCCCTCTTTAAGACCCAAATCCCTCGATCCCCCCTCTTTCCCACCCTGATGTCCCTGTGTTTAGGAGATTGTGTAGTGTGTATAAGTGTATGACATTGCTCTACTGCAATAAAACTCACATTACTGTTTGTTTAAACATTAGTATATGTTATTATAAATTAGTCTATGTAAAATAAATACTTTGGTCTTGTTATAGGTCATTTATTAGGTTATACAAGGAGGTGTCAACAGGTCATGAAATAGCCTAAAAATTCTTGCTAACGCACCACCCACCAGCCACACCCCCAGCAACACCCCCTAAAACACAAGTGTCCCTCTTTGGCAGTTTGAAATGTTGGGAGGTATGTTCAAACTTCCCCAGTTCAGTGAATGCAAAGTGTAAAATACATAAATAAGAAACCAACTAAGTCACTCTGTATGGTTGGTCAATCTCCAAAGGAAGCTTCATATTGCATGCAGATGAAACTGCTAATCACAGTGACAATAAAATATCCATAGCAGCACGAACCCCCTCGTTTCATGCTCTTACCCACATATAATCCTCTGAGCACAGAGGCAGAGTCTCACTCCTGCTATATGCTTATGTGTAGTACTTCCACAAAAGCAGGAGTGAGGTCCAGTCACCATGATGGTTAATGAGCATGCTGTAGCCACTCAAGCACTAACGGATATGGAAGACGGCACACGGACACACGAAGGTAAGTTTTAATATTTTATGTATTACAAAAATGTTAAAGGCTTTTTTAAAGAGAGAAGCCGCAAAACATATATAGTTTTGAATATATTTAGAGATGACATTTCCACTTTAAGTTTGGTTAAAGTCATTTGTTTGTAGTAAAATCGGTTTTTTGAGAAATTAAACTTTAGGTACAGAGCTGCACGCTTTGATAATTATTTTATTTGCTGGTCTAATGAAACGACACAATAAACCAAAAGGTACTAAGACCAATTTAATTCTTGGGCAAACCAACTACAACATAGGGGATGCATACTAATTCCCCAAATCCCTACTGGTTTAAAGGGAACATTCACATCCCTGAAAATTTTCACCATTGCTTATAAAATGTAAAGCAATATCAGCGCTGTCTTTATTTATTTTCTCAACTACCTAAGAGTGTTGATATTAATCTTTGAAATGTGCCACTTCCAGGTCTGTGGCACCGTGTATGTGCGGCATGGAGCTGGACGACTTCCCACTACCCTCCCAGCAGCCCCTGGGGCTTGCGTTCGCGCTTCTCTTCGGAGCTGCACTTTTCTGGGCTAACGTGACAGCGAGCTCTGTTTACCATACTACTGAGGTTGCAACCTCAGTAGCATGGTAAACGGAGCTTGGTGTCACGTTAGCCCAGAAAAATGCAGCTCCGAAGAGAAGCACGAACGCGCGCCCCAGGGGCTTCTGGGAGGGAGGTGGGAAGTCCTGCTGCTCATACACGGTTCCCCAGAATGCGGAAGTGCCACATTTCAACGATTAATATCTCCACTCTTAGGCAGTGGAGAAAATAAAGCCAGCGCTAATATTGTTTTACATTTTAAAAGCAGTGGTGAAAATTTTTGGGGATGTGAATGTTCCCCTTTAAAGTGACTTACCCCTCTGGTTCTGTAAGGGTTAAAACATTTAATACTATACAGATCTAGAAGACACTGTGAAGCAATGCCTTGAGAGAGACATATCTGGCATTAGCGCATCAGACTCACAGTGCAATGAACCCACAGACTTGGGAATTTCCACCAGCACAGCATGCAGTAATACTGGCCTCAAGCAGAACTAATTATCATATTCTGAAGGAAATTAGCATAAAGTGCCACTAAAACAAAAGTTAATTTCTCAGAAAAATTTGATTGTACAACATACATGCAGATTTTACTTATCTGCAAAACAAACTAAACTTGCCTTAGTATGACAAGTCCACTTCAGAGAGACACGGACACCAAATAATGAAACAGGTTGATAGAACTTCAACTCCTCTGTTCCTTAAAGCGGAACTACCACATCAATTAAAGTCGCCCTGCAATACTTAGGCAGGTGGCAACTAGATTAATATTAGTTATTTTACCTCTTAAAAGTGCCCCCGAGTAAAGTTATCAGTAATATTCCAGGACTGACGGCCAGGTTAGTGCAGCCTGCACCGTCAGTCTCTTCCGGAGCCATTTGGGCCAGTGCTATGCCTCTGAAGGGTGACGGGGACTGAAAGCGCAGGCGCGCAGACAAGATGTCTGTGCTGATGCCTGGCTTCCGGTCTCAGAAAGCTTAAGGATTACTTTACTCAGGGGCACTTTTGAGAGGTAAAATAACTATTATTGAGCTAGTTGCCACCGGCCTAAGTATTGCAGGGTGACTTTAGTTGATGTGGTAGTTTCACTTTAAGGGGTTAAATATCACATACATACAGCTAGCATATGTAAAAGTTGATTATTCATGTTACATACCTAAAATATCATCTGGTTTTTAACACATTTGTAAATAGTCTTGCTCAGAGAGTATTTAATGTTATTTATGCTGTTTGTTTTGAGTTGCGAGTGGGTCTTGACCCTCCTACTCAAGCCTGGCATACATACAACATCGAGTTGAGGAGGAAAACTTAAAGGGAAGGCAGTGATCTCCTTCCTGGTCACCACATTGGCCGCCTATGCAGGAGGGGCATCAGGAGGGGTCCCAATGACCCTCCATGAAGGTCTGACCTTTGTTTATTAACCTTCTGAAAGCTGCTTTATTCAAGTTATTGCAACTGAAACCTTAATTTTTTTTTAGATGCAGTATCTCAATGGCCTGAAACTTTCCAGTGATGCTCTTGCTACACCATCCTATGAAGATTTATGGTCAACTGACCAGAGCTGTCCATAGGATGATGTAGCAACAGCGCCACTATAACATTTCAAGCCACTGAGATACTAAATCACAGTAATTCAAGTTTGAGCTGCAATAACTTTTGAAGAAAAAGAAAAAAAAAAAAACACCTCAGCAGGGGTGCCTGTATAATTTTTTCCGGGGGCAGGGGCAAAGTCATAATATGACCACCAGGCCAGCTCATCCAGCCCCTTTGTTTATAAGGAGGAGGTAATTGTAGGGGGGGTGGGCAAGTGCCCCCCCCTCCGGACATCCATGACTCTCAGAAGTTGGAGTACCATTGTTTTACTCAGGATAAACCGTACTATATTATATATATATATATATATATATATATATATATATATATATATATATATATATATATAAGAAATTGTATATAGCCAAGAGACCAGTGCACACACAGGACTTGTGAAAAAAGTGTTATTTTATTCTGTCAACGTTTCGACCCCCTAGAGGGCCTTTATCAAGACCTTGATAAAGGCCCTCTAGGGGGTTGAAACATTGACAGAATAAAATAACACTTTTTTCACAAGTCCTGTGTGTGCACTGGTCTCATGGCTATATAACATTTCTTTTTTTATATGCATATATTGACTAGTAGCACCCAGGCAGTTGATACAGTTTTTCTTCACTAGGAGTGCCTAAACTACATTTATTTTATATTTTTTATTATATATTTTACATACTAATTGTTACTATCCCTTTAAGGAAAGATGGCACTCAACCTTGAATCCTCTGGCAAAATGCTGGCGGCTGAGATGGTCCAAGCATTTCAGATGTTATTTAAAATGTTGCAGAGAGGATAAAAAAATAATAATAATTGGCTGTAGAAAAAGCTTATTCATTCATGGAGTAGTTGCAATCAGTACAATAATTTCAAATACGGAATCTGAAAACCTTCGCAAAATAATAGCACAACCATTATGCACAGGAAGCTAGCCTAAGTACCATACAACACGTGCATTCTAAATTAACCCTGTCAGTGTCAGAGAGGGGTGCAACACATGGGTAGCTCATAAAATGAATCAATATTTTAGTATGGTTGGAACAGGTCTCCTTATACATTTATTAAAATTAAAAAATAAAAAACCAGTAAGGGGGATGCTCTAATAAGAGTCTGGGCTAATTATTTTTATTAGTGCTACACCTACCTAATGCCAAATTACTAAGCTACTTAAGCCAAAAATCATTCTGTTTATCATTTGAGCCGAGGTGATTGTAGTAGAGAAATGTATGGAATAATTGTAGTAGTTAATTGCTTTTACGGGCTGACAAGGATGGATTCCTATTCTGCATTAGGTAGGATGAGAGGTTTGGTGGCCTATACAATTAAAGTGATAGTAATATGAAAAAAAAAAATAAATGTCCATCTGATTGTTCAATGTAATTTTCTATACTGAATACTATGTTCTGAAAAACCATTACCTTTATATTTGGCTTGAAAATCCAATTAAAAGTTTCCCTCTCCCACCTCTTTTCAGCATGTCTTGCTGACTTCCCTCATATCACAAAGCTGGTCTGGATCACGATGAAGGACAATATTGTGTCAGTATAAGGAAAAACTTGCCCTCAGTCAAGGGGAGCAGGGTTTTCCTTACACTGAAAGACACAATATTGTCCCTCATTGTGATCTGTCCGGTCAACTGGTCGGCTTTCGGATCTGAGGGGAGTCTGAATGATGTGCTGAAAAGGGGCGGGGGGACTTTTAATTGGGTTTTCAAAATAAATATAAATGATTTTCAGAATAAAGTATTTAGTACAGAAAATTACACTTAAAAATCAGATGGACAATTATTTTGTGAAATTACCATCTCTTTAAGGTTGTAAGTCTATTGTGCCGATACTTCCAGAGGCGGAAGTAACAGCAGCTACCTAACAAAAGTCTGAGCTGTAAAGGGCTAGTAATGTGTGGATATTAATGGGATAGTAATACTTAAAATGTAAAAAAAAAATATATGTTGTAGGGTTTATCCCCCTGAGTAAAACAAGAGTACTTCCACTGCTGAACGGTGTTTTATTCAAAAGTTATTAATTTTCAAAGTTGAATTTTTTTAGGTACAATATCACAGTGGCCTGAAATTGTACAGTGGCGCTATTGCTACACCATCCTATGGAGATTTATGGTCCCGGGACCAGAGCTGTCCATAGGATAGTGTAGCAACAGCGCCACTGTACAATTTCAGGCCACTATGATATTGCACCTAAAAATTTCAACTTTGAAAATTAATAACTTTTGAATGAAACACCATTCAGCAGTGGGAGTACTCTTGTTTTACTCAGGGGGATAAACCCTACAACATATTTTTTTTTTACATTTTAAGTATTAATATCCCTTTAAGGAAAAGCTGATTATTCCATGCTAGTTGAAGAGCCCTTGTACACGGGCCACAGTACCAGCCAGTCACTGGGCAGTTATGCACAGTAGAGACTGCCCGCGCTGCGGCGGATACTTAGGACCACCCCGCTCCGTGTCAGCCGCATCAGGGGCAGTCTCTACTTCGCATGACTGCGTCATTACAAACTATTTAGCAAATTATTATATAGGATACTTTTTTTATAATGAAGTGCACATTTCTAAGTGTCTTTGTTTTATTTAATTTTAAAATGTCCCCTCCCACCCCTTTTCCATATGTCACTCTTCCTTCCTTCAGGGCCACAAGACTAGATCCGGATGGATCGCAATGAGGGACAATCTTGTTTAAGAATAAGGAAAACCATGCTCCCCTTCTTCAAGGTAGGCAGGGCTTTCCTTATACAGACAGAGACAAGATTGTCCCTTGTTACAATCTATCCGGTCAAGTGAACAGCTTTCAAATCTGAGGGAATGCAGAGTGACATACTGAAAAGGGGCAGGAGGAGGACACTTTAAAATTAAATAAAACGAAGACTATAACATTATGGACACTTAGAAAGGTGCATTTCAATATAAATATATATATTAAATAATCAACCTTGCCTTAAAGCGGAACTATTTTCAAAATTAAATTGCCCTCCAAATCCTTATTAACATAGAGATACTCATATACATATTTTTATAATGCTGAATAAATCCAGCAGTAGTGAGAAATACAACTCGTTTGGAAGGCAACAGAATAAACTCACAGATGCCTTTTCTGCAAGATGTCTGCGCTGTTGCCTGCTGAACGAGTTGTATTTCTCATTAATGCTGGACTTATTCAGCATAATAAAAGTCCGTCCCGTTCACCTCCAGGATTGGCGAGTGGAGTTCCTTGGTACCTTAAGGTACCGGAAAGGACTGATGGTGCAGAAAGCGCCTACAGCAAGATCCCTGCTGAACGAGTTGTATTTCTCAATAATGCCAGACTTATTCGGCATAAAAAACTATGTATATATGTATAGCCATGTTAATAAGGATTTCGGGTGCAATTTCATTTTGATGATAGTAATGTGTGGATATTAAAGCGTAACTATCATCTAAATAACAAAGAGCTAGAATGTGTCGCTCCCTGTGTGAGTACAGTGGAGACTGCCCAAACGATGCAGTCATGCGCAACAGAGACTACACGAACGTGCCGGCTTCCAGTCAGAGGCACTGCTCATCGGGAGCTGGGCACTCCGAGTGGCCCATCACCCCCGGGGCAGCAGCCAAGGCTGCTGGCTGGCACTTGGGCCCGTGTTCACAGGCCTTCAATACTAGTGTATATTATATATATGCTGGTTGCCCTTGAGCAAGAGGCGCTAGAGACTGAGACAAAAAAATAAAAAATGAAACCATTCCAGGCTACATACAAAAACTCCACAAAATAATTATTTTTGTTGTTTGTGTTTGTTTGCAGATTATAATTCAACATTCTCTAAAATTACTGTTTTTTTTCTGAAATGTATTTTATGACTTTCTTAATTTGTAAAAGTGAAATGTTCACAGTACAGGCATACACAAGAATGCTGGAACTGGACAGTGCAACATGTATATAAAGCTTCAGTCATATACTCTACCTCCATAATGCACAGGAATCTCAATCTTCGGGCCAATCACATAATGCCCCTCTTCCAAGCTGTGAGCTGTGATTGTTGTCCATTGTCGACATGAGTGGACCAAAAGATAGTCATTTTCTCGCAATCCTTCAATGTTTTCCCCTGTGAAAAAAACAAAACATATTTTTTCAGGTTAAGGTCAAAAGAGTTCATATGTTAACACCTTTGTGGTCAAATAAAGTCTAAAGTATTGCTTTGCAATCATGAGCAATCCTAGATAATGTTTTGGGGGCTAAAGCTTAAAGGCTTAGGTCTTTTTGCAGCTTGATGCATGTAACTGTGACATTGGGATACACAGTGCAATAATAAAGTATTATGTTGGCCTAAGCCATGATCAGGCATCCTGAGACCCTTCAGCTGTTCAGGACTACGAATGCCATCATCCCCAGCTGGCCTATGGCTGGCTAGGGATGATAGCATGGTAGCCCTGAACAGATGGAGATCCTTTAGTTTGCCCACCACTGGATTGAACCGTGGGTCTTTTGGGAAAGCTGGCAAATTCCCTATTTGTAACATATATTGTAGATCACTCCAGAACCTAAGAATTTCAGTCCTTCAGTAGTAGTACATGTATTAACCAGTAAGTCATATGAGTTCATATTTATAAATAATTATTATTTCTCTCAGGAGGTATGAAAAGTACAGCCCACAGCTTGGAAAAAATGTGATGTCATTCTGAAAATGTATTAGATCGTTATCTTGATTCGTACATCTGTACTAGTGTTAGAAAAAGTTACCGGTATATATAATTCAACATGAGGCACCTGGGGGGAGATTCAATAAGCAGTGATAAGAGGTGATAAAGTGGAGATGACATCTCCAGCGATATCACTTCTCCAGTTCCTATGTGATTCTATGGAGCCTATGCACTAAGATCTCCAAAGTTGAAGAAATCTTAGTGCATAGGCGCCATAGAATAACACAGGAATTGGAGAAGTGATAAACTGGAGAAGTCATCTCCACCTCTTTAGCACCACATAGTGAATCTCCCCCAACAGCTCTTAAACGCTTGTTCTAAAATATGTATTGTAAGTCCGCTTAACCCTTTAAGAAGCAGAGAGTTCAAGAAAATGTTGCGAAGCAATATGTTACACAAATATCTAGTGCTTAAAGGGTTAAGAGACAAATCACTCACACAAAAGTGCTCCCCAGTTCTCACATAAGTGGTAAAAATACATATAAAATGTACCTCAGATACAGCTTGCTTACGATATGCTATGTGCATTCTGATTACACAGTGAACATACGGAGATGTGAGATAGAGAGGAGCAATTCTGGAGATACCAACTGCACTACAGGGTACAAATACAAAACCCCAAAATTCCCACTGATTTAAATAAGGCTTTTAACTCTCTCAATGACAAAGATATCTAACACATTACTCCACAATTTTTTTTATATCTGTTTAGCATTCAAGAGGTTCAAATCAATGGACATTTTTATTTGCCCCCTATGCTGCAGTTTGTTTATCCCAAAACTGTTCCAGTTTTCTCAATCAGCTTTCAACCTACTGTAAGCCTTGCAATGTTTTGGAGGTGTCCGTTGCATTCAAGGGGTTAAAGGGATAGTAATGTTGTTAAACAAAAAATAGCTCACAGAGTCTTCTTTATAATATAAGAAACCCATTGCGCTATTTCAAACCACTTGTTTGTAGTTCAAAAGTTACGAAGTGGAGAATGATCCCCCGCCTGCCCCTTCTGGTCACCTCCCACTGGATCACTGATGGTGTTGCGCAACCCGATAGATACAGCGAGGGACAAACTTCAGTGCGTAAGTAAAAGGGAAACCCTGCTCCCTTGATGAAAGAGGGCAGGATTTTCCTTTGCATACTGAAGTTTGTCCCTTACCGCAGCCATCCAGACCAGAGAGAGCTGCTGAGTGGCTTAGCCAGAAGGGCGGGGCGGAGGATCCTTCTCCATTTCATTACTTTTGAACTACAAACAAGTAAGGGGTTTGAAATAGTGCAATGGGTTTCTTATAATATAAAGAAGACTCGAGGAGTTTTTTTGGGTTTTTTTTGGTTTTTTTTTAACAACATTACATTCCCTTTAAAAGAAATAGCAATGTATTGGACCCAGTTATAACAAATAACAGACATGGTGTCCAATATTAAAGTAGGTGAACATTTGGGAAACAGTGATCAAAGTATAGTTTTGTTTGTTTTAAAAAAAAAAAAAAAAAAAAAAGCAAAAATGTACAACAACAACCAAAACTCTTAATTTTAAAAAGGCTAACTTCAAAATGTTAACAGCATCAATGTAACACAGACTAGGACAAGTTTTTTTTTTTTTTTTTTTTTTTTTAAATACTCAGGAAAAAAAGTCAGAATTTACATTTACGACGCAGAAATATATTGAACAGTAAAAACCCATGGGGAGCAAATGCTAAAGTGGTAGATTACAACCAATGAGGCTAAATGCAAATATAAAGAAGGAAATGGCAAGGAAAAAGATGCATTTATACTTTTTAAGTCTGAAAGAAATACAAGAAGTGCAACAAAGACTGCAAAAAGGCAATTAGACCAGCAAAGTACAAAATTAAACAAGGATTGCAAAGAAGAGTAAGACAAATCAAAATAAGTCTTTCAAATATATAAATGGCAAAAAACTTGAGAAAGTGATTTGGACCTTTCAAAAATAGGATAATTGATTAGGGAGGATAGAAAGAAGGCTGATGTTCTGAACACATTCTTTTCACCTGTATATATCAGAGAACAAGAAATTGCAGAGAGCCTCAACAAATAACAATTACAACCATACCATCATCAGACATAGGGTTAACACAAGAAGAGGTCAAGGGAAAAGTAGACAAAATTAAGACTAACAAAGCACCTGGGCCTGATGGTATACATCCAAGGGTTCTTCAGGAACTCAGCGCAGTGTTAGCATGACCACTCTTTTTAATCTTTAAAGATTCTCTGTCCACAGGCTCAATGCCACAAGATTGGCATAAAGCCAAATCTAGGGGGATTTGCACTAAGATGTGATAAAGAGGTGATAAGATATCACTTCTCTACTTCCTTTATTATTCTATAAAGCCTATGCACTAAGATCTCCAGAGCTGGAGAAATGTGATATCCCTGGAGAAGACATCTCCATGACACTAAATTATGTAGGGTAATAAATTCAGAGCAGGATGTTTGTTCTCTACAGAGGGATTTATATAAAATGGCAGATTGGGAAAATAAATGGTATATGAAATTTAATTTAGGAAAGTTTATATTTATGAATTTCAGATGAACAAATCTCAGTGCTACTTGTGAACTTAATGGAATCATTTTGGGAGAAGCATTGCTAGGGAAAGATCTAGAAGTCCTTATAAACTGTATACTTGGAAACAGTGATCAGTGTCAAACAGAAAAACAAAAGAAAACAAAGTCCTGTCTTGCATAAAAGGGGTTACTGAAAGAAGAGTGCATGACAGTTTTTTTACTGCATACATCGTTAGTAAGACCTCAACTCGAATATGCAGTGCAGTTTTGGGGCAGTTCACTATCATAATGTCACACACTATTGTGCAACCAACTAAAGGGCACATTAACCCCCTTGCTATGATGAAAAGGGCGGCATGAGCATCTCGCCTGCATCAAAAAGGCAAAATTCTCATGTCACAGGCTTAAGTGTCGCTCATTTGAGCAACCTCATACAATACAATACAGTACATTCCCAGTGGCTAAATGGATCATTGTTTAATGCCGATTAACCCCTAAGCTGCTGGAGGGGCCAGCACTTTGTAGAAATAAATTAGAAGTGAAGTAGTGCGTATTCACCTGTCAGCTCCTCCTGTCATTCAGACCAGGCGCCTAGTGTTGGTGTCGATCTGCTCCCTGATGAGACAGGAGAAGCAATCTGGTACCCTCCGGCATGAAGGCAATTGTCTAAAGCGGCAAAATATAGGAGATGTCCTCAAGAAGGGAAACTGTATCACGAGGACAGCCCTGCGCCCTTTACCACTGATGGGACCTGCTCGTAGCCCAGGGGTTAATCGGCATTAAACAATGATCAATTTAGCCACTGAGAATGTACTGTATTGTATTGTATGCGGGCATTCCAATGAGCGAGGCTTAAGCCCGCAACATGAGAATCTCGTCCTTTTGAAGCGGGTGAGATTCTCAGGTCTCCCATTTCATCGTGGCGACATGGTTAATGCACCCTTTAGTTGGTCGCATATTAGTGTGCAGCATTTTAAAATGATACCGTTTTGGGCAACAGTTCTAAAAAAGGATATTCTTGAACTGGCGATAATACAAAGAGCAACACAATGAACTAAGGTTGTGGAGGATTTGAAGTATGAAAAACATCTAGCCAACATCTGGTCTATTTACTGTAAAGAAAAGACACCCAAGAGGGGATCTTGTTACACTGTATAAGTGCATGCACAGTCAATACAAGGATGTCTCTAGTAAGCTTTTTATTCTATGTCCAGGATCAAATAACTATGTGCCACCCCTTATGATTAGAGGAAAGAGATTTCAACTACAGCAGAGGAAGGTTTTTTTTTTATAGTAAGGTCTGTTAAAATGTGGAGGACATGAGGACAGGTTTGGATACCACTGATGTAGAGGGCAACAAAACAAGTCCACGACTACAATGGACTGAGAAGTGTTAGCACTGGTTTTATTGCTATTGAAATCGATGGGGACATTTCTTTAAAAAAAAATAAAATAAAAATAATAATAAAATCTTGCTGTATAACAAAATATCAATGAAATACCTCTTCTAAAGGACGGGATTAGACATTAATTCAAAACAACACTGAGCTTAATGTTTAACAGATGAACCCAAAGAAAGGCCAAGGGGCTGAGGGTGCTCATTTATTAACTCAATTCTCTGTGCAAGCAAAATCCTATTGGCACATCAGCCTTTGATTTCTATAGCCAATAACCCTGTAAAGACCAGAGTGGAACACATCACACTGAGAAGCAATGGGTTTTGCTCCTCTCTGGTCCTTAAGAGATTAAATAAATGATAAACAGGATGATGTCCTGAACAGAACATACAGGAGTGAAATGATCACTATTTTTATCTCACAGATTCCAGAGAAAATCAGGGAACAAATAATTAAAAATAAATAAATAAATTGTGTTATGTCTGAATGTGTGTGCTTATGTGTTTTACATCTTATATTGGACTTGAAGTGAGAGTTTGTGGCTCCAGTTACTGCTGGACTACAGCTCCCATTATTCATTCTCAACCAGAGTCTGGATGTGGATGATGGGAGATGCAGGCCACGCGATACACACTGCCCTACCACAAGCACATGTTGAATAAAGATTTTCCTTTCGTCCACTGGTTCTCAGCCAGGGTGTCATGGCACTTTGGCATGCCTCGAACATCCCATTAGAGTGCCCATTTTTGTCTATAAAGAATGTGAAGATGGAGTTTCAAATGCATATTTATGGAAATTGATCCATACAAGGTTTGCCTATATTTTAATTCTAATCGTGAGACCCAAGAATAACTATATATTTATTTACTTGTAACTTTTCATATGTCCTTAATATACAATTATATAATATACAATGTCACGAGTGGCCAGAAAATTCTAAATTTTATGTTAGGTATGCCCTGAGAAAAAAAAAAAACAAAAAAAAAAAACACTGCTTTAGTCCATTCAAATCAACCAATTAAGCTTTTTGTTTAGTATAAACAAGAACCCAGCAGATCTACTGCAAAACTTTGTGGAAGTGGAGTTCTTTTAGTTTACCACTACACCCATAATGAGCTTTTGAAAGTGCTAGTCTTCCAAGTGATTACATTTCTTTAGAACCAGCTAACTCAGCAAATGATCAGTTCAGTCTACTCCACCTTCAGCACAGACAAGCAATTAATTGGGTTCTCCTATTTCTCACTACGTCCCTTCTCTTCTAAGGTCTAATGGTGGGGATCAATAACTTGCCCTTGTTGGTGACTTTCAATAAATTCTACTGAATAAACCAGTATAATTTTTAAAGTGAAAGTATTCCCTACGAGCAACAAAAGTAATTAAATAATCCTTTAACCCCTGAAAGATTGGCCGAGCGCTCACTTGAGGACCACAGAACTTTTTTTTTTTTTTCCTTTGTCTTACCGGAATCAGAGGTCCCCGAACGGCATGCAGCCATGTGAGGACCCCTGAATTCCAGGACATACATGTACGTCATGGGTCAGTTAGGCATTTTCTCCCCATGACATACATGTACATCCTTGGTACTTAAGGGGTTAAGGACCAAGAACTTCACCCTAGGAATTCATGGCTCTTAATTTTTTTTAAAGGGATAGTAATACTTAAATTTAACTATTTTTAATATTGTACAGATTAAAAATATGAATACGATGAGGTATGTCAATTCTCTCAAACTTTTATAGTTTGAGAAATTGAAGCATGTAAAGATCCTGTTTTACAGAAGTCTGCCATCTAGCTGAGAAAATGCAGATTCTGGTCCTGGGACCGTTCTGCGGCTCTTCAGCAGAGCCAAGATACCGAAATCTATAAAGAAACACTTCATTGGAACGGTCAACAAAGTGTGCTTGCAAACCAGGCACACTTTGTAGACCGTTCCAATGAAGTGTTTCTTTTTAGACTTCGGTATCTCGGCTCTGCTGAAAAGCCGCAGGACGGTCCTGGGACTGGAATTTGCTTCTCTCAGCCTAATAGACTTCTGTAAAACATGATCTTTACATGCTTCAATCTCTCAAACTATAAATGTTTGAGATGGGACATACCTCACTGTATACATATTTTTAATCTCTACAATATTACAACTAGTTAAATTTAAGTATTACTATCCTTTTAACAGAAAGATTGTATTGATGTCTGGATTTTGTGTATCCCTATTAAAAGGAATACTAATGCCTAAAAATGATCTAGGATTATAACTTCCCTGTATGTCATGCTAGCCACTATAACAATTTCTCTATTTCTGTTTTGAGATCTAACCTCTACTCTTACATATCCGCTGAGAGAGAACCCATTCCTACCTTTTGCAGGGCTCCAAGTACACTAGACTGTAAGCTTTCACGAGCAGGGCCCTCTGATAATTCTGTTCTCCACATCCGATTGTACTATTTAATACCTCTGTATGTCTATTCCCAATTTTAAAACATGACAGGAGGCGAGTATTTGCTTATCTTTCTTTATTCACCTCCAATAGCAGCAAGGCGGTAACAAGGTGAACAACCAATAAACAAAAAGATATGACAACAAATGGGCTTGCAGCATATTCTACTTCCTCTTTCTTGCTGCTCACCTCCAACTTCCAGGTCAGAGTTTTTGGTCTCCAACTGTTCTTTTTCATATTTTATAAAAAATTGTATCTGTTTGTCAGACTACTTAAATACTTATAATACTTATATGTTATTTGTTCTTTTAACCCTATTGGTCTTGCTGTCAATCCTGGTTATACTGATCTACTTTGATTTTCACTTGGTACTATTGCGTTGGCTTTTCTTGCCTCCTTTGTTCCCTTTAGCCGTCTTTTGAATTGTTCTCCATCCCCTTCTAGTCTTTCGCTAGCAACTTTACCTCAGAATTTGTTTTCTCGGTGCCCGCTCCCTACCTCTTTGCTTCCGACTTGTCCGTCGGCCTTTTCTTCTATTCTCGCTTATCGCGAGATTTCGGGCGCCATTTCAATCTCATCTCTTCCGCTCCGATCATTCGGCGCGCATTACCCGAATGAACGGAGCGCTCTTTTGCCTAGAAAAATTGCCTTCACTTTCAGCCGGCATAAGGGTGAGCCCCTTATTCCTCATATTCTGCCAATTATTCCTACATATTCTGCCAAACATTTCTTTAGAGGGTGAGCCCCTCTTACTTATTTTAAAGCTCTTATATTATAAATTATTTCATCAATTGCCACAGAGGGTGAGCCTCTACATATTATATATTCTTTTCCTCACAGGGTGAGCCCCTACTTTTTTTTTTCTTGTAAAGTTATACTTTTTGGTAACTTCTTACAAGGGTGAGCCCCTTTCATCATTAATATGTCTGACTCTCAACAATCCATTTTGGGGTCTGAAGACCTACAAGCCATTATCAATGCCGCGGTGTCAGCTTCCCTGGAAAAGGCCCTGGCTGGCATTCTTCCACAACCCTCTGGCTCTACTCAGACCCCTTCTTCCCCCCCAAGCTCCTTCAGACTCTCATGAGTCTGACTTATCTGATATTGAGCAATCTCAGACCGCCAAGCGCCATTGGAAGGGATCTTTGTCTATGTCTAATCCAGCCAAAAGGTAAAATCCCTGTTAAAAGAGTGAGGCTGACCTCTGCCCCTGAGGTTTATGGGGCTTCCAGATTGTCCCTGGATGAGAAGGACCAAGATTACTCTCCAGAATTCAAGGAGTTAGATGCTTGGCCGGCCGATACTTCTGATTTTTCAGATGATGGAGAATTCTTTGGCTCCAGTTCCCTTAAGGACAAGCCATCTTTGAGTGAGCCTCTGGAATCTGATATTCCTTCAACTAAATCTTCATCTAATCTTAATTCTAACAATTTGGTTGAGTCCAATATACTTGATTCTTCTGGTAATCCTATGTTTGATCCAAGGACCATTAGACACCCTCGTTCTACCGAGTGGGTTCCCCCTCCTCACATATCGCAATACTTACATTACTGGCTGAGACACCCTTTAGAAAAGGAAGTTAGAGCTCGTCTAAGGAGTGAATGCCCTCGTCCTTTGATTCCTGATAAGGTCGCTCTCACTCCTGAATTTGACCAATCCATGTATACTTTTATGTCAAAATCTGGCAGAGATCCTCGAAAAGGTGTTGAAAGAGGTCTCAAGCTTACACAAGATAAATTACTGGATGTTACTGGTCCTGTTGCCCAAATCTTATATCTGGCTGATACAGCCCTCTCTACAGGCACGAAACTAGATCCTCGAGCTATTCGAGAATGGGATCAACGAGCGATATGTTTACTGGGCAATTCGAATGTGGCAATTTCTTCTGAGAGACGTAAAGCTGCACTTCTCAGAATTGATCCTAAGTTGGCAGATTTGAGTGATAAGGAATTGGGCCCATCAGCAAATGGTATGCTGTTTGGCGAACCATTCCTTAAACAACTTCAAAAACATGTAAACATTTTTTCCTCTCTTAATAAAGCTCAACAATCTCTAAAAAAGGTTTTCAGACCCACTTCTCTAAGAGGTGTTTTTGGCAGGGCTGGACGACAGCGGGGCCGTGTCTCTAGCCGTTTCTGGCCCTCAGGCCCCAGAAGTTATGTCTCCCAGGATTTCTTCAAACCGCCCTCTAACAGGATTCCATTACAGCATCAGAGAGGCGCTAGTGCAGTTCGAGGCTTTCGCTCCAGAGGTCGTTCCAGATTCACCGCAGGTGAGTTCAACTGCTATAAAACCTTCTATCCCTCTATTGTCAGCGGGCAGACTCCCCTTTTTCTTGCAGAACTGGACTCTGATTTCATCAGACGCATGGATCCTGCAGACAGTTCAGGGCTTCAAAATCGACTTTGTCTCAACTCCCCATCAAACCTCTTGGCCAAATCCCCCTACTTCTTTCCATCAGTCTCGGGTTCATCAAGAACTCTCTATTCTCAGGGACAAAGGAGCCATTTAGAGGGCTCCAAACAAAGACGGGTTCTTCAGCAACATTTTCCTGGTTCACAAAAAATCAGGAGATCTCAGACCCGTAATCAATTTAAAATCCCTCAATTCCTTTGTCCGGTACAGACACTTCAAGATGGAGGGTATCCATCTTCTCAGGGATCTTCTTCTAAAAAATGATTGGTTTACTCATCTAGATTTAAAAGACGCTTACCTCTCGGTCTCAATCCATCCTTCCAGCCGTCAGTTCCTTCATTTCTTTTGGAACAACGAGCCATGGCAATTCACATGCATGCCTTTCGGGCTCAGCTCAGCTCCCTGGTGCTTCACCAAGCTCCTCAAACCGATTCTAGCCTTTCTTCGATCCTCAGGGATTCGTTGTATAGTCTATTTAGACGACATTTTGTTTTTCGGCGCAGACAACGAACAATTATCTGCTCACACAAACATGGCCGTCCATCTCTTCGAGAACCTTGGTTTCGTAGTCAACACAGAAAAGTCTGTGTTGACTCCAGTTCAATCGATCGTCTTCCTAGGTTTCGAAATAGATTCTCTATCCTGCACCCTTCGTCTTCCGCATTCAAAGATCATATCTATCAGGAAAGAACTTCGGCGTCTTCTTCGACGGTCATCAGTTCCCCTTCGTCTTCTGGCTCGCATGGTGGGCCTTCTATCGTCTTCTATCCAGGCGATATTTCCAGGTCCCCTCCATTACAGGGCAATGCAGCGCCTCAAAGCCCATTTTCTGAGAATAGATCCTTCATACGATCAAATGATCCCTCTCTCTCCCGAAGTTCGTTCCGAACTGACTTGGTGGCTTCTCCACATGCAAGCGTGGAACGGTCGCGCAATTTTCGGAACAACCCCAGACTTCATCATCAATTCAGATGCAAGTCTTTGGGGTTGGGGGGCTACTTGTGCAGGACTATCGACAGGAGGAGTATGGTCCACTTCAGAAGACTCCCTTCACATCAATTGCTTAGGATTGTGGGTTCCTTCGCCATTCGCAGCCTCGCAAAAGAGCTGACCGATTGCTGTATTTTACTGCGCATGGACAATTTTTCGGCCGTTCAATATATCAATCGCCTAGGAGAAGCGCGTTCAAAGATTTTGTCCGAAATAACGAAGGAAATCTACCAATTTTGCTTCGACAGGAACATCACTCTCTTAGCAGAATACTTACCAGGGAAAGTGAATTTGGAAGCGGACTGGTTCTCCCGTCACTGGAGAGACTCCAGCAATTGGATGTTAGATCGAACTGTATTTGCTCACCTGATGCGTCAGAGAGGTCCCCTAGTTCTAGATCTTTTTGCATCAATCATCAGCTCCCATGCTACTTCAGCTGGCTTCCAGATCCCTTCTCCTTAGCTGTGGATGCCTTCCTTCAGGAATGGCCTCTTTCAGGGGCGTACGCCTTCCCTCCGTTCGCTATGATCACAAGGGTGATTCGTTACCTTCGACTTCAAACATCAACAATTACTCTAATAACCCCTCTTTGGCCGAGCCAGCCTTGGTTTCCAGATCTCTTGTGCCTTTCTGTCCAGGATCCTCTTCTTCTTCCGTCTTTTCCGGATCTTTTAACAGACACGAAAGGGGACCTCCACCCCCTAATTCTTCATCAACGCTTACAACTGGTAGCTTGGTCTCTTTCAGGGGATCCTGGGATATCGGAGGCCTATCGGAATCGGCTCGTCTACTCCTCTGGGACTCTTGGGCCCCGGGACCTCGACGATGCTATTCTTCAGCTTGGGGATCCTGGTCTCGTTGGTGTCTGGAACGGGATATCGATCCCCTTACGGCCCCTGTACATTTCATAATCAATTTCCTTTCTAGCTTATTTGATCAAGGCAAATCCTATAGAACCATAAATGTCTACAGGTCTGCTATTTCAGCTGCTCATGTTTCTAATCTGGGTCTCCCTGTGGGTAGAGATCCTCTCATTTGTCGCTTGTTGCGTGGTATTCATCTTTCCTATCCTCCTCGTCCTAGATATTCTTCTCTCTGGGACGTATCCTTAGTTCTTCAGTTTCTTAGAACTTGGCCTGAGAATGAACTCCTCTCTTTACGCCAATTGTCTGCTAAACTTACTCTTCTTCTCTGTCTAGTTTCTTTCCGTCGTGTGTCAGATGTTAGAGCCTTTGATGTAGATGGCATTGCTTTTTCTCCTGAGGAAGTGATTTTTTCCATTTCTCGCAGAACTAAGTCCTTTTCTCGTTCTCTTATCCGTTTTTCCCTTCAGATCCTAAACTCTGCGTTCCCTCTGTTCTCCGCTCTTACCTGGAAAGATCAGCTCCATTTCGTCCTCCGGATTCTAGACAACTCTTAATCTCCTATGTTCGGCCTTTCAATCCAGTTTCTTCTCCAACACTTGCTCGCTGGATCTGCTGGATTTTGTCTTTGGCAGGAGTAGACTCCTCTTTTGGCTCTCACTCTGTCAAGGGAGCAGGTGCTTCAACGGCATTTCTTTCTGGTGCTTCGCTGGCCGACATTCTTCGCTCAGCAGATTGGTCCCGAGAGTCTACTTTTCGTACCTTTTATTTTCGGCCGTCTTCTCACCCGGGTTCTTTTCTTTTGGGTGAGCGTTAAAACTGCAAATAGGAGCCTCCTGTCATGTTTTAAAATTGGAAGATTATCCTAGCTTTAGTGAAGAGATAATCTGAATTTTAATAATGACAGGAGGCGAGTATTTCCCTCCCGACTATTTTCTTCCCATCCCTTTCTGTATCGCCTAGATTCTTTTTCTCTCATAGAACTTTCGCTGAGGCTTAAACTCCTTTTTCTCTTACACCCTATTATGTCGTTTTTCTCTTGTTTTTATTCTTATGTATGTATTTTTCCTTAATTTATGACAATCTTACTATAAGATATTTTCTCTTTTACTGTTTTTCAGTTTAATTGGCACCTGTGGATCGTTACCATTGTATCCAGTAAATGAAGGATATTTCTCCTGTTCCTGTCGTTTTCCAGTTTGGAATCGTTTTGTTTACGGATTTCTCTTCTAAAGATTCTTCCAGCTGTTGTTGGGTTCACCTCAAGAAAGAGGAAGTAGAATATGCTGCAAGCCCATTTGTGGTCATATCTTTTTGTTTATTGGTTGTTCACCTTGTTACCGCCTTGCTGCTATTGGAGGTGAATAAAGAAAGATAAGCAAATACTCGCCTCCTGTCATTATTAAAATTCAGATTATCTCTTCACTAAAGCTAGGATAATCTTCCAATTGTACAGCGCTGCGGAATTAGTTGGCGCTATATAAAGAATAATAATAATAATAATAATAAATACCATAGCAATGAGGTGATTGTCTGTAAAAAGGCCGAGATAACAGCCTCTCTCAACAGAAGAGCAGCAGATTCTAATCACAATAATATAACAACTTTAGCTCTTATCTCGCATTACAAACAGCAGAAACAAAATTAAATAAAAGCCAATAGGAGAGTTTATATTTTAGGAATGTAACACCAACAAATTTTATGTAAGCGAATATTAAAAACCTGATATTTAAAGTTATTTCTACCCTTGGAAGATTGATCCGCAGACCAAATCTTAACCCACTGAGTGATCTGCACAGAAACTGTAAAAAGTGAGGCTTTAGCAGACAACCTGACCACCTCAAAAAGATCCTGAGACACAAAATTGTCAGCCAACTTAATGTTGGCCAAAAGAACAAACAAATCCTCCCTGCATACCTCAGCATGGACAGCCTCCATCAACCCACACGGTCTCAAAATTGGTTCTTCAGAGAGAGTCCATCTTTTTGTCAGCTGGATCCTTATTCCCCGCTACATCTAACAAAGGTAGCGCATTAGTTTTAGCCAATCGGGAAACAGGGGGGGTTCATGGTTGGAGGAGAAGCCCACCGCAACAAAGCTGCCTCTGACAAGGGATACTGCTTAGAGAACCTCTTAGTGATAGACAGCTGTTTGGCTGGGGTCTTCCACTAGGATCTGGTGAAGAGTGGCATTGAGGGAAAAATGGAAGACCACTTATGCCTCTAGAAGAAGACTCCTTATCAAAAGTGTCAGAGACCTGAAAGGTCTCCAAGACAGCTCTAATGAGCCCCTCATCTGAGGGAAGGGGGGTCAGCCTCATAAGAGTCTTCAAGCCCCATAGGAGAAGGAAGAATCCATATCCTCATTTTCTTCTTCCTCATCTTCCCCCTCAAACAATTCCTCCTCTGAGGAAGCCTATAGAATCTGAGGAACACTCTGAAAGACAGGGGACACATATTTAGGTATTGGGGGCTTCCATGACTAAAGAACCTCCTGAAGTGAGAAAGGAATCTGGGACACTGAGGACATAATTGGTTTGAGCCAAGCTGGCTCTTGGTTACTGTTGGAGGGCACCAGTGGAGTAGTGGGGGCCAGATGCAAGAGGGGCAGAGAGATCCTCTGGGAATCCCTGTTTGGTATGAGGAACAGTAAGTAAGGCTCGTGAGTCCTTAGCCTTAGCTTTACACTCATGTCCTGTCAATAAGTGTACCATCACTAGTATAAATACTAGAATACAATCTCAGACTGAAAATCATCCTGAAAGCCCAGAAAATTACACCTATCTGGCAAGTGAAGGGTTAATCTGGAGGAGGAGAGCAAGCAGAGTCTGGCTCTGGGAGAAAGCCAATGAAACGCTCATTCTGAGAAAGGTAGTCTTCTCTATTGCGGTTGTTTAGCAATCCATACAACTCCATTCATGGAATCTCCACAAGTCCCTGAAACACTCAGGACCTGAAAATAGGATACATGTGAAGGGGAAGTGAAAATAGGTCCCATAATGTCTCTGATCCACCACAGGCATCATGATGAGATAGAGCACCTCTCTCTAAACCTCTGACGTTCTCTATCCCATCATGCTGCCCCAGCGCTAATCATGGTAGTTAAAGCACCAGGGCAGCATGATGTTTTTTTGTATTCCAGTGTTGCAGTGGCAGTGACAGCGACAGCTTTGCTGAGGACAAAATGAATATTTTCTACATAACATGTGCGACCAGCCAGGGCAGCATGATCGTTATTGGGCGAAAAGGGTTAAAACAGTACTGCTGACTCTCCTTCTGTAATTCCCTGCTATTTCATGCAACCTTTTAATAACCACATGAGAATCTCGTGCTGTCATGCAGTGCAAGTTTCTCATGTCGACATTTTCATCCATGCGACATGGTAAGTCTGTCATTTGGTTGCATGCTCTTTTTGCGTGCAACCTTTTAAAAGTAAACCCATGCCACCCACAATGTCCTTTTACCCTTAAATATTTACAAACCAGTCACATGCATGATGCCTGCAACCAAGCTACACAACATGAGAAATCAAGGTTTAATAAATATAGGTCACACCATTTCAACTGTTATTCAAATAAAAAAAAAAAAAAAAAGCTTCTTGTAAGTGATATCAAGCTGCTTCTCACATATGTAGAATTGACTTTTGAAACACCCTACCCATATATAATGTATAAGCCTACACAAAAATCAAAGCTATTGCAACAAAAGAAACAATTTGAAGCATGCAATTTTAGGACAAACTATTATTATAGATAAAACTAACACTTTAAGCAATTTTGCTGTTAGATTTTCCTTTGTGCTTAAAATGATTGTAACTATTTTGTAGGAACAGTGATTATGTAGTTGAAAAATGCTTGGGGAGGGGAGCAGGCATACAATTTAATGTTATGTGGAACATTGCCAAGGAAACAGTACAGTGGTGAGCAATACACCATTCAGGAGAATGGTACTGAAGTTCAACTTCCATCAGTATCAACAGACTGGAGCATACTGAAGTGAAAAGAAGCAATATGCACTGTGGGCAGTGGACGCTTTATTGAACAATAATGATGACATATCATTTAGGCAAACATA
Source organism: Rhinophrynus dorsalis (assembly GCA_037306005.1). Classification (NCBI taxonomy): domain Eukaryota; kingdom Metazoa; phylum Chordata; class Amphibia; order Anura; family Rhinophrynidae; genus Rhinophrynus; species Rhinophrynus dorsalis. The sequence continues at coordinate 133,973,535 of CM074723.1, read as the reverse complement.
ACCAATGCAATCATTTTATAACAATTGATCTGCTGTTAAACACAAACATAGAGTCACGCAAAAAATTATATACCTGTGGTGGAGAGAGCTAAGAGGGGGAGATATGCTAAGGTTTGTTGCTGTGGCGGTGTGTGTCTGGCAATGTAGCACCTAGCCTTGGAGACGCAGACACATTGCCATATGCACTAAGAACTGGGGAGAAGAGGAGGAGTTCCCCATTAGCATACAGGCTGGTGATGAGTGAGAAATTCCCTCCCTTACACATCACCAGCACAGACAACACTGAAGTCTAAGAAGATCTTCTCTGCTTCCCCACTTGCTCAGTAGGGGGAGCGAAGAGGATCCTCTCAGCACCACAAACAGCATTGCTCCCTTAACCCTCTGAGTGGTGTTGGGATGTACATTGGATACCCCTGTGGCACTCGAAGGGTTAGAAAAGAGCAGAGTACTCACATTTTGTTTTACGCAATGGTTACAGGTATTTTACTTGGATGGCTTTTCAGTGCTAGCTCTCCCCATAGTAGACTATGGATGTGCACAGATGGTGGTGGATACCGACAATGGATCAGCAAGTAAAGATGATAATATATATTTAAAACAAAATAAAAACATTAAAGTGCAACTACACACCTTATAAATTTAAGCTTTTATTTTAGAATTTATTTTTTGTTTTAAATTAAATACTTTTTAAATAACCTTACTTGCTTATCCAGCTAATGGATGCACCTCCATAGAGTCACCCGAGGCACCAGAAATAACTGCAACATATTGTATTGATGCAGACACTGTTGTTTCTGTGTTTCTTTAGGTTATGGGCCGAGTTCAATGTTCCTACTATAAATATCCAAGATAGTGATGTCATATCCTTTTCCTGTAACCATCTACTCTTGTGTAAAATAATTTGCTAGCAAACTGTAGGTTGGTAGTCTCAGAGAACTCCTGGGTGGATAAAAATGTGAAACAGAAATCATATCCAGAGGTCTATCCCCCAATATAAAAAGAGTTGAGAGTAAGGAGGCTGCATAGACCTCTGGCTCAATAAATAGGGATTGCCAGTCCTCAGTGGCGATTATCCAGCTGGCCTGGGTTGAACTTTTAACACATTACCCACAGGTCATCCTGCATCAATTATCACTTTCTTTGAGCTGGACAATGCCTATTAAGTGCACAGCTGCAAGACTGGTAGACACATTGACAAGTCTGAGTTAACCTTTTGACGGCACTGCGTCGGGCATGCTGCTGACAAACCAAAGACACCCCTCTAGCATTCAAAAGGTAAAGGGTCACAATGTACCCCCTACAAGTTTAACTAGGATACCGGTGAGACTTTACTATGTGTGTCTCTGGGAAATCTGATATAGTGGAAACATTCAATGACATTAACTCTGATGACATTAGAGATATGATTGTTATTGTCTACTACTGCGTTACCTGTAGCTATAAAATCTGCAGCACGTCTTAAAGATAGGACAGCAACAAAAGAAGATATATAAACCTGGCACTCACCCGATTAAAATAACCTATTTATTAAGGGCATATACTGCAGTTACAAAACAGATGGGGGAGATAGTTGGCAATTCCTCATTAAATGCAAGTTGACAGCTGTTTAGCGCGACTCAGGCTCTTGCGTTCCGTATAGAACAAAGATCTTCAATTAGAGTACTGCACCCCACTCTCTAAGGCAATGTTGCAAGGTTTTAAAGTGCAGCACAAATTTGCAATTCATTGGAGACCTCTCTAGCATTCGAAGGGTTAAAATCTACATATAAATAAGAGGGAATTTGAGGAATTTCAATTATCCCCCTTTGGTGCAGTTGGTTTGATCCAGAATGGCCCTTCTTTAATAATCCAGTAAATGTCTATTTATTTGGGAGCATTGACAGTGGTGCAGGATGCCAAGTGTTTAGGTCCTTGAAAGGGGGATACTGAGGTGTCAATTCAGGCATGTCAAACTCAAATATAGTCAAGGCCTGCATATTCAACATTTCCTTCTAAGGAAGACCACAACATTGTTGGTGCTAGCTTGCCAAGGTTACATTTAAAAAAAATGAATATGGCCCTTAGTGTCAGTATCTGAATGCCAAAGGAAAAGAAGAGCAATTCTGAGGCAAACCAAATGCACCCTAGGGGCAAATAAGAAAATCCCAATTATTTAAATTGGGATTTTAACTCCTTGAATCCAAGAGATGTCTCTAACATACTGATTTGTTTTACATTAGAGACCTCTCTAGCATTCATGGGGTTAAAAGTCTAATTTAAAGGGTTAATAATGTTTAACATTTACTAACCCTAATATTGAAGGTATTCTAAAGAGACTATTAATGTGCCAAGTTGTATCTCTCAAACCTTTATGGTTTGAGAAATATAAGCACTGAAAGTCTCCCCCTCCTTCCCCTTTTCCAGACATCAGCATGTAGCCGACATCAGGAGATCCTGGTCCTACACCAGCCGGCGGCTCTTCAGCGGAGCTGAATGAGCGCTATCGAAGAACAAATACCTCAGTGGAATGGTCTGCTAACCAAACATACTTTGCAGACTGTTCCAGTGAAGTATCTGTTTTTGGATAGCGCTCATTCAGCTCTACTGAAGATCTGCCGAGTTGGCCGACACAGATCCACTGCTGACAGCTTTACAGCTCATCAGCAGGAGGTGGGAAACTTTCAGCGCTTTTATCTCTCAAACCATAAAGGTCTGAGAGATACAACTTGGCACATTAATATATTTTTAATACCTTCAATATTAGGGTTAGTTAATGATAGACATTACTAACCCTTTAAATAATTGGTAATAAACATCACCTTTATTATAAGCATGTAAGTAGAAGCACACAGTTACGCATATTTAACCGCACGTGTGACATTCCTAATTCTCACAAAGAGGTCTTAAAGTGGCCTTTTAAAATTTGCTTGCCTGTATATTGTTTTAAGGTAATTTTAAAAGGGTATGACCCTATTTTTATTAATTATATATATTTTTTGAGACTATAGTAGCTTTTTTGAGATCCTTACAAGAATTTGTAATTTGAATGCTGAGATTACTGGATTGAAGCACCATCTCTATTCCAAGGACCTGAGCAGGGACAGGTTTAACATTCCTTGCATGCCTGATTTGTTATGACTGTACATAAGCCCACTCATAACCACCACTCTTGTGAGTATTATAATTATCATTTTAAGAAATAAGTGTCAATGATAATAGGAACTATTGGGCGCCCTTTTCTTTTCTGTTTTTTGTATATGTACTACTATCGAGTGGTTGTATAAGGAGCGGCCCAAAGGAAATCTAGGACCACCTGGAGAAGTGTTACCGTCTGAGGGACAGTTGCAAAGAAACCCTCTGGTGCATATTTCAGTGAACATATATGTGTTACACTGAACATCTTCATTGTGATTGAATTTCTTAAAGGGGAACTTTCACCCCGCAATAACTTAAGGCTAACTTATTGCACACCTGGCGACTAGCTGCTTAGTAGCGCTAGTCGCCAGCAATATTACCCGGTTCTTCAGATATCGGCGTTTTACAGGAGCAGGAAGCACGGACGTCTCGTCACAGTGACGTCCGTGCGCCTGCGCTGTCAGTCCCTTTTGCACCACACGGTGCAAAAGGGACTGACAGCGCAGGCGCACGGACGTCACTGTGACGAGACGTCCGTGCTTCCTGCTCCTGTAAAACGCCGATATCTGAAGAACCGGGTAATATTGCTGGCGACTAGTGCTACTAAGCAGCTAGTCGCCAGGTGTGCAATAAGTTAGCCTTAAGTTATTGCGGGGTGAAAGTTCCCCTTTAAAGTGGCTAGGGAGGGATTGTGTATGACCTAAACGTTATTACACTAGGAGCGCCTTCTTTTTTCTTTTTCTTAAAGTGGCTTCAGCTGCCTCATGACAAGTGCGGAAAGCCGACAGACTAGGGTGGAGTTTCGCTGGATACCAACACAGAACAGTTGAGGAGTGGAGCCAAGCACAGCCCAGTAGATAATGTCAAAAGCAGGTTTTTTTATTTAAAAAAAAAAAAAAAAAAAAAAAAGAATCCTCCTCCAGGATGCAGGGCACTTGCATAAAAAGTGTTCTCTGAAGGTGGAGACTCTCCCATCCCCTCCACAATACTCAGTTTTAACACATAAGTAGTATGTAAATATAAGTAAAAGATTATTTTTGTGTACTTACCAATACATTGTTTTCTCTTACTCCATGTGGAACAGAGGCAGGCTGGGCACTTAAACAAAAAAAGGTTTCTGAGGTGAAGACTCCCTCCTATCCACTTTACCCTCTCAAGAGAATGCCCAGTTTTAAACGTATAGAAAAGATGAATGAAAAGAAAGAAGTGGAACAAGAAGGGGAATCCCCTGAACCAGAGAACACAAGAAGACCCCCACCCCACTGCTCAAGACTCAAGCCACTGTTTTTTTCTCCAGGAGGGAAGTTCTGTGTTCCACATAGGCTAATCCACTTTTCTCTTACGTTCTATGTGGAACACAGGAATCATGGGCATATATCAAAGCATTCACCAGGATTCCAGGAATGGACGGACAAAAACCCCTCCAAACACAGACCAATTCTAACAAAAATAACTGGTACAGCATGAACTTCAGGTGTCAATGGACACCAGACTACAAACCAGTTAATATGAGCCATGACAAGGGGAGTCCTGAGTGTCAAGAAACACAGGGAAACTGAAGACAAGAGCTCAAAAGGAACCTTCTGAAGTACTTCCAGAACAAAGTTCAAATCCCACAGAGGAGTGCGAATTCCAAAATGGTAGGCATGAGCCACCTCTTGGACAAAGGTCTGCCATCAGGTAGCGAAGTACAGAAAGAGATGAAATCTGATATTTAATATAACTAAGACAACCCTTTGTAAAAACTATTCTGATTAAAATCCAAAGTGACCAGAGGCCAAAAAGTTCACATCAGCGATCCCCAATCTTCACACCACTTACAGAACACTGTCCATATCCAGTGATATGGCTTGGATGAGACTGACTTTTGAGCTAGTAGCAATGATGGAATTAGAAAGAGCCTTCTTTGTCAAGATGCTGGCCTCAAGAGCCAAGGACTAGATTTCAGTCCCAATGGGGAGTGGGATCCTGAAAGACAGGGTAGGTATGAGTCACCTCTTGCACAACATTGGGAATGCTACACCTGTGTATGGGAGGTGCAGAAATACCTGCAGAACATGCATCCTCTCATCATGTGTTAACATGAACCTCGTATAATAGAATGGCAAATTACTTTTTCACTGATTTCTGTAGGTGCATATCTAGCAAACATCTTGCATATTTAACTTTCCCTGGATGGTCACAGAATACCAAACTGTGGCTTGAAATCTACCACTGTCATCTTTGATTTTGGCTGCTCTAACATAATTGAGCCCCAGGGGAACTGTTTGTGAGCTCTAGGGACACCAGAGGGTACTATATTAAAAATCATTTTAAATCAGAGATGGGCAACATGAAGCTGTCCAACTGTTCATAGACTACAATGCTCCTCTGGCATCCACTGGTTTCAAGTTTCCCACCCCTTAAACAGTTCTGATTCTGTAACAAAACGTCCTTCAGGAGTGGAAGCACCCCAGATGTATTAATCAGGAAAATTCCTACAATATACGTGTGTTCATATGGAAGGGTTTCTACTGGCTGGCAGGGAGTGGCAATTGGTAAAACAGAGCAGTGTGGACGGTCAGTATCTGTAAGACATTCCTTGTACATTTGTATTAACTGAAATAAATAATGCTAAATATCTCAAACTATTATTTAAAATAAAAAAAAAAGTTTTACAAACAGGCAATTTGGAATGTGACAGTTCCATTTTAAAAATTTAATTTCGATATGGCGAGAAAGACGGACATAAAAAAGGTGTCAAAGCAAACAGAGGGTACTCTAACTTTACTTAACCCCTTGAGAACCAAAGGGATGTGCAGCCTCCTACAGTGGGTTAAAACACTATGACAACCAAAGGGCCTTAACCCTTTGAGTGCCAGAGGGGTACAGAATTCAATGCAAAGCAATGCATTGCGTACCCCTCTGACACTCAAAGGGTTCAGAACAAAAGCAAAGTGGAATCATTCTGGATCAAATCTACTGAACCATATGGGAGCAATAAAATGCCCATTGATTTAAATAGGTGCAATGCAGACAGACAATGCAGAAGGAAAACACCCTGAGAATGAGCTACCAGATGAAGGTCAAATTCCTCCAACAAGAAACCAGGGAGCAAGATGTTAGGGTGCGACGCTAGGGCTCGTAGTTAGGGTTCGGTGGTTGCCTGAAAGGAGCCGTGCTGCGGTCTAGCCGTACAAAGGTGCTAGCCGCGAAGCTAGATTGGCCCCCTCCAGTTGAGTCAAAGGAGACTTGCGATAACCCCTTAACGGCAAACTATACAACCCGATCCCCAGGGAGGAACAATCTCCAACAGGAACACACAGGATACTCGCTCAGACAGGGCAGGGTGCTGGAACATGGATATTCCAGTAGTACGGGGCTGAGACTGAAGAGTGGTCACCAACAGGCTGGGTCATACACAGGAATCAGGCAAAAGCAGGGCTGAGGCAGGAGAATGGTCACCACAGGCTGGGTCATACACAGGAGTCCGAATACTGTAAAAACAGAAGGCACCACAGGGATACACAACTCAGTCAAAGGACGCTATACTAACACTTCCGACACCGGGAACAGCCTCTATTAGAAGCCGCAAGCTGACGGAACAAGGAAGGAAAGCCGTGATCGAGTGGCAGGCAACAGCTCCAGATGTGACAATAGGGCTTTTACACTCTTAACAAACGCATTGAAAAAGCAATGTGATAGAATAGAATGGAAATTTGAGGAATTTTTATTCCTCCTCAGGATAGCTAGTTTGTCACAGAATTGTAGTACCTTTCTTTTGTACATAAGGCCAAAGGGTTAAAGGCAGGCTTGCAGTAAACCTATAGGTAATGCTCTATGCCCTGCAAACTCAATAACGGACATCTAATTCTCCGGCCATGATGTACAAATCCATTCTGCTTATCGAAGAAACAAAATGCATCCAAAGTTGGCAAAAACGTAAGCCACGCTTTCTCTTCGTTCATTTAATCTGTCAAATTGTTTCAGTTAACGTTTGTTCTGGGCCCGAGGGGATCTATATCTACTGAAATCGTAAGAAAGAAATTATTAGTAACAGCTCGTTGCAAAGCATTTGACAACCCTCCTTATTAAACTATGAATTTGCAAAAGGGCAAGATGATAACATTCCTGTGGAAAAATAAATGTTTAATAATTATAAGCACAGATAATACACTTAAAGCAGTTGTTCTCAGCCAGGGTGCCTTGGCACTGTGGTGAGCCCCAGACATCCACTTAGGGTGGCCCTTATTTTCTATGAAGCCTGACAAAATGTGAATGTCGAGTTAAGTATATATTTGTTTTTCTAATAAATCAACCCCTTAACCCTATAAGTGCCAGAGGGGTAAGCAACTCATTGCGTCTGGTAGGATGTGCATTGCCTACCCATTTAATGGCAAGCAGTCCACCAACGTGGCAAGGAGACAGCAAAAGGTAACATGCACCTAATACTTAGCTATCAGCAACAGTTGCCCACTTTGTATATAATTTATCTTATTTGCTGCGATGCCCTGATCAACCCCATAGCTCTGAAGGGAGTAAAAAGAGTGCAGCACCCGGTAAATGTCCATGCTCTCAAAGTCTGGGCTCTTCGACTTCTCTCTCAAGTATTGTATTCCAGTACCCCCCAAGCTGCAGCAGCAACAATTCCACATCCTCCCCAACCACCATCCCGGAGGGCAGACACAGCACCCCAGAGCACAGACCTGGCACCACCATCACAGAGACCTGACACTAAGTGCAGGCCAGGTGGGAAGGCAGGGCGGTGCAGCTCTGGATGCAGACCTGACACTAGATTGCGAGGTTTGACAGTGCGACCTGAGAATCTCGCGCTTTCGTGCACGAGAGATCCTCAGGTCGCATTTTTATACTGGTGACATGGTGAATGTGTTACGTGGATACTTTCTTGGACATGGTCAGGTAAAGTATGTACAATGGATATAAAAAGTCTACACACCCCTGTTAAAATGCAAAGTTCTTGTGATGTTAAAGAATGAGACAAAGATAAATCATGTCAGAACTTTTTCCACCTTTAATATGACCTATAAAGTCAACAATTCAATTGCAAAACAAACTGAAATCATTGAGGGGGAAAAATAAAAAACTCACAATAACCTGGTTGCATAGGTGTGCACACTCTCTTATAACTGTGGATGTGGCTGTGTTCAGAATTAGCCAATCACATTCAATCTCATGTTAAATAGAAGTCATTACACACCTGCCATCATTTAAAGTGACTCCGATTAATCACAAATAAAAAAACTCAGATGTTCTAGTAGGATTTTCCTGACATTTGCTTAGTTGCATTTCAGAGCAAAAGTCATGGTCCACAGAGAGCTTCCAAAACATCAGAGGGATTTCACTGTTGAAAGATATCAGTCAGGAGAAGGGTACAAAAGAATTTCCAAAGCATTAAATAGTCATCAAGACAGTCATCAAGTGGAGAAAATATGGCATAACAGAGACATTACCAAGAACTGGACATGCCTCCAAAACTGATGAGAAGACGAGAAGAAAACTGGTCAGGGAGGCTTCCAAGAAGCCTACTGCAACATTAAAGGAACTGCAGGAATTTCTGGCAAGTACTGGCTGTTTGCTACATGTGACAATCTCCCGTACTCTTCATATCAATGGGCTATGGGGTAGGGTGGCAAGACGGAAGCCTTTTCTTACAAAGAAAAACATCTAAGCACAGCTGAAGTTTGCAGTAACAAACATCAAGTTCCCCAAAATCACGTGGGAAAATGTGTTATGGTCTGATGAAACCAAGGCTGAACTTTTTGGCCATAATTCCAAAAGGTATGTTTGGCGCAAAAACAACACTGCACATCACCCAAATAACACTATACTCACAGTGAAGCATGGTGGTGGCAGCATTATGCTTTGGGGATGTTTTTCCTCAGCTGGAACCAGGGCCTTAGTCAGGGGGGAGGGAATTAGGAACAGTTCCAAATACCAGGCAATTTTGGCACAAAACCTTCAGGCGTCCGTTAGAAAGCTGAAGTTCGCCTTTCAGCATGACAAAAACCCAAAGCACACATCCAAATCCGCAAAAGCATGGCTTCACCAGAAGATTAACATTTTGGAATGGCCCAGCCAGAGCCCAGACCTGAATCCAATTGAACATCTGTGGGGTAATCTGAAGAGGACTGTGCACAGGAGATGTCCTCGCAATCTGACAGATTTGGAGCGCTTTTGCAAAGAAGAGTAGGCACATATTGCCATGTCAAGATGTGCCATGCTAATAAACTCCTACCCAAAAAGACTGATTGTTGAAGCACCTTTTGATTTTATTACAGTAAAGTATTAGTTTAAGGGTGTACACACCTGTGCAACCAGGTTATTGTGAGGTTTTTATTTATTTTTCTCCCTCAACAATTTCAGTTTGTTTTGCAATTGAATTGTTCACGTTATAGGTCACATTAAAGGTGGAAAAAGTTCTGACATGATTTACCTTTGTCTCATTCTTTAACATCACAAGAACCTGGCATTTTAACATGGATGTGTAGACTTGTTATATCCACTGTACAATTAAGCACCCATGTCCAGAACATTACCTCTCCCCACCTTCTTAGGTGCTAGGGGAAGAAAAACTGCCGTAAGCATGCAAATTACTTCAAGGTGCAAGCTCCCACTGAGGGCAGGACTTAGAAAGGGGAGTGTGTCCTCTATGAAAACAAAAGAAATAGAATTGAACATCTTACTAAAAAAAATAAATAAATAAACATAAATTAATAGGCAAAACTGTTTTTAAAGTGATGCTTTAATAATTGAAGAACTTGAACTTTAATTTGTCTAGTAATCTGACAACCTTCAATACATAAAACATAAATGAAAAGAAGAAAATGAATTCATGCAAGTTAATACGGATATTAAAAATAAACACATGCATATGAACTAGAAGCACAGCTATGTGTACCCAGATCTTGCCAGGCCATTTTGTGATAAGATGACTTGTCTTCTACACATGCTGCAGTAAATAATTAAAATCTATTTACTAGGCATCAAATGTCCTTTTGTCATTGATGAAGTAGCTAGCAGAGGGCTGGATTCCACTGCGGGAAATCACCTTATAGCTGGTTTCTGCCATAGATTTCAATAGGAATCTCTGAGATAAAATAACTTTAACATCATCTGCAATGGAATCCAGCCCAATGTTAACCCTTTGCGTGCTAGGGAGGTATCCAACACGTTGCAAAGCAAAGCGTTGGACAACTCCCTGGATTTCAAAGGTTTAATTTGTACATTACAAGTTTTATATTGAGGTCAAATAGAAGGTACTGTACACGACTACTCCCTCACTGCCTCTTTAGCCTTTTGGTTAATGAGAGATTGAGATATCACACATTTAACCCACTGGATCTTTTAGGAACTTCGCAGCTCCCCTGCTAGTGTGGTAAACACTGGGTCCTATATTCATAATAATAGTAGAATAATTTAAGTGCAAACCGATGATATGTAAAAATTCCAACTGATTTAAATGGGGATTATAACCATTTAAATGTTAGCGGTGCCAATGCATTGATTTCCAATTTGGAGACCTACTTTGCATTCAAGGGGTTAACATGCCCATTTAAATCAATGCAAAATGTTGTGAAATTTTATTTGTTCCTTATGATGCACTTTGTTTGCCCCATAGATATTATACTAACTTTAGGATTAGGTCTTAAAGACAAAAACATTTTACAGATGTTGGAAGTACATGATATTTAAATGATATGACCCCAATTTTTTTTTTCTCCATGTTCCTTTAAAGGGCAGTTATCAACTTTTTTTTTTAGCAAGTCTGCTTAGTAAAAAAAAAAAGCCCAGGGCGGCTCTTTTGCAGTCCCAAAATGGCTCCTATCAGCCTTTCGAGCTGAAACTCCAACCTAAATACTGAGACTCTTGACAACAAACTCAAGATTTACATGCACGTTTCCCATAGACCTGCTTTGTCAGGCTGCGAGGCCTGACACAGCCAGACTATGGGAACCTGCTTTTGGAACCTGTTCAACAGAGTACAAAAAAATAAAAAAAATCAGAGGAGAATTTCCTGGTCTCCTTTCAGACCCCCTGTTCTGCTCCCCTGTTGGTGCAGCCCCAGCTTAAAAGGGACACCTATACACAGAGGTATCCCTATTGCCTTAATACAAGTAGAAATGCATTTTGAAGCTGCCTACAAAAGTTTTCTGGGGGCTCCTTGTGCAAGACTGAGCATTGCTCTAGGACACCACAGCCGCTGCTTTCCCCATGAGGAAAAAATGGCCAACTGAAAGCCAAAAACAAAAGCAAAGCTCCATATTGGAAGGCTCCCACAGACTTGAACAGGTCAAGCAAAAGCACACTATGAGTCATACAGGGAACAGAGAGGCCATCAAACAAGGGAAATTACTCTTGCTCTGGGCTTCATTTGGGGTTCAAGCCAGAGTGCTAAATATAGCAAGAAACCACTGAACTTAGAGTATACAGTGGGTGCCTGACAGAAAATGGACATTCTTACAGGACCTGTGCATTCTGAAACTGTAACCCTCTTCAGACTCCAAAGGAATACAGAAAGAAAATATAGAGAGGTTATAAAAGCCATCCCCAAGCAGACCCACGGTCCTATAAATGTCTGCCTCTAGTCCAGATCCCCACCTAATGGGGGATATAAGAACCCCATATATGTTTAAAAAAGGCATTCAAAGTTTTAACAGGAGATAAAAAAGGATTAACCACTTGTGTTCTAGAGTTCTCTAACATATTGTTTCACAAGGTGTTGGAGACCTCCTCTAGCACCCAGTAGGTTATGGTGGAACAGTAAGTGTAAATGGATGACTGCTTTTTGGGAGGAAAATATGGTATATGATGTAGCAAAGGGAAATATCTCTTGAGAAGACTGGGGCCACAGGAGAATACATTGAGAGCCAGACACTACTCTAAGCGGTTGCCTACTCTGCTTAATTGGAAATCCAGCCCTTCCTGATTTAGATCAGAATATTTCTTCATATCCCATATAATAATTCGCTAGGATGTTTGTCACGATGCAGTCATGCGCAGTAGAGACTGTCCTCGTGAGTGAAGCAATGCAAGACTGAGTCACGTGGAACAGTGAGGTAGCGGCCTCTTAACCCTTTGAGTGCCAGAGGGGTACGCAACGGCACTCAAAGAGCTAACATTAGCCGGACCTTGGCCCGTGTGCACGGGCTTTTACACTAGTAAGCTATAAAAAGTGTCATACAAACCAGGCTGTAAAACAAATATTCATCAAGCTCCTCCAGATTACATCACTTACTGGAAAATGACTTACACGTTATCCTGGAAGTTTTATATTATTTAAAATTACGTAAACACGAATGTAACATTCCTCTTTGTGATGTTTATGAAACCCTGGTGACACTGGTTAGATCATTGCAGGATTATTTACTTAGAAATAGTATTCTAAAGTGGACCTGTCATGCTAAGACAAGTTCAGTGTTCATTACTCTGTAAAACAATCTGTTTAAAGGTTATACTACATTTATCTATAAAATAAATCATTTCTTGAGAAATTAACTTGTTTGTGTTGGTGGCACAGTCTGAAACTCCATACTAATTCCCAGCATTGTATGCTATCTAATTCTGTTTGAGGCCAAGCTTCTTCCTCCCTGTGCTATTAGCACCCCCAGTGTGTGGGCTCTGCCTATTCATTCAAAGCATAGTGGGGGAGATTTATGAAAAAGCCTTCTTATTGTACATTAAAGAACTGTAGCTAAAGTTCATAACGTCGGGTAATATTTATAAATAAGTCAAATTTATAAATATGCATGGGAATATGTTGAGAAAATTTGCAAATGAGAATATTTCTCTCATACAGATCGATCACTAAATACTTCTAAAGGGATGGTAATGTTTCACAAAAACAGCAGCTCCAATTAATCTTCATTATATTTGAGCCATACAGAGTATTTCAATACTGTCAAAATTGTAGTTCAAGACTAATTGAATGATAAGGGGGAACCCTTTTACCTAGTGTAAGCCCCCTCTCCTCAGATGTAGAATCCGGTCCACAGACCAGACAGCTCACAGCAAGGAACAATCTTCTTACTGTGAGAACAATGAAAACCCTGCCCGCCTTGACAAGTTTTTCAGCTTTTTTCCTTACCTTAATTGAACATTGTCCCTCTCTGCAATCTACCTGGACATACCCTGCTTCTCTGAGGTGAGCAGTGTTGTATCAGTAAAATGGGCGGGAGGGGGATACTATATAATTCAATTACTCTTGAACTACAACTCTGACAGAATTGAAATAACACTCTCCATGGCCCAAATACTATGATGATTAATTAGAGCTGCTTTTATTATGAAACATTACTATCCCTTAACCCCATCGCGACAATTGACTTACCGTACGGTGCACAATGGACTGACAAGGGACTGACAGCGCAGGCGCACGGACGTCACTGTGAAGAGACGTCCGTGCTTCCTGCTCTTTTAAAACGCCGAAATCTTGAGAACGGGGTAAGATTTCTGGCGACTAGCGCTACTAAGCAGCTAGTCGCCAGGTGAGCAGTAAGGGGAGATTTAGTTATTGCGGGGTGAAAGTTCCCCTTTAAGAGAAAATGTTGTTAAAGTTTATACATATGCTTATGCCACTGAGACAATTTTATAAGACACTTTCGTTATAAATCTCCCCCAGTGCGTGTGTGTGTGGTAATATTAGCCCATATTAGCATAAAGTGTCAGACTCTGCCAAATCTATTTGTCAGTTAGCCAAGTATAATTTTACTCTGTCTCCTGCTTTTTCTGTCATCAACATGGTAAAACACTTTACCCAAAAAAACTAATTTCTATAACAAATAAAAGGCTAGCGCAACATACAGACAGTTTTTATTTCTCTTTACAACGAACTAAACATAGTTTACGGTAGAGTGTCCACTTTTATTAACAGCATGCACAGTGCTTCTTAGTATGTCATGTGATATATGGTACCTGGTTAACCCTTTTAGTTCCAGATCTGTGCAACTCACTGCAGAGTTGTGTGCAACGCAAAGAGTTAACTTTTAACCCTTAACGACCCATGACGTGCCATAACGGTCCTGGAACATCATGGGTTAAATGATAGCAGGAGCGCTTCAGTGCACGCTGCTATCATGCTTTACAGGCTGAAACTGAGCACTCAGTTTCAGTGCCTCTCTCTTCTGTTGGTACACGTGATCGCTCCAGGAGCAATCACATGTGCCGGCAATTTTCATTCACAAAGGCAATGTGTTTCACGCATTGTCTTTGTGACTGCTCTCTGCCCCTCTCTTCCTATTAAACTAAGGGAGAGAGAAGCAGAAAGACACGCAGGCCAGATTTGGGGGTATTAACCCCTTCAGTGCTGGATCTGCGGGCAGGATTAATGCAGGTCCTTTTATGAATGGTTAACAGCAACTTGTTGGCTTCTTTTAATACATGTGAGCAAGACATCATTTGCATGTTATACCAACTATCTAGTGAAGTTTACACAGTGTTTAACGGTATTTTATAGTTGTGGATCAATGTAATACAAGTATACACAAACTACACAATAATAGCTCCAAAAAATTGGAAAAAAAAAGTGAAAAAAAAAAAAAGTGAGTGAAAGAGGGACATGGGGGTTTACACCACAGAGAGACAGCACCCCTATAAAATGGCAAATTTTATAGGTATGAATGACCTGTCATACCTTTCATACTGTCTTCATAAAAAAAATTAACCCTCTGGGCACAGATGACCACCAGCAAACAAATAAATATTGTGTTTTTTAATGGTTTTCTTTATTTTTTAAATATAAACAGTGGGTTATCCATATAAGTGTGTTATCAAAAGAACCCTGATTGTGCAAAAAAAAATGGTATATCATTTTTGTGGCTGAAATAAAAGCCTTAGAGGGAAAACACTGCTGAACAAAGACATAGTCAAAAAGGTCAAAACTGCTACAGTCCTTAAGTGCAAACCACCTCAGATTTTCCCAGTCCTTAAAGGGTTAAGGTAAGCACGTTATTTATTTAATACACATACCAGTATCCTTGTCTGGAGTTTCACTCTTGATTTAACCCTTAGAGTGGTAGAGGGGTCTTAAATGCATTGCTTTGCAATGCAGACAGACATTTCACTATCAAGGGATTCAAATGGGAATGTCAATACATAAAACTGTATGTTGACATCTTAGACTAGAAGCTAGAATGCACTTTGTTTGCAATGTATTGGATACACATCTGGCACTCAAAAGGGTTAATAGACTATGGACTACCCTACTACACCACTGCTCTTTAACCTTTTGGATGCAAGCGAACTTTACAATGCATTGCTGTGCAACTTAGAAACATCTGACATATGAGGGGTTAAAGGGATAGTAATACTTAAAATGTAAAAAAAAAAAAATATGTTGTATGGTTTATCCCCCTGAGTAAAACAATGGTACTCCCACTGCTGAAAGGTGTTTTATTCAAAAGTTATTGTAGCTCAAACATGTATTTTTAGGTGCAGTATCACAGTGGCCTGAAATTGTACAGTGGCGCTGTTGCTACACCATCCTATGGACAGCTCTGGTCATAGGATGGTGTAGCAACAGCGCCACTGTACAATTTCAGGCCACTGTGATATTGCACCTAAAAAGTTAAAGTTTGAGCTGTAATAACATTTGAATAAAAAAACCTTTCAGCAGTGGGATTCACCTTGTTTTACTCAGGGGGCTAAACACTACAATATACATATATTTTTTACATATAAAGTATTACTATTCCTTTAACCCTCTGAGTGTAGGAGGGGTACGCAAAGCATTGCAAAAGCAATGTGCTGTGTACCCCTCTAGCGCTCAGTGGGTTAATACTGCCTGTTGAACACGTTTTTGTACCATATTTAATGTTTTGAGAGATAATATCAGTTCATCAGTACACGCACAGGTCTATGTCTGAACCATTATCACAAAACATGGGACTACTGGCACCAAGGGCCAAATTCTGGAAACAAAAGTAATTTTGAAGCAAACAAATGGCACCACAGTAGGCAAATATAATACAATCCCACTGAGTTAATTGAAGCATTTGAGATTAAAGAGGAGAGGAGTTAAGAGAGACATCTAGGAGTCTGTGGGTTAAAGGCCCTATTTTAATCAATGGGAATTTTTTTTTCTCCCCTATGGTGCACCACAGAATTGTACCTCTTTACTTTCCTGAATAAAGGCCACAAGAAACACGATGCAATATGACTGTCCTGTGGAATTATCCCAGGATATATTATGTTATGTTTTTAACTCTTTGAGTGTCAGAGGTATCTAATGCATTGTGGTGCAACGGATACCGCTCTGGAATTCAAAGGGTTAATTGCTAGCAAGTATGTACATTTTACCTTATGATGTCCTGTGATGCACTGATATTTCAAATGAAGTGCCCATTAACCATCCTATTGGTCGGCCAGTCTCTACTGCGCATGATTGCATAGTGTGAGTGAGACGAAGCAAGACGTGGAGCACCGAGGTAGCTCCAGTCTCTTAACCCTTTGAGTGCCAAAGGGTTAACATTACCCAGACCTTGGCCAGTGTACACGGGCTTTTACACTAGTATAAACATATACGCCCATATGCACAATGAAACTGAACAATTCTGCATCACAGGAGGCAAAAACTCCATTAATACAGATGGGGCTTTTAACCCCTTGAAGACTAGAGAGATCTCCAACACACTGCTCTGCATCACACTGAAGAACTCTCTAAAAGGGATAGAAGCCACACTTAATCAATTGACATGGTTGTCTGTCCTCTATGGTCCAGATTGGTGCCAGAAATGGTCAAGTATTCTTTTGTGCATATGACCCAGAGTAGACTATATTTAATATACAAAGTAAAAAAACTCCCAACATTTCAAATTGCATACCTCTCAACATTTCACATGGCCAAAGAGGGACACTCGTATTTTAGGGGGTGTTGCTGGGCATTACTGAGAATATTTAGGTTATTTTATGACCTCTTTTGTGTAACTGAATAAATGATTTAAAACACCACCCAATAATTTTATTTAGACAGACTAATTTATAAACACATATGCTGAAGTTTAAAGGGGATCTCTCTCCCCTATAAAAGTTAGGCTTATTAGATACAGTATATAGCTAGAATGATAAAAACGTTAACTAGTTTTTAAAAAATATATGATATGCAGGCTAAAACTATTGATTACATAGTGCCCTGCACCCTACTTCCTCATACACTGGTCTAGCTGCTCTTCCTCTGCTTCCTTCCCACTACCCAGCCTCGTCCGGTGACGGAGGCTGTCTGTAGCTGGAGCAATATCATTGGCTAGATATCGATCTCTGCCAATGAGATCGCTCCAGCTTACAGACAGACAGCCTCCGTCATCGGAAGAGGCTGGGAGCAGAGGCAGTCTGCGGCAAGACAAGCGTGTGCGGAAGTAGTGCGCAGGGCACTACGTAATCAATAGCTTTAGTCCATATAGCATTTTTTTTTTTTTTTTTTTTTTTTAAAGAATTAACATTTTTATCATTCTAGCTATACACTGTATCTAAAAAGCCTAACTTTTATAGGGATGAGAGATCCCCTTTAACCAAACATTAATGTAATACATTAATATACACAAACACATACCACACAGTCTGATCTCCTAAAAAGAGGGATCCCAAGTTGGGAAAGAGGGACAGAGGGATTTGGGTCTCAAAAAGTGACTGTCCATCCTAAAGAGGGATACTTGGGGGTATGAGATTGTCAGAGGGACATGTGTTTTAGCTGGTGCTGGTGGTGGAGTGGCTGGTAGACAGGGTAGTACTAAGAAGTTATAGGTTATTTCATGACCTACTGACATCTCTTTGTGCAACTGAATACATAATTTGGAGCAAGACCAAAAGTATTTTATTTACACAGACTAATGTATAAGCACATATACTGAATACACTAAAGTTATAATCAAAACATTTATGTGAGTTTTATTGTGGAGGATCAATGTGATACACACACACATACACACTACATTCTGATCTCCTAAAAAGAGGGACATCAACGTGGGGAAAGAGGGACAGATGGATTTCGGTCTCAAAGTGGGACTGTCCCTCCTAAAAAGTCACACGTGGGAGGTATGCAAGGTGTGGTTGAGCATAGTTCTTCAATGTACCTTATGTAAGTATTTCAGCCAATCATTGCTTCACCTTATTTACTTCAGTACGGTGAACATTTTTTTTTTAATTAATATATATAATTTTTAGTTGAACTACTTAGCTGCCATACCTTTACACCAACCAATGCCAAGGATGTTTTTCCCCCACTTTTAACTGTAATCTTCAACAAATTTTAATTTTCTGTGAGCAAACCACATATAATAATAATAATAATAACTAGTATTTATATAGCGCCTTTCTCCCAGTGGGACTCAAAGCGCTTTGAGCGCACGCTCTCGGAATTAACCAAATCGGCAGCTGAAATAATAGGTGTTATTATTACCCAATCAATGGTACTCATTTTATCGACCTCGGAAGGATGAAGGGCTGAGTTGACCCTGCTGGGATTCGAACCTGCAACCCTGAGGTTGAATAGGCTCCATAGTCAGGGAATTTACCACTGAGCTATCTCACCATATGTCATACACTGGGTTTTCCCCCAGCAGACCTTGCACTTTAGATATTTACCACTGGTGTTTGGATATCCCCTAATTAACCAAAAGAGTTTACACACAATGCACTATTTTTTTTTATTGACATTCCAATAAAGCAGTGGTTCTCAATCTTTTTTCACTCAAGGCACCCCTATCATGTAATCTGGAATTTTCGGGGCACACCTCACATTTTATGTAAATTATCAAGGGCATAATGAAAGATACAATACATAAATATGCAATTAATGTTAGGTTTTACAATCATTTAACAACAATAAACATATTGTGCATAATAGTTTCCATAAATATACATTTAAAAAGGAGTATTTTCATTTTTATCCAAGGCTTTGAACAAAATAAGGGGCACCCTAAATTAATATTCGTGGCACACCAAAGTGCCACGGCACCCTGGTTGAGAACCACTGCAATAAAGCATACTGCCTGGGGGGGGGATTTTTTGTTTGTTACACAAACAAATTCTTATGTTCCAAGTTAAGTATTAACAGAATTTTCAAAGTGATTCAAAAGAAAGAAAACATCTAAATAAAGCAGCAAATTCTCTTCTTCCCCATTTTGCACCATACTGCATTCCAGGCACAAAATACCTTATTTTGCTATACATTTTTCAAAAGTACACTAAATTCCAATTCTAAATCTCTGAAAACCAAGGACTATCATTTTACGTTAGATAGCTAGAGGCCTCCTGAGTCAAAGGATCCTCCACTGGTATGAGCTGACAATTTCAGGAGTGTCAGGATCACATAACTGAATAAATCAAAATATGTCAGGTTTGTTTTTTGTTTTGTTTTTTGTTTTGTTTTTTTAAATACTTGCTTTACCATGTTGGCAATTATTACAGAGAAGAAGAATAAGAAGAAAATTACACAAGACATAACCTTTTCGGTAATATTTGACAACCAACTTCGCATCAAATGAAAGGTTGGTTACTTGCCTTCTACCCCTAAACCAGTGAACACAAATGTTTCCAGAAAATGACACTAAATGAAAATAGATATATATTTAATTTTTTTTTTGCATTTCTACCCTTTCTACCCCAAATTTTTAAAAACTACAAATCCTGCCTATGGAATTTCCATTTAGATGTCTCTTCTCTAATGTAAACAAACCCACTTTGGCTAGTCTTTCCTTATAACTCAGATCCTCCAATACATTTATCAGTTTTGTTGCATGCCTATGAACGTTTTGCAGTTCGATAATGTATTTTTCAAGGTGGTCAAAAGTTGTAAGTGAGGTGCCACAGGGTTCAGTCCTGGGCCCAGTGTTTTTTCATTTGTTTACTAATGATCTAGAAGTAATATCTCAATATTTGCTGATGACATTAAACTGTGCAAGGAAATACATTCAGAACAGGATTTTTTTTGTTCTGCAAAAATATTCAGATAAAGTGAGTGAATGGGCAGAAAAGTGACAGATGAGATTTAATAAAGATAAATGTAAGTTCAATCATCTGGGCCGTAGTAACAAACATGCAACATATACACAATGAAAAAACAACATAGGGAATCGTTAGAGAAAGATGTAGGAGGGCTGATAGACAATAGACTTCACAGCAGTGTCACTTAGCAGCTACAACACCAAATAGGGTATTATCCTGTAAAAGAAAAAAAAAAAAAAAAAGAAAAGAGGTACTGATGCAACAAGGCATGGGAACATAATTCTACCTTTATATAAATCCTTGGTAAGGCCTCATCTAGTATACGGTTTGGGAACCAGTTCTTAAAAATACATTATCAAACTAGAAAAAGTTCAGAGGCATGCAACAAAACTGATAAATGCATTGGAGGATCTGAGTTATAAAGAAAGACTAGCCAAACTGGTTTTGTTTACATTAGAGAAGATACATCTAAGGGGTGATATGATTACTATTTACAAATATATTCAAGGCTAATACCAAGAACACACCAAGGAACTTCTACTGGATCAACAGAGGTGATATGGCACTGCCTGAACTTGACGGACATGTCTCGTCAACAATGCTACTATGTACTATGCTACAATGTAGGTATGTGATTCTCCTTTTACACAAATGCACATCAGGAACTCTGTCTATAGTAAAATGGTCATGATGTATCTAGAACAGAGGTAGGCAACCTTTGGCTCTCTAGCTGTTTGGAGACTAGAACTCCCACCATCCTCAACCAGTCAAAAAAATAAAATAAAATAACTGATCGTGTGTCTTTTAATAACATTCATTTACTGAGAATTCTAAATGGTAGCCACTCCAGTTGAAGAAATAAATAGCCCGGGTGTCTATCTCAGTGTTTTTATAAAAGTTCCACACACTGCTGCAGCAGCAATGAGAACATAAGCACTCACCATATATGATGATGCAAAATAGCGATGATCTATTTGATAAACATAACTTTTTGGCCTAAACGCTGACCTTTATCAAGACTTTTTTTTTTTTTTTTTTTTTTTTTTTAATATACAATGCCACATCTGGCTGAAAACACTAATAGTAATAAACAATAGCACACTCTGTAAACCAGTAAAAAGTCCATGCCCAGTCCAATAAATGAAATAAATGTCAACTTTGAAAGAAGGTTCTTCTATTTACTGTGAAATGAAATACATGTTGCTGATCTAATCCTCAGAACTGGTGTATATGTTGGTATCAATATTAAACATCAGAAATAGAGGGGGGACAAGGGGCTGGAAAGGTCAAAATATATAAAACATATGATTCTTTACACTCTAGTCTCTTCCTTCTCTTGCTCCCCATATTTTCCTTATGTCCAAAACACTGATATGCTCTTAAATCAAATCATTATTATTCAGCGCCAAGTCCCACAAGTGCTTATCATCTCATTGCTACTGCAGCAGTTTGGATGTTATATATAGGTGTATTTCTGTATTATGTATACAGTTTTTTTAATTATAATACAACATACCAGTAGGAGTAATAGTTTGAAGTATACAAGAATGGAAAGCACTTTAAAAATCAATGAGTGTTAAAGGACTACCCTAGCTCATGTTCCTATAAATATACCAAGTTCATTACATTCTATTATATTACAAAGTACTTCCAAATTTCACTGTACTCGTCTTATATAATTGTCTGCTCAACGAGTAGGCATCTTCAGTGTATGGAGTAAAGTATTCAAAGATCATGTAACAGTGCTGTGAGTGCATGGGAGTTGATGTCACTGAAAGGCTCATGAATACAAACTCAAGTTTTCATCAAAGTGCAATGTGACCAGTTTACCTCTTTACACAAAAACATGGTGGATATGCAACTCTAGATAGCATATTTGCAGCCATATAAAGCAGTACACATATAATACATTTCTAGCTGCAATTTAACACTGAGTGTCAAAGGGGTTGTCCAAGGAATTGTTTTGCTCTGCAATACATTGCACTAATTGCTGACACTGAAAGGGTAAAGGCACAAATCCCCAGTCAGAAGAATGTCAAATGGTGTTTAAACCAATGGGGTCAACATACAATGGAGTCTTCTTTGGTACTCAAGGGGTTAAGTAGTAGTTATAACTGATCTTTCATAATTTTTTCAACATATATATTTTTATCGCTGCAGTTTCTTAAGTTCCAAAATTTGTAAGGAAATAAAATAAAGATTCATTATTCTATCTTGGCAAACATTCCTGAACAGTTGATGATATAGAACAGTAAATAGTAATGGGACTCATGCTGGTGTTAACTCTGAGTGCCAGAGAGGCAACCAACTCATTGCAATATATTGGATACCTCTCTGGCACTCAAACAGGTAACACAAAGCAGTGTCATTATACAGCTAAAATTGAAACATTCACAAATGTTTACTTCTCACTGCTAAATCTTGGCGATACATTATAGATAACCATCTATTATGGTGCACCAATTGATGACTTGTAAAACTCAAAAGGATTATATTCACAACAGAAGCGGAGCAATTCTAGGTCAAACCAACTGCTTTTTAGGGGACAAATAAAACATTCTCAAATTCCCAATTATGACAATGATGATTTTAACCCCTTTAGTGTTAGACATGTCTCCAAATCTTACTTTATATTGTATTGGAGACCTCTATAGTATTCAAGGGGTTAAAATCGATTTTAGATAAATGGAAATGTGTATTTGTTCCATAGGGTTCAGATGGATTGCTCCATTGCTTGTTTTATGCATATAGTTCAGAGTTGGCTACTAAAAGTCCTGTCTTCATTCTGTTGTTTTTTTTTTTTGTAATATGTTCACTCTTTTTAAGAGCAAGTTAGGTATGGTTCCCTTTTAAATGTTAAAATACACAGTTGCATTATGTAAAGTAATGTTAATAGGCAAGAGGTTAATATGATGAACACAAGCTTGCAGTAACTTATTTCCTTTTTATTAAAAAGTCGCAATGTAAATAAGAAGGATAACGCGGTATAAACTTCCTTCCTTGTATCGAGTTATACAATGTGTCCTACATTGCAATTTACAACCATAAACAAATCCAGGTTACCTATAACACATCGCCCAGACTGCAGAAGCCAAACTTCCATGGTCCATTCATAATATTGTACGTCATTAATGACAGCCCAGAGCCGTCCAATCAGACCAGACCTCTGCGGTCATTTATTACTTCTACACGGCAGCTCCCATGGAAAGTCTTAACACATTGGAATGCCAATAAAAAAGCAGCCCTGTCACTGCCAATCCAACACACTAGCCACACAAGGGGATAAATAGCTTGAAGTGACTTACTCAGTGTGACTGGTAGACTAAGAAAAACGTGAACTTCTAATACACACCAACTGTCCTATAATGAACAAAACATTTCTAATTTAAGTTACACTTTTAACCATTTGCGTGCCACATAGCCAACGCACTGAGTTGCAATGCGTTCAATACCTCTCTGGCACTCAAACGCTTAACAACCCTTGGATGCTAGACAGTTTTTCAGCTGGTGACTTCTCTAGCATTTAGTGGGTTAAATTAACATTAAATTAGTGGAAATTATTTGTTCTATGTGGTGCAAATACTTTGCCTTTTCTTAGTACAACATAAAATCAGCATACTATTAAACAAGTATATAGAATTCGCTTTGACGTATCTCATTACTAAATGGGGTGCAAATTTTGTGTATCTATTTGCCAAGTTTCCCACCGCTATATACACGTTAATAAATATCCCTTATGAGGTCGGAGGTTATGCACTAAAGTGATAAAGATGGATAACTTATACAGTGTGATGGACTTCCCAGCATCTATGTTATCGTCTCCAATTGGAGAGATGTCAGTGCATCTGATACATAGAATGGCATAGGAACTGGAGAGTTTATGACACTGGAAATGCTATCGCCATTATATCACTTCTATTCCACGTCCCCCAAGGTGTGCTAAAGGCATTCAGCTCATATAGTTACAGTAAGATGCCAGACAACCTATAGAAGTGCCAGCTAAAAATAGTCACTGCCAGGCCAGCAATGTCCTCATACTAAGAGATGAAAGTCTAGAGATCAATGCTTGTTAAAGGTCCAGTGCCATCATTATGCTAGCCATGCAATAAACATTAATGTTCAGGCTGCTGGATTTCTACTCAGTTTAGTTCGGTCAAACCAATATTAACCATCTGGATCCCAGAAAGGTGAGTAAAGCATTGCAAAAAAAACGTAGTATACACCATTCTGGCACTCCAATAGTTAAGAGTTCCGATATAGGAGTAGAATCGGTGTCCCCTTTACTAGTGACCTGGAAATTGTATAGCTGCATGTCAGATTCATTGACTTACCACAGTCCAATCTGACAAGCTGGGGCAAACGATACGAGCTCACAAGCAAATCCAAGGGGAAAGAGGCCGAGCTCCACTTTACATCCTTCAGCGAGGGGACGGAGAGGTCCATCTTCTCCCCCACCAACCCAGAGGAGAACCTTGCAGGGAAGGTACAAGATCTGGCAGCTGCAGGGGTATTAGCAGTCCCTGCGGGGAAGGAGCAGCCGGCAGCGCTAGAAAGTGAATGCACTTAAACCTCAGCGTAGCCTGCTTCTCCTGCTCTGCTTCTTGGTGCACATGATATTGTCCTAATTAGAGGTCATCTGCCATGTATCTGTCTCTGTTCCAACCCTTGGGCTGCTGCTGTTGGTTGTGCCCATTCACTATCCCTTCTCTACTTGTGCCTTAGTTGCTGTTCGTGCTACCCTTCTACGGGTAGTAGTAAACGCCATACCAGCGACTCCAGCACTGACTAATCAACAGGGTGTAGGAGACGCCTGCGCAGCACCGGGAGACCGCCTCCCAAGCGCAACAGCACCAGCCTGGAAGAGAAAAAGACTTCCTGAAATCAAGCAATGTATGTACCGGGACAGAAGGGGATTTGGACAGAGCTGTAGCGCCTCCCAATGGCCACATACAAGCACTGCGACTGCAGGGGAACTGTGAGGAGTATCGGACCGTCAATGCTCGATAGCTACCTCAAAGTCCTGCACTGAAATTCGAAAGTGCAACATTTTGAACCATACCAACTCCGCCTCAGGGAGGAAATAAACCCCTCCTAAATTGCAGATAATGGGTCTTTTAACCCCATAGGACCGAGAAAATCTGGGGTGGATTGCATTTAGCCCTTTGAGTGCCAGAGGGGTACGCAACACTTTGCAATGTGTTGCGTATCCCTCTGGCACTCAAAGGGTTGAGGACCAGAGCAATTCTGCCTTTTTTTTGACTATATCTTTGTTCAACAGTGTTTTCCCTCTAAGGTTTTTATTCCATCCACATAAATTATATAATGTTTTTCACATATAATTAGGGCTTCCTTTTGATACCACATTTATATTGATAACCCACCATTTATTTTATTAAAATTAAAGAAAAATGTAAAAAAAAAACACCTAAGAAAAAAAACAATTTTAATTTTTTCTCTTGTTATCATTTGGGTGCAATGAGTTACATTTTTATGGAGACTGCATGAAAGGTGTGACCAGACATACCTGCAATGTGCCGTTTTAAGTGGGCACTGTTCCCCTTGGGGTGAAAATCCCCATGTCCCTCTTGGGGGTTTGTACAAGTGTATTAAATTGTTCCACAACAATCAAACTCCCATTATTTTTTATTTACACTTAACAGATTTGTTTTATAAATACTATGTTTTAATAAAATATTTGTTTGTTTGAAATGTATTTAAAAAAAAAAAAAACAATACCTTTGTGAATGAAAATGCCGGTGCACGTGCTCCTGGATCGATCACATGTACCGGCAGAAGAGACGAGCACTGAAACTGAACAATCCGATCCTGGAGCGCTCAGTTTCAACTTCAGCAGAATGAGAGCAGCGTGCACAGAAGCACACTGCTATCATTTAATCCGTGACATACCAGGACTGTCATGGGTCCTTATGGGAAGTTCACCCATGACAGTCATGCCACGTCATGAGTCATTAAGGGGTTAACCCCTAAATGCTAGCTGGGTCTCACATTGGGGACCTCTAACATTCAACGAAGGCTCATTTAGTTGCAAATTGAAGGACTTATTTTCTCCCTCCAGTGCAGCTGGTTTGCTCCATAGTTTTTTTATCCAGTTTTTTGCATTGTGGTTTGAGAGATTAGAAGAGATGTAATATAGGAAAATTACAATATTTTGTACGCGTTCCAGTTATTAAAGACACACACTAACACCTTGCAACAAAAAAAAACACTTATCGTACTATGGCCAGGAAATCCCAATGGTTCTTATGAATTTTCCCCTTGTGCATTCATGTATTCCACAATAGCTTCAATGAGTGCTGGATATCATGATCATGCCAATGAAGGCAGACAAGACAGTTGTTGGTAGTTTGTTATTTATTATTTTAAATTAAAACAGGCCGAATATGAGCCTACTTAACCCTTTAAGGAGCCGAGGGGCGTCCAACACAATACAAAGCTCCATGTTTCACTGGGAACCTCTGGAAAGTCAAGGAGTTAAAAGACGTGGGATTTTTTTTTTTACAATTATGGTAAACGGACTTGCTGCAGAAGTGCTCATCTTTTTTAGATAAAGCTCCAGCTGTAGCAAGACTACCGTTCAGCCGCTTTTCACTTTTATTTATGACCTATTCTAGAATTTAACAAACAAACAAAAAAAAAGCTTTAACTCTTTGGGTGCCAAAGGGGTAAGCACCACTTTTCCTTGAAATGTAGTGCATACCCTTCTTGCACTCAATTGGTTAAATGTGGAATTTTTTTTTTATACATGAAAGGGAATTATCACTTTTTTACTGATACAATGTCCCTTTAAAACATATACGTAAAGTATTAGGTAATTAATTACTTTAGTTGAAATCAGGAGAAAACCAAGCTTTCTTTCAGTGAGGAGGTTTAACCCTTTGAGTGCCAGAGGGGAACGCAACGCATTGCAAAACAATGTGTTGCGTACCCCTCTGGCACTCAAAGGGTTAGTCCCCTGGGGACCGGAGGGGTGTACAAGACACCTGGTCCTTAAGGGGATAAAGAAAAAATGAATAAAGCGTGTAATAAGAATACCTAGAATTTGTTTAGTTCAGTTCGACAACCCAAAGCCATTGTTGCCATTTTTGCATAGACCTACAGCTGTTTTTGGACTACAACTACCATTATCATCCATTATTTGGCTGTAGATGTACAAGACCTTTAGCCTCCAGACAACAGTACAATATAATTGAAATTCTCCCATTACTAAAATTGTAAACCTTCACCTAGCACTGATATGTTAAGGACAAAAAGCTAGAAAGACCCTCTTACTTTTCCCTTGTAGATTTAACTTGGAGTGAATTATCTCAGTGGTTGAGCTTGCAGTTTTACAATCGTAGAACAGGTCATAGACCAAAAGATAGAGAAGTAATATTGGAGCAAACCAGCTACATACAGCACAGGGAAATAATGGCAATTATAAAATACACATTGATCTTGGTGGGGCTTTCAACGGCTTGATTTCAAACATGAACACACACATGATTTGCCTTTTGTATCCTTCAAGGCATTAAAAGTCCCATTTAAGTCAAAGGTAATCTTTGTTTCAGGCTCTGTGGTGCAACTAGTTTGTTCCAGACTTTCTCATATTTTCTTTATGCACATGGCCTAATTTTTCATGTCCTGTGTGAATAGAAAAAAACTTGATAATAAACATATAAAAAGTGAAACCATTGTTTTTGCACTTACATGTGTAAATTATATTTATAAAAGTAATTTTCTTATGCAATGTATCCATTACTATGTGTGTTAGTAAATATAAAATCCAAAAAAACAAGATCACCCAGGCAGGCCAGTGGTAACAGTTATGGACACTCTGAGCGGATTTCTGGCCTGGTGGCAAACATCTTACAGCCTCTTGTCAAAAACACCGGTAGCTTCATACAAGACACTACAGACTTTCTTAACAAACTCAACCAGATTACAGCTTTGTTTTCTAAGACAATTCTAGCAACCATGGATGTAGAATTGCTCTATAGCAACATCCTACACAATGATGGAATTGATACCTACAATCAATTCCTATCGTCACATACCCACAGTCAGAAAAATAGCCCCAAAAGTATCACTAAATTAATCAATTTATCCTCACACACAATTATTTCACTTTCTACCTACATGGGCACAAAGATGGGACCACAATATGCAAATCTTTTTATGGCCTACCTGAGAGATTTCTCTTGATCGATTATATATTCATCATATGGGTAGAAGGAGAAGAACACAAGGGGTGTTTTGTGCTAAGTGGTGATAAAGAGGAGAAGACGTCTCCAGTGATATCACTTCTCCAGTTCCTATGTTATTTTGTAGAACCTATGCACTAAGATCTCCAAAATTGGAAAAATCTTAGTGCATTGGTTCCATAGAATAACAAAGGAATTGGAGACGTGATATCACTGGAGAAGTCATCTCCACTTTATCACCTCTTTATCATGGCTTAGTGCATAACCCCCAAATACATACAAAGTAAAAAAATAATACAAAGCTTGGCGCTCTAATTCTACACCACACTGCAAACCGCTGTAGGTATTAATAACTGTAGAAATAAAACAGTTTTTTATATATACAGTTGTAATCAAAATTATTCAACCCCCATTGCAAATCAGGTTTATTGTCAAAATTTATAGACTTTCAGCTGTCTGCAATGAACAAATCAAATAAAAGCAATTGAGATAGCTCAACAAAATGCTTCAAGTGGTTTCCCCAAATTCAACAGAAAATGCAACTTATAATGACTTCTTCAGTTTCAAAATTATTCAACCCCTTCATGGCAAGCATCTTTAGTGGAGCACCCTTTTGCTGTTATGACCTGCTGCAAACTAGATGCATAGCCAGAGACTAGCTTCTGGTAGCATTCATGAGGAATCTTAGCCCATTCCTCATGAGCAACGGCCTCCAGTTCAGCAATATCCTTGGGTTTGTGTGCTGCAACTGCCTTCTTCAAATCCCACGAACAGGAAGAGCGCAGACCACCTCACATATTCTCTTGGACCATAAATGATAATAAATACTCACACTTATCAAATATAGTAGCTGGTAAAAAAATCCAGCTCAAGCAAACGGGGAAATATAGACTGCCCCGATTCAGTCACTTTGGTATTCAAAAAACACTGGATCCTAATCTTCTTCAAATAAAATTTATTATAATGACTTAACAATTAAAACAGCATCTTGCATGTAACGATTATATTCGCCTAGTAACGCGTCTTCAAATCCCACCAGAGATTATGGGGTTCAAGGCAGGTGACTGTGCCTGCAACCAAGCCTTGGTGGAATTTGAGCTTCCTCACAGATGGCATGACATTTTCTCCTAGGATTTCCTGATACTTCAATTAATCCATCTTGCCTTCCATGCGTTGCAGGTTTACAGTGCCAGAGGATGCAAAGCAGCACCAGAGCATCACTGAGCCACCACCATGCTTAAGTGTAGGCAGAGTGTTCTTTTCAGCATATGCTTCATTCTTCTTCCTCCAGACACACCGCTGATCCATTGGGCCGAAAAGTTCCAGTTTTGTTTCATCGCTCCACGGAACAGAATCCCAAAACTTCTGTGGCTTATTTATATGATTTTGAGCATGTTGGAGATGACATTTCTTGTGCTTTTGGGTCAGTAGTGGTGTAAGTTTTGGAGTTCTTGCATGGAAACCTTCTGGGTTTAGTATACACCTTATTGTGCTCACTGAAACCTCAGTGCCTGTTGCCACCATGTCTTGCAGCAGGTCTTTTGCAGTCACTCAAGGGTTTTTCTCATCCTGCCTTCTCAGGAATCTGGTTGCAGCAGTTGATAGCTTCCTTTTTCTGCCCTGTCTATCACTTTTCCTTTTGACTTAGAATTTGCGAACTATGCTTCCAATGGTGTCTCTAGGAACATTCAGTGCCTTTGCTATCTTTTTGTATCCTGTTCCTCTTCTCTTAACTTTTTGTTACATTCTTTTGATTTAGCCATATTTCTAACATGCAGTCAAACGTGACACTCAAAGAAACCCTAGCCAGTTCAGATGTTTCATGTGTTCCAGCTCAAGCACACCTGGTGCAACTAATGTTTAATGTTTAGTTGCATCAGGTGTGCTTGAGACTACATCTGTTTTGCATATTTGTGTTGTTGTGAGGGACTCTGTTCGGGGGGTTGAATAATTTTGAGACTGGAGAAGTCATTATAAGTTGCATTTTCAGTTGAATTTGGGGAACCACTTGAAGCATTCATTGTGTTGAGCTATTTCAATTGCTTTTGTTTGATTTGTTCATTGCAAACAGCTATAAATACAGTTGAATAAATCAAACAAATAGTCTAATTCTCATTCACTTTGACAAGAAGGGTTTCACCCTTTGTGAGCTTGGTACATGCCGTCTGTTGCAGATCAAATGCATCCATCATAATCTTGAGGAAAAAAAAAGCTCCTATTCCACAGTGTCAATTATCAAAATCTATGATACCTAACAATAACAGCAATAATGTTGAACATAATATTAAAGATATGCAATAGCTATAACAATGTCATTCGAGATCTCTTTGGTTACAAATTTAATGCTAAAAATGAGAGAATTACTTTTGTGTGGCTTGTCCTGAATAATTGAAAGATACAAGGGATCAGCTGTGTTGGAAGCCAACTAATACCGGACCTCTTATGATGCAGAGTAGTGTCACCATAATAGTTCCCATGTTTATAAAATATAAATTACAGTTACGCTCTTTCAAGGGTAACACATTAAATGGAAAGTCATTAGCTATGTAGAGTTTTAGAATAGAGTTCAAAACAGAATATTAAATAATTCAAGTTCAAGGGTACAGTGACATCAGTAATTGATACATTAAGGTTCTGTCAAGTTCTTATATTAAAAATGGCATATACAGATCAGATTATCTGAGTTTTAAAACTAGTCCGTGAAATTCAATTGGTATTGCATATAAAAGTAATGTGGCAATTTATTTAAAACAAAATTCCTTTTATGCGTAAAATTAGTTGGAGGTGTCAATAACATACTCATTCGGGACCTCTTATACGGTTATACTATTACTCAAAATCGGAAGAGCAGTAACTTAAATATTAGTTGCATTTAAGATATTTTATGTAGTCCAGATCAGTGCATGCTAGCTTTCTGAGATCTGAATCTACTTGTCCAGTCCCTGCACTGAGTAAAGACCATGCATACTTGAATATAACACCTTAGTATAGACAGATCCAGTAGGTTAAAAATGAGTCAGTTGCACTTAATACATGACCAACACTCCTTGAGTAAGCTAACATGCAGGGTCAAAGAATGCTTTAAATTTAACCCTTTAAAGAGGTGCTCCCAACAAACCTTTTTTGAATTATTAACAAATTAAATTTTCGAAATGAAATAGGAAAAACCAGTATGTTTCTAACCTTAAATAAAACAATGTGGGCAACATATATTTAGTAACCTACCCCTAAGACATATGTACACATTTCCCTTGTTGGAGAGAAAAGGGTTAACAATATAGCAGTTAGAATTTATATCCATGATGCACACTCTCAATAATCTTTAATAAAGGGATGAAATGTAAAGTCTTCATTTAGTTACTAGGGTGATTTAACCTGTAATAAGTAAATCCACCTGGCTTCACGTCTCAAAAGGATTTATCCAGGTCATCCTTCCATTTGTAAGTTGGGAATTGAAGATTCCTGTGAAATTAAATTACTTTGAGGTCCCCATTGTGGTGTGTGTTAAAAGGATAGTATTGCCTGAAAAAAAGTTTATTTTTTGCGGTAGATTTTACAAAAATAAAGTATTTGGAGAAAGTCCTATCTCTCAAAATTTTATGGTTTGAGAAATATCCACCATTAAATTTCCCCTTCTCCTGCTGTTAGCTGTAAAGCTGACAGAAAAAGATCCATGTTGGCCGACTGTGGTTGTATACTGTGCCTGAGGTCAGAAGTCCAGCAGTACGTAGGGTCAGGGACTGACACAGAATCAGTAGTCAGGAATCAGCAGAGGTCAAGTGATTGCAAAGCAGGGATCAGAAGACAAGGAAGGAAGACTTGATACTCAGGAAGCTCAATACAACTAAGCCCTGATGCCAGGGTGTCACGGGTATATAAAGGCACTGAGGTGCATAATGTCACCATGCCGATCACGTGCCCAGTGCCACACAGTGTATACAGCCCCTTACAACAATTGTATGTTACAGTATATAAATAGGGATAAAATAAGTGTCACAGTCATAAAAACAACAGGAGAGAGGTCTGAGGGTGTCAGTGTGTAAGATTCTTGGCTAACTCAAGACAAAGGGGCGAGAATAAAACATTAACACCTTACCGATCCATGACATGCTAGGACCATCATGGGAAAACTTACCTAAAGGACCAGGGATGGTCCTAGCACGTCATGGATTTCAGGGCTCCCCCACATGGCTGCATGACATTCAGGGAGCCCTGAATCCGACCCAGCTGAAATAAATAAATAAATGCTCTGTGGTCCTTAAGTGAAGGGGTTAATAACTTCACAAGATCTGCATTTTAAAACGGTGAACCTGATGTAAGTTACACTTTTAAATTCCAAACAGCAGATTTAAACAAAAGGATTTTATGTATTTGAATTAAGACTTGCAGTGATAATTTGCCATGAAACTGACTCTAATCAATAATACAGACTTATCGCTATTTGCACCTAAAATAACGATTTGTCATTATTTAACTCTTTGAGTACCAGAGGGGTGCATAGCACATTGCCCCGCAGTGAGTTGCATACACCTCAGGCATTCAAAGTGTTAAATGGGGCTTTTAACCTTTTTTTCCATTGAAAACTGAGGAAATATGTTTGAGAACTCTAGTATCCAAGGGGAAAAAGCCCCATTTAAATGTATGTGAATTTTTATTTTTACTTTATGGTGATTTGCCCCAGAGATTCTCCTCTTTATTTTGGGCATATGACCCAGGAGGCAATTTTGTTGCCCAGACTTTGAGCCAATTTTGCACAGAGGGAAATTTAGTACATAACATCCAATATGTAATAACAACTACATTGAGATAATTAAGTCATGTATTACACTAAATAGTTTTTTTTTTTTTTTACTTTATTTAAACCCACAGAACAAGGTGTTAGCAAGTTTAGCCTCTTTTTATCACCCTCCCGGATCCATCACTTATATCAGCTCCTTCTCCTGAGTGGTGGTGTTTCTTGCCAGTACGAAGACGAATTGTGCTGTCACCGCTCCTGTCACAGCTTCTGTTGGTGTCTAACACATCAAGATACTATACTGATGAAAGGCGGGAAGCAAATTTGCTTATGAGAATTAATTATATATACCAGTCACATTCCACCAAAAACAAATACATAAAATCTACATGTTTAATGCAATAGCATGTTTTTGAAGGTGACACTCTGGGAAACACACCTTAAGAACAGGAGATTCCACTTGAGTATCAAGTAGATGAAATTTGCATTAAATAACATTTGTTTTACATAAATTCCTGTATATGCAAATTAATCACACTATGTAACACATGGGGGGGGGAACATGCATCATCCAAATCTGCCCTTTAGAAGATAAACTCCTTACAGCCTTTTATTATTTTTCACATTTTAAATATATATTTGTGATATTTTTCAACTCAATTGCTAAATACATCTTCAACATATAAGAATTCTTTTCCACCCAAGTTTCAACTGTTTTTTATTCATCAGTACCAACAGGGCATATTTTTTCTTCCATAAGCTCTCAAGAGCAGTAACATTTTACCACATCTCTGTGTACATGTATGTCACTTTATTGAACTTAAAGGGATAGTAATACTTCATTTTATCTTTATTTTATTTTGTAGGCATTAAAAAGCAAGAAGAACGATGTAAGTCTTATCTCTCAAACCTTTATGGTTTGAGAGATATTCACAAGCAAAGTTTCCCCCTCCCGCCCCTTTTACCTAGTGTAAGTCATCTCTTCTCAGATGTGGAATCTGGTTGTAAGACTAGACAGATAACAGAAGAGGACATACTTCTTCCTATGAGAACAATGAAGGCCCTGCCCCCCTTGACACGTTTTTCAGGTTTTTTCCCTTATCTTAATTGGAGATTGTCCCTCTCTGCAGTCTACCTGGGCACCTCCCTTCTGATCTGGCTGAACAGTGTTATATCAGTAAAAGGGGCGGGAGGGGTATACTTTGTCATTGAATTACTCTTGAACTACAACTCTGACAGAACTGAAATAACACTCTCCAAAGTCCAATTACTATGATGATTAATTAGAGCTGCTTTTATTATGAAACATTACTATCCCTTTAATCCTTTGAGTGCCAGAGGGGTATCCAAAGCAATGTGTTGCATATCGCTCTGGCACTCAAATGGTTAACTCATCTATTTATAATGCATCAAGCAATTGGAACTCTAAACTAGAATAACATTAAGTTTTCCAGATATAGTGTGAAGTATTTGGTTCAAAATGTACTGGTTAAAGCTCCATTTTCTGTAAATTCTACAGCAATGCAGTTTTAGGGTAGAAATGCAAATGACCGCTCTATAAAATAGTATTTTTCTATGTTCCAGTTTGTGATTTTTATAGATAGATCTGAATGTAGGACCATTAATTTTTTTTGTGTTCTGGAAATGCAAGTTTAAACCAGAAGTAGATCCATACCCATTTGGCAGAGTGTAAAAATATACCCCCATACAGTTCTTTTTCATTCACTTTAATAAAGTTACTATGTATGTATGTATGTATGTATATCTTTATTTATATGGCTCCACACAGTGTACGCAGTGCCTTACAATAGACGTAAGATACATTAAATAAGAGGGGATAATATAAGTGCCACATTCATTGAAACATTAGGAGAGAGGTCCCTGCCCCAGGGAGCTTACAGTCTAAGTGGGTAATAAGAGATAGATAACAAGTGCTGAGGTTACAAGTGCTGGCTTTGGCAAAAGGTAGTGCATGGTCCTAGTGCTCCAGAAGATAAGATTTCAGAGTAGACTTAAAGGGATAGTAATACTTCGTTTTATCTTTATTTTATTTTGTAGGCATTAAAAAAACATGAAGAACGATATAAGTCTTATCTCTCAAACCTTTATGGTTTAAGAGATATTCACAAGCAAAGTTTCCCTCTCCCGCCCCTTTTTCCTAGTGTAAGCCATCTCTTCTCAGATGTGAATCTGGTTGTAAGACCAGACAGATAACAGAAGGGGACAATCTTCTTTGCAGGAAAACAATGAAAGCCTTTCCCCCCTTGACAAGTTTTTCAGGTTTTTCCCTTATCTTAATTGAAGATTGTCCCTCTCTGCAATCTACCTGGGCACCTCCCTTCTGCTTTGGCTGAACAGTGTTACATCAGTAAAAGGGGCGGGAGGGGGACACTTTGTCATTGAATTACTCTAGAACTACAACTCTGACAGAATTGAAATAACAGTCTCCAAAGTCCAAATACTATGATGATTAATTAGAGCTGCTTTTATTATGAAACATTACTATCCCTTTAAAGACAGAGGGGAATTGTTCTAGACGTAGGGAGACATGTATGGAGTTCCATAGGTAGGGAGCAGAAAGCAAGAAAGGTCATTGTGTGCTGAGCGAAGAAGGCGGCCGGGAACATAAGAGGAGATGAGGGAGGAGATGTAAGGAGGGGTAGCAGTATGGAGAGCATTAAAGGTGAGAAGAAGGACTTTGTAATTGATGCGTTGCTGAATAAGGAGCCATGACAGATGTCTAAGAATTATGTGAGACGGTTCAGTTTCTGGGGAGAGTGTGGTTATTCGTGCAGCAGAGTTTAAAACAGATTGCAAAGGTGAAAGATGAGTAGCAGGGAGGCCAGTTAGTAGAATACAGCAATAGTCTAAGCTGGACAGAATGAGGGCATGTACAAAAGTTTTAGTAGTTTGCTGGAGAGGAACGGGCGGATTTTAGCATTGTTGTGGAGAAAGAAGCGAGATGTTCTAGCAACAGAGTTAATGTGAGGGGAGAAGGAAAGAGAGGAATCAAATATGGCCCCAACGCAGTGTGCTGAGCTGACCGGATCAATGTCAGTTCCATCAGCTGTAATGTTGAAGCTAGATGATGGGCAAGGTTTTGGAGAGAAAATGAGCAGTTCAGTTTTGGACATGTTTATCTTCAGCGGACAGTGTACCATCCAGGAGGAAATGGCCAAGAGGCAGTCTGAAATTTGTAGCTGGATTTGAGGTGGAAGATCAGGAGTAGAGATGTAAATTTGGGTATCATCAGCATATAGATGGTACTTGAAGCCAAATTAATTAATAAGTTCACCCAATGAAAGGGTGTACAGTGAAAAAAGCAGCGGACCCAGAACAGAGCCTTGAGGCACCCCCACAGACAGAAGGACTGTGGAGGTGGTGTTATTGCCGGAGGGCACAAAAAAGGAATGTTGTGTGAGATAGGAGGAAAGCCATGAAGCAGCTTGATTTCAGAAACCAATATTGTGGAGAATTAAAGCAAGAAGAGAATGGTTAACTGTGTCAAAGGCAGATGATAAGTCAAGTAGTGTAAGTATAGAAAACTGTCCTTTGGCTTTTGCAATCAGCAGATCATTAGCCACTCTACAGAGAGCTGTCTCAGTTGAGAGACCACGCTGGAAACCAGACTGCAAAGGGTCCAAAATATTGTTAGAGCTGAGGAATTTGGTTATTTGGGAGAAGACAAGGCGCTCTAAGAGTTTTGAGGTAAGTGGTAGAAGGGAGACATGTCGATAGTTAGACAGGAGGGGTCAAGGTTAGTCTTCTTTAGTAGGGGTTTAATTTGTACCTGTTTGAATGAAGAAGGGAAGGTGCCTGTGGAGAAAGAGGCATTGAACATGTGTGTTAATATAGGTGTAAGGACTGGTGCAATTGGTTTGAGTAAGTAGGAGGGCAAAGGGTCCAAGAAGCAGGTAGTGAGGTACATTGTGTTTGAAGTGTTCTGCAAAAGCTTCAGGAGAATGGATGGGGTAAGAGGAAGCTGTGGGAGGTTGGAGCAAGGAGTCAAAGACTGCAAAGAGACTGAGAAGATTAGATTTTTTGTTGTGGATCAGTGTGGTATAGTATTACTGTTTAGCTTTAGATAAAGAAAAATTTAGGCAGGGCAGCATAAATTTAAAGTGGATGAAATCTGCATGTGAGCGTGATTTTCTCCAAAGGTGTTTACAGAGCGAGTGCAAGAATGTAGGAAGCGGGTATTGGAGTTGAGCCAGGGTCGTAGATTGACTCGGCGACTCTGATGTAGTTTCAGTGGGTCAAAGGAATCAATACCAGAGGATAAGATTGAGTTGTAGGAGTTTGGGCATTCTCTGTAAATTATCTTGGTCATGTTAGATGATCCACAAGCTATTGCTATCTTTTGAAAATAAAGAGAGGCTCACATACTTAAAGAGACAGTAAAGTCTGTTTTACTGAAAATCTAATATTGTAGCTATTACAACAATAAAATAACTGATATAAGTCCCATCTCTCAAACCTTTATGGTTTGAGAGATATACAAAAGATAAAGTTTTCCACTCCCTCCCCTTTCACTGACATGACCTGTAAAGCTCTCAGCAGGAGATTCTGGTCACGCCACCAGACAGAGGCTCTTCAGCAGAGCCAAAACAGCACAATCTAAAAACAGATACTTCATTGTGCCAGCAAACCAGGTACACTTTGTAGACCGTTCCAATTACGTATTTGTTACTAGATCTTGATATTTCAGCTCTACTGAAGAGGGAGGGGGGAACTTTATAACTTCGTATATCTCACAAACCATAAAGGTTTGATAGATGGGACTTATATTGATTATTTTATTGTTGTAATAGCTACAATTTCAGATTTTCATAAAAATAGACTTTGCTATCCCTTTAAGAATACTGGAGCAATTCTGGTGTAAACCAACTGTACATAGGTGACATAAAAAAAATACCCAATTCCCACAGTATTATATGGACCTTTTAACCCCTTCAATTTAACCCCTTAAGGACCCTTGACGTACCAGGACCGTCACGGTCCTTGAACTACTCAAGGGCCGATGACGGTCATGGTACGTCACGTACTTTTTACTTACAGCGCTCTACCGGGAGCGCTGTAAGTAAAAATAGGGCCTGAAATTGACTGCTCCAAGATCGGAGCGATCTCTATCAGGCCCCATAATGACGCGCCGATACACGTGACAGGTCACGTGTACCGGCGCGTCCAATTGCGCCTATGCGGTCATTATGGGACGGAAATGTCCCATGACCGCCAGTCCTTAAGGGGTTAAGAGAGGTCTCAACGCATTGAAAAAATGTATTGGAGGCCTCACTCGTATGCAAGGGGTTGTTAACTCTCTCAGTCTCAAAGGCTTGGGGATTTTTGTTTGTACACTAGTGGCAGACACTTTCAATATTTTGCAATCCACTGTTTAGGTATGATTCCCTTTAGTAACCTTCTAGCAATATATGCAAACTAAATATTGTTTTCAGAACAAATACACTTTTCCATGGTGCCTCATGAGAAGTATACAACAAGCTATGATGCCAAAGGCGGTTTAAAATAAATAGTAATTTTTATCATACATTAATTAACCCTTTGAGGGCCAGGGGGAAGCAATGTGTTGCGTACCCCCTGGCACTCAGAGGGTTAAAAACATGTTGGTTGTGAAAGTCTCAATTGTTTTTAAAATCTCTGTATGTCCCAAGTACACAAATACCAAATATGTATAGTTTTACGTACATTCATGGCCTGCACCGACCTCTAAGCCAGAACAGCGGAAACCCTGTGGGCTATCTGGTGAGCCACCTCGTCCGTGAGAAACACCATGCTTTGCTGAGTGCCGAAGAGAAGGCCTAGGAAGACCAGTCGCTGGGATGGGACAAGATCCGACTTGTCCATGTTGAAGATCCATCTGTGATGGGTGAGTGCATGAATGCAGTCCTGAACCTGGTGATGAAGGCTTTCCAGAGAAGGGGCTTTCAGAAGTAGGTCATCCATGTATGGAGTGACTCTGATGCTGTTCCGATGGAGGACAGACACTAAGGCTCCCAGGACACGATTGAAGACTTGAGGAGCTGTAGTCAGACCAAAGGGAAGAGCAGAAACTGAAAATGCCCTTGGTCACAAGCAAATCTGCAGTACTGCTGGCTCTCTGGATGAATGGCGATGTGCAAATACACAGATCCGGAGAAGCAAGGAATTCCCCAGGGGACATGGCAGCAATCACCATCCTTAGGGACTCCTGGTGATAATGAGTCTTAACCAAAAAGGAGATGAGATCCTTCAGGTCCAAAATTGGACGACAGCTGCCGTCCTTCTTGGAAACCACAAACAGGTTTGAGTAAAAACCCCTGTCCTGAACGGGAACCTGTTCCAGAAACTCCTTGTCCAGAAGGGCCTGGATGGCACTGTTGATGGCATTTCTCTACACCCTGAGGTGTGTGAGAGGAGAAAAAACGGAAGGGAGGAAGAGAGGTGAAAGGGATCCTGTACCCTTCCACCACCACCTGCAAAACCCATGGGTCAACCACTGAGTCCTCACAGACGCTGTGGTAATGACGCAGACAGCACCCAACGGCAGAGTGGGAACCCGGGTTTGGCGAGTCATGCTGAAGGCTTGGAAGCCTTGGGTTTGGTGGAGGCCTTAGGCTTCCATTGTGTTTGGGCTTGGAGGAGGAACACGGAGCTAAGGTAACCGCCTGGTTCGCCGGACGTGTCTCAGTCTGGAAGGAACGAAAAAGCTGATTACACTTGATAGGTGTCTTCTTCCTAGAGACCAGAGGCAGAAGGTTACTCTTGCCCCCTGTGGCCTCACTAATCAGATCCTTAAGTTCTGGCCCAAACAGAGAAGTGCCCTGAAAGGCAACGAGAGCAAAGCTTTCTTAGAAGCAGTGTCAGCAGACCTGATCTTGAGCCAAAGAGCCAGTCTAGCAACCACAGACATGGTGGAAACCCTGGCCACCAAACAGATGGCATCAAACAAGGCAGCAGATACGTAGTGCTGGGCCTCAGAAATGTTGGCAAGTAGTCGCAACATATCAACAGTAGGATCTCCCTGACGAGTAGCAAGAGTGAGCTGCTCAGTCAAAACCGCAATGGCCCTATTCACCCAGGCCGCGGCAAAAGCTGGATGCAGGGAAGTGCCAGCAGTGGCAAAAATGGACTTGAGGGAGGCCTCTAGTTTCTTGTCAGTCCAGTCTTTAAGAGCGGAAACATCAGCAACTGGCAACGCAGTGGACTTAGAAAGCCTAGAGACAGGTGCATCCACCTTGGGAGGATGAACCTACTGAGCAAGCACAGCATCAGAAAAGGGGTAGAGCTTGGCAAGTTTCTTGGAAACAGAAGGTTTTCTGTCCGGAGACTACCTCTCATCAGACACTAGGCGGTCAAGAGTGGTGCTAGGTGGAAAACAAGTATGGAGCTTCTTAGGCTCCTGAAATACATCAGAGGGATCTGAAGAAACCTCTTGAACCAATGGAGTGTTTAGGGTATTTAAAATGACCCTGATCAGGCCCTCAGCTGAGGGATCAGTCTAAGCCTCAAAGGGGTCCCCAAAGAACTGCGGGGAGCCCACAGCAGAACATTCCTCATCGTCAGAATCCACCAACAGTTCCTCTTCAGAGGAATCTGATCCGTCAGGTACTCCCTGCGGTTTCGGTAGGGAAGATCTGACAGAAGTAGGGGTCTGCCAGGAGTGGAAGACCCCCTGTAACTGGGATGTAAAGAGTTGTAAAGTAATTCGGAGGTCTCTAGTAGCAGCCTGAAACTCTTGCACCCAAACTGGCTCTAATGCATGGCTGGAGGTCCCTGGGGAGACTCATGGACAACAGAACATGCTGGGCATAAATAACCTAAGAATTCTCTAGGTAACCCTGATTGACATGAGGAGCAATGCACAGTGGGGTACACAGAGACCCCAGCATCCTTAGACTTATGTCTAGTCCAAGCTCCAATGGATTAGACATGCTACAGTGTGAAAATGTTCTAAGTATAAGGAATCACCCAAATTACCAGATTACCATGCATTAAGAAGAAGCCTCAGTGGGCAACTCCTGAGGAAAGAACTTGAGCCCAGGATTTTCCCCCCAGGGTTTAAGGTCCACAAAAGCATCTGGATACTGAGCTAGCCACATCTAAGGACATTGTCAGTCATGGTAATCCGCCTAATTGTGGTATTCCATATCTAACAGAAAAATAAAGAATTAGCTAAAACTATAGCAGAACTGTTCTCTTGCCTGTCTTCACCAAGGAACAATCTTACTAGAGATGATTGGCTAGCTGCAGCCAAGGAGGGAAGGTAGGCTCCAACCCTTCATTCACTTCTAGAATTGTTCCTGCCAACTTAAAGGGGCAGATCACCTACCCAAACCTGTATTGGACGACAGAGAAAGAACTTTTCAGTGGAAACATCAAACCTAATGAAGTCAGTAATGTGCTGTAGCTATTTGCATGCAGTTATCCCTCAGATGTACATGTGTAAGCATGTGAAGGGTTTAATATGCAAGGAAGTAACGTTAATGTCAAAGGGTTCACAAGATACTACAAAGTGGGACAGGTTCCATTTGTAATCAAGATTTCTGTACATACATGTTTAGCCTACTCACACTACCACCAATCAACTTAATTCAGGCTTTTCAACTTCAGTTGTTGAAGCAGAAATTATCAGATCTGGAGTCAAAGTGATATCGAGAATCCTAATTGGATACAATGTAATAGCCATTCTTCTCAAATCTGACAATGTTTTATGCTGGTGTGATCAAGAGTAAGTCAGCCTCAAAGTGTACTTCCAAAGATGTTGAACTGCTGCAATGTGATATCTCTAATAGGTAAAATACTCATGAAGATTATTTTGGCATGGAATTTTGTCTCTGATGTCCAGTTCAGCTGTAATGTAATCCAAGCCTTAGTTGGGCCATCTGAGAACAAATTATAGACTTATATGTTCATCTTTAAAAAACACTGCAAGATTATCTTGTTTTTTTTTTGTTAGACCAGAACTTCTATCATTTTGCTATTGTCTTCATGCTGTTATTACTAATTACAATCCAAAGTAACATCTTCGGAAGTATAAGGTACACTAACATTTTGTATCACTAATTTCCTCACTCTGATTAACACCATAATC
This sequence comes from Rhinophrynus dorsalis, assembly GCA_037306005.1. Lineage (NCBI taxonomy): Eukaryota > Metazoa > Chordata > Amphibia > Anura > Rhinophrynidae > Rhinophrynus > Rhinophrynus dorsalis. The sequence goes on along the minus strand of CM074723.1, from coordinate 133,931,462 downwards.
ACAACAAGGAATAAGTCATCTTGTCCTATGATTTATTTTCAGTTTGGAGACAAATGCCATAACCAGAATGCCACATTCCTTTCATCTGGAATTATCTTGAGATCTCCTCCACACAATCAATTATTTATCATTTTTATCTATGAAATATCTGAAATTAATTTAGTTGCTCCTTTCTCTAGATTCAATAGCTAGTCTTTCAATAAATTCAAGGATTCAGAGTACTCTCCAAATCACTCCTTGGCTACCAGCAAATTACATTTTACATACTTTTCATGCTTTTAATAAAGGAACAAACTATTTTTAGTATCAAAGAAAGTTTTTTTCAGCTTTGTATAATTATAGCCTCAACAAGAATGGAAATAGGTTTTTGTATCTTTTGTTTTATTCTTTGTTTAGAAATAAGTCTTTATAGCAAAGATGATCAGCTGTTCCATTCCATTATTCCCAAGCTGGTTTATATGCACCCATAGAAAACAAGGTTTGCGGTTATGTAGTAAAAATGGTTATATATAAGAAAATGTTATTATAAATCAACCTGATGTTGTTCAAATATAGTACATGCAGACAATATTCAAATAATAATGTATAGTAGCCAGAACAAAGAGAAAAATAATACCAATTTGGATACAAACACAAGGCCTCCTGCACCAGCTCTAACATCCAAATAATCATTCTATACTTTTACTTTGGATGACAGTAAGTTATGTAGCGCAAAGAACAAGTGAAACACTGAGAGCAATATTAGGTTAGTGTTATTGTCAAAAATGCTATTATTTGCAATGTTTTCTTGAACCAAAATCCCTTCACAATATTTGTAATAAAAATAAATGTAACCAAGTTCAATATCCTGTTGACACTATAGTTGATTATTAAAGGGACACTAATGTCCCATAAAAAAAAAAATCTTGTTTTGTAGCGTTTAAAAAAATAAATTATATGGCACAAATCCTATCTCTCAAACCTTTATGGTTTGAGAGATATTTGCATGTAAAGTTTCCCTTCTCCTGATGTAAGCTGTAAAGCTGACAGCAGGAGATTCGAGTCGGCTGACTCGAGGAGGCTCTTCAGCAGAACAAAAATAGCGTTATTTAAAAAGAATTACTTCATTGGAATGGTCTACAAAGTGTGCTTGCAAACCAGGCACACTTTGTAGACCTTTCCAATGATGTAATTCTTTTCCAATGTCGCGAGAGCCGCCGGCTGGTCCCCTGACCGGGATCTCCTGCTGTCAGCTAGACGCTGATGTCAGGAGAAAGGGAGGGAGGGAGGAACTTTACATGTGAATACCTCTGACAGACAGGATTTGTGCCACACAATTTATTTTTTTTAAACACTACAAAACAAGAAAATGTTTTTTATGGGACATTAGTGTCCCTTTAAACTTCTTGGCTTACTGCAAATATTATATGTTTTTTTTCTTTGCATCACTTATGTTGAATAAGGTATTGCAGAATGTGTGTTTTGTTGTTTTTTTAATCTCAGTTTAATTAACCCCTTCCCGACACAGGACGTACATGTACGTCCTGTGTGGCTGTCACTTAGTGACAGAGGACGTACATGTACGTCCCGGAAATCCGGCTCCCCGCGCGGCTGCGCGCCGTTCGGGGACTCCGGATTGTTTTAAAAAAAAAAAAAAAAATGTTAGACGGACGTTAAGTGACGGCCGCGTCTGCACGCGGCCGTCACTAAGGGGTTAAAGAAATGATGTGCAACCTGCAATATGTTTTTCATAAAACCTAAATTAAAGGGACAGTAATGTTTCACAATAAAAGCAGCTCCAATTAATCGTCATGGTATTTGGGACATGGGGAGTGTTATTTCAATTCTGTCAGAGTTGTAGTTCAAGACTAATTTAATGATAAAGTATCCCCCTCTACTCCTTTTACTGATGTAACACTGCTCACCTCAGAGCAGCAAGACTGGATGGATGGATCGTAGAGAGGCACAATCTTCGGTGAGCATAAGGGAAAAATCTGTCAATGGGGGAAGGGTTTTCCTTATACTCACAGTAAGAAGATTGTCCCTTGATGTGAGCTGCCTGGTCCCAGGACCAAATTCCACATCTAAGGTGAGGTGGCTTACACTAAGTAAGAGGGGTGGGAGGAGGATATTTTATCATTCAATTACTCTTGAACTACAACTCTGACAGTATTGAAATAACACTCTTCATTGCCCAAATACTGTGAAGATTAATTGGAGCTGCTGTTTTTGTCAAACATTACTATTCCTTTAAAGGGGAAATCTATCACCATATGGAATGCCTAAAACAGGCCAGTGATTGGTTATTCAGTTATATTAATTCTAAAGGAAGCAATATGTCTATATGGGTGACTCATTTGTTTGGTATTCCAATAGTCAAAATTTCAATGGGTTGCACTTTTTAATTAATAAACAAATGTTTAGATTAGTCAAGTCTAGCCCACTGAAAAATGGAGGGCTATACCATTCCCACCCCCAAAAAGCTATTCTAGTTTTGTAGTGCTCCTGTAATAAGTATAGGATAAAACAGATCACTTGACTGTCATTGCCTACAGAGTACAGAATTATACAGTTTTTATTGACTGAGTGGGACAGCCTATGCAGCTTGGCACCTTAACACAGTGTTAATCCTCTAAACATGTCATAAATATACCAGGGGATTTGGTTTTGAAGATATTAGATTAATGAAGTATTCATTTTGTGTTTTATCTTACAATACTAGAAATAAATTAATCTTGATTGCAATTATATGTTCTCAGTATTTATGCCAAATACAAACTATTTCATCAAACAAGGACAATGATCTGTAGTGCCTATAAATACTAAGGTTGCATTAGTATTGTTTACTCTTTGGGTTTTTTAACCTCTTGAGTGCCAGAGGGGGTACTCAACGCATTGCTCTGCAATGTGCTGTGTCCTCCTCAGGCACTTAAATGGTTAACATAATTTTATAGAACTTTACTTTACAGTAAATATACAATTTCATAAAATAAACAAGTTAGAAATACAATTTATTAAAATGATGAAATTGCTTAAACATCTTTTGCACCTTATAAAATAAATGGATGAAACAACAACAACAACAACAACATGGTAGTGAACAAGAGCAAGAGCGATCGTTTAATTCACATCTGTTTCAGTCAGTTGTATGTTCCGAAGTGGAGCTGTAAGTTGTGATAGAAGGGAACATTTTCCACAGACTTCAAAGGGAGTTTTTCATTGGTTTATATAGTGCAAGTATTGTGCTCCTCATCCTATAATATAATACTATAATATAAAAGGCCAGAATGTTTGTCCGATGTAGTCATGTGCAGCAGAGACTGCCCGAATGCACAGAATGCTGGGAGATGTAGGAATGCTGGGAGCATTCTGTGCGTTCGGGCAGTCTCTACTGCGCATGACTGCATTGCGCGGCCCGCCAATGAGGCAGCAGCAGTATGCAGAGAAGAATCGCCTCTTTACCTCACTGGACCTTGGCTCATGTATAAGGGCATTTACACTAATTTACTAAATATTTGCCTTGATAAATAAGCCCCAGTATATTTAAAGTACTGCCATTTGTTAACTGGGAGTAATATAAATATATTCTATTTCACAAGAAAGCATGTTTCATTTGCACTTCCTTTTCAAAATGTCCAAAACAATGCATGCTGACTCGGTTTTACGAACATGTCATGCAGGAATTCTTTTTCTTAGATTCTCTCAGATTCACCACACTATGGTCAACTAACAAAGATGTTCTCTGAAAAACAAATTATAAAAAGTATTGTTATTATTTCTTTTTTAATGCTTATTGTAATAGGAAAATAGGACAGTGACCGGGGGCAGTTGTCAACAAGCCTTGTAACATCTAGACTTTGGACATTTCAGTTACTTTATCTCTGCTGTCACAAAAATGTCAGACAAGCTTAATCAGTCAGTAAAGCTCATCACATATTAGTAAAGAAGTATAAACTAAATTTTCCTGCATTCTTTGATCTAAATGATGAATAAGAGCATTCTAATAATTGCCTATTTCTTTTTAAAGGGAAATTAAACTCTAGGAATAAGTACAAATTACACTACACCTTAAAATGATAATTTTAAAGAGTTAGTTCCATCTTTATTTTGCTGCTAGGTCAGAATATATAAAGTCAAACTGACTATGCTTTTTTTTTTAAATGTTTAAAAAACTTTGTTTTTCCCTCATACCTGCACAATATAGGCTACCAAGGTCTCTCCAAGAGATAAACCCAGTCCCCAGAATGAAAGCAGGCACAGTGATACAATGTACCGCTATCCCTGCTGCTGAAAAAAACTGGAGGGAATGAGCTTTCCCTTCAGTCACTCCTTACTCGCATCATACAGTACACTTGGTACTTTGTATACAGCAAGTATGTCCATATTGGGATTCCCTAGCAGTCATGCCTGAAATATAAGGGATCAGTATACCAGTGGGGTCTTTACTGACACCATAGATACTCTAATAGAAATGCAGATTGGCTACCTATGTGTAGAACTACCAATCTACGCATTGCGTTTATCAGTGAAACAGAGGGCATTCTTTGGAGGCTTGAAGAATACCACAAAAGCTCTGCAGAACACCCACAGTTAAACTAGAGGCACTCAAGTAACAAGGCATGAGTTGTTCATTCCATAAAGAAAAAAAATCTATATTTATACATGTTACTAAGAGCATTTCTGTAACTATGGAAACTGATTATAAGGTTGCTTGAATAGGAGTAATTTATAGACCTCCAAGACAAGGTATAGCATTAGATAAAACATTAGTCATCAGCCATTTCTCACCATTAAGACTTAGCTTTTATTGGTTTCAGTAAAATAAACACAATGTACCTTGTATTAGTTAGGGTTATAGTTAAAAATATCTTGAGAGTATCACTAATTTTTTTTCATCCAAGGTCATTAAAACCAATACCTTAATCCCCATATTTTTCATGTGCCACTCTTTAATTGTGCACCTTACAGCTACTGAGCCAGATCTGCATTACTGATGAAGGTTTATTAGTATGGAATATTTAATATGCCAACTGCCTCAACCATAGTTTTTACTAAAGGGAACTTAGAATGTTCCTTTATTGCAACATTAATCTCAGTGTCAATTACTGAGATCCTATATAATATTGTATCAGCGTATCTAGGTTGGCTTTACTCTATTTAGTCAATTGATAGTAGTTGAGACCCTAGCGAGTTGGCTTAGTTATATGTATAGACCATGATTAACTCCCGCATAAACTATGAGGAATTACCTGTGGTCACCCATAAGAGAAAAAGCTGCCTTCTAAAATGCAAGACCTTTGTTTTAGTGTTGTTATTCTCAGACGTTACCCACATACTGAACGCTGACAAACTTGTACATATGTGTATTTTAATTAGATAGGAAAATGATCCGACTGATTGGGAGAGTTGGTTCTGATTGGATGTCAAAATCTATGTTTCTATGTATGCACATCAAGTAGTATATGTGTAAGACATGAGCAGTATGCATATAATGGAGATGTGTGTCAGACAGGAGAAGTGCATGCATAATCTTTATATTTGTGGCACAAACAGTAGCAGTGCATGTATACAATGCACACATATAATGCAGACATACAAGGGTGAGACTGTTCAAACCAGAAATATGCATTTTTTGCCCTGTATTAAAGTATCTTGTTATATGCAATGTACCGTATTTGCGTAAACAGACAGGAGACCTGTCTGTATACATTATAGATGTGGGCATTACAGAGAACTTGGGGCCCAATCCCCCATGTCCTACTCATCACAAGATCCATTCCTCTTTTTGACAGAAATGTATCTGGCTCCCTACAACACCACCAGGTCCTAAGAAATGCTTCTCATCCATAACCTCGCCAGATCCTCCCTTCTGCTGATCCCCAACCCCTTCTCATCCAACTCGTAGGTGGTTGAGCAGGAAGATGGTTCAGAAGTCACAGCCTCTGAAAGCTGGAGCAGCCACAGGGGCAGTATTTATATAATTAAGATGTCTATAAGACAGGGACAGTGAGTGTGTACAGTGTACTGTATATTTGCATCAGACAGAAGAAATGCATATATGCCATGCATGTGTATGCTGCTGTGGTGAATTGTACCACTATGGCTACTTTCTGGGTGGGACTAGAATATCTCCTAGTAGTTTAGATAATGCAGGTACAAAATTAGGAGAACAAAGAAGGTTTAAACATAAAAAATAACTGTATAGGCAATCTGGCCAACTTTTATGCCATAGCAGAATATATATACAGTCTATGTATAGCAGAATATATATATACAGTCACCTTTATATATATTATATATATATATATATATATATATATATATATATATATATATATATATATATATATATATATATATAAAGGTGACTGTTTTTAAAACAAAACATGTAAGAAATAAGGATATTGTTTTAGACATGGGAAGAGAAAGTGAATACTCCATCATAACACATAACATCTATCTTCATGTAATGTCTATGTGTTCAGTAAATTCAGCTATAAACCTGATTTGTTGCAAATTTGCAGGGTTTTTGGGAAATGTCAATCATATCAAACTGTTCAAAAGTTATAAGCATAGAGACACTGGAGTACCATTATAATGTATTCAAAGTAAGAATATATAATATACATTATCTGTATTTTTATAATTTCTTAAATATTCACTCTGTGTTAAAGTAATAATTTATATAAAAAAATATATGTGTAAATTGCCTTAAAGGGATAGTAATACTTAAGATGTAAAAAAAAATATGTTGTAGGGTTTATCCCCCTGAGTAAAACAAGAGTACTCCCACTGCTGAAAGGTGTTTCATTCAAAAGTTATTAATTTTCAGTTTAATTTTTTAGGTGCAATATCACAGTGGCCCGATATTGTACAGTGGCGCTGTTGCTACACCATCCTATGCAGATTTATGGTCCCAGGACCAGAGCTGTCCATAGGATTGTGTAGCAACAGCGCCACTGTACAATTTCAGGCCACTGTGATATTGCACCTAAAAAAATCAACTTTGAAAATTAATAACTTTTGAATGAAACACCTTTCAGCAGTGGGAGTATTCTTGTTTTACTCAGGAGGATAAACCCTACAACATATTTTTTTTTACATTTTAAGTATTGCTATCCCTTTAAATGCCAGAACTATGTACTGCAGAATTTTCACTTCTATTCAAAGTCTTCCAAGAGTTCTCCTCCAATTACTGCCCATTTGAAAGGGAATGATTATGAAAAATACACACTGCATGGCAGCATTTTACAAACTACAGGGCTGCAAAAACAGTTTGAGATGTAATAAACTTTCAATGAAGAATCTCTTAGTAGTGGAATTTCCTTATTTAACCCTCCATGAAAAGCACTGTGTATGTACTTTTCATTATACTTTAATCCTCTGTTAACATGGGACCCAAAAAAGCCTTGTAAACATCTGACTTCCTCCTCACCCCAGATAGTGAGGTTGACAAGTATGTCAAAATAACCACCAGGATCTAGTGACCCTATTAAAAAATAGTTTTTAAAACACAATATAACTTATGCAGAAGTCCGTTATTCTCAAGGTTAATGCTGTCCCACTGGTGACTATTACAATGATTGGAGAACTATACTACGTATGTGGGGGATCTCTGCTTACATGAGGGACGGGATGAGGGCTAACTCAATTACTTTAACAGAACCTTTTTGCTTTGAATCAAGAATCCAAAATATGCCCTCAAAAAAAGATGACAATGGTTCATATTGAGTTTACTTGAATAGCCAATTATCTCAATACTAGTTGAGGAGCCCGTGTACACTGGCCACAGTGCCGGCCAGTCACTGTGCAGTTATGTGTGGTAGACCCTGCCCGTGACACGGCTGATACGGAGCGAGGAGCTGCCAATTCAGACCATGGTCACTCTGCGCACTGTCAGAGTGGCCTGCTCTGTATCAGCCACGTCACGGGCAGCCCATGACTGCAGTACAAGCAGCAATCTCTACTACACATGATTGCGTCGTTACAAACTTTTAGCGACAGTCATTACTGCGCATGACTGCGTCGTTGCAAACTTTTAGTGAATTATTATATAGGATGTATAACTGGCTATGAACTGGGGAAAGACAGACAGATGGACTAAAAGATGTTAATGCATACAACATAGTTTAATAACAAGTCATTTAAACTAAGCAATGCATTGCACAACGCTCTGGTCCTTAACCCTTTCAATGCCAGTGGAGTACGGAACGCATTGCTTTGCAATGCAATGTGTTCTGTACCCCTCTGGCACTGAAAGGGTTAAAGAGTTCAGTATGGCACTAAAAAAAAAGTTTAACATTTTCGTACTTTTACAATTGTTTTAAAACAACATAATTTAGATTTTTTCTGACTTTTTGCTCCGTTAAATATACCTACCTTTGAATAAATAGCTTCGGCCAACATTAAAAAAGCTTTATCAATGTTTATGTTTTCTTTTGCACTGGTCTCGAAAAATGGTATGCCAAACTCCCAAGCAAGCTGAGGAAACAAAGACACTCCTATTAATGGGAAGTAAGATACTAAGAGATGAAAGCAAAAAAAGTAGCAGTTTTAAAGTGTCATTTTGGAGCAAATTAACTTCACCATAGGGGACAAGTGATAATTCTTATAAATGTAAATGGGGCTTTAAATCCATTAAAAACTAGAGAGAGAGAGCATCGTCTTGCAATGCACTGGAGACCTCTCGGGCATTCAATGAGGTAAAAGTCCAATTTAAATCTGTGTGAATCTGGAGAACTTTAGATTTGCCCCCCCCCCCAGTAGAGATGGTATGCTCCAAAATTGTACAAGATTTACTTTGTGCATCGAGCCCGTTGAACGCTAACCCTTCAAGTGCCTAAAGGGTTAATTTATAATATGGCCAATGTTTGGAGCTACAGGATGTGCAGCTTATTGTGGAGCATGTTGCTGTACTATATACATACTCAGTGTATAAACATTGTATAGTAGCTAACTAAAGTTTAAGAGCTTCTTGGCAGTTTTTACGATTTTGGTCTATAGCCGACATACTTGAAACACATTCAACTTAAAAGGAAAAAAAAATTCCACTTCAAGTATATTTAAAGGGATAGTAATACTTCGTTTTATCTTTATTTTATTTTGTAGGCATTAAAAAAATGAAGAAAGATATAAGTCTTATATTCACAAGCAAAGTTTCCCCTCCCGCCCCTTTTACCTAGTGTAAGCCATCTCTTCTCAGATGGTGAATCTGGTTGTAAGACCAGACAGATAACAGCAGGGGACAATCTTCTTCCAATGAGAGCAATGAAAGCCCTGCCCCCCTTGACAAGTTTATCAGGTTTTTCCCCTTATCTTAACTGAAGATTGTCCCTGTCTGCAGTCTACCTGGGCACCTCCCTTCTGATCTGGCTGAGCAGTGTTACATCAGTAAAAGGGGCGGGAGGGGGATACTTTGTCATTGAATTACTCTTGAACTACAACTCTGACAGAATTGAAATAACACTCTCCGAAGTCCAAATACTATGATGATTAATTAGAGCTGCTTTTATTATGAAACATTACTATCCTTAAGCCTGACACCTTATAAATATATCTGATAACTCGCTGGATTTAGCCTGGAGGTTCCAGTTTTTGCAGTGAGTTTCTGGGTCTCCAGGGAACACAGGCTGATTCTCTGGTTGTAGGGAGTTTTTTTTTATTTTATGAAACTCTGTCCACTTCTCCTCCTTCCCCATCCTGTTCCTTCCACTTGCTGCCCACTTCATTTCACAGTCTGTTAAGCCCCGCCCCACCTTCTGGCCAACAGCGCCAGGACCTCTGTCCTCTATCCTACAGCGCAAGGCCCTCCGACCTGGACCTGGCACAGTACGGACACTCAGAGCAGGGGGTCCTGTCTCCTTCAATGCTCCATGAAATCTCAGTTCTTTAGGGAAGCCTATCAACTGTCTCCATACCCGATATGAGCAAGGCCAAATCAACTGTCTGTCCAACCTCTACTCACTTTTGTTTCCTTTCTATGTCACATTTTGACTCAAACCCATCAGGACCCTCACTTCTCACACACATAGTGTTTTCCTCCCAATAAGACCTACTACAGCTCTGAACCACTGCACTGAAAAACACATCTATTTTCCATCCTCTCATGTGTCGGGAGGCATTTACACCCTACATTGCTTCTTTCTTCTGCGTCCCAACCTACCTTCTTCTAGACTGTAAGCTCTCTCTAGCAGGGCCCTCTGGTCCTTTGTATTCTATGCTCTATACTGTTTTATAACAGATGAGAGTCGGTACCTTGTTAGCCGTAGAAATACAGGAGGCAAATATAGTTGTTGATACCTTTATTACCGAACTAAGCAGATTTAAGATGAAAGCTTTCAAGACCTCTTAGGTCTCTTCCTCAGGCATGTTATACAGATAAATATGAAAACATCTCTCTTATATACAAGTACATATTTCATTGTTTATAATGGAAATCTGATAAGAAAACTCAGTCCAGACCCATATTCTTTGATCAGTCAATGGTAAATTGCAGTCTTCCTCAAAGGATCTAGAGGTACTTACGATCCCAGTGGGACTGTTGGAAAGGTTAATCCACAATGTGATAATGTGACAGGAATTCTCTATTCTCTATTCAAACCATAATAACAGAAATAATTAAACTTCAACATTAATTTAACCTCCTACATGTTTCTGTCCCTCTGTGTGTGGAACGGTCCCATCAGTACAGTTAATTTAATGTCCCTGACACTGTGTCCATTTTGGCAAAAAAAAATTCTCCCACTGGTGTCTCTGTCTTTTTGTTGTTAACACTGGATCTGTGGGAATTAAACCTTTTATGTAATGGCTGACCAGTTTCACCCAAATAAAGAGCTGTTGGGGATTTTGCACACATGATGAGGTATATTACATTGAATGATTTGCAGGTGAAGGTACCATTGATCCTATGGAGTAACTCAGTGTTTGGAATGTGCATCTTGTATGTCGTGTAAATGTGTGCACAGGTTTCACACCTCCATTGTACACAGGGAGATGTGCCATTTTTTCTGTTTTTATTCAGGGCACTCCTTACTATCAGTTGTTTTAAATTGGACAGAATTTAATATGGACAGAAACTGGACAGTCATTACATAAAAGGTTTAATTACAAAATTGTAAACCAACCTAGATGCTTGACAAACTTAATTCCCTGGGATTCATTGAGAATTTGGAGGCCTATCTAGCATATGTGTTATTAAATGTACACTGTCATGCCAAATCTCATACACTTTTGTCAACAATTATCAAATAAAATCATGCTATATTTTGTCCACAGTTGTTTTAAATGGACGTTTTCTTTATTGCAGGGATTTTAACTCTGAATGTACATGCAGTAGTTAAGTTATACCATAAAATCTCAGGTATAATACACACCTGTGTATAATACCCAGGTGCAAATTATACCCAAGATTTTAGGGGGGAAAAAAGAGTGCTAATGAATAATCCACACCCTTGTTTTCCACGTTTATTATATTGTTTGGGCCCATTCAGTAATTCCCTCCTTCCCTCTAACAAGTAAGCAGATCTACTCTATGCTTACCTCACCCCCTCCGGAGCAGAGCTGGCTTCTATCACTGCACAGCGGGCGGCTCTCTTGCCTCTGACGCCCACTTCCAGCAAATCCCTGCGAGGACCTTCTAGTTTTAGCCAATGACTACCTTAAGGTCCTAGCAGGGCAATACAGTACATCCAACTCATAGATCACTGAAGCCGGCTCCGCTCCGGAGAGGGTGAGTTAAGTAGAGAGCAGATATGCTTACTTGGTAGAGGGAGGGAATGAATGAGAGATAATCTTTTTTTTTTTTTTTTCTTCACGCGTGTATAATACACTGTTGCGAATAATACGCACAATTTTGCCCCACTTCACATAAGGTGAAGTGGGGCAAAATTGTGCGTATTATACGCAAGATTTTACGGTAAGTGCTAATCGGACGTGCAACCAGCTGTGCAGACAGTTATTTTAAAGTGATAGAAATGTCAAAAAATAAAATTATTTTGTACTGTAGATGAAACAATATAAATTATTTGCAGCAAATCCCATCTCTCAAACCGCTATGGTTTGAGAGATATTCACATTGAAAGTTTCCCCCTACCTCCTGCTCTCCTGATGTCAACTGTAAAGCTGACAGCAGGAGATTCGAGTTGGCCAACTTGAGGAGGCTCTTCAGCAGAGCCGAATTTGCATTATATAAAAAGAACTACTTCACTGGAACGGTCTACAAAGTATGCTTGCAAACCCTTTAAGCTAACCCAACTGTCTTTGTAGAGAAATCTATCTTCTGAACTTGGAAGTATGGCTCCTACAGGAAACAATTAAGACTGTCGACTACCCACAGTTTTTACCCACATTACAGTATGAGGAATCTGTAAAGTAAGACATAGACTTCACGTATGAAGGCCAGATTCCCATTCTGCAGATAGAATTAATTTCTGACTGCACAATACAGCACCTAGATAGTTAATAAGTGTGCTCCTATAGCAGCAGGGCTAGTATAATATACTAAATTCTCAATAAACAGCCATTAACTTCCTCTTGCTTTTGAATATTGGTTAACTAAAGGGGCAATAAGAACATGCATGTTTATAGGGCAACTACTGTACATACACTGCCTACTAGCAGATCTGCATAGTAGGCAGTATGTGTGCAATAGTTACCCTGTAAATGTAAGAACTTTTTTTACATTTGCATTTAATCTCTCATAGTCAAATGAAGTTTTAGTTTACACTCTGATAAAGAACAATGGCCCTTATAAATCATTCAGATCCTTTGAAGTCTTTTGTTTTTATGAGGAGTTGTGACCTAGAGTCAGACTTCAGTACAGCTCATTACATAAAGGAAACTACGGACAGAAAGCACAAATAACTAGATTGATATACCTGACTGTTGTCTGAAGGACATCTGCTTAGGTAGGTTAAAATAAGAGACACTAATTTTCAGGTAATAGTTTCCCTCTGACTCCTTGAATGCTTTAGAAGTCTCTCTACACAGGTGCAGTTTGTTTGTCCCAGAATTGATCCAGTTCTTCTTAGGGTTGCATAACATATATTTTGATACTGATGCACTCACTTACAAGGAACACAAATCATAAAATACAAGTTGCTATTGTATGATACTTATACAACCATGAATGTTACTACACAATGCACATGCAAGATCTTAATCCATTCAGTGCCAGAGGCTTAGGGAATTTTTTTGTAGCCTGCTGGACATATTTTCAGAATTTTTGATATCCATCTTTTTAGGTATGATTCCCATTGGTAGCTTTGGAATTATATATGGAAAGATTTTGAAAAGATTTTTCTTGGAACCTCTGGAGAATTAATTTTTGCATCATGCTACAAGCTATGTTGTTATACATATAAAACATTTTGAAATATTTAATTATGTCAATATCATAAACTATATATCAAAAACATTTGTTTGATGTAAACATTTCATTATTTTTAAAAGCCCTGAATCCCCCATCCCCAAGTATAAAAATACCAAATATGTATCATTTTTTTCTACATATATGGCCTGTACAGACCCCCAATTAACAAGAGCACAAAATGGTATTTTCAAATTTATAAACTAAAATGTACATTCCATTGTTAAAATTGTAAAACTACCTTAAAGTAGCTCAGTGTAGTATATACAATACCGGTCAAAGGTTTTAGAACACCTCAAGTTTTACTACTTTTAGTTATTGCCATATAACTTAGCAAAAACATTAGAAAAACTCAAGACAAATATAATCTATTTTGCAGGGGGGTTTTAGTGTTTGTAGATGTAATAAAGATTTTTTGTGTAAAAGCTAAAAAAAAAAGTGCTTTTGTTACATTTTTTCATCATATGTTTTATAAAATAAGAACTTTTTTACATTTGCATTTAATCTCTCATAGTCAAATTATTTTGTTTAACCCCTTAAAGGGATAGTAATGTTTCATAATAAAAGCAGCTCTAAATAATCATCATAGTATTTGGACTTTGGAGAGTGTTATATCAATACTGTCAGAGTTATAGTTCAAGAGTAATTCATTGACAAAGTATCCCCCTCCCGCCCCTTTTACTGATGTAACACTGCTCAGCCACAGCAGAAGGGAGGTGCCCAGGTAGATTGCAGAGAGAGACAATCTTCAATTAAGATAAGGGAAAAACCTGAAAAACATGTCAAGGGGGGGAAGGGCCTTCATTGTTCTGATAGGAAGAAGATTGTCCCTTGCTGTTATCTGTCTGGTCTATGGACTGCATTCCACATCTGAGAAGAGATGGCTTACACTAGGAAAAAGGGGCAGGGAGGGGAAATTTTGCTTGTGAATATCTCTGAAACCATAAAGGTTTGAGAGATAAGACTTATATCATTCTTCATGTTTTTTAATGCCTACAAAACAAAATAAAGATAAAACGAAGTATTACTATCCCTTTAAGGACAGGAGGTTTGGAACATTTTTTGTCTTTCTGAACAATCGCTGTTTTAACACTACCACTGTATTTGTGTTTATCTGTAATTTTCCTCTTACTCATTGAATGTACCCACATATATTTTTTTATGTTTTTCTTGCCATAAGATGGGCTTTATAAAGATACCAATATTTTGCTCATATCATATAATTTACAATAAAAAATGATAAAATATGATGAAAAAAGTAACAAAAGCAGTTTTTTTTAGCTTTTACACGATAAATCCTTTACACATCTACAAAAGCTAAAACCCCCCCTGCTAAATAGATTAGAATATTTATCTTCCGTTTAGAAATACCCAATGTTTACATGTTTTTCTAAAGTTTTTGTTTTGCAAAGTTATACTACAGCTCTGACAGTACTGAAATAACACTCTCCTTGGCCCAAATACTATGAATATTAATTGTAGCTGCTTTTATCATGAAACATTACTATCCCTTTAAAACCTTTGAAAACTGTGGGATTTCCTACTGACTTCATTAGCTTCTACTCATCCAAGAAAAATGGTACCCCACTGCTATGGAAGCACAAAACTACACCTACCTGTTTTCCTTTTTGAAACCGGCCGCCTGAGCTAAAATGGTCATAATAATTACAGATATGAAGGAAAAGTATGCAAGGCATACCATTTTGGAAAGCAGACATTCTCCTGCATTGCGTTAGGGTAAATTTTCCTTAATAACCCTAGAATGGTGAACACAAATATGTCCATAATTTAGTGCTTATATGGAGATTTCATTTATTTTCTTACATATCCACCACTTAAGTCTTTGGAGACCATGGGCTTGCCTACTGTATTCAGTACTTGGTATGCCACTAGTATGGGCTGACATACTATATGGGGTGCCAGAAGCTGGTTACATCTGCACTTTTCTTTTATGAAATGACCTGCCTGCACTAAAATGTTCATACCCATTACATATATGAAAAGGTCAGTAAGGCATACCATTTTTGAAAGTAATCAAGTCATTTGCCTTTTTAACCTTTAGACTAGTGTGTATAACTATGTTTAGAAATCAGTGTTATTAGGAAAAACCACATCCTTTTTTACACTTCAGTTACTTCAAAAGTTATCAAATCTTTCAACCCCATGGAATTTCCTAGTATATCCAATGCCAGGCAGAGAAAAATGGTGTCCAATTGGTAAGGGTTGACATTCCACATTGGATGCCAGGATCATTGCTAAGCAATGCATTTTACACTACTCTGGCACTGAAACAGTTAAGATAATATTGTACAGGGCTCAAAATTTCCACTCGCCACTAGCCAATGGCGAGTGAAAATTCAGCCCTGGCGAGTAGAAATTCAGCCCTGGTGGGTATGTTATGGCTTGCAGTGGCAAGTAACTTTTCAGGTCTGGCTAGTAGCAAAGGACTTCAAATTTTAAGCCCTGATATTGACATAATCAGGCTATGTGTATAGATTGGAAGAGATTTTCTTTCCTCTTTAAAACACCTTAAGGACCAGCGGTCCTGGGACGTTTCTGCTCCGTAAGGACGCTTTGATCCTTGCCGACGCGCCGGTACACGTGACCTGTTGCGTGTATTGGAGCGCCGCTTTGGGATCTGAAAGAGATCGCTCCAGTCTTGGAACAGTGAATTTTAGTCCTCATTTTTACTTACAGCGCTCCCGGTGGAGCACTGTAAGTAAAAAGTATGTGACGTACTATGACCGTCATCGGCCCTTAAGTATTTAAGGACCATGAGGGTCATAGTATGTCATGTAGTCCTTAAGCGGTTAAGAAGCTACATTTTTGTATCATAAATTTGTATACACAAATCCAAGCGCTTGTGTTAACTCAGTAGATATCAAAGAAGCAGGACAATGTGAATAAAAATAGTTTAATTAAACAAGGATTTTATTAAAAACAATGTTATTGCCAGTATATAAATGCCAATATGTGTATTTATACTGGAAAAAAGTAAAATACTCTCAATACACGAAGAAATACAAAGGTCTACGTGAATAAGGACTATTGCTCTCCAATATATACAAACGTACAGATACAACAACCATAGGTATTACCTAACCCTAAAATCAAAAACTATTAACCCATGTATGTGTATAACATATAATAAACCTAATGACCTCAAACAGTGAAGGTATTAACAACCTTGACCGTAAATGAATATACCCAATTAATAAAATAATATATTACCAGTGAATCCGCAGATGAGGAAGGTACAAACAACCTAACTCATAAGGGTGATAATCAATGTAATTATAAGCGGAAGAGGTACATACAATCTTATCTATCAATGTGCATATAATATAATACAACCTGTATCAATACCATATCAATATTAATGGGATAAGTACAAGAAACCTTACCCATAAGTATATAATACCTATGTGATAAACATGTGGGAACAAAACTTATCAGGGTACCATCAACCCAGATCGTATAATTCCCCACAACAACATAAATGCATATGCTATATATCTCATAAGATGTTAAAAAGGGTTAAAACATAAATGGGATTTAGTCTATAGTCATGCATCCACTAATTGATCCAACATTCCCACCAGAACAGAAGGAAAAAATCCAATTCCCCGTAGGATCTCTAGTGTATCAAATAGTTCATATTACACAGACATGCCCCCCTCCCATGACGATCAATCCTGTTATATTTGAGAATATATATATAAATGAAAATAACCTACAGGAGTAGTGACACCGTACCACAATAACACATTATAAGTAAAAATAATAATGAAAATTAAGACAAAAAAAATGTATATTAAAAAATAATAAAAACCTTAGCAACCGTTGTACCATAGAAACAATCAAATCGCCACTTTGTAGTGGCAATATCTAACTATCTGATTAATATTATTATTAATTATATATAATTAATAAATAATTTTATATATAAATTATTTTTCATGGCCACAATATTGTACTTTACCATCCTCTTTCCAAAACAAACAGCATATTTTCACACATACGGTGGGGAGACACAGATGACAGAAATTACGTTTATTTATCGCTTCTCATTATGCTGGTCCCATATTAAAGCCGAACTTTCAGTACAAACTTAGTCGCCATGCATTCATTAAACTCATGGCGATTAGCTTTGAAATAGATGTTTTACCTTGAAAAAATAGCCCAGTGTAAAGCAATCGTTCATGTTTGGGGACTGACGGGCAGGTTAGTGCGGTATGTGCGCCTGCACTGTCAGTCCCTTCCAGTAACCATATGATCACTGCAGTGCTACTCAATGGAGACCGGGACTGACAGCGCAGGTGCACAGACAAGATGTCTGAGCTGTAGTCTGTGTGCTGCTTTCCAAATGGGAACGATTTCTTTAAACTGGGCTATTTTTTCAAGGTAAAACATCTATTTCAAAGCTAGTCGCCATGCGTTTTATGAATGCATGGCGACTAAGTATGTACTGAAAGTTCCGCTTTAGCCCTTTGAGTGCCAGAGGAGTACGCAACACATTGCAAAGCAATGCTTTGCGTACCCCTCTGGCACTCAAAGGGTTAAGATATAGAAACTCTATTACTCTCCACGGCGTCTGTTGTTCAGACTTCGCACTTTTTCTCTTTGGAACATCTGGAGAACAGATATCTATTCACTGATTGGGGTCAGATTTTTGCTTCAATTCTTCAGCCTCCTCTCCACTCATATAGTCGTAATCAATTTCATTCACCTAGATTGTATTAATGTCATTCAACGCGTTTCGAAGTGGAACTCACGTCTTCCTCAGAAATAGACAGGCTTGTACCATGTTTTAAGATGTGAGCAATTTAGCTCGGTATTATCCAATGAAATGGAATTGTTCCAATTTTATAATAAAAACTCCCACACAGCTCTTGAATATTGGATGAGATTGAAGAGGTCCTTTTAAATTCCACAGATCTATTGCAGTTTTCACTAAAGTATAAAAAGTTTGTCATGGAGGAATAAGATCCATTTGAACAAGTAATAATTGCTTATACAGAGGTAAAAAATTGCCATCAAGATAGCTGTCCATAGAAATAAAGCCAGAAGTGTACTGCTTCTATACCAGTCACGTAATGGATACTTGAGTACAAAAACTCAATGTCCATGGTAACGTTCCATTTAAAACTTTATAGTCACTACTATCGTTTACAAAAGGGGGCAAAAAAAAAAAAAATAATCACCATCTCCTGTAAAATGATCTAAGTGGCAAAAGAGGCCTTAGCCAATGTAGTGAATCCATGGGACAATGGGCCGCCTAGATTGAGCCACTTGCAGCCAATCTGTTGGCAACATACTAAATTATTGTAAAAAGATATTCCTTCCAAAATTAGTTTGGATAACAGTCGGGAAGATATAAGCTATAGAGGTAAGTTCCACTCATGTTTAAGTAATCTATAAAAGAAGCACAAAGATCACCATCTAAAACAGCAGTTCTCAACCTTTCTAGTGCCGCGACCCTTTGATATAATGTTCCAATTTGTGGCGACCCCTAACAGTAAAATTATTTTTTTTTGCTCCTTCATCGCTGTAATTACTGAATTACTCCGTTATAAAGAAATCCTTACTGTTCCGAGGCCTTAAGCCAGGCACCTGCGCAGACATCTTGTCTGCACGCCTGTGCTGTCAGTCCCGGTCTCCTGGACAATTACAAGTTTTACAGATTAAAATAGACAAAAAAACTATTTTCTGATGGTTTTAGGCGACCCCTGGCAAATCATCATTCGACCCCCGAAGGGGTCACGACCCACAGGTTGAGAACCACTGATCTAAAAGCAGAGTAACAAAATTATTGCAAACACGCAATCTTTTAAAAACACTTACAGGATCCTTTATATTAAGAGCATCTCTCTCCCACTTAGTCCCAATGCCTCCTTTCCTCTGTCATTCTCCATTGCAGTAGTAGCTTGATGTCAGTAGAACCTCTGTTCTCTCACAGCGTGTATTTTGGTTCTCTCCCCAGTATAGAGCTGGCTCACAGATGATCAAATGTACACATGGGGCCACTTGCAATACAAAATCCGTCCTCCCACCGCCTTGCTACTCTTTTGACATACAGCACGGGACACTTCCCTAAATGCTATCTCAGTACAGGAGGCGTGGCTCAAAGGAAGCCAAATAATCAATATGGATAAAGTAAAAAAAAAAAAAAAAAAATATATATATATATATATATATATATATATATATATATATATATAGTGAATTGACAAACCCTACAAGTATCACCAACTTATACATGGGTGGGTGGGAGTTAGCAGCCATTTGGAAGAACAACCTTTTGAAAAGAATTTTGTCTATTACAAAAGATTTATAGACAACATTCTGATAATCTGGGAAGGACCTGCGGTAGTGAAAGAGTTTGTAAAATTCATGAGTGAAAATACTTTTAATGAAAAAATTTACCACTAAGACTGACAAGTATGGTATTGAGTTTTTGGACTTAATCTTGTCTCAAGAGAACCACCAGATCCATTGTAAAGATTTTAGGAAGAAAGTTGATAGCAATGGATATCTTCATTTTAAAAGTATCATCATAAAACATGGAAACAAAACATACCATTTGGCCAACTGCAGAGAACTAGGCGTATCTGCAGTAGGGAAAGCGATTTTGAGGAAGCAGCACGGGATCTGATCATGAACTACTAGAGCTGAAGATAGAGTTAAAAAGGATTCCTAAGGATCAGCTCACTACATATAAAGATAAGAAAGTGGAAAAGAGTAGATGCCAAAATTCAGCACTACTTATAACGAAAGTGCCCATCTAATTGATATAATACTCAAGAAACATAGGCACGTAGTTAAAAAAAAAGATCCAGTACTGCGGCAATATTGGGAGATGTTCCAAAAGGGTCTTTTTGGATCAACTGAAATATCAAATAAATGGTGGCACCCAGTGATACATATAAGAAGATAGCTAGATAGAGGGAAGCCAATAAAAATAACAACTTTATGTGTATTGGGAAGGGTATGTTTAGGTATGATGGAAAGGGCTGCATTACTACCTGTTCACATCCGTTTAACGGCAACAAAAGCAAAAGATACTTTTAAGTCGACAGGAACAAAGATGGTTTATTCCATGCGACAGTTTCTGAATTGTAACTGAGTTTGTGGTCTCTCTTCTTGCATGCCAGTGTGGCATCTAATATGTGGGGAGGACTACGCGTAGACTTAGAGTTAGATTCAGGGAACAAGTTATAAATATATATAATAATACGGATAAGCATTGTGTCCCTAAAGTTTCATTGGAAATCAGGAGTGTAAACAGGAAGGGATTACTATTCTTGCTACTGAATAGGTTGGCCTAGACAGATGAGTTGGGGATAGGTTGCTAGACAGAGGAAAAGGGACACTTTTTGGATCTATCACCTTAAAGGGATAATAATGTTTCACAAAAACAGCAGCTCCAATTAACCTTCATAGTATTTGGGCCATGGAGAG
Source organism: Rhinophrynus dorsalis (assembly GCA_037306005.1). Classification (NCBI taxonomy): domain Eukaryota; kingdom Metazoa; phylum Chordata; class Amphibia; order Anura; family Rhinophrynidae; genus Rhinophrynus; species Rhinophrynus dorsalis. Next base: position 133,910,656 of record CM074723.1, on the reverse strand, counting down.
CATTATTTAAATACTGTCAGAGTTATAGTTCAAGAGTAATTGAATGATAAAGTATTTCCCTACTGCCCCTTTTACCTAGTGTAAGCTACCTCCCTTCAGATGTGGAATCTGTTCCTGGGACCAGACAGCTCACAGTAAGGGACAATCTTCTTACTGTGAGCATAGGGAAAACCCTTCCCCCCTTGACAGGTTTTTCCTTATGCTCACTGAGAATTGTCCCCCTCTATGATCCATCCAGGCATCCATCCAGAGCAGTGCTACATGAGTAAAAGGGGAGGGAGGGTGATAATTTATCATTCAATTACTCTTGAACTACAACTCTGGCAGTATTGAAATAACACTCTCCAGGACCTCAATACTATGAAGATTAATTGGAGTGGGTTTTATTGTGAAACATTACTATCCCTTTAAGACTTTGAATCCCATTGGAGTAAACATGGAGTTAGACTTGGCAGCCTTTATCTGTCGTTATAATAATTTTTAATTGATGGTTGGATAATAATTTTGAATAGACGGTGGGATTTCCATTTTGGAGTGAGTTGGTACCAGCACAGGTCCATGTAGTGGTGTAGTAATGGGTGTGTTGGCTATCACCCAGGTCATATAATATTAGCTGTGGCCATGTGGGCCTTCTGGGCTTGGGCGACAGCATATAGCTGGTTCCGGCTTACTGTTATGGTTGGATTAGGTTAGGTGTCTTCTATTGGGAATAGATAAATGATTTAGAGGTACTGTTATCATTATGATATATTAGTATATAGTTGAATATCCATTGTATATCCATTATACTGTGTATGTTTAGATTAGAATATTTTTTTTAAGAGTATGTTAATTTAATTTTCTTAGTTATTGGTATGCCCTTTAAATGGGAAATGCAGTGATTCAATTGGCTGAAGCAGAAGTGAAGTGGGGAGTTGGAGGTATATGATCTGGTGAGGAATCGCTTTCTGTAACCTCTTCCCTAAGGAAGTGGATAGTAACTTCAGCGATACGCATAGGGTTCATATATATATATATATATATATATATATATATATATATATATATATATATATTTTTTTTTTTTTTTTTTTTTTTTTTATTATTTTACTTGATCCGTATTGATTGTTTTGCTTTTGAGCCATGCCTCCCTGTATGGAGATAGCAATACATATGCTCATCTCTGAGCCATTGGTGAGAGAACCAAAACACACAATGTAAGAGACCAGAGGTTCTGCCGACATCATGCTGCAATGGAGAGTGACAGAGTGTACGAGGAAAGGTGGCATTGGGACTTATATATGCTTTCAATATAAAGGATCTGGTAAGTGTTTTTAATAGAGTGCATGTTTGCAATAAATTTGTTACTCTGCTTTTACATGGTGTTCTTTGCGATTCTCTTTTAGATTGCTTACACATACAGTTTTATATGGAGGAAAACCATATGTGAGGTTGCATATGGACCAGCTAATCTATCATCATTTCCATTTTGTGTACATTAACATTCGTTCCATCTGATCTCTGGATAGCAGACTGACTGCGGACCCATATCTGCGGACTGTTTTTTCAGTTTATATATTATTTTACTACATTTGGTTATGAGTTTTTTGCTTTTCTGTTCTGTGATTTATGACGTGGTAATCCACCACTTGTGTTTGGCATTGAGTCCGATATGTAAGGTTTGGTATTGGTTCAAATTTTTCAAATAGCAAAATGACAGTGTTGAGCTAAAGCTAACCACACAGTTACAATGCAAAAATAAATATATATACGTACATACATACATACAAGACTATAGTAAAGACTCCTACTCAGGTAGTTCCTTCTTACTTATTCTGAAGGAATAGTTGTACTTTATGCCTCAGGATAGTTACAGCTGCACTACAGAAGGACCTTTTTAAATTAGAGGCATCACTAAACTCGCACTTTCCTTACCTGGCAGAGGTTAATCTCTGCAATTGAGCACAACTGCAAAACTCTTAACAGATTGAGAGAATTAGGAACCATCTTTCAGCAAATTCATTGCAAATACAGAGCTGGATTTACTTGCAGATGACACTGCAGATAGACCCAGTGATATGTTTTTTTCCTGCAAAGGAATCCAGTTCATAGTGTATTTCTCTGACTAGAAGACATGTTTTTTCTTGACAATGGCTTCCCAGATGTATTTTAGCATTAGTGTTCTATTACTTTCATAGGCGTGCACACGGGGTGTGTCGGGTGTGCCTAGGCACACCCTAATCGCAGGGCCAGATTAACGTAGGGGCTGAGAGAGCTGCAGCTCCAGGCCCACAAATTAAAATAGGCCCAGGCCGCTCGCCATAAAAAGCCACCTGCTCGGACACCCCCTCCCACAAGAACAATCACTCCGGCTGCCGGCAGCTAAGCGATGTTCCCAAAGTGCCATTGTCAATGTCTGTCACTGACATTACGCTTCCCATTATTGAGTCTATTGAGACTCAATGTGTAGGGAAGCTACTTGATAGCTGCGCATGTGTACGCAACCTTCAGGTCTGCGTACCATGCGCATGATGATGACAACATCATTGGGGGATCGGGTGCCAATAACCATGCTCGTCTCGCTCTGCGTGCCAGAACACCGCATTATGCACTTCCTGTCTTGAATCGTCTCTTTGCTAGCAGCTTATGTCGGTGGCCTGTATCTGATGTGGGCAGTGTGTGGAGGACAGAGGTAGGCAGTGTGTGGAGATGGACACGGTGGGCAGTGTATGTGGAGGTGGGCACAGAGTGTGGAGGTGGACAATGGGCACAGAGTGTGGAGAGGGTCAATGGGCACAGAATGGGGGTCAGGACGGAGATGGGTGGACAGTGTGTGGAGGACAACAGGGTGGACGGTGAGGAGGGGTGACAATGGGGACAATGTGGAGTTGGGCAGGGTGTTGGAGGTGGACAGTATGTGGAGGTGGTGGGCACTGTTGAGGAGGACAGGGTGGACAGTGTGTGGAGAAGGACAGGGTGTAGAGGTTGGCAGTGTGTGGAGGTGGGCAGTATGGAGATGGACAGGGTGGACAGTTTGTGGAGGTGGACAGGATGGGCAGTCTTTTTACTGTTTTCTGTCTGTAAAATGCAGTTTGAAACAGTGGCATCAAAATTAATGTGCAGTGGCTAACCGTTCTCCCTCCCATAAAAGCATTCTAAATTACAATATATGCCAAAGTGGAGAGTTTTAAGCTCATAAGGGTGAATTTGGCAACATCTGTTGGTCATATTGCATAACTAATTTGCTATTATATTTGTATGTTGTGTGCCCATTTGGTTCCCAGTCCAGATTAGTACATTTATTTAGCACAAACACACATATATATATATATATATATATATATATATATATATATATATATATATATACACACATATCCACACACATGCGCACGCACGTGTGTGTTTGTGGTTTTGGGTGCAAACCCTAATGCAATTGGCTGTACATGCCTATGATTACTTTATGCAGCTATACTTTTTCTACGGTATAATTGGGTCATGTTGAAGCAATAAACATATTGAACCATGTTACTTAATAGCTGGGGGATAAGGGATATGAACTAACTTGTGAAACATCTTTTCTGAGAAAGATAAGACTGGTTTCTAGCTTACTGTATGCAGACTATTCACTAAAGGAGAGAGAAGCAAACAGTCCTTAAGAGGGCCACAAATGTGTTGAACCCTTGGGCTGAAAAAGGTTTAACATCTTTCTTGGGTTCTGGAGGTAGAAAATAGTGAGAATCAAAGGGGAGGCATGTACTGATGATAAAGAATGGATATGTGTGCTCTTGAGGTGTATATGAGTTTTTTTAATGGGCACCTTAGCCAAAAACACTGCATGTTGCAAAAGCACAGTTTTCATTTTCCTGCTTTTATTTATTTGATTATTTAGAAAAATGTTTTAACAGGAACAATACATTGAGATTTCTCTTAATTTAAAGTATGTCCTGGAGTGCTTACAGCAAAGAGTTGCGTATTTATGCAAATAGAGAAACATTACACACACACACACACACACACACTAAAAAATTAAATATACATACTGATTTTAGATATAAAGAAGCAGTTATTTTTACAGATTTTAGACTGGGGGAAAATCTGATTTTTCAGGCAGTTTATTCCAGACTTTTGGAGCTCTGAAGGAGAAGCAGACCTATCTGCTTTTTTCTTGTAGTGTGGTATACACAGTAAGTTATTAGTAGTGTTGCAGAGGATATAGTTACTATGGAGAGCTGGAATAAGCATACTGCTCAGGAAATCTGGTAGCTTTCTAGAGAAGTGGTTATAAACCAGGCAAGAGAGGTGACGGGTATATCTAGATTTGAGTGTTAGCCAATTTAGTTCTTCATACATATTACTGTGTAGGGCTTTCAAGCACGGTACAGAGGGTCCATGTGCACAGCATCACTTAGAGGCTGAACCCAAACACTCAGTCCTGCAGTTCACGCTTTTCCCCTTGGACCATGATGGTGCACTGTGGGTCTCATTTCAGACCCCACTGTTCTGCTGGGCCTCAAAATATAGCTTCATCTGAAAGTCTTCTCTGAGAGGTGCAGATGTGTTGATGGGGCACTATCCTGGTGATAGTTGCCCCATAAAAGAGGATTTTAGTCTTACCTGTTAAAGCCTTTTCTCTTAGTCCATATAGCTTACAGGTAACTCTGGTAAGACGATCGCCTTTTTAAGCAGGCAGGAACAATTCTTTGAAAGAATGCAGGGTGGAGTCTTCCTTCCCTCGGTAGCTGGTCACCAGTCAATCCCTCTCCCGTTAGATCTGAGACACTAACCTATCTGGCTAGACAGCATGAACCCGAAAGTACTCCCACGTTCAGCCACAGGAGAACCAAGCATGGTTCCTTTACAGGGTGGGAGACTTGTAAACTATATGGAGTAAGAGAAAAGGATTTAACAGGTAAGACTAAAATCCTCTTTTCTCTGTCATCCAATATAGCTTACTGGTAACTCTGGGATGTACCAACATTAAGTTTCCCAGTTGTGGGAAATAAGGCATGGACCAGGCGCCGGACCCCCAAGTTACCAGAGCTCCTATGGACTAATCACAGAATAGCCCCAAACAACCTAAGTGTCAACGGACTCTGAACTGGAACACAGCACCCCAGTAACTGTAACATAGCACACATAACAAGAGTCAACAGGGCTCAACAGTTAAAGGTCACTATGACACAGGATACTAAGTCCTAGACAGGCGGAACTGCCTCCAGGACTTTCCTGCGAAAGCTGGCTTCAGCCAAAGCCAGAACATCAACATGTTAGTGTTTAGCAAACTTGTGCACAGAGGACTAAGTGTCTGCCCTGCACAGCTGATCAGCAGAGGCCTGATTCTTATAGGCCCAAGAGGCCCCGACAGACCTGGTGGAATGAGCTGTGACACGAAAAGGAGCAGGTTTCTTCTCGAGTTCGTATGCATTACGGATGGTAGACTTGATCCAAGATGCAATAGTCACCTTGGATGCAGCCCTACCAGCCCTAGGACCCTCAAGGATGACAAAGAATGCATCAGTCTGGCGAACAGACTCAGTGTAGTGCACAATGAACTTAAAGCAGCGCACCACATCCAACAAATGGAGATCTCTCTCCTTGTCAGATTAGGGTCAGGACAAAATGCAGGCACAACAATCACTTCATTGATGTGGAACTCAGAGACCACCTTAGGAAGAAATTCCTGAGAGGTATGAAGAACCGCCTTGTCCTTGTGAAACACCAGGAAGGGTGGTTTGCAGGACAAGAGACAAATTGCCAAGAGGAAAGCCATCTTCTAAATCAGGAAATGAAGAGGAATGGTAGCCAAGGACTCAAAGGGAGGGCGCTGCAAGACTCCCAATACCAGATCAAGGTACCACTGAGGAGTGGGATGCTTAAGGGCAGGGAAGGCATGAGCAATGCCCTGAAAGAAAACCTTGACATCTGGAAGGATGGCAATGCGCCTCTGGGAAAAAAAAAAAAAAAAAAAAGAGAGCAGGTGAACCTTCAAAGAACTCAGGCTAAGGCCCTCGTTCACTCCATACTCCATACAGATAAGGGCCAAAGATTGCCTAAAGATCGGGTTAAAAGACCAGAACTTAAGCCACAGAGAGCACCTAGCAGCCACAGAGAAAGCAGTGGCCTTGGCCTCAAGCCTAACAGCATCAGATGGGGCATCAGTAAGATAGCGCTGAGCCACAGAGATATCATCCAAAAGCATCAAAATGTCAGCTTTAGGAGCACCCATAGGGACACAGCATCTGACAGCTAGTCAGTCCAAACAGCAATAGCTTTATTAACCCATGCAGAAGCCAAGGTGGGTCGCAAGAATGCACTCGCAGCAGCAAACGTAGCCTGTAAAAAACCATCAAGCTCCCTGTCAAATCAGTGAGCGTAGAAGGATCCACTGCAGGTGGTGCAGGGAAAGGGGAAAGGCATCAGTCTTAGGAGGTGTAACCCACTGAGCCAAGGCATCAGAAAATGGATAGAGCTTAGACAGTCTCTCAGATGGAGACAAATGCATGACAGGGGTCTTCCACTCAGCCAGTATGATCTGGTCAAGAGTGGGGTGAGGAAAAAAAACAGTGACAAACTTCCTGCGCCTCTGAAAGACAGCAGAAGTAGACTGAGGTTCAGAAGTAATAGGAACGTTTACGGAGTTCAAAACCACCTCAATGAGACCATCAGCAGAGGGTTCAGGGTCAACTTCAATGGAGGTACCACCAAAGTGGAAAGAAGCCCCAAGTGAGCAACAGAGTCCTCTGAAACTTCCAGCGATTCCTCCGCAGAGGAATCAAACAAGTAAGGAATGTCAGGTGCCATAGGGACCACATGCCTGAGGGAAGTGGAGGGCTTCAAAGACTGAATAACCCCTTGAAGAAGAGGAAGGGGTAACTGCGCCATATAGGACCTTAAGACCCTGACTCAGTGTGGCTCTTGTTCATGGTTGGAAGGCCCTGGCGTAGACGCAGGGCCACAGTACATAAAGGGCATAAGTGCCCTGTATACTCCATTTGGCATGAGGAATAATAATTAATGGTAGTCAAAGATGCCCCAGAAACATCCGCACTAGGCCCAGTCCCAAGACCCAATGGGTCTGACATCCTAACAGGAAATAAAGTGTCTGATAGTATAAGGAATAAACCAAATACTGTGTCCCAGATTATTAATTCACCCCAGAAAGAGCTAAAATACACTTATCTGGCAAGTGAAGGGTTAATCTGCTGAGGATACTCATGAGAGGAAAGAAAGAAAATTACGTCCGAACTGGCAACCAATCAGAAAACGGCACGCGAAACGTGCGTTCATAGGAAATGTAGGTTCCCCTCAAAGTACCCAAAAAACAATGCGCTAATCCCCCTGACCCCCCAAGACACTCAGAACATGCACCCGAGTATAGGACAAGGGAGGACAAGAAGAATGAGCCATCTCTGAACTCGGTACGTAGAGCGGATGCAGAGATATGTCGCAAGTTATACAGTCCCATAGAGATCAATGGAGCAGTGCGGCCATGCGGTAGGAATTCAAATAAACAATTTTTTTTTTTTTTTAACCCCTTAATGATCCTTGACGGTCATAGTGCGTCATGGGTTCTATGACCGTTATGGAATTCTGGGCTCCCCTGGCTGCTGCACGCTGTTTGGGGAGTCCGGAATCTGGAAAAAAAAAAAAATGCTCCGTGGTCCTTTAGTGACCGCAACGCGCCACATGACTGGTCGTTAAGGGGTTAAGAGAGTCCCAAAAGTTGGACAACACATAGAAAACACATGTACAGTATTAGCACATAACATGGAAGGGAGGGGTTAAATTACCACAGAGAACCCAAAATGCTCCAAAGACTCCAAGCAGACAATAAGATAAACCCAATGAGTGCATGAGTATGTGTGTAGGAACTCCTATAGGAGACCACTGTGTGAAGGGGAAGCAGTGGGATAAGTGGATCTCAGCACTCAAAGGGTTGCTCACCTTTTTTGCAGGTCTTCTGTCTTCAGATTACCATTGAGAAAAGGGGAAGCCTCAGTGGGCAACTTCTAGAGAAAAGACATAGCATGCAAGGTTTTATCCCAGGCCTGGAAGGTCCACAAACTGCACCTGTTAACTGAGTCAATCCACCACTGGGAAGTCAGTAATGGTAATCTGCCTAATGGGAGATTTCTACACCCCATATCGAACAGAAAACAATAAAAGAAAGTAAAAACTAAGAGTAACTGTTCTCTTCCCTGTTTCCATCAAGGAACAAATCTAACTGGAGAGAGATTGGCTGGTGACCAGCTAAAGAGGGAAGGAAAGCTCCATCCTGCATTCTTTCCAAGAATTGTTCCTGCCTACTTAAAGGGGCGATTACCTTCCCAGAGTTACCAGTAAGCTATATTGGATGACAGAGAAAATATCTTATATTATTCACACTTTACCAGAAACCAAGATGGAGAAGACCAAGGCAACTTTGAAGGGTATTTACCCACCACCGCACTAGGGAAGAAGTAATCTCTCCAACTAAAAAAAGAGGCACCATAGAATAAGAGTCATATTCAAGGAGGAGCAATTCTGGTGTTCACCACTTGCAACATAGGAGACAAATACCAATGCACTTTCATTTAAGTGGTGCTAGACAGCTCACCAACACACTGTACTTGAGACCTCTCAAGTATGCAATGGTTTAAAAGCCCCAATTACATTCCTGGGATTTTTCATTTGTCCCTATGGTGCAGTCAGTTTGCTCCTGAATTTCTCCTCTTTTTGCCTCATGTATCAAAGTAATTCTGGTAAAAGCAACTGTGCTACAGTTCTCATTGCTTTATATGGGACTTTTAACCCCTTGGATGCAAGAGGTATCTCCAATGCACTGCAAAGAAATGCAATGGAGACATCTCTAGCATTCAAGGGGTTAAAAGACCCATTAAAAAACAAAACAAACAAACAAAAAAAACAGGAGATATTATATTGTTCCCCTGTGGTGCAGTTGGTTTGCTTCAGACTTGCCCAAGTATGCATTTATGCAGAAGGCCCACAAGAATCCAGAAGATGGCATTTGGAGACAATTCTCTGACTGGGGAAGCTTCTCACAGTGTATTGCGTGCACCTCATACTCCTAATTATTCACATTACCTTTTATTTATAACAGGTCAACATGTATCACATCACTATACAAAGGAAAATGGAGCAGTTATGGGGAAAAGCAGCTGCACCAACACTACAAATAAAATGTCCCTGATTTAAATGGCACTTTTACCCCCTTGAATGCTAAACAAGTCTCCAACTAATCAATAAGGGATATGTACTACAGAGTGAGAAAGAGGTGATAAAGTAGAGAAGACTTCTCCAGTGATATCACTTCTCCATTTCCTATGTTATTCTATGGAGTCAATGCACTAAGATTTCTTAGGAGATGTTAGTGCATAGGCATGGGAATTGGAGAAGTCTCTACTTATCACCTATTTACCACTTCTTAGTTCATAACCCCCAATGTGTTGGGGACCTCTCTAACATTCAAGGGGTTAACCCTTTGAGTGTCAATGCATTCACATACCCCCCTGGCACTCAAAGGGTCAAAAGAACATGTTTGTTTATTTATCCCCTATGGTGCAGCTGATTTGCCCCAGAATTGTACCACTTTTCTTTCTATTAGGGCCAATAGAACACCGCCCCCCCCCTTTATCCTCAGAGCAGCTTTACTTGCAGAGATGAAAATGTGTATTATCATATCTAGTGAATACATTATCGATGTGCATCTATAATGCTTTATTCAGAAGTGAATGAGACCACAAGATGGCTGTTATGAATCATGAACAGAAGGGTTCACACGGAAAGCAAGTCTCATGAATTTAAAAATACATTCTGCTGAAAGTATTACAAAAAAGAGATATCAGCCATTTCTGTGAAAAACAAGTCTCTAAAGTTAGAGATAATGAATAAAACTTTAGTATGCGAATTAAAAGACATTTTTCAAAACTACAGCATAACAAAGAGGAGCAATCAATATAGCGAAATGAGAAACACATTCTAAGCAACATTAGTTCCTAATGTTACAGCTGCATGGTCAGGTGCTTTACAGATGCAGTGTACCCAGCTAACTCAAATACTCTCGCATGGCAACATAATCAATGCTTACCTTTTCCCCTCTTTCTTTTGAAACCTCACGTTTGTCTTCCTTGTCACACTTATTTCCCAAGAGAACAACTTCTACTTCTTCACCAGCTTTCTGGATGACAGAGGGAAATAGACAGTAAATATCTAAAACAGATTGGTATGGAATTCATTATAGCACAAGTCCATTTTAAATTACATAATTCTTTACATTGAAAAGCAATACATTCTACATAATGGAGGCATTACTAGGCATTGTGCAGTTTCCTTAACCCTTTGTGTGCAATGGGGTGTCCATTTCTTGGCATTCAAAGAGTTAAGCTTTAGTTAAAGCATAAAACACTTAATGTTTGGGGGCCTTGAACTATTGCCAGTTTTCTCTGAATAGCAAATAGAACAGACATGGAGGTTTATCTAGAACTGACCAACCCATCTAAAAGGGAGTGTTAAAGTGATTTTTTTTATAATGCAATATTTGTTCCTGTTTTATGGTTTAAACAATACAAGTAGCTCTCTTTATGTGGCCCTCAACTATGGCCGAGTTCAGCATTCCTGTTTTAGAAAATGGGATACGAAAAGCGCAACGAGAATGGAGGTGTAGTGGAGGAGCTCCGGAGTGGACCAGGGAGATTTCAGCCTATAAAGTGGTGATTTCAGCCTGTTTTACCCGCTGATGTTGGAGGGCGATGGCGGCTCACAGAAATAAACAAGAACAGATGCTGAAATATCTCACGCCTAAAGAAAAAATAAAGGCCCAGAAACTGTCGGTCCCGCTTTCCCAAGATGGCGCCCGCGCCTTTGAAGACGATGAATTGTCGGAACTTGATGAGGTAGCCTCCACGGTCTCACACCAGTCTGAACCCCAGATGGGTGAACTGAAGACTATGCTAAAAACACTGCGGATGCAGATTAAGAGCGATATGAAATCCATTGCAAGTGAATTTCGACCGGAAATTCAGGAGCTGGGTGAGAGAACTTCACGAGTGGAGGAGAAAATGGACAAAGTACTTGATGCTCATAACACGCTCTCTGGTCAACATTCGGATCTTGTAAAGGAAGTGACCCTTCTTCGCGAAAAAGTAAATGATCTGGAGGACCGCTCCCAGTGGAATAATCTCCGGATTCGTGGGGTATCGGAGGATGTGTCCCCTACGGCTCTCCGGGAGTGGACAATGAATTTTCTATCCAGCCTTCTGCCGAGCTTTACAGAACAAGACCTGCTGATCGACTGGCTCCACAGGCTGCCATGGCCCAGAAACCTACCGGTAGAGGCTCCTCGTGATGTCATCCTTCGACTCCATTACTTCCACGTGAAGGAAGAGATCATCAAAGTGGGTACCCTACAGAACCTTCTACCCGACCCATTTTCGTGTGTCCAGATTTTTGCAGACGTCTCTTCCGCCACTTTGCAAACACGGAGAAAGTTTCGTCCCATTGCTGCAGCCTTGCGTCAGGCAAATCTCAAATCTAAATGGGGATTCCCTGCTAAGATCATTGTTACCCGCAATGGGGCTCTGTTTACAATTGCCTCACCTGAGAAGGACATGCACTTACTCACCTCCTGGAATGTTCCTGTTGTGGAGTCCTCTGATGTGCTACTGCAAAATCCCCAGAGAGTAGCCAGGGGCTGGTCTGTGTCTACACCGGCTCCCACATTGCCTAGACTCTGTCCACCCTCTCTGTCTGCTGGTCCCTTGAAAGACTGAGGTGGCAGCCTGTTACCTCTGTGTCGCTGATGGATCCCGTACTGAACATTAGTTAACTGTATCCCTATACTACGTATCATCTAACCATCTGGGTTTTTGGAGGATAAGGCCTGAATGCCGGCTCCCTTGGGTGTCCCGACAGGGAGACCTTTGCAGGTCATGGTAATCTTGAGGCCTCTCTTGATCTCTTGAAGCCTGTTGGCAGGACTTGAGTGGTGTGGATTATGCCTGTTCCCTGGTTCCCAACTATGGTTACTGTTCTATGAGTAATGCTTAGTGAGGATGCCGCAGGTCGCCTGTGGCCGGCTGCTGGCTCGCGTCCGTAGGTAGCCTCTCGTGGCTTTGCCTTGGGGGGGCCTGCTGGGCCCGGGCCTGTGGTCGGTGATGGCGATGATGGTTGGTGGTGCTTGTTTGGGATTCCGGGGTCACCAGGGTGCCTGGACGCCTATAGTTCATTTCGGGTCCATGCTCATGCCCGTGAGGTTGAGACATCTTTATTGTGCTTCAGTGCTTACTCTTACCAACCAAATTTACTATGTTATGTAATGTTTTCCTTTACAGGTTCTCAGTTGTACTGGGCTGAAGTGGGCGAGGAGTTCTGGGGGGGTGGCTGGGGTCCCTGACCTGGTGGTGCCTGGGGAGCGGCCAGGGTGGGGGGCCCGGGGGCGCATCCTCCCTTGGGCATTACCATTTATCTATAGGGTACTCTTTTTTGTTGCTCACCTTTAAGTGTGCAGGGCTCTTTGGATGCGACTCCTGGTTCTCTGAACTGAGGGTTATGACCCTACAATGACAACTTTCCCTTAATATCCTCTAACAGTCCATAACTTAAGTTTATAAGCCCGAACCCACAACACTGGAAGTATGTTTGCATGTTTGACTGGAACCTCAATACAAAACTATTATTAAAGAAAAAAAAATTATATTAGCAGACCTCAGAGCGGAGGATTATGCACGCTGTTTTTGAATGCGGTCCCTAGGGTCTGGAACTTGTGCCACTGTCCATGGTTGACAGTCACTGGCGGGCCGGCGGTGGTCCGCCCCTAGCCGTCCCCCAAGTTCACTAGAGTTAACCTGACTGCTTAGACCCGCTCACTCAAACTCTCTAATTATGTGTGGGATCAGGAATGGGATACCAGGACTCGCATTTGCATGAAGGTAGGGGATGAAGTTTAGCTTTCGGGGACTTGTCAGGTAATAGATTGTGTGGGATTCAATGTTTGTTGTCCTGTATTGTTTTCAATTATGTTTATCATTCTTGCTCCTCAAATATACTCCACTTAGCTACTTATGCTGGTGAAGTGTTTTCTCCCTACCATGCCTAAGGGGTCCCCTCTCAGTTATCCTGTGATCGCTACCTGGTGGTGCTTTGATAGATGGTTTTCATCCTTGGGAAGTCACTAATGGCCTCTTCTAGGGGCTCTAAATTGGACCCCTCCATTTCTTCAGCTATACTACTACCCTGTAAGTTTTATGTTTGCAGTTCTCCTCGGTCAGCGCTTGTGGAGATTCCTGCTCTGCCTGTACCTGGTTTTCATCACTGTTGCACCCCCTAGTGCTGACATCTTTTCTCATGACGTGTCTGGTACATTATGCACTGTTTCTTTCTCTCCCTTTGGAGCAAACTTCCTTTTTCTTTTTCTTGACCTTTCCACTTTTTCTTATCTTTATCTTTTCTCTTGGTCCTCTCTCCTTTGCCTCCCTGTCATACCCCCTCCCCGTCCCACTCTTCCTTCCCTCCCTGGGTGGGTCGGGTCGGGTCCATCTCTAGTGAGGTTCATGTTCCTTCAGCCAAACCCTGCTGCATGGTGCACTCTGTTCCTGATCTGCCTGTGGTTTCTTGTAAAGTTTTTACCTAACTGTCATGGGTCTCAAGATTTTGTATATGAACGTTAAGGGGCTTAACACCCCACATAAAAGATGGTTAATGTTCCAGATTATTTGTGCACAAGAAACTCACTTTGCCGCTAACAAGATTCCTTCAGTATTGACTAAGCAATTTACTACTGTCTATCACTCTACTGCTAGCACTAAGAGGGCAGGGATATCGATCTGGCTTCATACTGCGTTAGCCCCTACTGTACATGGAAGGTACCTTCTTCTGGTCTTGTTGATTAATAATGTAACATACTCTCTACTATCTATATACTCCCCAAACTCAAACTTAGCTTCCTTTTTACGCAGCACTCTGTCTAAAGTCCATGATGTATTATAGGGATCCGTAGTGGTATGTGGGGATCTCAATGTTACCCTGGAACCTTCGGTGGACTTTTCTTCACAACCTTCCGGCCAGTATCGACGAAGAATGGTGGCACAGGGTATCACTCTACAACAAATCCTGAATGAATGGCAGTTGCATGATGCTTGGAGGACCCTCAATCCCACAGATAGGGACTATTCCTTTTATTCGGCAGTTCATTTTTCCTATTCAAGAATAGATTACTTTTGTGTAGACAATTCCCTACTGCAGACAGTGGCTAGGTGTGAGATAGGTACCATCCAATGGTCTGACCATGCTCCACTGTTTTTAGAGATTTGAGTCTTTTGCCTCTGCTGGATCGGGTCAGTGGAGGATAAATGATCAATTACTCTCCACTCCTACTACCAATCTTCTGCTGGTGAAGGGTCTACGGGATTACTTTGAGCTTAATAATGTACATGGTACTTCACCAGTTACTTTATGGGAAGCCCATAAGGCAGTAATTAGAGGTCTATTTATCGCTCCTGCCACTAGGGAGAAAAGGAAAAGGGAGGGAAGACTCCTACTACTGATCAAGAAGTTGTCCTCTTTGGAAGCGTTAAACAAGAGTTCTCTGAGTAGACAGAGATGTCAGCGAATAATACAGGTTAAGTAGGAAATCTCTGGCATCCAACTTTATCGTACCCAGATGATGCTCTCGAAATTATAGCAATCCTATTACACTTTTGGAGGGAAGGCAAGTGCATTGCTGGCCAGACATCTTAGAAAGAAGGAAGCGAAGAAAGCCATTCCTTATTTGCTCTCGGTCTCTGGGGAGAAGGTCCTTAACCTGGCTCTTATACCGGAACCTTTGCCTAATACTATGAAGGGCTTTATAATTTGCACAAGGACCTCTTTACGTTATGACCATCACAGCGGGATATTGATGTATTTTTGGACGGTGTAGCTCTTCCTCATCTGCAACCCTCTCAGTGTGCTCAGTTGCTTGCACCGTACACTCTGGAGGAAGTGCCGTCTGTTATAAAATCCTTACCTTCGAACAAGGCTCCGGGCCCTGATGGGTTTTCAAATTTATATTATGTTATTTATTGATCAGCTTTCCCCACACCTGATGAATCTCGTTCTCCACTGCGACGAGACGGGCGCTTTTCCATCCTCTATGTTGACAGCTCATATTTCTACCGCCTACCACTGCCCAAGTTTTCATCCCATTTCGCTTCTGAACACTGATGTAAAATTATATGATAAACTCTTGGCAAACAGACATAAGGATTTCCGCCCATACCTGTTACATTACGACCAGGTTGGTTTTGTGAAGGGTCTACAGGCATCGGACAACACTAGGAAGATGATAAACTAGATTCATATGATTCGATCATCAAGGACCACTAGGCTCCTTTTGGAGATCGACGCCGAGAAGGCATTAGATCACCTGTACTGGGGTTATTTGACGTCGGTACTAGAGAGATTTGGTGTTCCGACTGAGTTCATTCGATCTATATTGGCCCTCTATTCAAATCCAACGGCTAAGGTCTCGTACGCAGGGTTTTTCCTCACAGCCCTTTGTCATCTCCAATGGCTCTCGTCAGGGTTGTCCTCTTTCACCGACCCTGTATGTTTTGGCGCTCGAGCCTTTGGCGGAATCGATACGCTTCCAGACTCTTATACGAGGATACCCTTGCGCGGAGTCGAGGGAGATTAAGCTGGGTTTATTTGCAGATGACATCCAGATAACATTGACTGACCCGACGAGTTTGTTACCCCATCTTCTAGATACTCTGCTACTGTTTGGTTAACCCGGTGGTATGACACCTTACCAAACCAAGACCCAGGTCTTACCTTTGAATGTTGATGGATGCACAAGCAAGACTTATCTGTCTGGTCAACCTTGATGTTGTCCTTGGTCGGTCGGGTCGCACCTATTAAGATGTCTGTGCTCCCCAAGCTATTGTACTTGCTCCGTACCCTGCCAGTTCCTATTCCTCTCACTTTTTTGCGAGATGCCCAATCAGATGTTTTTAGGTTTATTCATGGATCTCAAATCTCGCGGATCTCCAATAAGTGGCTAGTCTTACCGGATCATTGGGGGGGTTTGGGGACTCCATCACTTCTACATTACTATAGGGCAGCGAGAATGGCTCAAACCATTCTTTACCATGCCCCCCCTGGTGTGATAGCATGGGTTGACTTAGAGGATGCACAGCTCCTACCTTATAGGTTGTGTGATGTACTGTGGATCTCACCGAAGCGCCGACCTTCTATAAAGTGTTTCCTTCCCAGCACAAGTTTGTCTGTCTTAATTTGGGATCTATATGCTTCCCGGATTCCAGATCTCACTCATTTGACTCGAACCACCCCTTTACGTACCATCGATTTTCTGGTTCCCCACGCAAATTTTTTATCTTGGCATCAAGCTGGGGTTCGTATCCTGGATGATATCATGCAGAATGGTCTGTTACAAACGTTCAAGGTCTTATCGGGTAGCTTTGGACTGTCAGCTAGAGACTTTTACAAATACCTTCAACTCCGTCATGTGTTGACAACTATGCCAAATTCTTTATCTCAAAGTCCCGTCTTGCTTCACGGTATCATTAAAGCATGCAATCGCCCACTGACATTTGCTGGAACCTTGTTGGTTTGCTGCATTTCCCTACTTACAGTGGGGGTTCCCTCTAAACTGCCCTAAACTGCCCAGGATGTTCCTTTTTATACTGGCTCTTGGGCACTTCTCAGTTGCCCTTTCGTGGTGTTCCTGATCCTGCGCCTCGTTGCTGAGTTCCTGAGTCTCCTGTGTACCGATCCGGCTTGTCTGACTACTCTTCTGATCCTGCTCCGTGATTGACCCAGTTCTGGCTGACGACCCTGCTCCGTGATTGACCCGGTTCTGGCTGACGACCCTGCTCCGTGATTGACCCAGTTCTGGCTGACGACCCTGCTCCGTGTTTGACCCAGTTCTGGCTGATGACCCTGCTCCGTGTTTGACCCATTTTCCGGCTGATATTCCTGCTACCGTATCGATCCTGTTCCGGTTAACGTTCCAGTCCTGTGTGCTGTTTCAGTGTTCCTGAGTAGCTCCGGTCGCTCCGGCGACATTCTGAACTGTCTGGTATCTCGCTGATCCTCTCTCTCTACCGAGCAGTTGCCTGAGGTTGCTATATCATTCCGCTGTCTGCTGAGCTGTTCTCTCCTATACCGAACCATATTAACCCGTGCAGTGCCTGTAGTCTCCAGTTACGTGCCTCACATACACTTGCTAAGCCTCTGGTTACCCTTAGAGCCTGTTACGATTTGAGCCTGTAAGACCTAGCCTAACCATCACTCGCAGAGCACTGTCCGTTCTGGTGTTCGGCATGCACCGTGACCGCGCCGGTTGGCGCTGATAGTCTGTCCGCTCTTGCAGTGTGGATTCTGTGCGACACCGGTAGGGTTTCCTGGCTCTGGTTCACAAACGCTCAGGGTGTACGTTATCTTCTGCACTTCCCAGTGCTCCGGCTCACTATAGTTTGTGCAGTAACCGTCTATCTTGGCACCCTAAGGGTGTTGGGGCGCAATCCCGTTGGCACACGCAGGGTTACTACTGAGTTTACGTTAAGGGCGATTCAGGTTCTGGTTTCTTCAGCTCTAGCAGTAGCGTTCCTTCTAATCCCACGGTGGTGGTATTGGCTCAGCTCTGGGCTATAGGTGCGCTCCATTTTACTACCTTGAGAGTGATTCAGTGCAGACACTTTACTCCTTTCTCACCATCAAGAGATTGTTATCATATCCTGGGCATTGGCTAATCTAGGACTGAGTTGCTTCAGTTTCTCCTCTTTAACCCTGTATGGTATTTCCCCAGTCTATATATATCCATATATGTATTGCACAACCTTTACTTGGTCTGTACTTTGCCAATACTGATTATACCTGTACTGGCCCCTAGGGGCACCGTTCTATTATCATTTTCTCAATAAAACTGTGTTTTTACTTTCTACCGTGGTCTGAGTGTCAGAAAACCGTAACAAGAACACTGGACTAGAATGTTCTCCAATTTGTCCCTGATAAGTCACTGCTCTAATCATATGGAGCTGGTTAGAAAGATACTGTACAGATGGTACTTAGTACCACTGCGATTGGCTCATATCTTTCCATCTTCCTCCAATCTATGTTGGAGGGGTTGTTCTGGGGTGGCTTCCATGACGCATATTTGGTGGTCGTGTCCGAAGCTTCAATCATACTGGAGGATGGTTTTTGATTTAGTGTCCATGGTGACTTATTTCCATTTCGATATGTCTCCAGAACTCCCTTTGTTCCATGTATTTCCCGAACACCTACCGTTTTATATGAAAATAATTATGGGCCACATTTTGATTGTTGCTAAAGTTCTCCTTGCAAGGCTTTGGAAGTCTTCTACTATTCATTCTTTCCAGGAATTGTGCATTTGGTGGGCCACAATCTACGGATGGAAAGGCTTCATTATGCAACTACATTTAGGCTAGAGCAGCACGAGCAGATCAAGTCAGCCTGGGAACGTGGAATTGTCAAAGTAGGGTAGTTCGGATGGATGGCCTTACCCTCCCCCCCCAGCCCTCCGTCTTTCCCTTCCTCTCTCATTCTTTGTTTCATCTATCCCCTCTTCTCTTCTTTAATCTCATTTGCTTTATTTCCCACCTTTCCTCTGCCTTTTCTATTTTCTTCTCTACTGTAAAAAACCTATACTATAGGTCCATTCACCCATGCTGATCATAATGGATACAACAGTGATAGCCTGTGCAGATAGTGCACGATATTGATATTCAACTGCTCTTTTTGGGGCCTTATAATGTATCTTGTCTTATGGTCTACACATTCTAATCTCGTTAGATCTCAATACTGGAATATTGTGCTATGTAACTGTACTTTGTGCACTGTACACATTACCGTTTGAAATGTAATTTCTCTTGTACGCATATTTTCTTCAATAAAAACTTTAACAAAAAAAAAAAAAAAAGAAAACGGGATATGAGTTATACTCTATAAAACCTTGCCATTACCAAGGTATTTTTATTTCATTCCTTCCTGCCTCTTATGCTGACATAAGCTTCTTCTGGGGAGAAGTAGCTCTCGCGATCAGTTCACTGCATGGCTCATGTGGAAGGAGATATTCCCCTCCGTATGAGCTTCTTGTAGGCATACCCAACATAAACTTCATTGTAACAGATACTGAGCACAGGCTTTGTCAGAACCACTGCTACCCTGTTACGTCACGGAAACATAATAAGCAAGAGGGCAGGTTATTCATGGTAAACAAACTGTTGAAATTGTAGTTCCAGAAAAAGCAAACAAAGAAATTTGTAAAGGATTAGCAATATTTTATTTTAACTTTTCATCTCATTTATAATGGTTTTATTGACATCTCCAGGGCTCCCCCCCAAAGATAGCTTAAAGGGAAATGCAGGGACAGTGGTACAATGTACCACTATTCCTGCAAAAGAAAAAGGGGAGAGAGCTTAGGGTGCTTGAATTTCCTTCAATCTTAGAGCACATACAGAGTTAATGACAAAGTATACAGAGCACTTAATGTTCTGGGCAATGTCCATATTTCCTATTACTGTACCCCCCCCCCAGACATCACTGAGAAATATTCACTGTAGTGGCTTTTTATTCATTCACACCGGAAAGGCGCATAGCCTTTAAGGCTCTTGGTTAACACACACCACTTGGCTGTCACAGCACTGAGCTAAGCTATGTGTCTGCAGTACCTGTCGGTTTCGTGGCATCTCAGAGTACTCCATTCAAATAAGAGCACCAGGGAACAAAGCTCTAACACACATAAGTGGCTTGGCTCAGCAAGATAGGTTTTCAAATTACAGGTCCACCTTGACAGGGTACCCACAATCCAATAACTTTGAAAGTGATGGGTCAGCCGATCTCAAACTCTGTACAACGCAGTCCTCTAAATGTTCACTTAAATGTACAACCAAACAAACTCCATGGAATATGCCTGAAGATATTGCTTACCCTTTTAATGTCTCTCATCCATATAGCTATGTTTTCAAATGAGGCAGGATTTGTGATGTCATACACTAGAATGAATCCTTGAGCTCCACGAAAGTAGCTTACACTTAGAGTGTGGAATCGTTCTTGTCCTGCGGTATCCCTGAAACAAAGAACCAAATAAATCATCCTTGACCCTACTACTAAAAAATGAAATGGAAAACATTAGTCTGAAAGTACAATGAATTCTGGTGTGTTTATTTACATATAGTTAGTGATTTGCTGAGAAAACACTTTACATCCCCTTGTAACATTATCAGTATGTAAAATCATGAAAACATTTTGTGGAAAATCTACAGTCCCTTCTATTTTTAAGCTTAACATTTATTAACAAAAATTATAGCAGCATTATCTTTATTGTCAGCCACTAGCAAATTGAAAGTGAAAGGATAGGGCAGGAGTGTCTATGTTTTTTTTTTTTTCTTTTCTTCAATTGTCAGACTGAGAAAAGAACAAGGAACTGAAGGCCAAATCCTACAAAAAATGGACTGGAATTGAAGACAAATATTCGAAATGAGAAATTATACAGATGGCTGGGTACAAATCCATAGCTAGTTTAATTATTTACCTTTCACTTTATCACATACTTTAAAATATTCAGAATTAATTCTCTGCAATATTAATACAGAGCAGGTAAGTTCTATTATGTTTTGCAGCAGACCTAATTTTTTTATTATTTAATGAAATTCACATGAAGGCCTGATTGACCATGTCCTAGGGTCTCAAATGGCCCCAAAGCCTTCATTTGAATGTCTACCTTAGGAGATCAGAACAAATGTAATAACCCAGCAAGCTCTGTTAATTAAAGTAAAGTAGTCACTTTGTAAAAAAATATGATTTCAATAGAGCTTTTCAAAATCATGTTTATGTTTGCCATTTGGGGATATTTTAACTATCAGTTTAAGCAGATCAATTAGTTCTAGCTAACAGGAGGTGGAAGTTGGTAACGTAGGGAAGTCTAGAATATTTCAATCTGGCAAGAATGTCTAGCATATTTGCACCAATTGAGAAATAATGGAAAATACTTTATAAACTATTGTTTTAAATAAAAAAAATCTGACAAATGTAGGTGATGTTGAAAGCTCTTTGAAAATCACCTAAGTGATAGTTCTACTTTAATATCAGTATCTACAGAGATCCTTTCAAGTTGTAAGGTAACAATATATTGCCATTTTTTAGCTTTCAATGGTGCAAACCTAAAATGATTAATCATCCCAAAATTTGTAATTTTTTTATAATAAAGCTTTGCTTTATTAATAGTGAAAATCAATTATATTTGTTAACCAAGAGTTCTGAGAGATTAAGAGAGATCCTAGACAGGCAAGGCTGCCTCCAGGATCTTTCTCCCAAAGCTGGCATCAGCAGATGCCAGCACATCAACACGACAGTGTTTAGAAAAAGTGTGCACAGATGACCAAGTGGCCGCCTTGCACAGCTGATCAGCTGAGGCCTGGTTCTTGTAGGCCCAAGAAGCCCCAACAGACCTCGCAGATTGAGCAGTAACCCTGAAGGGTACAGGCTTCTTCTGAAGTTTGTAAGCCTTACGAATCGTGGACTTTCCTGCCCTAGGACCCTCAGGAATGACAAACAGATTCTCAGACTGCCTCAAGGACTAAGTGTGATGCACACAGAACTTGAGACAGGGCACAACATCCAACAGATGAAGATCCCTTTCTTTGTCAGAAGTAAGGTTAGGACAGAAGGAAGGAACCACAATCTCCTGATTAATGTGGAACTCAGACAAAACCTTCGGGGAAAAACTCTTGTGAGGTGCGAAGTATCACCTTGTCCTTGTGAAAAAACAAAAAACGGTGGTCTATGAGACAGGGCATGCAGCTCCGCAACTTGGCGAACAGAAACAATCACCAGGAGAAAGGTTATATTCCACGTCAGCATACGTAGAGGAATGGTAGCCAAGGACTCAAAAGGAAGATGCTGGAGTACCTCCAGAACCAGGATAAGATCCCACTGAGGAGCAGTGGACTTAAACACAGAACAGATATGAGCAATACCCTGGAAGAAAACCTTGACATCAGGAATGATTTCAAGATGCCTCTGAAGAAAAAACAGAGAGCACAGAAGTCTGAACCTTAAGAGAACTCAGACAGACCTTTATCCACACCATCCTGAAGAATGGAAAGAACTGTAGGAAGTTCAAAACCCTGAGATGGGTCTTTATCAGCACACCAAGCCAGAAAAGTAGCCAAAACCCAATGGTAGGCCTTAGAGGAAAAAGGCTTATGGGCACGAAGCATAGTAGCCACCACACCAGAAGAAAATCCTTTCTTCTTCAAAATGGAGGATTCAATCTCCATGCCATCAAAGCCAGACGATGAACATCTTCTTTCCAGAGGTAACTCTGTAGAAGGTGGTCTGGACGGGGGGGGGGGGGGAGTCAAAGATGTTCTTCCACTGAGAGGTCCAGAAGCTCCACAAACCAGGCCTGTCGTGGCCAGAACTAAGCAATCAGAATGACTGGGAAGCGCTCCAGTCTCAGCTTCCAAAAGAACTCTGTTCAACAGGGGAACAGGAGGGAAGATGTAAGCCAGAGGAAATGTCCACGGGATAGACAAGGCATCCACTGCTAGAGCCATGGGGTCCACCCAGCCAGAGCAGAATGTTGGAACCTTCCTGTTGTGTCTGGTTGCCATCAGGTCGATGCATGGAAGACCCCACTGCTGGTTGATGAGGTTGAACACCTCTGGATGCAGCTCCCACTCTCCGCTGTCCACTGTGTGTCGACTGAGGAAGTCTGCCAGAACACTGTCTACACCAGGAATATGAACTGAGGAAATGGCAGGGACATGCTCCTCTGCCAAAGACAAAATAGCCTTGGCCTCTAGCCAAGTTGTGAGACTTCTTGTGCCGCCTTGCTTGTTGATGTAGGCTACTGCTGTGGCGTTGTCCGACTGCACCCTGACCGGGCAATCCTCCAGTTGTCGTTTCCAGTGATGTAGGGCATGAAATATCACCCAAAGCTCTAGGACACTGATGGAAAGGAGAGATTACTCCTGAGACCACTTGCCCTGATGTTACGGTTTTCAGTACACTCAGAGGCAGAATGTTTGGTAAAACACAGTTTTATTGAAACCAGACAGAATAAAGTAACCCTCATGGGTCCAGCATATAAATAACACGTAATACTGACACAGGACAGGTTAAAGAGGAAACATTAACCCATACAGGTCCAG
The DNA here is from genome assembly GCA_037306005.1 of Rhinophrynus dorsalis. Taxonomy (NCBI): domain Eukaryota; kingdom Metazoa; phylum Chordata; class Amphibia; order Anura; family Rhinophrynidae; genus Rhinophrynus; species Rhinophrynus dorsalis. The sequence goes on along the minus strand of CM074723.1, from coordinate 133,887,503 downwards.
TACATATATCTGAGAGCAAAATATATATTACTGACACAGGTCAGGTTACAGTTCGTGTGAATCAGCGAGACAACAATAGGAAGGTGCTATTAGGCCGGGAGGCTGATAGACCCTAATAACGGAAGGCCCAAGGAACACTCTCTATACAGAGAGTGATACAATAGCGACTTAGCCACAATGGGTGAGCGAGGCCCTGAATAAGTAACGTACTACCGGACAACACAGGGTGACTGCAACTGGAGGTGCAGTGTAACGCCAAACAGAAACAGCAGTAATTGTGACCCAAGGATAAAGACACCAGGCTGCAAGGGTTAACGAACGCTCTGGCGTGATGGCAACTGCCAGACAGTAGAGACAAACTGAGGCGCCCAGGAGACCAATCTCAGTAGGGCAGAAGTAACAAGCCAAGAGTACAGTGTGCCACCAGGAATAGCTCCTACCTTGGGGTATGGAGGTACAAGGCACAATAGCGTGATTGGGTCGCAGTAGCTGAATGGCAGAGCAGCAATCGAGGCAACCAAAAGGGTCTATACAAGACCAGGACAGAGCACCGGAAAGATTCCCCAACCGGATAACCGGACGGAGTAGTTAACAGGGCCTGAGTGATACACAGAGCAGGAACATCCGCCAGACTGGGTCGGTACACAGAGCAGGAAGGTCAGCCAATCCGGGTCGGTACACAGAGCAGGAACGTCAGCCAATCCGGGTCGGTACACAGAGCAGGAACATCAGCCAGGGCAGGTCGGTACACAGAGCAGGAACGTCAGCCAGGGCAGGTTGGTACACAGAGCAGGAACGTCAGCCAGGGCGGGTCGGTACACAGAGCAGGAACGTCAGTCAATCCAGGTCGATACACAGAGCAGGAACGTCAGTCAATCCAGGTCGATACACAGAGCAGGAACATCAGCCAGGCCGGGTCGGTACACCGAGAAGGAACGTAATCAGGCAGAGTAGTCAGGCAGTCCAGGTCATACACAGGATTCACACAATATACAGAGCAAGCACTAAGTAACGGGAACACCACAAAAGGGCCCTGCAGAAGTGACAGGGCTCAGTACTTAAAGGCTAACACTGAGTGGAGCAACATCACGTTAGCCAATAAAAAGGTATCAGGAAATAATACTGTCAATATGTCGCCAGCAATACACGGGCACCGTGATACCTGAACACTCAAGTGCCCCAACACTGCTCCCCAACTGGAGAGGCTGGCATCCGTTGTCACTGTGGTCCAGAAGGGCACCAGGAAGGGTCGACCTTTCAGTAGATTGTTCAGGTTGAGCCACCACGAGAGACTCTGCTCCACTTGAAGAGGGAAAGACAGGGATCTTTCCAGGAGATCTGGATGGCCCTTGCAGGCCAGGATCAGAAACCTCTGAATTTCCCTGGTGTGAGCCATGGCAAACAGAACTGCTTCTATGGTGGAAATGAACTTCCCCACCAAGGATGACAACTTCTTAGCTGGAGCTGGATCCTGAGACAGGATAGCTTGGACCTTTAGTGCTATCTGATGAGCTACTTCGTCTGTCAGAAACACCATCCCCCTCTGAGTGTCAAACAGGAGACCCAGAAAGACCTTCTTCTGAGAAGGAACGAGGTCTGACTTGTCCAAGTTGATGATCCACCCGTGATGGAGCGCATGAATGCAGTCCTGCACCTGCTGGTGAAGGAGTTCTGGAGACGAGGCCTTCAGAAGGAGGTTGTCCATATATGGAGTCACCCTAATGCCGTTCTGATGTAGGACGGATATGAAAGCTCCTAGGACTCTGTTGAAGACTTGAGGAGCAGTGGTCAGGCTACAGGGGAGGGCAGAGAACTGGAAGTGCCCTCAGTCGCAGGCAAAGTGGAGATACTGCTGACTCTCTGGATGAATGGTGATGTGCAGATAGGCATGCTGAAGATCCAGAGAGGCCAGAAACTCCCCAGGAGACATGGCCACTATCACTGTGTGAGAGACTCCTGGCAGTATTGGGACCTGAACACAAAAGGAGTTGAGATTCTTCAGATCCAAAATGGGGAGACAGTCTCCATCCTTCTTGGAGAGGTAAAGGGAATCCTGTATCCTGAGGCCGCCACTTGTAAAACCCATGGGTCTGCCATAGAGGTCTGCCAAGCTGAAAGGTAGTGGCGTAAGCAGCCACCTACCTGTGGGCGGGGACCGGGTTCGGTGACTCACGCAGAAGGTTTGGAAGCTTTGGGCTTTGTGAAGGACTTCAATCTCCATTGCTACTTAGGCTTGGAGGAGGAGCGCGGAGCCAGATTGACCATCTGGGTCGCTTGGAGCGAGTCTGCTTGAAAGGATCGAAAAAGCAGATTGCTTTTAACAGGTGCCTTCTTCCTCAGGACCACTGGCAGGTGAGAACTTTTCCCTCCAGTGGCCTCGTTGATGAGATCCTTGAGGTCAGGCCTAAACAGGGAAGAACCCTGAAAAGACGAAGACAGCAGAGCCTTCTTAGAGCCTGTGTCAGCTGACCAGATCTTAAGCCAAAGTGCCCTTCTGGCTACCACAGACATGGTAGATGCCCTGGCTACCATATGCACAGCATCAAACAGGGCAGCAGAGACATAATGCTGAGCCTCAGCAATGTTAGTGAGAAGACGCAACATGTCAGAAGTAGGGGCTCCCTGACGGACAGCAGAACTGAGCTGTTCAGTCCAAACAGCCACAGCCCTATTTACCCAATGCGGCAGCAAAGGTAGGACGAAGAGCAGAGCCCGCTGTCGCAAAAATAGCCTTGAGAGAAGTCTCAAGCTTCCTGTTAGTCCAGTCTTTAAGAGCAGAGGCGTCAGCCACTGTCAAGGCAGTTGACTTAGAAACCTTGGAAACTGGGATATCCACTTTGGGGGGGGGGATGAACCCACTGATTAAGGGCTGTTTCAGAAAATGGATAAAGGTTAGCAAACTTTTTAGACACAGGTGGTGTCTTGTCTGGAATTTTCCACTCCTCTGACACCAAGCAGTCAAGGGTGGGATTAGGTAGAAAGCAGGCATGGGGCCTAACAGGCTCCTGGAAAACATCAGAGGGGTCACACACTGTTTAGGGTGGACAACACAGCCCTGATCAGGCCCTCAGCAGAGGGAATGGGGTCCACCTCGAAGGGGTCCCCAAAAAACTGAGATGAAGGAACAGCTGAACTATGATCATCATCATCATCATCATCATCAGAGTCCACCACAAATTCCTCCTCAGAGGAATCAGACACATCAGGTACACTCGGCGGTTTAGGAAGGGAAGATCTATTAGGGGCGGGGGGTCTACAACGAGTTGAAGACCCCCTAAAAAGTGGATGGAAGGAGTTGTAAGGTGGACCGGAGGTCCCTGGTAGGAGCCTTAAACTCTTGCATCCATATTGGCTCTAGTGCATGGCTGGAGGCCTCAGCAGGAGATTCAGGGGCAGCAGCGCAGGCTGGGCAAACATGACCTGAGTATTGTCTAGGCAACCCTGACTGACATGAGGAGCAATGAGCAATGGGGGACACAGACACCCCATAATCCTTAGTCTTAGGTTTAGCCCCAAGGTCTAACAGAGTAGACATTCTCACAGAGTCAAAACTGTCAAAGTATCAAAACACCCACAATAAAGCGTGTATAATAATGAATGCACCCCAGAAATGCTAATTTAGACTTATCTGGTAGGCGAAGGGTTAAACTGCGGAGGAGAGAAGGAGAGTCCAAGCCCTGCGCAGGATACTCTATCTGCGAATACACAAAATGGCTGCAGTGATGGGAGCCATTTGGAAATGAGCGCGCAAAGTGGACTCTCATGGGAAACTTAGTTTCTCTGACAGAGTACCCCAACAGTGCCCAGAGCCCCCTAAAGTCCCCAACATCCCCAGAACATTGACCGGATGACAGAGCAAGGGAAAATCAACAACATGAGCCATCTCTGACCATGCTATGTGGAGCGGTTGCAGAGATATGTCCCAAACTGTAAAGTCCCATAGAAGTGAATGGAGCAATGGCATCTATGCGGTAAACGCGCACCTGAAGCGTGCGGAACAAAGTTAAACGTAAAAACGTAAAACCACTCAAAAGCCCACTAGAAAAAAAAACAGTAGACCCAATAAACACTAAAAAAACCCAATTGGGAAAGTGCCCCAAGAAAGCCCAAAAGGTGCTAACCAGCAGCAAAAGGGTTAAGTTGCCACAGAAATTTGCTCCAAACACCTCACAGACATACAGAATAAACCCATTGAGTGCATGAGTATGTAATAGGAACTTCAAATGAGACCTCTGTGCGGAGGGGAAAAATGAAAGAGTAACATTTAAAGTGGATATGTCACCTATGTTCAACCTAGCATAAATAGTTAGGCTGCAAGAGGATTTTAGTCTTACCTGTTAAATCTCTTAGTACATATAGCTTACTAGTAACTTTGGGTAGGCGACTGACCCTTTAGGTAGGCAGGAATAATTCTTGAAGAGAATGCTGGGTGGAGCCTACCTCCCCTCCTTAGCTGCATCTAGCCACTTCTCTCCAGTAAGATTTGAAACACTAACTAGTGACTTGGTAGTAAGAAGTGAAAAGAAGACTCCAAGCATGGTCCCTTGACAGGGTGGGAGACCAGTAACCTATATGGACTAAGAGAAAAGGAATTAACAGGTAAGACTAAAATCCTCTTTAATCTGTCATCCAATATAGGTTACTGGTAACTTTGGGATGTCCAACCACTGAGTTTCCAGAGGTGGAAAGTAAGGAAAGGACCAGGCTCAGGGCCCCCAAAGTCACCAGAGCATATATGAACCATCAGATCATAGGTAACCCAACAATAACAAAAGAGTTTCAAAGGGCACAAAACTGGTGTATAACCACACCAGGAACTGTAGCCCAGTCCACAGAACTAGAGCCAACTGGGTTCAAAAGTGAAGGAGCACTGAAGAGACGAAAGGAGAACCTAGACAGGCAAAACTGCCTCCAGGATCTTCCTCCCAAAACTGGCATCAGCCGATGCCAGCATATCAACGCGGTAGTGCTTAGAAAAGGTGTGCACAGAAGACCAAGTGACAGCCTTGCACAAGTGATCAGCTGAGGCTTGATTTTTGTAAGCCCAAGATGCCCCAATGAATCTAGTGGAATTAGCCAAAACCCTAAATGGAACAGGCTTCTTCCACAGTTTGTAAGCCTTACGAATAGTAGACTTAATCCAAGATGCTATGGTCACCTTGGATGCTGGTCTCCCCGCCCTGGGACCCTCAGGAATGACAAACAGGGCGTCAGACTGGTGAACAGACTCAGTTCGGTGTACGTAGAACTTGAGACATCGCACCAAATCCAGCAAGTGGAGATCCCTTTCCTTGTAGGATGTAGGGTCAGGACAGAAAAAGGGCACCACGATTTCCTGGTTAATGTGGAAGCCAGAGACCACCTTCGGGAAAAATTCCTGAGAAGTGCAAAGAACCACCTTGTCTTTGTGAAACACCAAAAAAAGGTGGTTTACAAGACAGGGCATGCAACTCTGTGACTCGGCGAACAGACACAATCGACAGGAGAAAGACCATTTTCCAAGTCAGCATGCGCAGAGGAATAGTAGCCAAGGACTCAAATGGAGGGAGATGAAGGACGCCCAAAACCAAGTTAAGATCCCACGGAGGAGCAGGATTCTTAACGGCAGGACAGGTATGAGCAATGCCCTGAAAGAAAACCTTGACATCAGGAAGGATAGCGATGCATCTCTGAAAAAAGACAGAGAGTGCAGAAGTCTGAACCTAAAGGGAACTCAAGATGAGGCCCTTATCCACTCCGTCACCACGACAGACTCAGCTATACGTGAAGGGGACTAGACACTGAGATCTTCAATAGATCCTGCTGAGCCCTACATACATGGACCACAAACCTCTGAAGTTCCCTGGTGTGAGCCATGGCAAACAGAACTGCTTCTATGGTGGAAATAAACTTCCCCACTAGGGAAGTCAGCTTCTGGACCGGAACTGGATCGTAAGCCAGAACAGCAGACATTTTGTGGATGATCTGGTGAGCCACCTCGTCCATGAGAAACACCATATACCCTGCTTGGTGTCAAAGAGAAGACCCAGGAAGACCAGTCTGAGATGGTACAAGATCCGACTTTGCCACATTGAGGATCCAGCCGTGATTGGTCAGTGCATGAATGCAGTCCTTGACCTGCTGATGAAGGAGGTCCAGAGAGGGAGCCTTCAGAGGCAAGTCATCCATGTATGGAGTAACTGGATGGCAATATGCAGGTATGCATCCTGAAGATCCAGGGAAGTGAGAAATTCTCCAAGAGACATGGCCGCAATCACCGTCCGCAGGGACTCCTGGTGATAGTAAGTATGGACCACAAAGGAATTGAGGTCCAAAATAGGACGACAGCCGCCATCTTTCTTGGAAACCACAAACAGCTTGAAACCTATTTCCGGCACTGGAACTGGTTGCAGAACCTACTTGAGTCTGGATATCACAGTGGAACAGACGGTGCTTCTCTGCTCCCTGAGGAGTGTGAGAAGGAAAGAACACTGAGGAAGTGTTGTAAACAACCGCCCACTGGTACGTGGGGACTGGGGTTTGGAAAGTCATCCTGAAGAAGGTTTGGAAGACTTAGGCTTGGTGGAGGACTGCTTGGCCCTCCATTGCTGTTCGGGCTTGGAGGAGGAGCTCGGAGCCTGGGGAACTGCCTGGTTCACGGTGCACACCTCAGTCTGAAAGGGACAAAAAAGCTGATTCTGCTTCGCTGGAGGCTTCTTCCTAGGCACTGAAGGCAGCAGGGTACTCTTACCCCCTGTAGCCTCACTAATGAGGTCTTTAAAGGAGCAGTAAACTTTTTTTTTATGAAAACACATATTTCATAGAGCATTCCCTGCTGAATAAAACAAGGTCACTCCCATCGCTGTCAGATGTTTTATTCAAAATTTATAGCAGTTTAAATAATCAGGAAGTGAATTTACTGTGTTTACTTCCTGGAAGTTCTAACTGACAGTAAGTGACAGGCAGTTTCTATCACATTCTATGGAGAACTGTGTATCACTGACTTTTCTCTCCATTAGAATCTAACAGGAAATCTAATTAGAATTTGACCACTAGAGGGCACTGATAATATAAAAAAAACATGGGTTTAAACTGTAATAACTCTGAAAATGTAAATATCTCGGCACTGGGAGTACCCTTATTTTACTTAATAGGAAAATCCCTACAATATATATTTTTTCATAAAAAAAAGTTTACTGCTCCTTTAAGCTCCGGCCCAAACAGAGAGGTACCCTGAAAATTAGCGAAAGCAAGGCTTTCTTAGAAGTAGTGTCTGCAGAACTGATCTTGAGTCAAAGAGCCTGTCTGGCTACCACAGACGTGGTAGAAACTCTAGCCACCACGGCATCAAAAATAGCAGCAGAAACATAATTCTGAGCCTCAGATGTTGGCAAGGAGCTGCAACATCTCAGCAGTAGGAGCTCCCTGACGGACAGCAACAGTTAGCTGTTCAGTCCAAACTGAAATGGCCCTGTTCACCCAAGCAGTGGCGAACGCCAGGCGCAACTAAGTACCAGCCATAGCAAAGATGATCTTCAGGGATGTCTTAAGCTTCCTGTCAGTCCAGTCCTTGAGGACAGATGCGTCTGCCACAGGCAAAGCAGTAGACTTAGAAAGCCTAGAGACTGGAGCGTTCACTTTTGGTGGATGAACCAAGGGAATGTTTAGCGTGTTTAACACTACCCTGATCAGGCCCTCATCTGAGGGATCAGGATCAGCTTTAAAGGGGTCCCCAAATAATTGGGAAGAGACCACAGCAGAACATTCCCCATCATCATAATCCACCAATAGTTCCTCTTCAGAGGAGTCTGATACATCAGGTACGCCCTGCGGTTTTGGTAGGGAAGACCTGATAGGAGTAGGGGGCTGCCAAGACTGGAAGACCCCCTGCAATTGGGATGGAAGGAGTTTTAAGGTAGACCTTAGGTCTCCAGTAGTGGTCTTAAAGGAGCAGTAAACTTTTTTTAATGAAAAAATATATATTGTAGGGATTTTCCTATTGAGTAAAATAAGTGTACTCCCACTGCTGAGAGATTTATATTTCCAGAATTATTACAGTTTAAACCCATGTTTTTTTAAATTAGCAGTGCCCTCTAGTGGTCAAATTCTAATTAGTTTTCCTGTTAGATTCTAATGGAGAGGAAAGTCAATAAACTCAGAGACATACAGTAGAATGTGATAGAAACTGTCTGTCACTTCCTGTCAGTTAGAACTATCAGGAAGTAAATGCACAGTAAATTCACTCCCTGATTATTTAAACTGCTATAATTTTTGAATAAGACATCTGACAGTGATAGAAGTACCCTTGTTTTATTCAGCAGGAAATGCTCTGTAAAATATGTGTTTTCCTAAAAAAAGTTTACTGCTCCTTGAAACGCTTGTATCCAAACTGGCTCTAGTGCATAGCTGGAGGTCCCTGGGGGAGAAGCAGGGGCAGCAGCGCATGCTGGACATAAATGACCTCAGTATTCTCTAGGTAACCCTGATTGACATGAGGAGCAGGGCGCAATGGGGGACACAGACACCCCATTATCCTTAGTCTTAGGTTTAGCATGAAGTTCCAGCGGAGTTTACACAGTGTCAAAACATTTCAAGTAGAAGGAAACAACCCAATACAGTGTGTATGATTAAAATTTCACCCCAGAAATTGCTAATTTGCACTTATCTGGCAGGCGAATGGTTAATTTGCTGAGGATAGAAGGAGAGTCCAAGCCCTGAGTAGGATTACTCGTGAATGGAAAGCAAAAAATGGCTGCCGTAACGGGAGTCAATCAGAAACGAGCACGCAAAGCAAGCTCTCATGGGAAACGTAGTTTTCCCTAAAAAAGTACCCCAACATTGTCGGAAGCCCCCTGAGCCCCCCAAAACACACAGAGCATTGACCGGATGATAAACCAAGGGCAGACAAACAAAATGTGCCATCTCTGAAGTTACTACATTGAACGGTTGCAGAGATATGTCCCAAACTGTAAAGTCCCCTAGAAGTGAATGGATCATGGCGTCTATGTGGTAAAGCGGAACTCAAATTTGCTAAATTATAAAGTGAAATAAAAATTTTTTAAAAAACACCACAAAATATGTCAAAAGTTAAATAAACACTATACCCTGAAGGGAAAAGTGCTAAAACCCCCTAATAGATGCCAAATCAGCAGAGAAAAGGTTAATTTACCACAGAAACTCTGCTCCAAACCCCCAACAGACATACAGACAAACCCAATGAGCGCAGGAGTATGTATTAGGAGCTCCAAAGGAGACCTCTGTGTGGAGAGGAAGCATGGAAACAAGTGGACCTCAGCACTGAAAGGGTTGCTCACCTTTTTAGCAAGTCTTCTGTCTTCAGATTACCACTGATAAAGAAGCAGCCTCAGTGGGCAACTCCTAGGGAAATAAATTTTCCCCCCAGGGCTAAGAGGTCCACCATAGCACCTGGAATCTGAGCTATCCACTAGGGAATGTCAATAATGGTAATCCGCCTAATGGTGGTATTCCATATCTAACAGAAAACAAAAAATAATTTAAAACTATAGAACTGTTCTCTTGCCTTGTATCTTCATCAAGGAACTGGCGAGAAGTGGCTAGATGCAGCTAAGGAGAGGTGGTAGGCTCCACCCAGCATTCTCTTCAGGAATTGTTCCTGCCTACTTAAAGGGGCGGTCGCCTACCCAAAGTTACCAGTAACCTTTATTGGACGACAGAGAAATATCAAATACAGGTTGAGCATCCCTCATTCGAAATGTTTGGGACCAGAAGAATTTCGGATATCTGATTTTTTCGGATTTTGGAATATTTGCATATACATAATGAGGTATCTTAGGGATGAGACCCAAGTCTAAACACAAAATTAATTTATGTTTCATTTACACCTTATACATACAGCCTGAAGTTAATTTTATACAATATTTTTAATAATATTGTGCATGAAACAAAGTTTGTGTACTTTGAACCATCAGAAAGAAAAGGTGTCAGGACAAAAATTTTGGTTTTTAGAATATTTTGGATTTTTGGATAAGGGATGCTCCACCTGTACTACTAAAACGGTATTCATTTTTTTTATGTTTTATTTTGTGTAAATTTAACTTAGAAAGTCTGGGCTGCAGCTACTTCCGCATAGACTGTGGTTACCTGCTCTGTAACCTCAGTCTGTCGCTCTGCCTCTTCTCTCCTTCCTCCACCGATGACGGAGGCTTCTGTCTGTAAGCTGGAGCAGTCTCATTGGCTAGATATTGATCTCTGCCAATGAAATCACTCCAGCTTACAGACAGAAGCCTCCACCATCGGAGGAGGAATGACAGCAGAGGCAGAGCAACGGACTGCAGTCTATACGGAAGTAGCTGCAGGACCAAATTTCTAAGTTAAAATTACACTAAGTAAAACATAAAATAAATAAATAAAGTTTTAGTAGTATTTGTATATAGTCCAACTATTTATGCTAGATTCAACATAGGTGACACATTCACTTTATATTGGGGGAAAAAAAAAAAAAAGTTTTATATGGCCTTTTAGATTATAGGATATATATATATATATATATATATATATATATATATATATATATATTTTTTTTTTTTTTTTTTTTTTTTTTGTTATATTGTATAATTTATACTGCTAAGTAAAATAAATACTACACCTAAAAAATCCAGTTTGTGATGTAATAAGTTTTGAGTAAAACACATTTCAGCAGTGGGAGTACCCTTGATTAAAATACTAAAATATAGATTTTTTTTTTTTTTTTTAATAATAATAAGTGTTACTATCCTGTTAATGTCTGTACATTATTTAGCCTTCAATTCATTGTTCTTTTTTCAGTCCAGTCCTTGAGGAAACACCCCTGCAAAAAGACACCCCTTCAAGTGGGTAACAAGAGCTTTAAGACAGTAGCAGGTTTAAAAATTCAGTAACCTTGTGCTGAAAATGTACACGAGTATTTCCATAACCAATCTTGTCACGTGTAAGTGAATAATCTTGACACTGTAGTAGATCAAATTATTTCTAATTCTCAATTTGTATGGTCTAACATTTCCTCTCCCTCATCTTCTCTTCCCTCTGTTTCTTCCATGCTCCAATGTAGCTATAAGTAGACAGGAAAATACCACATGATGCTGTTGCTAGGAGTTTGTGACTAAGACATTTGTGGTCAACATCATGTGATGTAAACCTTATTGTACAGCTCTGAAACAAGAAAGAGCAGAAAAAAACTGGAAGTTGAATGAAAAGCCAATGAAGCTGATGTACTAAAAAGAACTGGAGCCATTCTGAGGAAACCAATTGCACCACAGGGAATAAATTAAGAAAAACCCATTCGCTACAATGAGTCTTTTAACCCCTTAAAGCAGAATTACCACCTCCACTAAAGTCGCCCTGCAATACTTATGCAGGTGGCGACTAGCCTTTTTATAATTATTTTACCTCTCAAAAGTGCCCACAAATAAAGTTTATCCTTAAGCTTCCGAGACTGACGGCCAGGTTACTGCAGCCTGTGCGCCTGCGTCATCAGTCACTTCCGGAGCCGTCTGGGTCAGTGCAATGCCTGTGAAGGGTGATGAGGCGCGCAAGCGTGCATTCAAGATGTCCGTGGTGATGCCTGGCTTCTGGTCTCAGAACCTTAAGGATAACTTTATTTGTGGGCACTTTTGAGAGGTAAAATAATCATTACAAAGCTAGTCGCCACCTGTATAAGTATTGCAGGTGGTAGTTCCGCTTTAAATGCTGGAGCCTTTCTAGCTGTCTAAAAGCACACTGTAATTGGAGATTAAGGGGATTTTTACTTGACCTACATGGTGCAGCTAGTTTGTCCCAGAACTGCTCCAGTTGTTAGTACATTAGCCTCAATGTAGATAAGAGGGATATTTTTATGGAAAGGACACGGGTGTGGGTCAGCATGCACCACGGAAAGGGTCTCACTAAACAACTTGCTTATTTAGGATCTGCATTTTATTTTCTCTACAATTAAGTCCATGTAAGACAAAGTAATAACATCTGTAACAACATGCTTATTTTGACATGTTTGTAGTTTGGGGCAGATAGGATAAAACTACACTGCTGCACTGCACTGCACTGCACTGGCATGAAAAAGCTAATATTGCCACACAAAAGAGGATATTAGTGAATTTAAATATTTTCTCTTAGTTCAATTTGAAATAGGAACCATGGGGAAAGTTCACTCCTCCAGAGGGCAGGACACTTCAACAAAGGTAGGGCCTCTGAGGCAGACACTCCCTCTTCCCTCCAGCCCCTCAGTTTCAACATATAGCAAAATAGCAACAAAAGCAAGAGAAAATAATGAAACCCCCCAACAAAGACTACAAAGTACTCCTCTGCCAGGGAACTTAAAACACATTTTTTTCTCAGGGTGGGAGTCCTGTGTTCCACGTAGACCAAGAGAACCGGATTTAAAGGTAACTTCACTAAAATGCTCTTTTCTTTTGATGTGCAACAAATGAATCATGGAAATATACCAAAGCACCACCAAGATTCCTAGGAGGGACAAAAAAAAAAAAAAAAGCATTCACTGGAGACAAGTATTCCAAATGACTAACAGGCACATTATAAACATCAGATGTCAATGGACACCAGACTTGCAAACCCAAAGATCTACTAGTACAGTTTGCCATAATTCATAAAGGAACAGGTTTCTTCCTGAGCACATATGCCTGTTGGGTAGTGACCTTGATCCAAGATGCAGTGGTAACTTAGGATGCACACTGGCCCACACTGTAGAAAAAAATAGATTTCCTAAAAGTCTGTGTGTGATGAACGTAGTACTAAAGACAACATCCAATAGCTGGTGCTCCTGCAAAAAGCAAGGAAAAAAATGTCCTTGGTGATATGAAAATATGAAACAACCTTGTCAGGAAGAAAAATAAAACACTTCTAAAAAATAATGGAGAGGGCTGAGACCTGAACATTAATAGGACTCAGACTGAGACCCTTGTTGACACCATCTCGAAGGAAAGCTAGAATCATAGGAAGACTGAGACTTGTCCCCACCATCTTTCAATCATGAATATTCAGGCTTTTGGGATTTGACGTGTTCATAGAACAATCTCCAAAGTAGGACAAAGTAGTCCAATGCAGTAAAAAATTATGAAAAATGCACATCTCTGACTGCAAGGGGCTAAAGTGGTAAGGTAAAGAAGAGATACCAGCACCTGCTTAGCCTATGCAATGGGTAGCGTAAGATGGCGAAAGGTTAAATGTACCACCTAGCCCACCCTATAAAGCCCAGGATATGGGGGACTCTGGGGAATGTACTTTCTGATTGCAAATGCCCAGCAAATAGTGGCTCTACAGTCATGTAAAAAGGGGAAAATGCAAGTGGTCTGAAAATTGTCCCTATGCTGATCATGCAATAGAGAAAGTCAGGGGATTCATTTGAGCCCAATCTGGCTTGTAAATAAAGCGGGTGAAGAGTAATGTCCCTGTAAATGTTCTCCATGCACGTCTATAAAACAAAGATGGCTGTCATAAAAGTACCTGTTCTTAAAGGGATTGTGTTCAATAATCCTAGCACTATGCAAAAGTCTTGGGCAGGTATGAAAAAATGCTGTAAAGTGAGAATGCTTTCAAAAATAGACATGTTAATAGTTATATTTTTATCAATTAACAAAATGCAAATTGAGTAATGACAAGAAAAATAGAAATCAGATCAACATTTGGCGTGACCACCCCTTGCCTTCAAAAAAGCATAAATTCTTCTATGTATAGTTTCTTAAAATGCATTCTGTACCCCCTGGCACTCAAGGAGTTAAGGAACTTGGCAGGTAGGTTGTTCATAATATCTTGGAGAACTAACCACATTCTTTAGTGGATTTAGGCAGCCTCAGTTGCTTCTCTCTCTTCATGTAATCCCAGACAGACTCGATGATGTTGAGATCAGGGTTTTGTGGGGCTATACCATCACTACCAGTACTCCTTGTTCTTCTTTACTCTGAAGATAGTACTTAATGACTTTGCCTAGTCGCTATGTAACCTACATATTACGACAAACTTGTATTGGGGGTGATACATCCCTTTTAAACCTGATAATTTTGTCCATTCCTCCAATTTTTTAAATCACTCCTTATTTGACTTACCCCTCGGGGAATGTCAACCCTGTTACAGTTCTTAGTTTCATATTTAAAATGGCACACGGTCCCTTGAAGTCCACCAGCAATATTATTTACTATATTAAAAAAAAGAGGCCCCAGCACTGATCCTTAAGGTGCTCTTCTAGTAAAACATCCTTCATCTGAATGTATTCCATTGACTATGATCCTCTGTCTTTGATCCTACAGCCAATACTTTCATTTAAACCAGGTCACCACCTGAGAGGAGAATATGAAAACCTTAATATCTTTAAATTTAGTGAACGTTACAGAGGTGACTGACATCATTCACACTAATTAATATCTTAGAATATATAAAAAAGAAAACATGTAAAGCATTACCATCTCTTTAACTAGAGATTTAATTCTGGCCATGTCACCATACCATTTTCAGGGACTATAGAATAACATATCATATGGGTGCCAAGAGGATAACTTTGCATCAACCAGTATCTAGAGCTCTTAGTATAAGGTGATATTTTTTTAAAAAGTGCGGCGGTAGAAATAGCATACAATTTGGGAAACTAAACCTACAGCCATATCAATTAAGTGATAACTTGCATCTTATATTTGTAACCTTGATTAGAGCACAAAAACGATGATAGAAGGCAGGGATTGTAAGATACTAAGAAATATAATCCTCTGAATGCCAAAAAGCTATCCAAATCATTGCAAAGCAATGCATTGGATGCCTCCCTGGCACACAATGGGTTAAGAAACAATGCAGAGTTATGTTATACAGACATACAGAGTTTAAAAAAAAAATATTACCCACCTGATACGAATGTACATACTGTAGGGGTTGCCAGAAGCTTAAATATAACAAGCATATCACCTACATTCTAACGTATCCAAGTTCAGAAGAACGTTTTTTCCTTTTTCAAGTACGAGTACTGAAGGGTTGGGGGAGGGGGCACAAGAGAGTCTTATAAATATGTCCCGTGAACTAATGACAGGTGATGACCAACATTAGTACATTCAGTAGTGCCATCACTTAAATAAGGATATCTTCTTACGTTAACGTTTAGCAACCCCCTAAAAGAATTATTTAATAGAATAATTTATGCCATCCATCCTAAGCAGCTAAGCTGTTAATATGTACACTTTTAAAGATATTTTATTGAAGAAAAAAGCAAACTAGTATAAATATCTGAGCCTTAATTAACTCACGTGTTTGTGGTGGAGACTTGAGACGATGATCCTATATAATAATTCGCTAAATGTGTGTCTGTCAGAAGCCATCATGCACAGTAGAGACGGCTGCGCGCACTGCAGTCATGAGCACTACAGACTACCTGCTCCGCAGCTGATAACTGAGCGGGGCTCCCAATTCAGACTGTAGCCCTCTCTGTGCACCTAAGGCGCACAGAGAGGAATACGGTCTGAATTCAGAAGCGTCCCACTCCATATCAGCCACGTGTGGGCAGTCTCTACTGTGCATGACTGCACCACGGCCGTTGCTCGGTGGCACGGTGACCCGTGTACACGGGCTCTTCAACTAGTTTTTACATAATTCATTAGTAATTGGTCGATGAGGTTACAAGCTTTCAGTAGTACTTTATAGTCATAATGAAAAATATGTACGCTTACCATATCTGGAGCTTTAAAGCAGTTTCAGCTACATGGATTGTTTTTGTTTTAAAATCGATGCCTAAAATAAAAACAAGATATTACATGGGTAATCAAGTTTTTGCATGTATATATATGATATCCAATCATGAAACTTGAGAAGACCTTTTTTTTTCCATCCACAAGCATAAATTAAAATAGTCTTGTGTACTTATAATCAGAGACCACAGTACCATACTTTTGTTTTATATAAATATTTACTGGTTCTTGTTAGGAAAGTGGTTACATATAGTGGATAAGAGCACACACTGTTACATATAACGGCTATACCATATAAAAAATTTTATATAAATGGGGTGCTATGGATCCCAAATAAGTATACACACCACAAAAAGACCAGAAAGATTATTTTAAACACTCAGCCTAATACATATTCAATAATTAAATTATCCAAAAATTAAATATAAGACCAAACTATATATTGATTAGTAATCCACAAAAACACTATTGTATCACTCCAGAACCGCCATGGTTACACATAAACCCAATATAAAAGCAATATTGCATTAAAACCAACAATTCACACCCCAGTTAGGATTGCCCACTAACCTTCAGGGACTGATTACTTAACTGTAACGTGTATATTAACAAAACATATGTGAATACACATTTTGAAGTATAAGTACTGGGGTGTGTATATTTCAGCACAATTATATAAGAATGACATAGCCTGTGAATAAGTGAGACAAAAACATCACATATATAAAGTGGCTGTTCAATCAAAATAACAGATGTCAAACAGGCATATGTATTTTGTGTGAGGAACAGTACATCGTCTTCAACATTAAATTAGTTCTTCCATTCACAGTGAAATAGTCACAACATATAAGGATTAAAGTAGGATGTTATGAATTAATGGCATAAGGGAATCCACATTCAAAGCGGCTTGTAATAAGTAATTGTTGCATGAAGCTGAAGCAGAATTTAGCCAGAAATTGCAAAGCCTTAACAAATGGAAATTCATATAGTTCATCATGAAGGCAGTTTATAGTTGGTATGGTATTCACCACATGTGAAAGGAGCGGAGTGTTATACATGTAGATACACACTAGCAGCACACAGAATCCACCATCAAAGCGAGTTATAACAAATCATGGAACAAACAGCAATCACAGTGGTGCCATAATAGAATTTTAGTCTTACCTGTTAAATCCTTTTCTCTTAGTCCATATAGCTTACGGGTAACCATGGGGGGTGGGGGGTGGAGAGACCGCTCCTCCTAGTAGGTTGGAACAATTCTTCTATTAAATTCCAGGGCCGGAGCTTCCCTCTCCTCCTAGCAGGCTAGCCAGCTACTCCCCTCCAGTTAGATTTGTGACACTAAACCGACTGAGCTAGATAGCAAGAAGAAGAGGAAAACCCAATAGGACTCCCACGTCCAGCCACAGGAGACTAAGCATGGTTCCTTTCACTGTGTGACCTGTAAGCTATATGGCCTAAGAGAAAAGGATTTAACAGGTAAGACCAAAATCCTATTTTCTCCAATATAGCTTACAGGTAACCATGGGGATGTACCAACATTGAGTTCCCAGGGTGGGAAAATGAAGGAGAGGACCAAGTGCCAGTCCCCATGTTACCAGAGCTTCCATGGACTATCCAGACATCGAACAGCCCAAACTAACAAAGTGTCAACGGACACTGAATAACAGTAGCACACTACACAGAACAAAAGCCAACAGGGCTCAAAAAGATAAAGAACTGTAAGGCACAGGGAGGTAAAGTCTTAGACAGGCAAAACTGACTCCAGGACTTTCCTGCCAATGCTGGCTTCAGCTAAAGTCAGAACATCAACACAATAGTGTTTGGCAAAAGTGTGCACAGAAGACCAAGTGGCAACCTTGCACAACTCATCAGCAGAGGCCTGATTCTTATAGGACCAGAAGGCCCCAACAGACTTAGTGGAATGCTCTGTGATGCGAAAGGTAACAGGTTTCTTCCTGAGTTCATAAGCCTTGTGAATGGTAGACTTGATCCAAGACGCAATCGTCACCTTGGATGCCACCTCACCAGCCCTGGGACCCTCAGGGATAACAAAAAGCGTATCAGTCTGACTGACAGACTCAGGGCGGTGCAAATAAACCTTAAGGCAACGCACCACATCCAACAAGTGGAGATCCCTCTCCTTATCAGATGTAGGGTCGGGACAAAAGGAAGGCACAACAATCTCCTGATTGATGTGGAACTCAGACATCAACTTAGGGAGAAATTCCTGGGAGGTACTGAGAACAGCCTTATCCTTGTGGAACACCAGAAAAGGCGGTTTGCAGGAATGAGCCTGCAACTCAACCACTCTGTGAACCGTGACCATGGCTAAAAGGAAAGCCATCTTCCACGTCAAAAGACACAAGGGAATGGTAGCCAAGGACTCAAAAGTAGGCCGCTGCAATACACCCAAAACAAGGTTAAGGTCCACTGAGGAGTAGGGGCCTTAAATGCAGGGAAAGTGTGAGTGACACCCTAAAAGAAGACTGGTAAGGTGGCAATGGGTCTCTGAAAAAAGACTGACAGCTGAGGCCTGAACCTTCAATGAACTAAGGCTTCAGCCACAGCATGAACCGTCCTGTAAAAATGACAGGATAGTTGGAAGATCAAAGTTCTTTGAGGACAGATCCCTATCTTCACACCAAGCATGGATGATAGACCAAACCCTATGATAGGGTTTTGACGAAACAGGTTTCATAGCCTTAATCATAGTGGCTACCACCTCTGGAGAGAAGCCTTTCTTCGTCAAGATGGAGGCCTCAACATCCATGCCATCAAGCCCAGATGGCCCACATCCTCCTTCCACAGGTACCCCTGGTGAAGGAGATCCAGTCTGTGTGGCAGTGGAAATGGTGCTTGGACAGAAAAAGCTAGTAGTTCAGGAAACCAAGGCTGTTTGATCCAATGTGGAGCAATCAGGATGGTGGGAGTTCAGTCCATCAGAATCTTCCTCAGCACCCTGGGCAGTGGAGCAAGAGGAGGAAAGATGTACACCATATGAAAGGCCCATGGAATTGACATAGCATCCAATGCAAATGCTAGAGGATCCCTCCAGCGTGAGCAAAACATCCAAACCTTCCGGTTGTCCCTGGTAGCTATCAGGTCTATCATGGGAAGACCCCACATCTACACCAGGAGATTGAACACTTCTGGATGAAGCTCCCACTCACCTGGATCTACAGTATGTCGACTAAGAAAGTCTGCCAGGACGTTTTCTACGCCAGGAATGTGCACTGCTTAGATAGAAGGTACATGATCTTCTGCCCAGGTTAAAATAACTTTGCCTTCCAACCAAGCAGTGGGACTTCTGGTGCCTCCTTGCTTGTTGATGTAAGCTATGGCTGTGGCGTTGTCAGACTGGACTCGAACTGGACACCCCATTAGATAGGAGGTCCAATAAGTCAGACCATGGGCGATTGCCCCAAGCTTCAGGTTGTTGATGGGAAGAAGAGTCTCCTGAACAATTAGCCCTGAACACTCAGGTGACCCAAGACTGGTCCCCAACCGTGCAGGCTGGCATCTGCCATCACTGTGGTCCAGTAAGGGATCACAAACAGCCTCCCTTTCCCCAGATTGGAGATGTCCAACCACCAATGAAGGCTCTGAGCCACTTCCGAAGGAAGGGAGACAGGTTGATCCAAGAGATCTGTGTTCCCTATGCAAAGATTGATCACAAACCTCTCTGGAATGAGCCATGGCAAACGGGACCGTTTCCATGGTGGAAATCATCTTCCCCACCAGGGAGGAGAACTTCCTCGCTGGAGCCAATGTCCAGGACAGGACTGAAGACACCTTGGAGGTGAACTGTTGAATGGATTCCCCCATCAGGTAGACCATACTCTGCAGCATATCGAAGCAGAGACCGAAGAACACTAGGTCCTGAGTACACACCGGGGCAAACTTGTCCATTTTCAGAATCCAACAATGGTGGAAGAGGATGGCAGTCCAGGAGGTCCTTGGAGGGTGCCTTGAGGAGAAGGTCATCCATGTAAGGCGTCACCTGAATCCCCTTGGTGTGCAGGAAGGCAATCAATGCACCCAGAACTCGACTGAACACCTGAGGAGCCATAGTACTCCAGAAAGGGAGAGCAATAAACTGGAAGTGACCCAGTTCACAGGCAAACCTGAGGTACTGTCGGCTTTCCAGATGAACAGGGATGTGCAGATAGGCATCTGAAGATCCAAGGATGCTAGAAATTCCCCTGGACACATCACCACAATGACTGAGCTCAAGGTCTCCATCTTGAAGTGGGTCTTGACCACAAATTTGTTGAGGGCCTTGAGGTCCAGGATCGGATGGCAGCCAATATCCTTCTTGGGAATGACAAAGAGGTTGGGATAACACCCGAAACCTCTTTCCTGTTGGGGTACCAGTGCCAGAACTCCCTTGTCCAAGAGAGACTGGACCACCCCATTGAAAAGCCTGAGCTTTCCTGTCCCTGAGGAGAGCGAGAAGGGAAGAACCTTAAGGGGGGCAATGATTTGAAGGGAATCCTGTAATCGTCCGAAAGCACTTGCAATACCCACTGATCCACAACGAAGCCTGTCCAAACACTCAAAAAGTGATGCAGGCGACCCCCCTGCTGGTTGCATACCAGGGTTCGGAGAGTCATGCCGAAGAGGGTTTGGCGGAGGTGTGTTTCAACCTCCACTGCTGTTTGGGCTTGGGGGTGGAATGTGGGGCCTGAGTCACAACATTTCGCCTTGTTTGGGGTGAAAAAGACAATACCTTTTCATCTGAGGAGTACGTTTAGGAGCTTGAGGCAGTAATGTGCTCTTATCCCCAGTGGCCTCACTGATGAGTATCTTCAATTCAGGACCAAAAAGAGAAGAACCCTGAAAAGGAAGAGACAATCATTGATTTCTTAGAGATCAAGTCAGCAGACCAAATCTTCAGCCACAGCATGAATCTAACAGTCACAGAAAAGTCAGATGCTTTGGCTTCAAGCCAAAAAGCATCCAAAAGAGCATCAGTAACATAGTGCTAAACTTCAGAAATGTTGGCCAAAAGTGATAGCAGGTCAGCTTTAGGGGCACCTTTGTGTACAGCAGTAGTCAGTTGTTTAGTCCAAACTGCAACAGCCCTATTGACTCATGCAGAAGCCAAGGCAGGTCACATGGATGCACCTAAGGCCGTAAAGTTAGCCTTCAGAACAGAGTCAAGTTTTCTGTCAGTCATGTCTTTTAGAGACGAAGCATCCGCCACAGCCAGAACTGTGGACTTAGAAAGCACAGAAATGGGTGAATCAACCTGAGGAGGAGTATCCCATTGAGTCAAGGCAGCTTCGGAAAAGGGATAACGTTTATAGAACCTTTTAGACAGAGAAAGACGCTTATCAGGAGTCTTCCACTCATCCAGAATAATCTGATCCAGAGTGGGATTATGCAGAAACACAGTGCTGGACTTCTTAGTCTTTTGAAAGACATCAGAAGTAGCCAGTTGTTCTACATGAGTAGAGGGAATATTTAGAGTGGTCAATACCGCCTTAATGAGACCCTCTGCCGAGGGATCAGGGTCAGCTTCAAAGGGGTTGCCATAAAAGTGTGAAGAAGCCCCTTCAGAACACACACCATCCTCGGAGTCTCCATCTGATTCCTCCAGGGAAGAATCCGATAAATCAGGAATGCCAGGAACCTTAGAGGTTACAAACCTGAAGGAGGTAGGGGGTCTCCACGACTGAAGAACCCCCTGAATAGAGAGAGAGGAAACTGTGCCATAGAGGACTTTAAGTTCTTGACCCAATGTGGCTCTTGATCATGGCTGGAAGGCCCTGGCAGAGATGCAGGGGGTGCAGCACGAGGGTCATAAATGGCCAGAATAGCCCATAGGAAGCCCTGAACTGCATGAGGAATAGTACGTGAAGGGTGTCTGAGATGGCCCCGAGTCCTTAGCCTTAGGCCTAGCCCCATGTCCAAGTGGATCCGTCATCCTAACAGGAGAAAGTGTCAAGACATTATGGAAGACCCAAATACTGTTACCCAGATTAAGGATTTCACCCCGGAAAACCTAAAATGTACTTATCTGGCAAGCAAAGAGTTAACCTGAGGACAACAGCTGAGGAGACCAAGCCCTGTATATGATACTCGTTAAGAGAGGAAGACAAAATGGAGTCCGCACAGGGGAACCAATCAGAAAACAGCCCGCGAAATGGGTGTTTATGGGAAACTTAGTTTTCTCTACACAGAGTACCAAAAACAGAACCAAATCCCCCCAGAACCCCCAAGACACTGACACTTTCTGCTGTATAGTTAGGGCAGTGGAGACAAGTAGAATGAGCCATCTTCCAACTCTGTATCGGAGATATGTCCCACAAATGGCCATCCCATAGAGAACAATGGCAAATCGCGGCTATGTGGTAAAGCGCGCCTTTAAAGGCACAGAATTCAAATTTTACATGAAAGTCTAAAAAGTGTAAGCACACATAAAAACACCATATACAATAAACAAAATAAAACATGAATATAAGAACCCCAACTGACCAATACTGGCAGAGAAGGGGTTAATACCACATAGAAAACAATGCAGCAAAGATCCCAGATCAGCAGCCATTAGGAAAGTAATAAAACCCAACGTGAGTGCTGGAGTTATAAAAATGAACCCTTGTGCAGAAGGGACAGTGGGACAGGGTTGCTCACCTTTTCTGCAGGTCTTTTTTCTTCAGATTACCACTGTAAGGAAGAGAGACTCCCTCTGGAGAGAGAGAGAGAGAGAGACATGGGTTGCATGATTTTCTCCAAGGGCTGAAAAAGTTCCACAAGCAGCTCCTGTAAACTGGGCAGTCCACCAAGGGGAAGCCAGTAATGGTAATCCTTCTAATGGGGGAATTTGTACACCCCGTTTCTAAATAAAAATAATAAAAGAACTAAAACTAAGCAGAACTGCTCACAATCTTCCTACCAGAACGAAGAACAAATCTTAACTGGATGGGAGTAGATGACTAGCCTGCTAGGAGGAGAGGGAAGCTCTGCAACTGCAATTTCATTGAAGAATTGTTCCAACCTACTAGGAGGAGCTGTCGCTTCCCCCCATGGTAACATTGGACAACAGAGAAAGGTAATTGCAACATTTGAATGAAACAAAGAGTTATGTCTAAACCAGCAGATGGCAACCCAAAAAGTTCATCATCAATGCAGTTTGTATAAGACAATGAAAGAATCAGAAATAATAGTGTGGATTATAGCTAAGTGTCAAAAGCAGTAAATCACAACTGAGTCTGACCAACTTGAGTCCCATATATAATATATCATGATTAATGTGTAAAATAAATATAAAAAAAGGTACAGTTCTCCCCCATCTTCATCTGTGTAACAAGCATCTCCTGTTTAACACTTAATATGAACTGGAACCAGGGACACTCGCAAGTAGTGTATTCACTGCTTCCCAACTTTGCACGCTGCTCCAATTAATGACAAACTCTTGAATGAACTGAAACCTGGGCCACCCACAAGTTGTGCATACTCTGTTTTAGACTCTGCTTCAACTAAGATCATAATCTTCATAAAGGTGTCTGCTATGCTGCTTTAATGTCTTCTTCATTTAAGTAGGCATTCATAAATCATGCTTCATATCTCCAGCGGGCATATGGGGATGTCCAAACAGACTTGTTTCACCTATCTGTGAGGATTATTAACCTTGATAAAGTCCTCATAGTTAGGACAAAACTAATGCTGAATATGATGTACTGTTCCTCACACATTATACATGTTTGTTTATGACATCTATTATATGGATTGGATAGGTCCTTTATATATGTGACCTATTTGTTTCGTTTCATGTATTCACAAGTTATGATATATTCCTTATAGAATGGTGCTGTGATATATACACCTTAATATTTATAATTATATACATACTTCAGTGTCAGGTTATACTTTCAAATGTGGATAATGGAAGATATAGACTAACAGCAGGACAGTCAAAGATCCCACCTGGTCTATACCATGCATGAATGGGAAAAAATGGATACAAACTCATAGAACAACTTGCTACCTATAAGACATTTTCTTTTATATTACTATTCCGAGGGTTAAGATAATTCTCCACTGTACCAAAACTTCAGGTTCAGAAAATAAGGTCTTGCTACACTAGGAATTATTTAACTTTGTCTGAAACTGATACACATAAAAGGTGAATATAATGCCAATCAGGGTACCAGTACAGTAAAGCCCTTATTGGCCATGGCTTACTAATGAGTGAATTACCCTTGCAAAAAAAAAAAAAAAAAGCCAAGAGGGGAGGATTGTCTTTCATTACACGTACAGACGACATTGTGCACATCTTGGTTATATACTCAGTCTCATTACAGCCCATGGGCGATGTGAACTACAAAGCACTGTATGAAGTACCCTAATCACATCAGGTCACTTTTTATACACTGCAAAAAATGTCTAATTATTATTAATTAAGATAATTGTATCTGTTTATATCTGCATGCATTATGCATGTGGCTAAGTTTGTGTCTTAATAAAGACACTGACTTCTATGGATCTGTCTATGTGGCAGTGGTGTTTCAGAAAGCAATAACACAAGTTAATAGATACCCGCTGCCTGTCTATTAAAAGTAAAACCTCTTCATAAAGTTATACTCTGCATGTAAAGTAGATTGAAGACCTTTACATTTCAGAACAAACTTCTATGGAAAAAGAGAGGTTGAAAAGTGTCAGATGATGAATTTGTATCACTGGAAACACATCTATTAAGTAATCAATGTTAACATCATGACAGTTCAAGACTGTTCGGTGTCCTCAGGCTTTGTCCTAATAAATCATCATTAGGTTTACAGAATCACTTACTGCTCTGATGTCTGAGATATCAAGATGGAGTGGCTACATTTACAGTTGGCTTAGAATGGATATAATGAAATATAGGTGATAGCACTGATTGCTACTTCTGTAAAAATACACTTTAGCTATAATGGCATACAGTGACCTTGCAATGGTTTGTTCTGGACTGTTCAGTATTATGGGCAAAACATAAAAAACATAAGGGGAGAGATGCACTAAGGTGTGATAAAGAAGTGATAAAGTGGAGATAATTTCTCCAATAAGATTACTTCTCCAGATCCTGTTATTCAATTTAGTCTGTGAACTAAGATTTTTCAAGTGGGAGAGATCTTAGTGCATAGGCTCCATAGAATAACATAGAAACTGGAGAAGTGATATCACTAGAGAAGATGTCTCCGCTTTATCACCTCTTTATTACACCTATAACAACTAAACTAATGAATTACATATACATGTCCAAGAGGAAGTTTATTGCTTCTCTACAGGTGATCCTAAATTTCTCAGACACAAGTAAAAGAAAAAAACTATTTTTGATGGAACTTCTGTGCTTAAATAGTAAACATCTCATATGAGAAACTTTTAGAAATCTGGGAGAACTATGGAGCAGAAGCACTCAAACCTGTCCTCAAGCTCTCAAACCGTGCAGGTTTTCAGGATATCCTCAATGAAACACAACTGAATGTCTGTGCACAGCCAGATCCTCAGAATTAACCACTGATTATTCCCCCTGTGTCTGTGATAGCATGAAAACCTACACTGTATGGAGAGGGGAAACAACAAGAATAGGTTTGAGTGCCTATGCTCTAGGTCAGGAGTATGGCTCTCGATCAGTTACAGACTATAACTCCCATCTGTTGGCTGCTTTTGGATGATGGGACTTGTAGTCTTCTCTAGAGCTTTAAAAAGGTTAAAACATTTCTAACAATTTGAAATGAATCCACTCTACATTGTGTGCACATGAAGAACAGAATGAAGGGACAAGGGTCTATACCTCCAAAGTCTTCTACTGGATGAACCGATCTCTAAGGATTATATTTATTGAAGTATGATAAATGGCAATTTTATGGTGAGGTGAAACAAAACAACTCTCACATTCATGATGGTGAGAATTCTACTTTAGTCCAAAATCATATTTGCATTCACATCAGGGATGATTTTTAGCCAGGCTGATGACACAGTATACTTTTATTTGGTACTTTTTTGCTGGTGGCAGCCCCCAGATTAGCACATATGGGTGGAGGTGAGTTTGTCCAAATGATGCAATTTGCATCACAATGTGGGCACAGCTTCATAGAAGTGGATGGGATGGGATGAGGGAAGGTGGGGGTTGTCCCAAAATGTACAGAACATGGCAGTGAGGGGGTGGAATGGGTGAGAAAGTGAGTGGAGGTTACCACAGTTCTCATCATTGAACCAGAATCACCCTATGGACCCGGAGACCAGGTAATCAATCCTGTGAGAGCCAGTAGGGTACACAACGCATTGCTTTGCAATGCATTGCATACCCCTCTAACACTCAAAGGGTTAAGTCAGAAAAAAAGAGACTCCCGGGCAGATCTGGAGAGTTCCAGGTACATGAGAACACCAGAGCACTACACCATTACATGCCACTAGCCGAACAATACACCATTAAAGGATACAGTGACCTAGAACCTTTCCTATTACAAAAATCACCAACGTATTGCAGCACAAAGTACTGTAGAGGTCCCTAGCATTAAATGGGGTAAACAAAGCCATCTAGTATTGAGAGGACTTTAATCTCCTGTACACACTGCAGGATGTATAAACACAGCAGTGCTAAAATCTGTGGCAAGTGGTAACTTATCTTCTTTCCCATGACCTTCAGTCAATGAATTAACATTGAAGCTTCAGCGGAAGGGTGCTATGAACTCATAACTGATCGTTACGGTTAATTGATGTAATTAATGTGATCACATGAAAAGGTAATTTATTCTAACATATACTCATAGGATCATCTGAATACGATTTACCATAACACAGCCTTAAATAATTACATTATAGACAAAGGATTACTGCTCAAAAATGGTACTGCGAAATGCAATGTGCAGCATTCAAGGAGTAAAAAACACATTTAAATCAATTTTTATTTTATGAATTTGTACAGTAGAATTAACTAGTCATGGGAAAGCCTTGGTATAAACATTTCTTTGCACCCTCTATAACACATTTTCACAGAGACATAGCTAAAACTCATTGGATCCTGCTGAAGAGGGGATCCCCCTTGGATGCTGTGCCTCCAGCACAACTACGCCATCTGCAGTTACACGCTAAGGTGAAGTTGGTTTGTATTCTTTTCTATCTTCTGCAAAGGGCCCTTTGGGGACAGACTGGGTCAAAGCACAGTGGGCCTTATTCTCAAGCTAAAGAGGTGCACCTCAGGGAGAAACCAATTGCACCATAGGACAAAATGAAAATTCCTATTAATTTACATGGGGCTTTTGACACTTTGAATTCTAGAGAGGTAACCATCACACTGCAAAATAATGCATAGGAGACCCCTCTAGCATTCAAGGATCTAAAATACCCAGTACACACACCTTCCATGGGGACGTTATAACCATCATTTTTTCCCTCTAATATTGACTGTGTTTTTTTTCAGCAGGCTGTGTGAAGAAATTTCCCTTAGCTCTTTGAATGCCAGAGGGGTACGCAATGCATTGCAAAACAATGTGTTGCGTACCCCACTGGCACTTAAAGGGTTAACCTACTCACTTCCTGCTGTATTACACAGTAGAACACAGCTTTCTGACAAGGAAATGAGAAGTGCAAATGAAAATTGCTTCCTCAATCTACTGAAACATTTGATTCAATGAAAATGTACTGTATCTGGAGTTATATGGGAATTTTTACAAACAGTATATTCTCATGCTTCTTACTTGCTCTTTTATTTATGAGTTAATTTATCCTTAGTATTCCTTTAACAATAAAGGGTAACGTCATCTCTGTACCTTACTACATCAGACTTGCTTCCCAACAGTCATTTAGTAAACTACCATATTTTATGATGGTATCCACTCTAGTAATTTGACAATTTCCTAAATAAGTATACTACTAGTATAGTTTAGTACCCCCCCCCCCATTCGGAGTAATCAAATTTGCTATATTAACCCCTTGTTGAGAAGGGATTTTTTTATACTATAAGATGAGCAATTTTGGTCTTTTAGTATGCCTTTGTTCAACCATAGTTTCCCTCCAATTCCTTTAGTACACCCACACAAATTACATACAGTTTTTGTAAGGATAAAAAGGGTTTTCTTTTTATGTTTCATTTATAGGTATAACCCATCATTTAGTTCAAGAATAATAACATTAAAAAGTGAAGAAAAAAAAGTATAGGTTTTCTGGTGATGATTTCTGCTCAATTAGTGCATTTTTTTTTGTTTGTTTAACAAGGAACAAACCGTTGCAATGCTCATTCATACCTCCCATGTGTAACTTTTTAGGGGGTACAATCTTTTTGAGACACAAATCCCTATGTCTCTCTTTTCAGCAGATCAAACTGTGTGGTATATAGAAAGATGACACTGGAACCTACAATTATGTTAAATGCTCTCCCACCATCCCTACCCCAGCTCTACCACCTACAAAAGTATTACAGCTTTGGCCATTTGAAACACTGGGAGGCATGTTCTCAGCCTTACGTCACAGTAAGGAAGTGAGAGGAAGAGAACAGTGACAAAGACAATTTTTACTTACATTGCCTTTGTCAAGTGGCTCCATTTGCACATGTGATGCTATAGAGTCATCACAGTGTGGAGTCCCCTAGGAACTGCTGGAATCGGCTGCTTCAGTACATGCGCTATAATCATTAACCCATGATGTGCCAGAAGCGTCATCCATCCTCAAAGGACACATTTCTGTGACAGTACATGTACATCACCCAACATTAATGGTCTATTAAATTTCCAGCAAGTGTTCTAAGTCTAGAGGGTTATATAAAATAATTTTAAGTGCCGAACATTTTGGATACATTTCTGCAGAGTATGTCTGCTAAATCACTGCACTGACCCAAAGTATTGGTTGACAGGGATCCTTCAGGCTAATTATTATCTCATACTGATGTTAGAGTAATTTTGATATTGATATTGTGATAGCAACAATTCCTGAAGTGCTCATATTACATCTGTCAACCAGATTCTCCCCAAGAGCCTCGAAAGTGGCCCTCAAGAATAGCAGAATGTTTCCAGCTCTAAACAGAGACTGAATAGAGGATTTTTTAAATGAAAATAGGGTGTTGATGATGTGGTAAAGGCCAATTATCCCCTTTTCCTACTGCACCACAGAACAGAATGGGGACTGCAGGAGAAACCTCTGGAGGTTCTCATAGGATCCCATTAACAACCATTTCCTACCTCTTACCTACATAACAATACTTGTACGAACATGAAACCCTCCTTGACACCATACAGCTAGGCTTCATAGATATCCACAGTTCATCCACTAGAATAGCCCACTCATTACACATGTGCCCAAGCAGACATACACTCATAAACCTTACATTCAGCTATTGTGAATATTATGGATGGGAACCACCAATTTATGATTTTAAGTCAAAATTTTGAAAATAAAATTTCAGCCTCTCCCTCTCGTATCACACTTATACTTAAAATTTAATTTGGAAAATAATAGTAATAAAAGGGGGGTGAGTGAAGGGGATTCCAGGCAGGTACACTAACCAGGCTTCGTATTAGGAAAGGTAGGATATAGTCTAGCACACCATTGGTGGGGTAACTCTGCCATGCTGGCTGATGGATTACACAGGCCACATAAAGTTTATTGAATATCTTTTTTGTGTTTGTGTTTTAGACATTCATGGTATTTTTTGGACCAGTAAATAGTGGACGGGAGCAGGAACATCCGCAGACATGGGACCAGGAGTGGGTTCAGAGAAAGATATGCAGCTCAAGGGATGAGAGGACAACAGATATAGCATTACAATGTATTTGTATCGAATGCATTCGTAAATGCTAATCATATCACCCATTAGACGTCTCTTCTCAGTTCCCAGTTCGGCTAGTCTCTCTTTATAACTCAGATCCTCCAATACCTTTATCAGTTTTGTTGCATGTCTCTGCACCTTTTCCAGTTCAACAATGTATTTTTTAAGAAATTGTACTTCATACTCTAGATGAGGCCTAACCAAGGATTCATCCTACCTCTGTATAAACCCTTGGTTAGGCCTCATCTAGAATATGGAGTACTATTTTGGGTACCGGTTCTTAAAGACATTGTTGAACTGGAAAGGGTGCAGAGATGTGCAACAAAACTGATAAAGGGATTGAAGGATCTGAGTTATAAAGAGAGACTAGCCAAACTGGGTTTGTTTATATTAGAGAAGAGACATCTAAGGGGTGATATGACTACCATTTACAAATACATTCAAGGTCAATACAAAGAACTAGCTAATGAATTGTTTACGCAAAGAGGTGAGCCAAGAACAAGAGGTCATCCATTAAAGGGACACTGATGCCCCATAAAAAATATTCTACTTTTATAGCGCTTTAAAAAAAAATGAACTATGTTCCACAAATCCTCTCTCTCAAACGCTATGGTTTGAGAGATATTCATACTGAAAGTTCCCCCCTCCCTCTCCGGACGTCAGCGTCTAGCTGACAGCAGGAGATCCCGGTCTGGGGACCAGCTGGTTGCTCTGCTGCAGAGCCGAAATCGCGTTATTTCAAAATTGGAAAGGTCTACAAAGTGTGCCTGGTTTGCAAGCACACTTTGTAGACCTTTCCAATTTAGTAATTATTTTGAAATAACAAGATTTCGGCTGTGCTGAAGAGCCTCCTCAAGTCGAACGACTTGAATCTCCTGGTGTCAGAATCAGGAGAAGGGGAGGGAGGGAGGGAGGAACTTTCAGTGTGAATCTCTCAAGCCATAGCAGTTTGAGAGATAGGGTTTGTGGCACATAGTTTATTTTTTTAAGCTCTCCAAAAGTAGAAGATTTTTTTATGGGACATTACTGTCCCTTTAAGACTAGAGGAAAGGTGATTTCTACTAAAACAAAGGCAGGGATTCTTTACAGTAAGGGTGGTAAAGCTATGGAATTCTTTGCCTCAGCATGTTGTACTTGCAGATAATGCAACTGCTTTCAAAAAACAATGGATGCCTATCTAGCACAGAACAATATTGAAAATTAGAGATGCACCGATACCAATTTTTGAAGACCGAGTACGAGTACCGATACTTTTTTCAAGTACTCACCGATACCAATTACCGATACTTTTTTTGCGGTCATTTGCCAGTTTTCCAAGTACCTATATGCTTTAGGTACTTGGAAAACTGGCAAATGACCGCAAAAAAAAGTATAGGTAATTGGTATCTGTGAGTACTTGAAATATATATATATATATATATATATATAATTATATATATATATATATACACACCACCTATTGATTCTCCCCTTTTGACTCTTTCTTCCCTACTTGATTCCCACCTTTTTGCTTAATTCTCCCCCTCTTGCGCCCCCTTCTTTTGCCTTGGCTTTCTCTCTGTTTTGATCCCCCTTTCTCCCCCTCCTTGACTCTTGATCCCACCACCCTTTTGACTCTATCTGTTGATCCCCCCTCCTTTTGCCTCTTCTTGGCCCCCTCCTTTTGTCTCTTCCTCCCTCTTCACCCCACTCCTTTCTCCCCACACCCCATCCTGCCTCCTTTACTCTCCTCTGCCGGGTGCTCGCTGTTCTCTCACGAGCCCCGGCAGAGGTCAGCGTTGGAGCGTTGCCATGGTAACTCGCGGCAATGCTCCGACGCTGCAGGAGTGAGAGAGGAGACCGGGGAGCATTGTGAGCAGCTCCCCGGGCTCCCTCTCTGCAGCACCGACCCTGACACAGGGTATCGGTGCTGGCATCGGCCGCATTTGCGCGAGTACAAGTACTAGCGCAAATGCTGGTATCGGCACCGATACCGATACTAGTATCGGTATCGGTGCAACCCTATTGAAAATTATGACAGATGGCTACAATGCAGATAGGATGTTGATCCAGAGAACTATCTGACTGCCATTTGGAATCAGGAAGGATTTTTTTTTACCAATTTGGGGCTAAATCTGAAATTGCCTTCCTCTGGATCAACAGGGGTGTTTTTGAACTGGACATGTCTTTTTTTGGCCTCATCAACTATGTTACAAAACAACAGTGTCCCAAAATGGCACCTCAGCTCCATTCCCTTATGAATTCTAAGATCCTCGACATATAAAGAAGACATCTTTATTGGTCATTCTTTTAAAAACATCTGGAACAGCATACAGACATAAAGCAAGCACCAATGGCCTAATGCATTTTGTGTCTTACACACTACCCAATAAGATGGTAACTCTCTTTTTGTTAAATACATAACAGCCAAACAAAAAAAAAAGAGTTTATCATATTAAGTAATAATAAATATATGCAATTGCAAGAAATGACAACAAGGTTAGAAAATGCTAAAAGAGTCTTGGATCACAAAACATGGAAGTCTAATTGAAACCCATGATACTGTAAAGGGGTGTTGATATTTAATGTATAATTATTTAAAATAGCAACAGTAGTCAAATATACCAATGCAAAGTAACAATCAAACTTAAAATATTAACTCACATGTATGTAAAATGAGTAAAAATGGTTTGCAGAACGTAGTATGCATATAATGACTTCACATGAACAGGGTGAACATATGACTTCTTCAAACTACATCATCATCTACCTAGAGTGACTAGTGAGAGAGAGAGAGAGAGAGAGAGAGAGAGAGAGAGAGGGGGGTGTGCGTATGTCTCTCTCTCTCAGTCTCTGCATGGTAGTGGATCCCTATCCTCAGGTAAGGATAACAGACCATATCTTTAGGATTTTCCTGTTTGAAAACAGGCGCGTTAAGCGGAAAACCTCATTAGGAAACAAATACTGTATCGAATTATAAAACAACACTAGACAATATTGGTAATAAACCTAGTTTATTTATTTTCCACAGTTTTATTACTAATTGCTATATTTTTATTCAGTTTTATTTGTACAATTTCCCTGTAGTAATTCCTAAAGTAGGTGGTGTCATTTTCTGGTAAACTACACAATTCTCTCCCATGATAAGAATCTAAAGAATACTGATAAAAATAAGCCTATAATCCCACTCTTACTTGAACAGACATTAGAAGTTATAGCAGCTACACAGAGCTGCTTAGACATTGGGTAGGTGTGTGTGGGAGAGGCAAGAAGTAATTAGCTTAAGAGCCTAACTCTCACAGATCACAGGCTCTTATACAGAAAACTACAAAACAGAAAACAATAATAGCACTAGTATAGTTATTTCAGCATGTTTATTAACATGATTAAACATGCTTATGTTATTGTTCAGTGGTTGCTGCTTGAGTGTGTAATTGACCCCCTTGTCTTCTATTTAGTTTTAACTAGCCTGCTGGCCTTTTTAAAGGGATAGTAATGTTTCATAATAAAAGCAGCTCCAATTAATCATCATAGTATTTGGACTTTGGAGAGTGTTATTTCAATTCTGTCAGAGTTATAGTTCAAGAGTAATTGAATGATAACGTATCCCCCTCCCGCCCCTTTTACTGATGTAACACTGCTCAGCCAGATCAGAAGGGAGGTGCCCAGTTAGATTGCAGAGGGACAATCTTCAATTAAGATAAGGGAAAAACCTGAAAAACTTGTCAAGGGGGGCAGGGCTTTCATTGTTCTAATTGGAAGAAGATTGTCCCCTGCTGTTATCTGTCTGGTCTATGGACTGCATTCCACATCTGAGAAGAGATGGCTTATACTAGGTTAAAGGGACGGGAGGGGATATTTTGCTTGTGAATATATCTCAAACCATAAAGGTTTGAGAGATAAGACTTATATCGTTCTTCATGTTTTTTTAATGCCTACAAAATAAAATAAAGATAAAATGAAGTATTGCTATCCCTGTAAGCCTGATGCCTTCTTTAGGTGATGCAAATTGTACTAGCTAGTTTTTCAGTTGTTCTACTTTCAGTCTGTGTCTTTCCATGTTCAGTCTCCTCTCAGGTCCACTCATCCTCAGCCTTCCCCTACCTCCATATCTTAAAGAGCTCTCTCCTTTTCTTGGTTGGTCTCTCAATCTCACACTTCTTCCCTTAAAATAATGTTGCTCCTTTTTTTCCTTAAAGGGATATCTCCCTATTTCTCTGCTACTTTCTCTTTTTTCTACTCTATTGCTTCCTCTACCACATTTTTCTTCAAGCTTATGTACTCCTTTTATAGAAAAACTCACAGATTCATAGAACAGCTTACCAGTGGAAGTGGTAGGGCCTAATATAGAAATGCATGGGATAGGAATCTGCCAGCTCAACTCATTTTCTGCACTAAGATGTTGGCCTAAAAAGCATGCAGCATGTTCAGGAAAATGGAGTAATGTTATTCTAATTTCCTTTGTTTCTTGTTAGTACATGGAGATAAATAAAGGTGCAGTCATATTTTATAGAAACTTTGGACATTTATATCAGAGAAATAATTTAAACTTAATAAACAGATTATTCACAGAAGTCATGGCAGTACACTCTCTCTCATTCCTACCTCATGCTCCTAGAGCATGACACCCTACAGGAGTCATTGCACCTACTCCACTGCCCAAACACATTATGAATCAGGGGTTAACTTCCCAGGCTGACCCCATTTTCAATACATAGGGGTTCCCCTGCTGAAAAAAATGGTACTCCCACTGCAGAGAATTTTCATTAAAAAATCAATATATCTCAAACTTATTTCTCTAATGAACAGTGCACCTGGTAGCTAAAAGGAGATTTTTTCCTTACAATGTGTTTTATGAGAGAGCTCCCCACAGTAAAACTAGAAGCACCATCACCTTGGGACCACAACAGAAAACTGCAGATTAATAATACAATGCTTGAGTTGTAATAACTTGTAAGTCAAAAATATTCCAGCAGTGGGAATTCCCTTGTATATTTTACATGAAGAATAGACTACTTACATCACAAGGCAACTAACGAGAGAGGCCCTCCTCCCAAGACATGAAAAATGTGCAGGCTCAAAACTCGCTCATAACAGGTACCTCCCACTCTGTAGAGGCAAGTGCTTAAAGGGATAGTAATACTTAAAATGTAAAAAAAATATATTGTAGTGTTTATCCCCTTGAGTAAAAAAAAGGGTACTCCCACTGCTGAAAGGTGTTTTATTCAAAAGTTATTACAGCTCAAAGTTGAATTTTTAGGTGCAATATCACAGTGGCCTGAAAATGTACAGTGGCATTGTTGCTACACCATCCTATGGAGATTTATGGTCTACGGACCAGAGCAGTCCAAAGGATGGTGTAACAACAGCGCCAGTGTACAATTTCAGGCCACTGTGATATTGCACCTAAAAATTCAACTTTGAGCTGCAATAACTTTTCAATAAAACACCTTCCAGCAGTGAAAGTACCCTTATTTTTACTCAAAGGGGTAAACACTACATTATATTTTTTTTAAATATTAAGTATTACTATCCCTTTAAATTATAAAGAAAAACTCATGACAAAGAAATATTTCTCATATCAAAAACATATAAAGAGTCAGAAGACCTTGGGATAAACAAGGGAAAGGAATTTCCAGGTATGAATTCTTTCCTGGCCATTTCCAGGCAGCAAACAAAAGAATCAAAGGGATAAGAGCCCAGAGAACCACATATATTGATGATGACATGAGGCCCCAGATACAGGAGTTTACTGTTCTCAGCAATACGAAGATCTTCCATCTGAGATTGGCCAATCTACATTCTGAAAGCAAGGTTTTTGCTTCTTAAGCATTACAATCCAGACCCATGAAACACTTCCTTTAGGATAGTACTAGATCTAACTTTTCACAAATGAATTAATCAGCCACTCCAAGTCTAAAAGGGAGCTTAGAGACACTGATAAGTCATCTTGGAGAAAAGAAGGAGCTGCATACGTCAGCGACCACTTGTCTAGGTACAAGGCTTCTAAAATGCCCTTTGTCCTAAGATAGCCGCCAGAATTTTTGTCAACATTCTGGGTGCTGTGGAAATTCAAAAAGTTGTAGCCTGAAGTTGGTAGCATACTACTTCTCTGGAGATGTGAGAAATAATTGATGAAAATATTAAATACTTGGGATTCGTATCACATTACCAACATATATACTATTCACTTCCATTTACTCTGTTCTGATACATGTTTTACTCAACTCACTATATATTTTAATTTGTATCTGTGTACCGTGATTCTGTCCCCCTGTGCCATTCCTATTCACTCCCTATCAGCGCCTAAATTTCCTTTACAATCTTGTTTTTTGGGGTTTTTTTCCTCTTATTTCCAGTATGCTTCATTTCTCTCAATTTCAGTATGTTCACACCTGAGAAAGGGGGGTTTAGCTCTCAAAAGCTTGTCTTCATAAAATGTAAGTGTTACTCCAATAAAACGGTATTAGTATACTGGAATACTCATTCATTTGACCTATAAATATTATATATATATATTTATTGCTTGTAATTTTATTCATATGGATACATCTGGTGTCTCGCTGTGTGATTTATTAGGACACAGCTGCCTGTCCTCGGGTTGCTGCTTTTCTCCTATACCAACCTGCTATATGTAAAATCTTAATATACTTTAAGCTTAGGTTGGCTTAATGTATGTTGATGCTTAGGGTACATTTTTTCCTTGCTTTTTTCGTGTTTTCCTGCAAGAATGTGTGAGTCTGAGGCCACTGGAGAAGTGGTTATAATCCTTCAAGCACAATCAGTTTTCAGACCCCTCAAACAGGTTGCAGTACCTATTTCAGCCCCTGCCAAGAGTACACAGCAAAAAAATTATAAATTGCCCTTTAACAGATATGGAGCTATGCACAGCCATTGCATACTTTTTGGAGGAAAACAATACAAAAAGAGGTTTTTCTGTGTTATTCTTCAGCTAATTCCAATGCCCACCCTTCCAGTTAGTGCCATATGCACTCTGCCTTCCTCTCAGCTCTTCTCAAAACCAACCCTTCCTGGCACCTTTCAGTTAGCATATAAAGGGCCCATACTGCCATGGACTGAGCTCTTAACTTACTGAATGAGAGAGAAGTCTTCAACAAAGCACAATGAAATGTTCATTTGTCCCCTATGGGACAGTTAATTTGCTCCAGAATTACTTTTATCTTGTGCATAAGGCTTAAAATGACATGTATGTTATTGGTATGGTGTGGGCACTGGAGCTGCACTGAATGCCACCTTGAGCCTGTGTCAGTTTTGTAGGTACTCAGCCTCTGTACCAGTGTATAACCAGAGATGGCCAACCTGTGCCTTTCCAGCTATGCTTAGAATCTAATCTAAATCAGATCAGTCCAAGGATGATGGAAGCCGGCAGAAAAGATATGCCATGTTATTCAGTATATTCAGTATCAATAGGGGTAAGTACACACACTAAGAACATAGTTTGTTTGTTTTTGGGGGGGTTATTAGCAAAACAAACAAACAAAAAGTCTCTTGTATCAATGAGCAATCACGTCTGGGCTAAACCAAATGTACCACGGGGACAAATGAAAATTCTGTATCTTTTTTGTGATTTAACCACCTGAATGAGAGAGGTCACCAACATTTCACAATGCTTTATAGACTTCTCCAGCATTCAGTTGGTTAAGGTACAGTTTAACCCTTTCAGTGCCAGAGGGGTACGGAACACATTGTTTTGCAAAGGTTTCTGTACCCCTCTGGCACTGAAGGGGTTAAATCAATGGGAATGTTTATTTTTCCGTTTTTTGCAGTCAGTTTGTTCCATAATTGCTTCAGTTCCTAGTACACTGCCTAGGAATGCATTTACACACAATTGCAGAGAACAATACTATTCCAGAGTTCCAGTAGAACCCTCAAGCAGATACTCAAGAGCTACCAATAGTGCAGGATGTCTGGATGTTCCAGTTGGTGAATCAGAACCTCAGTCTCATTAATTGATTCAACTGTGCTCAAGCAGGTATATAGTGAAAATATGCACCGATAGTAGCTCAAGAACCAGGGTTGACTATCCCTGCCCACACTAACAATCAGCAGCTTTTTAAACCTTTCGAAGCAGGGGAAACCCACAAATCATTAGCTATGGCTAATGTACAGGTAAAGGTACAGGTAAAAGGTGGTGCAGTACTAGTCGTAGAAAAAGCAGGAACATAGTAGAGTACAAGTAATACCTTTATTGGCTGAGTAGCTTTACAATGCAAGCTTTCAAGACAACATAGGTCACTTCGTCAGGTATGCTTAGAACAAAGGCTGAATACAAAATACATGACATACATTATACATTCATGAAAGTTCCTGCTTAATTTAGATTTTTTGTCAAAGTTCAGGCCACAGTTCAGAGTATTAAAGGGATAGTAATACTTAAAAATTACTATCCCTCATCTTGTAGGCAATAAAAAACTGAGTAAAATGACACCAGCGGCATCTCTCAAACCTTTATGGTTTGAGAGATATCTGCTTTTAAAGTTCAGCAGTTTTCCTTTTCCCCTGACGTCAGCATTCTAGCTGACAGCGAGGGAATCTGGTCCCGGGACCGGCGGCGGCTCTGCGGCAGTGTGGAGATTGCGTTAATAAAAAAGAAATCCTTAACTTAAAAGGTCTTCTACGTGTGCTTGCAAACCAAGCACACGTAGAAGACCATTTTATAAAGGATTTATTTTTTATTAACGTGATCTCTGCACTGCTGCAGAGCCGCCGGCTGATCCCAGGAGAGGATTCCCCTGCTCTCAGCTACAATGCTGACGTCAGGGGAAAAGGAAAACTGCTGAACTTTAAAAGCAGATATCTCTCAAACCATAAAGGTTTGAACGATGCAGCTGGTGTCATTTTACTCAGTTTTTTATTGAATACAAGATAAGGGATAGTAATTTTTAAGTATTACTATCCCTTTAAATATGGTTATCAATTTATACTCCCTCATCATTCTGTCTCTCTGTATCTGGCTGCAAGTCACACATTCTACACACTAAATTTACTGGAGCTATTCACACAACAGGGAAATAAATCTTGTATCACTTGGCCAGCTGCAAAGAGATTACTTTACTGGAGTCTAAAGAATAATTTACAAAGATACTGGTAGTAACAGTATCACCTTCAGTGGAATTCAAATTAACTATAAATTTACCTGAATATACAATGTTTGGCATATATTTTGTATTTAGCGTTCATTCTAAACTTGCCTGAGGAAAAGACCCAAGTTGTCTTTAACCCCTTAGCCTCCGGTGACGTACCCAGACTGTCACGCTGGTCCGGCAGTTAAGGACCAGTGACAGTCCTGGTACGTCACGTACTATTACTCACCGCGCTCCTGCAGGGGACCGGGGACTGAATTTGATCGCTCTAAAACCGGAGCGATCTCTTTCAGTCCCTCAGTTCGGCGTGCCACCCCACATGATCAGTCACGTGGGGCGGCACGCCGAAATTCTCTATTGGGTCCTTAAAGGACCACATACCCCGCGACCGCTGGTTGTTAAGGGGTTAAAGATTGCATTGTAAAGCTAATCAGTTAGCCGATAAAGGTATCACTTTTACTCTACCACTCTACTGTAATTCTCTGACATTCAGATCTATTAATCTGAAAATGACATTTGCTCGTGGAAAACCAAAACTACTGGTTCTAAACCTGAGGTCGGTGACTCACTATTTCCATGATTGCAGATGGAACTTCCCTGTCTTTTAGCATTGTCTTGCCTCAGCTTGAATTTTTACTTAAAAAACATGAGGAGTGATTCACTTCTGCATATTTTATACTCTACTCCCTGATTCTAGAGGTATATAAAGAATAATTTATGGAAGTTATAGGAAACTAGATTTACCCCAGGGCTACATTTGTGGCCCTCAAGTCCACCAAAGGGCCTCATAGTATGTCTAAAAATTAAAAACAGGCAGAAAAAAAATGAATCCCAGAATTAACACCTTAAAGTGGCACTATCACTGAAAATAAAGTGCCCCCCAAATCATTATGCACACAGCGATATGCATATCCATACTAGTATTATCCGGAATAAGTCCGGCGTTATTGATAAATCCAACTTTTTCCTAGATGCACAAAGGCAGGCATTTTGATGTACCGGCATCTTTGCCCCTGCGCCGTCAGTCCCTTCCTATACCTTAAGGTACAATCCAACATCTCCTAGAGGAGACCAGGACGGACAGCGCAGGCACACAGATGTCTGTTTGGCAAGATGCCTGCCTGTCTGTCTGGGAACGAGTTCGATTTATCAATAACGCTGGACTTATTCAGGGTGATACTAGTATGGATATGCACATCACTATATGCATAATGATTTGGGGGGCACTTTATTTTCAGTGATAGTTCCAATTTAATGGCCGCACAATCTGGGGGTGGGCAGCCCCAGAGCACTTTTTTCTCCGCAGTGCATTCTTGGATCACAGAGCAGCATGCAGTCCCTCTATAATCCCAGAATTCCGTACAGGAGTGACGGTCCTGGCACTTAACCGGTCGTTAAGGGGTTAAAAATCTCTCTAGCACCCAGAGGTTTAAGTTGAAACAGGAAGTGATTTTGGAGTGAAAACTAGAGGGCTGCAGACATCACCGCCATATGGCACCAGGCACACCTGTTGCCCACCTCAGAGCTAAGGAACTGATGAGCAACCTGAGGCCTGCCACCTGGGCTGTGGATGATCAGAGTTGTAGTCCAACAGCCTGAGGGCCTCAGGTGATCAGACTTTTGTGTGATTAAATTCTTTAATTCCAAATGAAATACCTGTGGAACCCTAAGAAATTAAAATATTAACCTTCTGGATCCTAGAAGTCTATCTAATCACACTGCATTAGACTCCAAGAGGTTAACATAATATGAATACTACATGTGTTTGACTGCTAGTTGGTACTTGAATCTTATTGCATAAGTTTAAACTGATAATTTAAAATTGATACCAGATAATTTTCTCTCAGTTTTGCATCTTATCAAACAAAATAAAACCAATAGAAAATTATTGGAAATATCCAGTACAATGATTACACTGAAGCCAATGGGAATTTCCAGTGTTATTTTAGATCCCAGTTGGACATGTTCTGCTTTAACTATGGGAGGATGTTGAAGTGGCTTGATTTCACAGATCGGGTCTATGAGTCAAACTCACATTTACACATGTCTCAGATATGTTGCCCTGAAGGTAAACTTTGTTGATTTTTAGTATCTCCCAACCCCTTCTGCAGTAAATTTAACATGATGCAGTGATATGGTATTATACTGACCTTGTGGTTCTCCAGATCATTTAAGTAAACAAATATATACAGATATCTGCTATGTTCATCTATAGGGTAATTATATAGGGTAATCTCTAATAATCATCATCTTCTAATTAGAATCATAACACGTTGACACCCATTTCACATTCTTGTATTCAAAGGGATATACACACATTACAGAGTAACCTCAGTTGGGCTGAAGTTTGAAAACAACAACTATCAAATTTGCAGGTTCAGGCCACTAGAGAATTCAGTTTTGGGCGGTTTGGTGGCATTTTCAGCTCTCTCAATGCCTATCCAGATGTTCCTATGGCAATGTTTCGGAGGGAAAATTTGTATTATTTAGCAGTCCAATTTACAAAACGGAGATGTTGAGATCAGTAAAATTTCACAAATCATTCATTGTCTATTAGTTGAGAACCACTGATCCAAGGCAAATACAGTAATAGGTTGTTTTCAAATGTGCTCTAGATTAGTGATTCACAACCACTGTCCTGGTGCATGTTTCCTTGACTTAGTACAGGTGCGTAATTAGTGGATTTTTCAACCTGATTATCTCACCTTCACTTAAGCAGGGAAATGCTTAAAATCTGACTGTTGGAGGTGCCCAAACATGTCCTCAGGTAATGCTAAAATGTTTAGTCTCTCTTTACTCTCCTAAAAAACATGACCCGTTAGTGGTATTTGAAAAAAGGTTCTGTCACCCCTACTCTAGATAAAAGTGTATAGAGGAATTCATTAGTTTTATACATATATATGGATAATAAGTCTAAATTGATTACATTATGATTGCTTTAATATATATTTATTCCATAAATTAACAAAGGCTTATGATTATGTTAAGGAGATGATGGTGAGAAAATGAAGAGCCCTACAGTGTTGCACAGTAGGACTATTGTGTACAATAATACTGACAACATTCTTAGCATAGCCATGTCCACGAGGGGGGACATTAAGGGTACTTGTCACATTTGGAGAAGAGAAGTACTTCTCAAGTGCAAAGACTTTTACACATAAGTGGCATAGCATACCAGTAGTTGTGCCAGTTCTAATGGTTTGTGCTTGCTCATGCCTAGAATGTGACTGCATTTTAGACTCTGTGTATGTTCAAAATCCAAATACTTAAATAACTAGAATGCAAGGGAATCAGAGACAGGCCTAACTGCAGCTTTTCCTGAGTCTTTGGACTGTGTTTAAAAGCATGATTCTGCTATTTACTCACTGTGAGTGCTTGTAGTACTGTCTCCCTGGTGCTGCCCTGTGTTGTCTGTCCAGCATATGCAACTGTCCAGTGTGACATTGCCCATAATATGCAAGTGTACAGTGTCACTGCTTGGAGGAGGCTTCTCCAACTTCATGTTCCTCTGTCATGCGGCACAAATCTTAAAAAACACTAAAGGGGAACTACCACCCCAATACAATGTACTCTCTAAGTCTTTGTCTTCCTATCGTTTTTAGCAATCCATAGTTA
Source organism: Rhinophrynus dorsalis (assembly GCA_037306005.1). Taxonomy (NCBI): domain Eukaryota; kingdom Metazoa; phylum Chordata; class Amphibia; order Anura; family Rhinophrynidae; genus Rhinophrynus; species Rhinophrynus dorsalis. The sequence goes on along the minus strand of CM074723.1, from coordinate 133,845,387 downwards.
GTGTTCTCAAAAAAAGTGTTGTAAGAGCACTATCTTTTTACTAAATCTGTACCGGATGACGTCTTGCCCCTTGAATCTGTTCTGCACATGACTGCTATGGAGACATTCAGCTCCACTGTACCTCCCTCCATCTTGCCCATACGTCATTGTCCTCAGCACCATGTTACCTGCCGAGCTCCTGGCATCAAGCGAGGTCAGGTCATTTCAGCCTAGTGGGAGAGGGTGCATGTGAAGCACTCACTATATATAACCCTTTGACTGCCAGAGTGGTACGCAATGAATTGCTTTACAATGCGTTGCGTACCACTCTGGCACTTAAAGGGTTAAACCACCGGTCTGTTTCCACTAGGTTGAAATTACCTGACCGTGCTTGATGCCAGGAGCACGGCAGGTCACATGTTGCAGAGGACAGTGACATACGAGTGATGGGCAAGACTGAGGGAGGTACAGTGGAGCCAAGTGGCTCCATAGCAGTCATGCGCAGAACGGATTCAAGGGGCAAGACGTCATCATTAGATATTTAGTATAAAGATAGTTTTCTCAAAAAAAAGTGTTGTAAGAGCACTAACTATGGATTGCTAATAACAATAGGAAGACAAAGACTTAGAGAGTACATTGTTTTAAAAATGCCAGAGGGGGTTAAATGATGTTTTGTCTAGAGAGGTGGTACGAGGGAGATGAAGAAGCAGGGCACAAACACTCTGATCCCCAAAAAATGCTCTTTTCTCATCTTGCTTCCACATAAAGCAGAATGTAACCCTTTGAATGCCAGAGGGGTACACAACACATTGCAAAGCAATGTGTTGTGTACCCCTCTGGCACTCAACATGATAAAGATAAAGTGGAGCTGACCGAAAAACATTTCGTTATTCACTTATGAAGTGCTTTAACCCCTTAACGACCAGCTGATCGGCGCGTCGTGGTCACTTTTTTTTTTTTTTTTAATTCGGTTCCGAACTCCCCGAACGGCGTGCAACCTCGGGGGAGCCTGGAATTCCATGATGGTCATAGTACGCCATGGGTCGATAACTGAGATCGACCCATGACATACTATGACCGTCAAGGGTCGTTAAGGGTAGGGTTGCATCGATACCGACACTAGTATTGATACCAGCATTTGCGCAAGTACTTGTACTCGTGCAAATGCGGGAGATGCCAGCACCGATACCCTGTGTCAGGGTCGGTGCTGCAGAGAGGGAGCCCAGGGAATTGCTCACAATGCTCCCCGGTCACCTCTCTTTCTCCTGCAGCGTTGGAGCGTTGCCATGGGTTACCATGGCAACGCTCCAACACTGACCTCTGCCAGGACTCGCGAGAGAACAGCGAGCACCCGGCAGAGGAGGGTAAGGGAGGCAAGATGGGGCAGCGGGTGGTGAGAGGCAGAGAGTGGGGTCAAGAGGGAGAAAGAGGCAAAGGGAGGAAGGATCAGGAGACAAAAGGAGGGGGGCCAAGAAGAGGCAAAAGGAGGGGGGATCAGGAGAGAGAGAGGCAAAAGGGTGGGATCAAGAGTCAAGGAGAAGGATCAAAAGGGAGAGAAAAAGCCAAGGCAAAAGAAAGGGGCTCAAGAGGGGGAGAATGAAGCAAAAGGTGGGAATCAAGAGGAGGAGAGTAATTTCTCCACAAAATAGACTCTTAACCCCTTAAAGGGATAGTAATGTTTCACAAACAGCAGCTCCAATTAATCTTCTTAGTTTTTGGGCCACAGAGAGTGTTATTTCAATGCTGTCAGAGTTGGAGTTCCAGAGTAATTGAATGATAAAGTATCCCACCCTCCCCTTTTACCTAGTGTAAGGCACCTCCCCTCAGATGTGGAATCTGGTCTCTTGACTGGACAGGTAGCAGTAAGGGACAATCTTCTTACTGTAAGCATAAGGAAAACCTTGCACCCCTTGACAGGTTTTTCCTTATGCTCACTGAAGATTGTCCCTCTCTGCGATCCATCTTGCTGCTCTGAGGTGAGCAGTGTTACATCAGTAAAAGGTACGGGAGGGGGATATTTTATCATTCAATTACTGCAACTCTGACAGTATTGAACTAACACTCTCCATGGCCCACATACTTTGAAGATTAATAGGAGCTGCTTTTATCGTGAAACATTACTATACATAGTAACATAGTAGATAAGGCTGAAAAAAGACATGCGTCCATCAAGTCCAGCCCATGCCAAAAACACCCCTGTTGATCCAGAGGAAGGCAAAAAAAGCCCTCAGGAGCCATTTCCAATCTAGTCCCAAGTGTGTGTGTGTGTGGGGGGAAATTATTCCTTCCTGACTCCAATTGGTAGTCAAACAGTTCCCCGGATCAATATCCTATCTGCTTTGAAGCCAACTGTCATAATTGTCAATACTGCTCTGTGCTAGATAGGCATCCATTGCTTTTTTGAATGCACTTGCATTATCTGCAAGCACAACATCCCGAGGCCAATAATTCCATAGCCTTACTGCCCTTACTGTAAAGAATCCCTGCCATTGTTTTTGTCGAAAACGCCTTTCCTCTAGTCTTAATGGATGACCTCTTGTTCTTAGCTCAACTCTTTGCATAAATAATTAATTGGCTAGTTCTTTGTATTGACCTTGAATGTATTTGTAAATGGTAATCATATCACCCCTTAGACGTCTCTTCTCTAATGTAAACAAACTCAGTTTGGCTAGTCTCTCTTTATAACTCAGATCCTCCAATCCCTTTATCAGTTTTGTTGCACATATCTGCACCTTTTCCAGTTCAGTAATGTCCTGTTTTAGAACAGGCGTCCAAAACATCCAGCTCTGTATGGATTTCCTTACATAGCTTAGTGTCATCAGCAAAGATTGAAATGCTACTTTCAATCCCCACTTCTAGATCATTAATAAGCAAATTAAAAAGCATTGGTCCCAGGACTGAACCCTGCGCCAACCCACTTATAACCTTAGACCAGTTTGAAAAAGTTCCATTTACAACAACTCTCTGCCATCTATCATTTAACCAGGTCTCAATCCATTTACAGATAACATCGGCCAAACCGAAGCCTTTTAATTTATGCAGTAAACTGTTGTGAGGCACTGTATCAAAGGCTTTTGCAAAATCCAAGTATATTACATCAACAGCAATCCCCCTGTCCAAATTACTACTCAATCTTTCATAAAATGCAACTAAATTAGTCTGACATGGTCTGTTCTTCATGAAACCATGCTTGAAACCACCTTAAGTACCCTTGGGTGTATACCATCCGGTCCAGGTGCTTTATTCACTATAACCCTTTCCAGTCTCTTTTGGACCTTGTCCTCAGTAACCCATGTAGATGTTGGAGGAAATTCTGTGGTTTTGTCTGTTTGCCCATAGCTTGTCATTGCTGCTTCCTTTGTATATACTGAAGCAAAGAACGTATTTAGGGTGTAAGCCATAGCTTTATCCTCACTAATCAGTTTCACCTGTCTCAGTCCTAAGTGGACCAATATCAACCTTAACTTTTTTGTTATTAATATACTTGTAGAATTGTTTAGGGTTTTTCTTGCTCTCATTTGCAATGTTTCTCTCATTTTCTATTTTACCTAGCTTAATTGCTTGTTTGCAGATTTTATTACATTCTTAATATTTTTTAAATGATGCATCTGACCCGTTTGACTTAAACACTTTAAAAGCCTGCTTTGATTTCTCATTCCCCTGCTAACCACATTATTAAGCCACATTGGTTTCGCTTTACTTCTCTTGTGCTTATTCCCCAATGGTATATATTGACATGTATATTTGACCAAGAGCATTTTAAATACATTCCATGATTCTTGTGCATTTTTATCTTTGAAAATTACATCCCACTGGATATCCTTTAACACTTCTTTTAACTTTGTAAAATTAGCCTTTTTGAAGTTTTATGTTTTGGTTAAACCCTTGCTATTGGGTTTCTCATAACAAACTTCAAAGGATACAATATTGTGGTCAATGCTGCCCAAATGTTCCCTTACTTGCACATTTTTTATCATGTCAGAATCGTTTTAGAGCACTAGGTCAAGCAAGGCCTCTTTTCTAGTTGGCTCCTCTACTAGTTGGGACATAAAATTATCATTTATCATACTTAGAAAAATATTTCCCTTTGTTGTGCCAGAAGTCATATTGCTCCAGTCAATTTCAGGATCGTTGAAATCTCCCATTATAATTACCTTTGCTGACCTAGCAGCCTTTTCCATTTGCAGTAAAAGTTGGGCTTCCTCCAACTTCCCAACATTAGGTGGCTTGTAGCAAATCCCCACCAATATATTTTATTATGTGTGCCCCCAGTGTGTATTTCAACCCACAAGGCCTCTACCTTTTCATTGGACCCTTCATTTATATCTTCCCTTAAACTAGGTTCTAAGGTCCGCTTTACATATAGGCATACCCCTCCTCCCCTTTTATTAACCCTGTCCCTCCTAAAAAGTGAATAACCCTCTAGATTGACTGACAAGTCATATGTATCATCTAGCCAGGTTTCAGACACTCCAATCAGATCATACTGCTCATGTACTGAAATCATTTCTAGTTCCCCCATCTTACCAGCCAGACTGCGAGCATTTGCATGCATACATTTTATCTTTTTGCCATTCCTAAAGATTTCATTCTTTTTCAAGTCTATTTGTCTTTTATCAGGCTGTAACAATGGCAACTCCCTATTAGATGAACTAGCCCATTCCCCCTCTCCACCCCCATGCCCCTTCTCTAATCCCATTTCCTCAATTATACTACCTTCCCCAGCCTGTGTTGCAGCTCCCCCCCCCTTTCTAGTTTAAAGTCTCTATCCCTTTAAGGGCCCATGACGTGCCAAGACTGTCATGGGTGAACTTGCCAAAAGGAACCATGACAGTCTTTGGCACGTCATAGAATTCAGGGCTCCCCGCGCAGCTGCATGCCATTCAGCGAGGCCTGTATTGGAACGTTAAAAGAAATACGAAAAAAAAAAAAAGAAAAGAAAAAGCCCCATGGTTCTTAACTGCCAGCCGCACTGACGGTCCTTAAGGGGTTAATGTCTGTAGATTCAGTTTCTGTAGTTCCCGCAAACTGTTCAGCTTCAAACAAAGTATCTGCTCTCAACTGATATTCAAATCATCAAATCACTTAAAATAAATATCTCCATCTCAATTCAAATGCCATATTAAAAAAATGACAAAAAAAATTAAGAAAAAATATATGTATACATTTAGGAAGGGAATGTTCTTCCAAGTTGAAATTAATCATTACAAATGTAGCAGTGTCTTCAAAATGCATTCTTAAAGTAGCCAAAAAGAAGAACTTGCAACAGTGTAGCCATAAGCAGTAAGATCAATGTATGAAGAGAGACTGGAGCCGCTCCACTAGAGAATATACAAAAATAAATAAATCAATTATATATATACTAGCAAAAGGGACACAGTGTTGCCAGTTGGGATAATGTCCTTTGAGTGCTTCAGGGGAATTCAACACACTGATTGACATGGGTATGGCTACATTTGCACCACCGAAAGGGTTGTATTTCACATCCAAACACGTATCTATGTAGTGGAATGTGTTGTATACATCTTTGGCACTGAAAGAACCCAACACATTTTCCTTGGTTCCCTTCATCGCCTATGTATAATATGCACCCTTGTTTTCCCCCTTGTCAATAACATAAATGTTATGCTGCTGCTCTGATTCCCTCTCTCCCACCTACACTTGTCCTCCTCACCCCCTCTGGAGTCCAATCCGACAGCCTGTATTGGGAGTCAGAGATGCTCATCTAGGAACGAACTTGCAATACAAACTTGAAGCTCTATAGGAGTGGTGTCCTAGCCAGGGTGCAGATTCTTTTAGCCCACTAATGGCTTTCACAGAGAGGAAATATTACAAAGCATATAATACTGGTAAATAAATAAAAAAAACTTTGATCTTGCTTAAATCATTTATTCAGCTACACAAAGAGGTGTCAATACGTCATGACAAACTAAAATATAATTTGATGTTGTATCAATCAGTCCTGCCCCCAGCACCACCACCTAAAATAACCCCCCTCCCCTTTAGCCATTTGAATCTCTGGGAAGCATGTTCTGTGTTTTATTATCATAGTGAGGAGGAGAGAGGCAGAGAAAAGTGACAAAGGCAATGATTAAGAACATTCACTTTAAAGACACAATTATACAATGGTGCACTGACTTAAAGGGGAGTCTCTATTTGTACTGGTCCCAGTTTATACTCACAAACACAGAAGCATAATGTCCACCTCTAGACATCTGGACATTGCCTGGAGCAAGCCACTGGTTCTCTATCAATGTGGTCATACTTCTTAACTCTTAGGGCTTGATTCAATTACAAGTGGTAAAAACACACGATATGGCAAAAATTAATACCAAAAACAACACACACACACACACACACAATGGTACCATCTGAATTCAACTGCCCTACCAACATGAACCACAATGAGCATTGGCCTACAAAACCTAACTTACATCACAAAGTTTATCGTGTTTTTTTTCCCCATAACACATGTTAAATAGAGTGAAAAATTTGAACATCAAAGGAAAATAGCTCAAGCTCTGTGTGGCCCCTATCCCAAAGCTGTAACACTTACCTGCAAGTCTGAGATCCAGCATAGATCCAGCATGGTCTCCCACACACTGGTATTCTTCTTTCTTCGTCTTCTTCATCTTCATTCTTCTCCCTTCAAGCAAATTCTGTCTGTAGACAACAAGACTAGTATGAGATGCCCCACATGGTGTCATTATTGTCACAGCTGCCAGAACAACAAAAAAACAAAAACTAACCCCTTCTTGCACTTTTCTGGCCGTTATTCAATCCACACTGAGGAAAATTTGAACTGAGGCTGGCTTTTACATGGCCAGTCTCTGTTCAAAATGGTTCCCATTGGCTGGGGTGTGGGGTTACACAGTGCGAATGTGCCCTGCAGTAACCACACCTCTCAGCCAATCACCTAGCTGGATGAATGATGAAACACACTAGAAGCTGATTGGCTGGGAGGTGTGGTGCCCTGGGTAACCCCACATCACAGCCAATAAGCGCGTAGGAGCCATTTTGAACAAATTTCCCCCAGTGTGGATCTGGTACTGGCCCAAAAAGTACAAGAAGGGTTTTTCACTCATTATTCTGTCATTGCTGCTGGTGGCAGCAGCAATAATGACATTTTATGGGGGCATTTCATCTCATCTCAAGTACTATTCTTGTTGTCTACAGACAGAATTCACTTGAAGGAAAAAGAATGAAGATGAAGAAAGAAGCTTAGAGAAGAAGACTTAAAGATGAAGTCAAGAGGAAGACCAGCGTGCAGAAGACCCCACTGGACCTCAGACTTGCAGGTAAGTGTTTCATTTTAATGGGATGGTGTTAGCTTTAGGGAGATTAATCCTTTTAGTGCCAGAGTGGTATGCAGAGTTTTGCATACACCACTGGCACTTAAAGTTTTTTTTTCACTTGTATTTTTAGTACATTGGATGCATTGATATTGGGCTTAGGGTAACATATCAATACCTCAGACTTGTAGGTAAGTGTTTTAAAAGGTGCCTGCCCTTAAAAGGTGCCTGGATACTTATTTAAAACAGCATAACATAAAGGGCTATGTACATTAGTGTTGGGATTAATATTTAGTTAGGACTTGCTGATCCAGGGAGAAATCTGATTGCCATTTGGAATCAAGAAGGAATCCCCCCCCCCATCCAAGGCAGAATTTGAAATTGCTATATTGAGGTTTTTTTTTGCCTTCTTTTGGATCAACGATGGTAAACAGGAATAGGAAAAGAGTTGAACTAGATGGACGCAAGTCTTTTTTCAACCGAAGTTACTATGTTAATACATCCACAGGTCACTAGTGTAGGGATCCCTAGTTGCACACAGGTGTTTTTTACCTTTTTTTGTTTTACTACAGTTCACTTACACGTCGGTTGTTAGGAACACCTGTTCAGGGACTTAACTCCCATTTTGTTATGCATAAATATTTTGTGATAAAAGGGAGTCCCTTAATGCATGTTACTAACTACCATATGTAATTGAATCGCAAATTCTTCTTCTTTTTTGTCATTCATTCCAATGGAAGCAAATTTAGCTCTCTATCATTTTGACCATTCGTAGTGTGTCTCAGCGCAGGTAATAGAATACTTGACTGTGACTTGAAACTACAAACGGTTCTTTCATTTTATTAACAGTGGCAATTGAATCTAACCCTTAGTCTCCAGTTTTTTCATGAAAAACACAAAAAACAGGTGCCTCCGTGTTTGCGATTATAAACAAATCTATGCAACTTCTTCACATTTCAGAAGCTGGCATACTCTTAGAGTGATTCAATCAGTGGCGTAACAATAGGGGTTGCAGGGTGCCCGTCACTCTCAGGGGCCCGGCTGCCCCCTGCGACCCCCTCACCACCCGCCCGCAGCACAGCTGATGTCCTGGCGGCCAGCGCTCGAGTAATGCGGAGCGCTGGGACATGACATAATCTCCCAGCGCTCTGCATTACTAAGGACCGCGTGGGAGCATGTCACACACACCGCTAGACCACCAGGAGGTAGGAGGACGGGGGTCAGTAGGGGCAATGTGGCGATGGGGGCATTGTGGAGATTGGGGGGAAATGTGGAGAATGAGGGGCATTGTGGAGATTGGAGGGAAATGCGGAGAATGAGGGGCATTGTGGAGATTGGGGGGAGATGTGGAGCATGAGGGGCATTGTGATGGGGGCATTGTGGAGATTGGGGGGAAATGTGGAGCATGAGGGGCATTGTGATGGGGGCATTGTGCAGATTGGGGGGAAATGTGGAGAATGAGGGGCATTGTGATGGGGGCATTGTGGAAGGGGCAATGTGGAGGTGGCCAATGTGGTCGGAGGGGGGCCCGTGGCAATTCTTGCACCAGGGCCCCATGGCTTCTAGTTACGCCTCTGGATTCAATGTTTAGGAACACTGCCTGTGTCATGTGGCTCCATTTGCACATGTGATCATTATAGCAGTAGAATGGCTATAACTGACGGCTGTGGTCCTAAAACAGTCATTACAGCCTCCCCTCCATGATCACAGCATGCCCTTAGGTTAGGCTGACCAGATCTCACCTTTAAAGCAGAACTATCACCTAAAACCAAAGTTTTATCATGCGTTTTAAAGTTTAACCCGACATTAGTGCAGTGTGTGTGTGTTCTTCAAGTCGCCTGGTAGTGGAGATATTTGCCCTGCAAAATCGGGCACTTCTGCGTTCTGCGGGACTCCATGACGTCTCAAGACTTCCCAGCTGCCCCAGTTGCAACCTCAGTAGCATTGTAAAAGGAGTTTGCTGTAACGCTACATCACAGAAATCCAGCTTCGAAGGGCAGCATGAACATGCTCCCTGGGGCAGCTGGGAAGTCCTGAGACGGTACAGGGTACCGTAGAACGCGAAAGTGCCCGGTTTTGCAGGGCAAATGTCACCACTAACAGGTCACCTGAAGAACACACACACAGCACTAATTTCAGGTTAAGCATTAACGCATGGTAAAACTTTGGTTTTAGGTGACAGTGCCGCTTTAACCGGGGACACATAGGAAATAGCCATTTTTCAGTATTTCACTGAAATCAAAGAAGTCCTGCAGTATGCATTTTTTCCTATGTGTCCCCGGTTAAAGGTGAGGTCTGGTCAGCCTACCTTAGGTGCACTGTGATCATTAATCCATGAAGTGTCAGAACCATCATCCAACCTCAAAAGATGGAATTGTATGACAGCACTGGCACGTCATCAGCTGTTAATGGGTTAAATTACTAAAAATGGAGCAAATTTAGTTTGTGGTATAAATAACTTCTAACAAATTGAATGATTATCCAGTGATTCTCAGCTTCAGTACTAGAGGCACACCAACAAATCAGGTTTTCAATAATTAAGCATTTAAGTACCAGAGTGGTGTATACCGCACTGCACACCCTCTGGTCCTTAACCCTTTGAGCCAGAGGGAGGTGCGCTATAATGCTTTGCACATGTGGCACTCAAACAGTTAAGCACTTGTAGATCAATCAAATGACTGAGCAACTGATTTCTCACCTGTGATTAAGCAGGGTACAGTATAAAGCCAGATGTTAATTTCCTGTTAAACATCTTAACCTCTTTGAGTGCCATGGGGAATACGGTTTGGAATGCGTTCCGTACCCCTCTGGCACTCACAGGGATGAGGTCCACTTGATACTGTAATTAAGAAAATTCAGTGCTAGCACTATGCCATATTAACCTAAAGTAAGAAGAGCGTAAGAGACTGATCACAGTGCACAAGTGATACAAAGAAAGGCGGTCTTTTGAGTACTTGTACCCGGACACTAAATCAGAAAAAGGAAAAGTGCAGCCAGAAAATGAAACTTATAAGAATTAAAGTTATGTTGTCGGTCACATTCCTACCAGTTCCCCTGTATAATCTATACCCTCACTCACCCACTGTAGAGATGTAAGAGGGGAGAGTGTTATCTGTGAATCTGGTGAGAATACACGTTTTCCCTACATCAGAGTCACCAGTCATCACCAGCTTCGCCACTAAGTTGGCACGGTTGGTTCCAGTCATGCTGCCTGCTCTGGCGCCTCTCGCTTGTGCTTATCGGTTTGTAGTTCAGTGCAGTGCCGGTGCGATTAGCCTGCCTACAGAAAAGAAAGGCTGGATACTGAGCAATTTGCTTCCGCATTCTCATTGGCCGGGATTATGCAATTCCCCTTCACTTAAACACACTTGGTGATTTGGGAGAGGAACCACAGATACCATGTCTGTACTGATACCAATCCGGATTACTTCACTGGCTGTCCTGACCTACAGGGTGAGACACTCATCCCGCTTCCGTCAGGCGAGCACAGGCCTGCCGGTGAGATGCCATTGCCTCTCATCGGCTCGGAAGATAAACTGGTTTGGTGGGAACCTTTTAATGTTATCTTTATTTCGTACAGTTTAACTTTCATGGGTGTTTTTAACTATTTTAGTGCCGGTGAAAATCAAAGACAGGCAGAAGGTTTTGCACATTACTATATTTGAGCCCCGGGGGCGCCAGATAGTGAAACGCGCTTCACTCTCTCCTCAACACTTTGAGTGCCAGAGGGGTAGCCGGCCTCAAGGTTTAAGCACCCCACCCATGAGTTTATGTGCACTGCTCAATGTTTCTTGCACCGAGGGACACAGGAGGTGGGGTGAGATTTGAAGTGAATATATGCAGTCCCACGCTATGGTAGTTATTACGTAGCTTGAGCGGGGTGCTGGTGAGTCTTTGGGTCGAGCTGCCGGATGGTGAGATGGTTAGCAGTACGTGTGCACCTAGTTTTTTCCCCCAGAGTATCTCAGACTGCTAGTAACAACGAGCAAAGTGTTAATGATTTGAGTGCCAGAGGGCAATACCCCCTCTGGCGTTCAAAGGGTTAAACTACAATCATAACTACCTTAACCTGCACCGCAACATGGACAAACTGGCGGTAGAGAGATGAGACTGACTGGGGTAACAGCACTGCGCAAGAAATGTAGGTGCATCACCTGGCGTGTAAGGGACTTAAAGGGATAGTAATATCAGCATAAAGGTATTAACTGTATGGTAGATACAATTAAAAGAGAGTACTTGAACTTATTCATATATCTCAAACCATTATGGTTGGAGAGATATAGGAAAATAAAGTTCTCCGCTCCCTCCCCTTTCTGCCTGACAAGCTGTCAGATGCAGATCCTGGTTCCTAGATCAGACAGCGGCTCTACAGCAGTGATATAGCGATACCTAAAAATAAATACTTAATCGGAACGGTCTACAACGTGTGCCTGATTTGCAAGCACACGTTGTAGACCATTCCTAAGAGGTATTTATTTTTAGATATCGTTATATCGGCGTTGCTGAAGAGCCGTGTCTGGTCAAGCAACCAGAATCTGCTTCTGACAGCTTTACAACTCATCAATCAGAAAGGGGAGGGAACTGAGAACTTTATTTTTCTATATCTCTCAAACCATAACGGTTTCAGAGATACGAATAAGTGCAAGTACTCTCTTTTAATTGTATCTACCATATAGTTAATACTTTTTTCTGACATTACTATCCCTTTAAAGGGATAGTAATACTTCGTTTTATCTTAATTTTATTTTGTAGGCATTAAAAAACATGAAGAAAGATGTCTTATCTCTCAAACCTTTATGGTTTGAGAGGTATTCACAAGCAAAGTTTCCCGTCCCGCCCCTTTTACATAGTGTAAGCCATCTCTTCTCAGATCTGGAATGCAGTCCATAGACAAGACAGATAACAGCAGGGGACAATCTTCTTCGTATGAGAACAATGAAAGCCCTGCCCCCCTTGACAAGTTTTTCCCTTCTCTGCAATCTACCTGGGCACCTCCCTTCTGCTCTAGCTGAGCAGTGTTGCATCAGTAAAAGGGGTGGGAGGGGGATACTTTGTCATTGAATTACTCTTGAACTACAACTCTGACAGAATTGAAATAATACTCTCCAAAGTCCAACTACTATGATGATTAATTAGAGCTGCTTTTATTATGAAACATTACTATCCATTTAAGAGTGGAGTTGCAGGTATTTTGGGTGATTGCAGATGACCATTGCATGTATGTTGCCTGGATGCCAAGTCAGTATCCTTTATGTAAATAATGAATGTTGATATTTCTTATGCCAATGGGGCCCAACATAATACATTGTTGGGCGCTTTTCTCCTGGGTTGCTCCCAAATATGGTCCAATGAACCATAGTCTCTTCATAAGTTAATTTTAAACCCAGCTAGGCTGCCCCCTATGACGAGATTGCGGTGTTTCTTTGGATGACATAGACTTGAGATCCAGGCTTCTCCAGGATTTCTTACTCCAAAATTAATCGCTCGAAGACAAGACCAGAGGGGTGTGCAACGCATACTTGCAAAACTCCTCAAATGTTTAATAGCAAATGATTAAGGCTCTTCTCTTCCTGAAACAGTTAATTGGATACAAACAGGTAGTCACAGTGCACAAAATACAAGCAATGGTGCTGAAGTTCCGAGAGTCATCAGGCAGTTTTTGAATTCTCAGACCAACTCCTATCTTGTTGAGCCCACATTGCCTCTAAGATTATCAGACTCAGGGCTAGATTCTATTGCAGGTGCTAATTTTATCACTGCTTTTATCTCCAGTTTTTCCCCATCGACTTCAATAGGAAAATGTTTGATAAAACAGGTGTTAACATTTAGCACCTGTGATAGAATCTAGCCCTCAATCTTATAAATCCAGGAGGCCAGCCAGGGCCACCAGATTCTATATGTGGTTGTGAAGCATACATAATGGGCTCATTCAGCATCTGTGTCAAATTAGTTACCCAATGTCATATTTCTGTTTGAAAACGCTTATGGGGTGGGAGGCAAATATTTAATTTCATGCTGCTGTTTGGTTAAGGGGGGCAATTACGTTCAACACCATAGAAATATAATCTGTGGAATAAAACCCATACCATGATCTCACCCTGGCCCTTACCAAATGGTTGCATAAAATGGTCTACTTTCCATCTGCCAAAACACTATCAAATCTCCCAATATATCCATGCCAGACATTAGAGGGGTTCATCTGGCAACGTTGGTCAAAGTGGCCTTATAATTATAAAATTACTATCCTGCATCTTGTAGCCCTTAAAAAACTGAGTAAAATGACACCAGCGGCATCTCTCAAACCTTTATGGTTTGAGAGATATCTGCTTTCAAAGTTCCCTCTTTTCGGCTTTCCCCTGACGTTAGCAATCTAGCTGAGAGCAGAGGAATCCTCTTCTGGGATCAGCCGGCGGCTCTGCAGCAGTGCAGGGATTGCTTTAATAAAAAAGAAATCCTTTACTAAAATGGTCTTCTACGTGTGCTTGGTTTGCAAGCACATGTAGAAGACCGTTTAAGTTAAGGATTTCTTTTTTATTAACGCGATCTCCGCACTGCTGCAGAGCCACCACCGGTCCCGGGACCGGATTCCCTTGCTGTCCGCTAGAATGCTGATGTCAGGGGAGAGGGAACTTTGAAAGCGGATATCTCTCAAACCATAAAGGTTTAAGAGATGCCGCTGGTGTCATTTTACTCAGTTTTTGAAGGGCTGCACGGTTCAGGATAGTAATTTTTAAGTATTACTATCCCTTTTAATGTGACTCTTTGGGGTCCAAATATATACTTCTCAGGGTGAGATAGTCCCCGTGTCGCCTGCTTTATAATCTGCAACAATTAACTGCTTTTTTTTTTTTTTTTTTTTTTTTAAGCTTTTCGAAAGGCAGAGAGAGAAATCCTTGTTTGTGTGCTCAAGAAATTAAACCTCTAAGTTAACATTTGCAGGGTGGCCCCTTCACTTTGTTATGCTTCACAACTCTTTGACCACCCCTCTAGCACTCAAATAGTTAACCCTTTGAGTGCAAGAGGGGTATCCAATGCATTGGTACCGTTCTTGAATTACCTATATTTTACAAAAGCAGTTGTTGTTCAAGGTAAATTCTTCAGATGTAGAAGCCAGAGCAGTCCTCTCTCAAACAAACTAATCCCAGGAAAATGAAAGTGTGTGAACTGCTTCAATAGATTCTTGCTAGTTGATAGTAAATATGACACTGACAGTCAGGAGCTGCTTGTCATGCAGAATGGTTTGTGAAAGTGGTGTTGTGTTTTGTAGGATACATCTACTTCTATTATGATTCTTCAGGTGTCTGAACGTGAAGACATACTTGTTCTTTTCTAAATGGAACTTCCTTATCTCTTTCATTCCTGTCTCAAAAAACCCAAAAACATTTGAACTGTCATGTTGGTTTCTTATTGAGGACTTCTGGTTTTGGACAAAGTTCCAATTGTTCCTTAATTGCCTCCATTCTTTGAACAGATTCATCTGGTTTATTCCTACTGTCCTGATAATTTTGTCATTCCTTCTGGTAAATCTTAACTCCTGAACCTCTCTGCATACAATGTGGTCATCAGTACAATTTCTTTGTCCAGTATGATGCCTAAAAGACTTCTGAGTTCATCCATAATTTCTTTTGGTGGAATATTAAATACAAAATGTTGGTGGGTGTATCTATGTGCACTACCTTAGAAGTTATGTTCTATAGTCCCAATAAAATGTCCCTCACATTTTACTTTAGCGACTAATGAATCTACATGCAACACAGGATAAATGAACCTGTGGATGATTTTAAAAGTACCAATGCAAAGACCTTGCCAGTTGGGGAACATGGCACTAAAGGTGTGTAAGTGCCAAGTTTGGAGATATGGTAGTGTATTTACTCTTATGATAGTGTACTTACTCTTCCACAATATGGTTCTCATATGTTAAGGAACTGATCATGGTGACAGAGCATGGAGTCTATTGAATACTGGACAGTAGTAACTTTCTGAATGCCTTACATTTTGCAACCAGCAAGCGTAGGAGTTATTATTTTGCTCCTAGCTTGAATACTTGACCTACTGCTTGTCATTTATTAGTGGATGAATGTCTGTCGGTATTCAATTGACCTACCAGGTAAAATCACTGTGAATGTTGCGCCACAGAAAAGGACTTGTGGCCAAAACGTCCATTTTGTGCTTTAAGTTCCCAAAATGCCACTAAATATTCTTCAACACTTGCCAATTACCGAATGTCCTTGAATCTGTTTTATGGACTTTATTGCTGACTTGCAACCTTGCAAAGAAATGACTATAATCCCTGTCACTGTGGATCATTTAAAGGGGAACTACCACCCCGCAATAACGTTAATTAATTCTTCATCTGGCGACTAGCTGCTTAGTAGCGCTAGTCGCCAGAAATATTACCTAGTTTCAAAGATTTTCCAGTTTTTCGGAGGCTCACAGTAGCAGGAAGCACGGACATCTCGTCATAGTGACGTCCGTGCACCTGCGCTGTCAATCCCTTTTGGAGACACTATCAAATAACTTAGATTATTCTGAAAATCACGTATGTGTTGTATTAGTCATGTTTTTAAGCTAGTTTTCTAGTTATTTAGATTTATAGATTAAGCTAATTAAGGCATGCTATTCAGTGAGTGATGAAGATGACGTAGGGTTTACTTTACTTAGGACTGTGATTCTCTGTCTATCTTTTTCCTCAAGGCACCCCCTGACATTCAATCTAAAATTTTTGGGGCACACCTAATATATTTTTTATGTAACTGGTTAATGGCGTAGTGAAGGATACAAGACATACACTTAAAGTTATTCTTAGATCTCACATCAGAATAACAAAAACAACCATATTGTTCATAATAATTTAACCCTTCTGTTGCCACAAGGATGAAAAATGCATTGTGTCATAATGCGTTTTTCATCCCTCTGGCACCCTGGTTGAGAACCACTGATTTAACGCAAAATAAAACCTAGCTGGCTATTATAGTGTATTGGTGATTTTGAAAGCTTTTATAGTCATCTAAGTTATTTTAGGCGATAATGTCCCTTTATAAAAAAAAAAAAAAAAAAAAAAATCTGCCTTCTGCTTTTGAACTCTCTTAAGCCTTTATTAATGAAGTATCTCCAACCTTATATTTTGTGGATGATTCAGAAGATTGGAATTCCCCAAAGAGCAAGTACTAATGCACATCACAAAAATGTACCAAGATTTGTATATGTATTGTCATATTAGATCAACATTTCTGTCTGCATAGGACATTTTCAGGCTCAAAGAGACAAGAATATAATGCTGCAGTGTGGTTGAGTCCTTGGAAACTTTACATTTTCCTCCAGTTCGCCCAGTATTATCTTCAGTCCAGTGGCATCAAAGAGAGGACTAATCAATCAATTGTTGCTTTGGTTTTGACCAAGTAGATGACGGCTTTGACCTTTTGGTACTGACTGAATGTGCCCAAGATGTATTAAAGAATGAGTCTACCCTAGAGTTTCCATTATAGCATGCTTATGACTATCATTCTTTTCTTTTTCTCCAGCTACTACTCCTGATGTCTTTGCCATCGCATCGGCCCCAGAAGATGGATTCTGAGAAGCTTGGACTGCTTCTCTGCTGTTTCATGATGGTGATCATGTTTGGCTATCAGTCTGAAAGTTCCTTTTTCAAAGTTAAGTATAATGGTCCTTTAAAGATGAAGAAATAAGTGAACCCTTGTCCACCAACACTTTTCAGTGTGATAGAAATGCCTCCAGCACTCAGAACTTTTTTTTATTATTTTTTTTTAAGTTATGAGATGTTTGCCTGTTACTTAAACTAGCAATTATTAAACATATGTTATTAAGTAATCTGCATAGTTTATTTTGGAACGAACACAAGAATCTTCAAAGAATTATTCTGTTTATTGTAATGCAGGGAAATATTACTTGCAATGAATAGGGTTTTACCCTACATATCCTGTATATTCAGCATTTGTACAGATTAAGCCTTAGGTGCAATGCTAAATGTGCGTTTGCTGTGGTAATGTAGTTAGATACGCATGACCATTTTACTCGTTTGCTTATGTACATTGTCTTGTGTGTGCTGCACGTGAATGTATTGTGCCTTGAAACCTGACACCCCGCTTCCTGTGGACTTCCTTGCAGAGGTGCGCGTTGTCATCTAATCTAGGTGACCTGTCACCTTTCCCCACATGAGCACAGTTTCACCCATGTCTGCTACTCTACTGTTAGTACTGTAATGTGTAGCAATGTGTTGCATACTCCTCTGGCACTCAAAGGGTTAATCTATGGAGGTATTGCACTATAAAACATTTTTGAGCTGTAATAACTTTTGAATCTTTCAGCAGTGAGAGTACCCTTGTTTTAACCAGCAGGATAAACACTGCAATATATATTTTTTCCATATTAAGCAAGTTTAAAACCATGGGTGCCAGCCTTCCTCCCGCATCATTTGACTGGCTTATACACTAGCAATCTGTAGTTCAATAATACCATGTATCCTGTCTGGAATTTTCCATAAGAAATGTTCTGAGACTGAAAACTAAATTTAATAGTTTGTATTACAACTGTTTTCCTTTGCTTAAGTGTAGAGCTTAAAAATGGCTCATATCATTTTGCTTGTTGTTCTTCCATGCATGGACAATCACCTTGATGATCCATTCAATCTGTGAGAAATTTCCAATTGAAAAACGCACTCTTGTATATTTTAAACATCATGAATCATGAAAAACTCATCATAGTATGGTAAAAGCATTAGCATCCGACTGCTTTTAGCAGCTTCGGGATGGCATTTTGCAACAGTATTGCATGTTACAGATGAATGGAGTATTTTGTAAATGGGAAGTTTAGTTCTCAGATGCTGATCTTATCATGATTACTTGGAGCTCACAATAACTGTTAACACGTTGTCCTGATTTTGCTGATGTGTGTGTATACCAATCTGAGCTTCATTGTCAGAGAACACTTGTCACAAATTCTATGCCTAGGGGCCATCATACAATGACAGACCAGTGCTATAATTATTAGTTTGAGGGTTTTTTCTTTGCTTTTTGTTCTGTGAAATATATAAATATTATTATGTCAATTAAAGATACTCATTGCATATGTCTGTATGTGCTATAGTCCCACATTAAACAAATTGTTTTTTTTTGTTGGAGTTATATTCTGTTTATGCATATCATATGCAATCAGTCATATGCCCCCTTGCTGGTTAAGGGGTATCTACTGTAATGAACCTAATCTGCTTTTGTAGGACTATACTTTTGTAAATAGTGTCAGTCATTTTGTAGCCCCTCTGTATCTATGGCATCTA
Source organism: Rhinophrynus dorsalis (assembly GCA_037306005.1). Classification (NCBI taxonomy): domain Eukaryota; kingdom Metazoa; phylum Chordata; class Amphibia; order Anura; family Rhinophrynidae; genus Rhinophrynus; species Rhinophrynus dorsalis. The sequence continues at coordinate 133,826,823 of CM074723.1, read as the reverse complement.
ACAGCCATTCCAGGGGGCATAAATATATTATACACAGCTGTATGGGAGGCTCAGCTTAAACAATTGTCTTAAGTGTTTTGGGTTTCATTGTGACTGTACTACCATTTCTATATCTGTTCATTAGGATGTGACTCCTCCCATTGGAGTTATTGGAGGCTGCTGAAATAACTATGTTCCATTATTGCCTTGATATAGCTTCAAACGTTTACATATTTTTGTGACACTTTCACTATAAATGTATTTATTTCCAGAGATGAGGGTTTTCAGCTGCATAAAAACATTCAGGAATCTTAATAAGCAGAGGCTACAGAAACAAATCAAGGTGGATCTAACACAAAGGGGTCTATTTTTGATAACTCAGTGCTATGACAGCACAACACAAATTGCTACTATTTATCTTTGCACAAAGAGGAGATTTCAAATGTTTTGTGTGCACATTCTCATCAATAGACATGAATAGTGGCTTTTTCCTACTCCTGCAGCCAAACAATGTGTTTTTTTTACCTGGGCCTGTGTGAAACAATGTGAAGTTTGGCTGCAGGAACAGAATGCCGTGATTATTCAGGTCTGTTGGTAAGAAGATGCAGGGAAACAACTCAGTGCATCTTATATTTAAATCTCTTAATAGCATAAATATGGATCGGTTTTATAAGAGCTTATGCTAAAGTCTTGATAAAATAAAAAAGTGCTATAGCAATTTGTGTGACCGTTCTCATAGTCCTGGCATACTAAATATACCGTAAAGTTTCTTAGTGGGACTGTGAGCAGTATTCAGGAAGCTATCATTCTGGAGCAAACCAACTGTACCACAGGGAACAAATGAAAATTCACCACATTTTCATTTATTTAATGGTGGTTATAACTCCTAGAATGTTATGCAGTGTGTGGAAGCCATCTACAGCAGTCATTAACTTAAAAGACCCATTTAAAGGGGATCTCTCACCTAAATACATGTAATGCTCCTTAGTTAGAGCATTTATCTAAAACACTGAAAATAGTGTTCATTATATTTAAAAAGCAGTTACATGCACAAAATTAAAGTTTAAAAAGTGTCTGGCAGCCTACTTCCGGCTTGCCGAACTTTGCCAACCAGAGACAGCTCCCGTCCCACTACCCATCATCCTCCCATGGCGGAGGCTGTCTGTCACTAAGGTGGAGCGATCGCATTGGCTAGATATCGAACTTGAGAGGTCTACAGCACATTTGTACATACATATTATGTAGGCTCAAGATAATTCAATGTGCAGAAACGCTTCATTGCAGATATTTTTGAGCAGAATTGCATTCATACATTCCCTTGATCACCTCCAGCGTTATCTATACTAATCTGACCTTTTGCAATATCACTAATAAAAATATTAAAAAGAATGGGCCCCAGTACAGATCCCTGAGGTACCCCATTAGTAACACTCCTTTCATCCGAATATTCTCCATTGACTACCACCCTCTGTCTCCTGTCACTCAGCCATTGCTTTATCCATGTAACTATTTTTGCATTCAGACCCAAACACTGCAATTTATTAATGAGTCTTCTATGAGGGACAGTGTCAAATGCTTTACTGAAATCTAGATAAGCTATATCTACTGCTTCCCCTTGGTCTATTATTTTAGATACCCAGTCAAAAAAATCTATAAGGTTAGTCTGACAAGATCTCCCTGCTGTAAACCCATGCTGTTTGGTATCTTGCAAGCCATTCAAATTCAGATAGTCAACAATTCTTTCCTTTAGCATAGTCTCCATTAATTTTTCCACTACTGATGTAAGACTTACTGGTCTGTAGTTACCAGACTCTTCCCTGCTACCTTTTTTGTGAAGCGGTACTACATTTTCCATCTTCCAATCTTCTGGAACTACTCCTGTCAATAGTGACTGATTGAATAATTCTGTTAAAGGTTTTGCCAGAACACAAGTTCTTTTAACAACTTTGGGTGTATCCCATTTGGTCCCATTGATCTGTTTTTAACTTAGAAAGTTGAAGTAGAACTTCTTTCTATGTAAACATGCATGTTTCCCATTTCTTGCCATTTCTTTTTTTCTAACAGAGGTCCCTTCATCTTCTTCTGTAAAAACTGAACGAAAATATTAATTGAGACAGTCAGGTAACTCTTTATTCTCATCTACATAGTTTCCATTTTTTGTTTTCAGTCTATGTTCCTTGTTTCATTTTCCTCCTTTCACTTATATATCTAAAAAATGTTTTATCCCCCTTTTTTTATTGACTGGGCATTTTTTTTTTGTCTGTGTGTGCTTTGGCACATCTAATAATGCATTTGGCCTCCTTCAGCCTAGTTATGTACCGATACCTATCTTCTTCCTTCTGCGTCTGCTTATATTTCTTAAATGTTTCTTTTTTCTCCTTTACTATATTTGCCACTTCTGCGGAGTACCACAGTGGCTTTCCTTTCTTTTACTCTTGCTGACATGCCTAATGCAATGCTGTGTTGCGTTTAGTAAAGCACATTTCAGATAATCCTATTTCTCCTGGACTCCATCTGAAGATCTCCAAGTTGTTAAAGACTGGCATAAAAAAGTTTTCATTTTAGAAAAATCAGCCTTTCTAAAGTCTAGAACCTTTTGTTTTTGTGTGGTGCAACTCCGCCTCTGTCTTTTTTTTTTTTTTTTTTCAACACCATACACATATGCCACATTCAGTGTAAACTTTTTTAATTATTGCTTAAAAAATGACTAGCACAGCAGCAGACTTGCATAAAGAAAATAATAAAAATATTTGTTTTGTGGGTTTACAAAATATTGAATATTAAAAATATTACAGTAAGGCCAAGCGAGAGAAGGTCTACGGTGTGAAAAACAAACCCTGAAAAAATTGCAAAAGTTGGTAACTCATGTTTTGCAAGCCCCGTATATAAAAAATATATGGCAAACTGTTATTCCAATGCCTCTTATATATTGCAACCAACCCAGCATAAAGTTCCCACTTATCTCTGTAAATATGCCCACCAGATCTTTTCAAAGTCCGTTGTATCACAAATGGGATGGATATGGATGATGATGATATATAATGGAGATGAGGTGATATACAATTGGTAATAGACAGTACACTACAATGCAATAATCCTTTTGCAGCTTCTCATATGGCCTTGTCCATACAATGCAGCAATCTAGAAGAAAAAGGAGCGCAAAAAGAAAGATCTAAAAGCTGTGTTCATAAAAAATCATAAACTTCTCACACGCAACACACAGAATTGCACATAAGGGATTTTCCTGAAGATATGCATAGCTACCCGTGAAAAATAACTGTGGCTTGGGAAATACCAGCAGGGTCAAACACATGAGATCAGTTCTTTTAAACCTTGGTTTTCTACAAAAGAATACGGCAGCATGTCAGATGCCAGTGTTCTGGCAACTTTGCATTGATTTATGTGAAGTTTTAGACCACTTCCTGAAAACTCTGAATATGTGGGTTGGCAGTACATGGTAAAAGAACTGTATAACTTTATTGTTTTAACAACATGACATGTAGTGGCGGGGCTGGTAGAAGTGGCAAGTGTCCTCTTGTCCAACAAAATCCTTCAAACCCTTTGTGTTGGAATTATAGACCTTTGAGTTTGACCCCTGTAGTGGGAAAACTGCTAGAAAGGATATTAAGGGACTATATTCAGGATTACAACACAAAAAAAGAAGATCATTAGCAGGAATCGACATGGTTTTATGAAGAATAGCTCATGCCAAACTAACCTTTTTAGCTTCTATGAGGAAGTAAGCAGTAACCTTGATAATGGCAAGGCAGTTGATGTAGTATATCTAGACTTTGCAAAGGCATTTAATACAGTGCCACACAGAAAGCTGGGGTATAAAATAAGGAAATTGTAGCTAGGAGATAACCTTTGCAATTGGATACAAAACTGGTTGAAGGATAGGGAACAGTGTGCGGTTGTAAATGGAAAATTCTCCAATACAATTTACAATTTTTAGGGTTCAGTATTAGATCCGCTACTTTTTAACATGTTTATAAATGACCTGGAAATAAATATAGGAGGCAAAATATAAATACTTGCAGATGACACTACATTATGCAGGGTAATTAATTCAGAACAGGATATTTGCTCTCTACAGAGGGATTTACATAAAATGGCAGATTGGGCAAACAAATGGAATATGAAGCTTAATACTGGGAAGTGTAAAGTCATGCATTTGTGCAGAAATAACCCCAAGGCTACTTATGAACATAATGGAATCATTTTAGGGGACTCATTGCTAGAGAAAGACCTGGGTATCCTTGTAAACGACAAACTTGGAAACAGTGACCAGTGTCAAACAGCAGTAGCAAAGTAAGAAATCCTGTTGCATAAAAAGATATATTGAAGCAAGAGTGGATAACGTTATTTTGCCATTTTACAAATCATTGGTAAGACCTCACCTTGAGTATGCAGTGCAGTTTTGGGCACCAGTTTTGAAAAAGGATATACTAGAACTAGAGAGGTTACCGAGGAAAGCAACCAAATTAATTAAGAGAATGGAGGACTTGATGTATGAGGAATGACTGAACAAACTTGGTTTATTTACGCTAGAGAAAAGACGACTAAGAGGGGACCTTATCATATTGTGCAAGTATATGAGACGTCAATACAAAGATCTCTGCGGTGAGCTATTCATTCCAAGACCAAATCAGGTGACCAGAGCACACACCTTGAGATTAGAGGAAAGGAGGTTTAGAGGAAGGGTTTTTTTTTTTTTTACAGTAAGGTCTGTTAAATTGTGGAATTCCTTGCCCAAAGAGGTGGTTATGGCAGATGCAATGGATACATTTAAGAGCAGATTAGATACATTTCTTTCAAAAGGGAACATACAGGGTTATACTGTATATTAGTAGGCAAATTGTTACGGTTCAGTACACTCAGACAAGGAGGTATAGGTAAAAACACAGCTTTATTGAAACACACACAATGAACAAGATAACCCTCACGGGTCCAGTATAGCACACTGACACAAGATAGGTTACAAATGGTTAACCCACATGGGTCCAGTGTAGGAACACAATACTGACACAGCTCAGGTATGTAAGATACAATGTATGACGCCCACTTAACTAGTGAAGTGCTGGTCGCAACACTCTGCAGGCACAATGTCTCTTGAATTACAGGAGACCACAGAAACAGACTGCCAACTCAGGCTCTGGACGCCTGTGAATGTGACCAATGGTGGACGCCCACCAACGACTAACGGAGAGGTCAGAACTCGTGCTTAATGGAGGCCCTACCGGAATAACCCAGCTCCGTGTGCACGCACTACCTGACAGGGTTAATGGGCTATGGTATAAATGGATGATCACAGGAAGCGCCCTTCTCGACAGCGGAATACCAGCCCAAACAATACTGCCCAACGGAACCCAATGGTAGTAATAACGAGGCCCTTCCCCCGAAGGGGTTAATGCGCTGTGGTCTGTACAACGGAATGAACGGAGGCACACTAGTGAACCAACACAGACCAAGCGTGTGCTACACGGAGTGGAAGCAGCGAGACTCTGACAAAGGGTGAGAGTGTGCAGACAACGGTCTCAGCACTTTGACCAGACACAGGATTGGTGCCCAACTGGGAGGCTGGCAACAGCAACACAAATCGCTAACTGGAACAGCAGAACAGGAGCCTCGCCCAGATGGGCGATAGCGAGATCAGGAACGTCTGCCGGGCCAAGTCAGTACATGGAGCAGGATCCTCAGATGCGCCGGTTCGGTACACAGAGCAGGAACGTCAGCCGGGCCGGGTCAGAACAGGAAGCAGGAACGTCAGCCAATCTGAATCGGTGCACAGCAACAACAGGAACGAGACTAGAGAGTGGTCAGACAGTCCGGGGTCATACACTGGATCAGAACAACGATAATAGTGCCAGGCATCAGGTACACCATGAAAGGGCACTCGCAGAGTGACAGCCCAGGGTATAAAAAGGCTGTCACTAGGAGGAGCAGTACAGGCAGCCAATAGGAGAATAGCATCAGCCATGATGGACAGAATGTCGCCCAGATCACGGGCGCCGTGATACAAATCCGGAAGGTCTGATAAAGACCAACTTATTTGGTAGCAGGAAAGCTTTATAATTCTTAGTCACTGGGGTATAAGGCAACGGTTGAACTTGATGGACTTGTCTTTATTCAACCTAATTTACTATGTTACTACGTATTTGAAGGACGGCAGCAGGAGCCATAGTTGTTCCTGTAAAGTAAGGAGATCTTGGCACACTCTGACACATCTACTACACTTCTATTATGTGCCTCAGAGCCCCAGGAACCTTTAGGAGTGCTTCTGCTGCCTCTGGTTGTATCACCTATGACATGTTAATGGTGTGTCTCCCAGTCAGACCTGTGGTTGTGCTTCAGGTAGGATCTAAATAAGGAGGGGTCTAGGTGTGATCCGGTTTGCTCTTGGATCTTGAGTGAAGTGTCTCCATACTGAAGACTTCATTGACTGAGGGGTTCTTGAGGGAATACTACTACAACTGGGACTAGATGTTGCTGCAATTGTACTACTAGGTCTCAAAGGTGCTGCATTCCCAACAACAGCAGCGGCACTCAACATAACAAGGGTTTTGGATGTTGATGACCTGTGTGAATGCTGGTTCCTCCATACTAGTGTGTATGGCTGAGTGGGGGTTTGACTTGGAAGCAGTGACCGTGCTGATGATGACTGACAGGATGATTGTGTATTTTTGGGTATTTTTTTTTCTCTCACTCAACAATATTATCCGAAGAAGAGGAGGATGCTGGTGGGACACATTCTCGATCAACATCATCATTAATAATTAGGTCATCCTCAGCATCGCCCACTGCTTCTTCTCCACTACTTTTGTATCCCTCTAGGCCTCAAACAATTTATTTTTACATTTTACAATATTCACTACTACTTTCAGGATGGTGTTGTACTTGTTTGACTCACTGTCAAATTCAGCAGTTGGTTGAAGTGCTACACCTTACCCCCATAATGCCATCAATACTAGAATGTGACTAATTGTTGTCTTCAGTGTTCTTAGAATGGATTATTAAGATTACTGGTGGTGGAAAGTTTTATTTGACTATGACAAACACCCTTCTCAGGAGGAGAAGGATAATCATTTATTTCACAACCATGTCTGCAGTCAGTTTTTTGACTACCACTTTATTAGCACATCCCAACACTGCTCGTACTCCTTTTGCCCCATCTCTGTATCACGGTGCCCGTGATTTGCTGCAGTTACTTGTCTGTCACCAGTAGGGGGCTTCTATTGGCTGTCTGCAGATAGCCCGCCTCTTATTGACTATTTAAACCTGGATTGGGCACCCTTTGAGTGCCCTTTCGTGTTGTTTCTGACCTTCTTGCAACCACTATGCTAGTGATAGCTGGGCCTCTGTTCCAGTGTTCCTGAGTTCCTGATCTCATGTGTTCCTGAGTTCCTGATCTCTACTGTTCCAGTGTTTCCTGCATGCTGAAGTACTTCCAGTCCTGGTTCCGGCCTAGTCTCTGGTGTTGCAGTTCCTGCTGAACTTCTCTGCTGTTTTCTGACCTGACTGATCGTTGCTGGTTCCTGTCATCTCATCACCTGTCTTCAGTATCCTGGCGACCTTCTGCCTGGTCGCGTTGGTGACATTGCTACAATTCCGTGTTGGTCCCAGCGTGCGGACGCTGGTTTGCTCCTAAGCCTTGCGGCTATACAAACTCGCTTGTTACACCAGTGTGCGGTCACTGGTTTGCTCCAAAGCCTATCAGCTATACAATTCTGTGTTGGTCCCAGCGTGCGGACGCTGGTTTGCTCCTAAGCCTTGCGGCTATACTACTCGCTTGTTACTCCAGTGTGCGGTCACTGGTTTGCTCGCTAAGCCTAACGGCTATACTATTCAGTGTTGTTTCCAGCGTGCGGACGCTGGTTTGCTCCAAAGCCTTGCTGCTTAACGATTCTGCTAATTTGCCAGTTCCATCTGACTGCTGCTATTATCTCTGGGCTGCCCTGCCCGGTATTGGTAAGGCCGGTAGAACCTTTTGCCACATTCCATCTGAGGTTGCCTTACCCGGTATTGGCAGGGCCGGTAGAGCCTACATTGTGTATCTATTGAGGCTGCCTTGCCCGGTAATTTGGTAAGGCCGGTAAAACCGTTATGCTATTCCATCTGCAGGTTGCCTTACCCGGTATTGGCAAGGCCGGTAGAGCCTAAAGACTGTCCTGTCCGGTATATTGACAGGACCGGTAGAGTCTGCCTTCTGTCTGTGCTATATTCTGTATATATATATATGTATGTTATTGCCATCCTAAGTTATCATTTATTATTTCAATAAAATTGATTTTTTTTACCTAAAACTTGTGTCTGAGAGTCATAATAAACCGTGACAGTACGAAAGGGCCATGACCTCAGACAGCAAGGGTGAAGGTAACGCACAGAATATCCATTGGAGGATGGATGTGCTCGAGCAACGTTTGGATCAGTTGGCAGTTGCAATTCAAACGATCCTTGAACGCACGGTACCTGCTGACCAATCTAGCTCTAGCCCGGTGGTCTCGCCAAGTCAGACACCGGAAAGTGATACCAGACCCCTAGGGGGTACTGTTAAAGGGTTAACGGCTTCTGCACCCTTGCCGCTAAGATATGATGGTGACCCTAGTCTCTGCAGAGGGTTCATCAATCAACTCGAAATCTTTATGGAATTGACGGCACACGCATTTCCCAATGATCGTAGTAAAGTGGGGTTCACGATATCACTGCTCACTGGCAGAGCATTGGCTTGGGCTAACCCCTTGTGGGAGAATGCTAAACCTTGTACTAAGAACTTTAGTGAATTTGTGCGTTCCTTTCGAAGAGTGTTTGAGCCTCCTGGTAGAACCACCTCTGCTGCCAAACGCCTTATGGAGATACAACAGGGCAGGCGTACAGTGGGCGACTATGCCATCGAATTCCGCACACTGGCAGCAGAGGTAGGTTGGAATAACGAGGCATTATTGGCAGCCTTCTCTCAAGGCCTGAATGACCACATTAAAGACGAAATCGCTGCTAAAGATCTACCTATTGATCTAGATGATTACATTGAGTATGTTATGATAATTGACTCCAGAATACGTGAGAGATCAATTGCCAGAGATCGTAAGTTACGGTCAAAAAATAATGAGCCTAGTAGCATGTTTTGCCCACCCATCCCTCCCTTGGCATTGAAGTCTAGTGAACCAGTACGGGAAACAAGTGAACCTATGGAAATAGGCTTCACTAGACTATCCAAGGCAGAGAGACTATATCGCAAAAAACAAGGGTTATGTTTATACTGCGGTAAAAAAGGGCACTTGCTAAATTCCTGTCCGGTACGTCCGGGAAACGCACACACCTAGGGTATCTTGGGGGACAGGCCCTAGGTGGTGTACAATCGTCCCCAGTGTCGGGCATAATGAAACCCACCATACGGGTGGTATTGTCTTGGGCACAACGCTCTGTGGAGGTTTTGGCCTTGGTTGACTCCGGTGCAGCAGGGTATTTTATGGATAATACCTTTGCTGAATTGCACGGAGTTCCACGCATTGAAAGAGAAAACCCCTTGACTATTGAAGCGATTGATGGTAGACCCTTAGAACCGCCTCAGGTTATATTTGAAACTATGCCATTGTCTATGACTATTGGGGCACTTCACAGAGAAGAGCAGCAGTTTCAACTGATTAATTCCCCGCACCATGCGGTGATATTGGGATTTCCGTGGTTACAGTTACATAACCCACAATTCGATTGGAAAAAGTGTGAAATTGCTGCTTGGTCCCAGTTTTGTATGGACAAGTGCGTCATCCAGCCTATTAAGGTCATGTGCACCTCCTCTGCTATGCCGGATGTGTACCAACAGTTTGGCGATGTTTTTAGCAAAGGAGAGGCTAGTATGCTACCCCAGCATAGACCTTATGATTGTTGCATTGAATTGCAGCCTGGTGCAGTACCTCCGAAAGGACGCACTTATCCATTATCTTGTGATGAAAATAAGGCTATGGAGGATTACATTTCTGATGCCCTTGCTAGAGGGATCATACGTAAATCTACCTCTCCAGCTGGGGCTGGGTTCTTTTTTGTAAAAAAGAAAAATGGCGAATTAAGACCATGCATTGACTACCGGGGCTTGAATAAACTAATGGCAAAAAACGCATACCCAATACCACTCATCACCGAGCTTTTTGACAGGCTTAAGGGCGCTTCGATATTTACCAAGTTGGACCTACGGGCCGCTTACAATCTGGTTCGCATTCGAGCAGGTGATGAGTGGAAAACTGCCTTTAATACTCGAGCTGGGCACTACGAGTATCTAGTAATGCCTTTTGGGCTGTGTAATGCACCCGCAGTTTTCCAGGAACTGATAAATGATGTTCTGAGAGATATGTTACAGACATGTGTTGTGGTGTACCTCGACGATATACTGATTTACTCCCAAAACATGGCACAGCACATCAAAGATGTATCCGCAGTATTGCTACGACTCCGTGAGAACAAATTATTTTGTAAAATGGAAAAATGTGAGTTTCATAGAACCAGTGTGCCATTCTTGGGGTTCATAATTGGCAATGATGGCATTGCCATGGACAAAGAAAAGTTGTCAGCTGTCCTACAATGGCCAAAACCCAAGGGTCTTAAAGCCATACAGCGTTTCCTGGGTTTCGCTAATTATTATAGGAGGTTTATTAAGAACTTTTCTTCCATTGTCAAACCTCTGTCCGATCTTACGCACAAGGGTGCTAATCCTTCTTGTTGGCCGGTATCTGCTGAGAAAGCCTTTGAGAATTTGAAGCTGGCATTTGCTGCGGCTCCTGTGTTATCCCACCCCAATCCTTTACTTCCATTTACGTTAGAGGTTGATGCCTCAGATATTGGGGTCGGGGCAGTACTTTCGCAGCGACACGAGAAAGGTGGAACTCTCAGACCTTGTGGGTTTTTCTCTAAAAAGTTGACTGTCACTCAAAGCCACTATGAGATAGGTGACAGAGAATTATTGGCCATTATCCTTGCTCTTAAGGAATGGCGTCATTTGCTTGAAGGTACTAAGAATCCTGTCTTAATCCTAACAGATCATAAGAATCTGACCTATCTCTCGGAGGCCAAGAGATTGTCCTCTCGTCAGGCCAGGTGGGCACTGTTCCTGTCTCGATTTAATTTCATTGTATCATATTTACCAGGGTCAAAAAATATCAGGGCTGATGCACTGTCAAGACAATTTGAGGCCGACAGTGACAGAGTGGAAGCACCAGCTCCTATCATCCAACCTGATAGAATACTGGCTACTATACGCACGAGTATCACTTCTCCTCTAGGGGAGGAGATCCTGGCCTCTCAGGGGTCCGCTCCCCATGAAACCCCAGTGGGCAAATGTTTTGTCGCTGAATCATTTCGTACTAGGCTGCTCGAAACCTACCATTCCTCTAAGGCTGCGGGACATATTGGTAGAGACCAATTGTTATGGTCCCTTTCTCAGTTATTTTGGTGGCCTTCCATGAGAAACGATTGTGCCGAATTTACGAATGCCTGTGCCACCTGCGCCCGCGCTAAGACCCCGAGACATCTCCCTGTGGGCTTGCTTCAACCGGTGCCTAATGGCGAACGCCCCTGGTCTCATGTTTCCATTGATTTTATGGGAGAGTTGCCTATGTCGAAGGGGTACTCCTTTATATTCATGGTGGTGGACAGGTTTTCTAAAATGGCTCATTTCGTGCCCCTCCGTGGTCTTCCTTCAGCGAAGGAATTGGCAATGGTGTTCGCCAGAGAAGTATTCCGGTTGCATGGAGTGCCTAGGGTACTGGTGTCTGACAGGGGGAGCCAGTTTGTGTCTAGATTTTGGAGGGCATTTTGCCAACAGATGGGCATACAGCTGTCCTTCTCCTCTGCCTACCATCCCCAGACCAATGGAGCCGCTGAACGAGCTAATCAGGGCTTGGAACAATTTCTCCGTTGTTTCGTTACTGACCATCATGATAATTGGTCCGACTTGTTGCCTTGGGCAGAGTTCGCCAGGAACTGTGCGGTCAATTCTTCATCTGGGAGCTCTCCGTTTCTGATTAATTATGGGTTCCAGCCCTGTTTGCTTCCAGACTCATTTCAGACGCAACAGATTCCAGCTCTGGATGAGCATATCGAGCAACTCCGTTCCACATGGGCACAAGTTCAGAGGGCACTTGGTCAGTCATTTCAGCGTCATCAGCGCCATGCTAATCGCAGAAGGCTTCCAGCGGTTTCCTTTCAGGTTGGGGATAGAGTATGGCTTTCCTCCAGAAATCTCAAGCTGCAGGTTCCGTCTAATAAGTTGGCTCCTCGGTTTATTGGTCCATACAGAGTTATTCGCAAAATTAACCCTGTCTCCTATGCACTAGACCTACCTGCATCCATGCGTATCCATAATGTGTTCCATGTGTCCCTTCTTAAGCCTCTGGTTTGCAATCGCTATACTACCACACCTGTGGTGCCAGGACCTGTTGAGGTCGAGGGCCAGGAGGAGTACGAGGTTCAGAGCATTATTGATTCCCGTAGGCTTAGAGGAAGGGTACAGTACCTGGTACATTGGAAAGGGTATGGTCCTGAGGATCGATCATGGGTGGATAGTACGGACCTTCATGCACCTAGGTTAACTAGGGCCTTTCATGCCAATTACCCGCAGAAACCTAAACCCTATTCTAGGAGAGGGGGTCTTTGAAAGGGGGGTACTATCACGGTGCCCGTGATTTGCTGCAGTTACTTGTCTGTCACCAGTAGGGGGCTTCTATTGGCTGTCTGCAGATAGCCCGCCTCTTATTGACTATTTAAACCTGGATTGGGCACCCTTTGAGTGCCCTTTCGTGTTGTTTCTGACCTTCTTGCTACCACTATGCTAGTGATAGCTGGGCCTCTGTTCCAGTGTTCCTGAGTTCCTGATCTCATGTGTTCCTGAGTTCCTGATCTCTACTGTTCCAGTGTTTCCTGCATGCTGAAGTACTTCCAGTCCTGGTTCCGGCCTAGTCTCTGGTGTTGCAGTTCCTGCTGAACTTCTCTGCTGTTTTCTGACCTGACTGATCGTTGCTGGTTCCTGTCATCTCATCACCTGTCTTCAGTATCCTGGCGACCTTCTGCCTGGTCGCGTTGGTGACATTGCTACAATTCCGTGTTGGTCCCAGCGTGCGGACGCTGGTTTGCTCCTAAGCCTTGCGGCTATACAAACTCGCTTGTTACACCAGTGTGCGGTCACTGGTTTGCTCCAAAGCCTATCAGCTATACAATTCTGTGTTGGTCCCAGCGTGCGGACGCTGGTTTGCTCCTAAGCCTTGCGGCTATACTACTCGCTTGTTACTCCAGTGTGCAGTCACTGGTTTGCTCGCTAAGCCTAACGGCTATACTATTCAGTGTTGTTTCCAGCGTGCGGACGCTGGTTTGCTCCAAAGCCTTGCTGCTTAACGATTCTGCTAATTTGCCAGTTCCATCTGACTGCTGCTATTATCTCTGGGCTGCCCTGCCCGGTATTGGTAAGGCCGGTAGAACCTTTTGCCACATTCCATCTGAGGTTGCCTTACCCGGTATTGGCAGGGCCGGTAGAGCCTACATTGTGTATCTATTGAGGCTGCCTTGCCCGGTAATTTGGTAAGGCCGGTAAAACCGTTATGCTATTCCATCTGCAGGTTGCCTTACCCGGTATTGGCAAGGCCGGTAGAGCCTAAAGACTGTCCTGTCCGGTATATTGACAGGACCGGTAGAGTCTGCCTTCTGTCTGTGCTATATTCTGTATATATATATATGTATGTTATTGCCATCCTAAGTTATCATTTATTATTTCAATAAAATTGATTTTTTTTACCTAAAACTTGTGTCTGAGAGTCATAATAAACCGTGACACTCTGCCCCTAGTACATTCGCTCAACATTACTAAACTGTTGTACATTTTAACAGTGAAGTACACAACGTACCTGAGTGTGTGTGATATCTTGCCCTTTTCAAATATCTTTTCTAGCATCTCTCTGTCTCAGTCACAGCTCATGTCAGGGTCCCTGTCTCTATCACCTATCAATCAAACCATTTATATTTTATTTTATAAATGTTTAAAAATAGTTTTTGTTAACGGTCCCTATCGCCATTGGAAAAAAAAACACACACACACTTTGTGCAACTACTTCTTCCTCATTTGCCTTTGTCAAGAGGATTTTAGCTGCTGATTTCTCTCTCCTAATATCACTGCAGTCTTTATTTTTTCAGCAGAGATGATGCACCTTATTAAATCTTGCCCCTACTACTGACTGTTGAAAGAGTCTGTATCTATTGAATTTGTCTGTCTATTGAGTGTCATTCTGCTAAATACTTAGTCAGTCAGTGACAGAGACTCAGCCATCTCAGGAAGGAACTTAGATCAGAGCTGCCAGTGTCTTCTAATTCACACGAGATATTGGGGTATTTGGGGTAGATCTCTTTGCTCCCTTCATGCACTCCCAGACTCCCCTAACACAGAAAACAGCCAGCAGAAAAGAACTTGGATGACAGCTGCCTTTCTCTTCTCAGTCAGATGATTGTGAAGTAATTTGAGGTAATCTGTTCTCCCTTCACGCACTCTCAGACTCCCCTAACACAGAAAACAGCCAGCAGAAAGAAACTTAGATCACAGCTGCCTGACTCTTCTCAGGTACTCAAGATTTTGAGGTATTTGGGGTAAATCTCCTTTCTCCCTTTACACACCCCAAGACTTCTCTAACACCAATAACAGGCAGCAGAAATGAAATTGAATCACATCTGGCTGTCTGTTCCCAGTCAAAAAAGATTTGGGGGTAAATCTCTCTCCCGTCACACCCAAACACTCCCCTGAAACATATCCAGCTCAGGAAGGAACTTTGATTACCTGCCTGTCTCAGTGCCTAGTGTAACAGTATAGAAGAAAAAAGTTCCAAACGTATTAACAGAAAGTAAATCAAAATAAAGTAACATTACAATAGTATAAAAAGCAAATAAGTGCATAAAACATCAAAAGGTAATAAGCATGTATTCATATTCTAGTTACCCATGGGCAACAGGGTGTCCATGTAACATCCAACCAGTATACATATTCAAATGTGGAAGGGGGATGGTTGTAAAGTGCAAAACAGTGCAAACCTGCAGAGATATTTTTCTGTCTCTGCTTAGGTGTCCTCTAACCAGGAAACAGGAATTCCCATGACTGGTGCGCTTAAGTCTCCAAAAATTATTTATTTGTGAAAAACAATTAATTTATTAAACAATACAAAATCAATATAAAAAATTAAGAACAAAGGCTTGCTATATTGAATTAAAGTAAAAATGACGTTTTGTAGTCCAACTAACTACTTCATCAGAAATAGCATTAGCCATAAACAGGTCTTCTGTGCTATTTCTGATGAAGTAGTTAGTTGGACTACAGAACTTCGTTTTTACTTTTATATTGATTGTGTATCGTTTAATACATTAATAGTTTTTTATAAATAAATAAATTTTGGAGACTTAAGAGCAGCAGTTGTGGGAATTCCTGGTTAGATGATAACAGAGCAGAGACAGGAAAATATCTCTGCAGGTTCACACTGTTGTTTTGGGGTATAAGCCCCTTTACAACCATCCCCTTTTTGAGTATATTTGAAGCTTTTAACCCTTTGAGTGCCAAGTGGGTACATTGTACGAGTTTGGACAGCTGTACCCGCTGTGCCAAGCTCGTACGATGTACCCACTAAAATGCGGTCACTGCATGAGCCGGTATAACCGGCATGCAGTGGCCGCATTTAAAAAAAAAAAAAGCTGGGCAATCGTGGGGGGACATGAGGATCACTCCTCATGTCCCCCCTGTTATTGATCTCCCAGCCGCTCGCGCTGGGAGATCAATAAAAGAAGAGGAGAAGCGCAGCTGAAGCGCAGCTTCTCCTCTTCCTTCTCTCCTACCCGAACTTCCGGGTAGGAGTGGGCGGGACCGGGGGAAGACTCCCAACGTCATCAGTGACATGTCACTGATGACGTTGGGGAAGTTTCCCCGGTCCCATTCACTCCTACCGGTGGTAGGAGTGAAAGGCAGGAGAGCTGCCTTTCCCAGCTATCGGCTGGGAGATCAATTACTTGGGGGACACCAGGAGGGGTCCTGATGTCCCCCACGAGGTCTGAATATATTAAAAAAAAAAATAAAATAAAAAAAAACCAAAACTAACCCTGTGAGTGCCGCAGTGGTCCCCAGCACATTGCTTTGCAATGTGCTGGAGACCCTTGTAGCACTCACAGGGTCATTTTTTGGGGTTTTTTTTTTTTTTTTTTTAAAGACCTCATTGGGGGGATCAGGGGTAATCCTGATGCCCCTCAATGAGGTCTATTATTAAAAAAAAAAAAAAAAAAAAAAAATTTTAACCCTGTGTGTGCCACAGGGGGGGTCCAATGCACCCCCCCCTCCTGTGGCACACACAGGGCTTCTATCATTACTTTGTTACTAGAGATTGTTGGGGGGCCATCAGGATTGGTCCTGATGGCCCCCCAACAAGCTCTGATTACAAAGTAATAATAAAAAAAAAATGAACCCTCTGAGTGCCAGAAGGGTCCAATGCATTGCTTTGCAATGCCCTGGAGACCCATGTGGCACTCACAGGGACATTTATTTTGATTCCTTTTATTTTTTTTTTTTAAGACCTCATTGGGGGAATCAGAGGGGTCCTGATACCCACCAATGAGGTCCATAATAAAAAAAAATGTAAAGAAAAAAAAATTAACCCTGTGTGTGCCACAAGGGGGGCCAATGCAGCCCCCCTTCTGCGGCACACACAGGGCATTTATCATTACTTCGTTATCAGAGATTGTTGGGGGGCCATCATGATTGGTCCTGATGGCCCCCCAACAAGCTCTGATTACCAAGTAATGATAAAAAAAAAATTAACCCTCTGAGTGCCACAAGGATCCAGTGCATTGCTTTGCAATGCCCTGGAGACCCATGTGGCACTCACAGGGACATTTATTTTGATTCCTTTTATTTATTTTTTTTTAAGACCTCATTGGGGGGAATCAGAGGGGTCCTGATACCCACCAATGAGGTCCATAATAAAAAAAATGTAAAGAAAAAAAAATTAACCCTGTGTGTGCCACAAGGGGGGCCAATGCAGCCCCCCTTCTGCGGCACACACAGGGCATTTATCATTACTTCGTTATCAGAGATTGTTGGGGGGCCATCATGATTGGTCCTGATGGCCCCCCAACAAGCTCTGATTACCAAGTAATGATAAAAAAAAAATTAACCCTCTGAGTGCCACAAGGATCCAGTGCATTGCTTTGCAATGCGCTGCAGACCCCTGTGGCACTCACAGGGTCACTCTGTTTGTGGACATATATATTTTTTTTACTAAGACCTCATTGGGGAGGGATCAGGGGGTCCTGATGCCCCTCAATGAGGTATATAATAAAAAAAAATTAAATCAAAAATTAACCATGTGTGTGCCACTGGGAGGGGGGGTTCAATGCAGACCCCCTTCCTGTGGTACACACAGGACTTTTTATCATTACTTTGTGATCAGAGCTTGTTTGGTGGCCATCTGAATACAAAGTAACAATAAAAAAAAATTAACCCTTTGTGTGCTGGACACCCCTGTGGCACATAAAGGATTTTTTCCCCCTTTATTTTTTATTTAGACCTCATTGTATGGGTTCTGATGCCCCCAACGAGGTCTACACAAAAATATTGGGGGAAAAAGCCCCAAAAAATGCACGTGCAACAGGAAGGGGGTCCAACGCAGTGCTTTGTATGAGGGGACATACAGTGCACAATGGTAGTCAGAGATCTCCCATACACACTATCAGACACTGCCCCACCATCACCACCATCCTTGCTCCTCTGCTCATACCCACACACACTGCCTAATCCCTCACCCTCTCACACATTTTGTTAGACTTGTAGTCACAGGTCCACACATACACCGGCTGACGTCCTAGCTTCTTTCATCTGTTAGCCATAAAATCACACATACACTGTTTGTTTTCCCATTTCTGTTTCACTGGTAGCTACGCTCTTGTAGCGTAAATTGGTATGTGAACCCAGAGCAGTGGGGTACCATTTTTTTTTGGCTGGCAAGAAGTCCTCCTAGGAAATCCCACGCCATTGAACCATTTTAGTATCTTTGAAGTGACTGATGTGTAAAACAAATGTTTGTTTTTCTTTCCTGTAGCACCACATTCTGGAAATAGTTGTTCCAAATAACTTAGGGGTACAAAGGCAAGTGACCCCTTATTAGATGCGGCAGGTTGTCTTCTTTCCAAAATGGTATGGTTTAGCTACCTTTTCTTCAATTCTGAAGGTGTTATAGCCATTTTTATACAGGCAAGTCAGGTTTGAGAAAATGTTAGAAACATCAGAGGTTGTAGTAGGTGTAGTTTTCTACTTCTAGCACCCCCTAAGGTAGTTCAACTCATATCAATGGGGTGTCGTTTGACTCCTAAGAGCACTAGCAAACAAATGCAGTTGAAAATTCCATGGTTTTCACAGAGCTCCATACATTTAAAGGGGCAGAAATGTAAAAAAAAGCATTTTTTTTCATTAGCGCCACCTCCTGGAAGCATTTGTGCATACCAGCCTTTGGGTAAGAAGGCAAGTGACCCCTCATTAGATGCGGCAGGTTGTTTTCTTTTCAAAATGGCATTGTTTCTCTACCTTTCCTGCATATCTATTATGGTTATAACCATTTTAGTGCAAGCAGATAATTTAAAAAACAAAAGTGTCAGGTTTACGTTCGTGTTCCTAGCACCCACATATTGTATGTTAACCCACACAAATGGGCTACCATTTTTCTCATGATGGTAGCAAGTACTGAATACAGCAGGAAATGTTATGGTTTTCAAAGATTTTAGTATCTTTGAAGTGGTGGAAATGTAAAAAAACCTGTATTTATTCCCATAGCGCCACCTTTTGGAAATATTTGTGCACTTCAGCCCAGGGGGTAGAAAGGCAAGTGACCCCTCATTTGATGCGGGAGAATGTCTACTTTCCAAAATGGTATACCTTTTATACCTTTCCTTCATGTCTCTAACCGTTATGGACATTTTAGTACAAGCAGCCATTTTCGAAGAAGCAAACAGGTAGGTGTAGTTATGTGCTTCTGGCACCCCTAAGGTAGGTCGACTCATTCCAGTGGGGTGTCATTTTTCTCCTAAGAGCACTAGCTAATGAATACAGTTGGAAATACCATGGTTTGCACACATTTCAGTACATTTGAAGGGGCAGAAATGTAAGAAAATGCCTTTTTTTTTTCATTAGCGCCACCTTCTGGAGGCATTTGTGCACTCCAGGCTTGGGGTAACAAGGCAAGTCACCCATCATTAGATGCGGCAGGGTGTCTTATTTTCAAAATGGTATGGTGTGTGTACCCTTTCTTCACTTCTGTAGTTGTTATAACCATTTGTGTACAGACAAGTAATGTTTGAGAAAATGTTAGAAAAATGTGAAGTTGTAGTGGGTGTCGTTTTGCACTTCTAGCGCCCCCTGAGGTAGTTAAACTCGTACCAATGGGGTGTCATTTTTCTCCTAAGAGCACTAGCTAATGAATACAGTTGGAAATACCATGGTTTGCACATATTTCAGTACATTTGAAGGGGCAGAAATGTAAGAAAATGCCTTTTTTTTTCATTAGCGCCACCTTCTGGAGGCATTTGTGCACTCCAGGCTTGGGGTAACAAGGCAAGTCACCCATCATTAGATGCGGCAGGGTGTCTTCTTTTCAAAATGGTATGGTTTGTGTACCCTTTCTTCACTTCTGTAGTTGTTATAACCATTTGTGTACAGACAAGTAATGTTTGAGAAAATGTTAGAAAAATTTGAAGTTGTAGTGGGTGTCGTTTTGCACTTCTAGCACCCCCTGAGGTAGTTAAACTCATACCAATGGGGTGTCATTTTTCTCCTAAGAGCACTAGCTAATGAATACAGTTGGAAATACCATGGTTTGCACACATTTCAGTACATTTGAAGGGGCAGAAATGTAAGAAAATGCCTTTTTTTTTCATTAGCGCCACCTTCTGGAGGCATTTGTGCACTCCAGGCTTGGGGTAACAAGGCAAGTCACCCATTATTAGATGCGGCAGGGTGTCTTCTTTTCAAAATGGTATGGTTTGTGTACCCTTTCTTCACTTCTGTATTTGTTATAACCATTTGTGTACAGACAGGTAATGTTTGAGAAAATGTTAGAAAAATTAGAGGTTGTAGTGGGTGTCGTTTTGCACTTCTAGCACCCCCTGAGGTAGTTAAACTCATACCAATGGGGTGTCATTTTTCTCCTAAGAGCACTAGCTAATGAATACAGTTGGAAATACCATGGTTTGCACACATTTCAGTACATTTGAAGGGGCAGAAATGTAAGAAAATGCCTTTTTTTTCATTAGCGCCACCTTCTGGAGGCATTTGTGCACTCCAGGCTTGGGGTAACAAGGCAAGTCACCCATCATTAGATGCGGCAGGGTGTCTTCTTTTCAAAATGGTATGGTTTGTGTACCCTTTCTTCACTTCTGTAGTTGTTATAACCATTTGTGTACAGACAAGTAATGTTTGAGAAAATGTTAGAAAAATTTGAAGTTGTAGTGGGTGTCGTTTTGCACTTCTAGCGCCCCCTGAGGTAGTTAAACTCATACCAATGGGGTGTCATTTTTCTCCTAAGAGCACTAGCTAATGAATACAGTTGGAAATACCATGGTTTGCACACATTTCAGTACATTTGAAGGGGCAGAAAAGTAAGAAAATGCCTTTTTTTTTCATTAGCGCCACCTTCTGGAGACATTTGTGCACTCCAGGCTTGGGGTAACAAGGCAAGTCACCCATCATTAGATGCGGCAGGGTGTCTTCTTTTCAAAATGGTATGGTTTGTGTACCCTTTCTTCACTTCTGTATTTGTTATAACCATTTTTGTACAGACAGGTAATGTTTGAGAAAATGTTAGAAAAATTAGAGGTTGCAATAGGTGTAGTTTTGTACTTGTAGCGCCCCCTGAGGTAGGTGAACTCATACCAATGGGGTGTTATTTTTCTCCTAAGAGCACTAGCTAATGAATACAGTTGGAAATGCCATGGTTTTCACACATTTTAGTTCATCTGAAGGGGCAGAAATGTAAGAAAATGCCTTTTTTTTTCATTAGCGCCATCTTCTGGAGGCATTTGTGCACACCAGGCTTGGGGTAACAAGGAAAATCACCCCTCATTAGATGCAGCAGGTTGTCTACTTTCCAGAAATATATAGTTTTATATAGTTATTCCACTGTTTTAGGGTAGTTTTACCACAAAAACCCTAGAATGCGCATATTAGTTTATAAAGTTGAAAATGTCATTTTGCGCTGCTGGTGATTAGGGCTCTACGCTAGCCATGGACGTAGGTAAAACTATACAAATTTGGTATTTTTTTACTCGGGGGACTCGAGGCTTTTTCAAATAATTGAAACTTTTTCAATCAAGGTAAATGTTTTTGATACATAGTATGTGATTTTAGCAAAATGAGTAAATTTTCACTTTTTTTTGTCATTATGACATCATAGCTTTTTGCACGATGTAAAATTCTCTTCATGTAAGGTATCACAAGAAAGCTCAATTCGTTCTGAAAAAAACAATATATAGTTTTCCATATGTAACTAAAAATCCCCAGAGGAAATCAAGCCTAAACGGAAGGATAGCAAAAATGTTGAAAAAGTGTCTGGCCTGCAGGGTTCAGAAAATGGCCCGAGCCTCTGGCACTGAAGGGGTTAAGAAACTATATATGCCATTAGGATAATAGGCACTACTGGGTGTCCTCTTTTTGTTTTTTCCATGTCTGAAGCTCTGTCGAGTTGCTTTGAGGGGCTGCCCGAGTGAATTAGAAGTCTGTGAAAGATACAGAATCTGCTGTGAGGACAGTTATAATATCCCCAAGCACAGTATTCAGCTGGCATGTGCATGTTAAGTTGAACAAGCCCTCTGTAAGAATAACACTTAAAGGGTGACGGGTTGGTGAGAACACCCCATATAAACAATATTGCACCAGAAGCACCTTCTCTCTTGTTTTTTCATCTACATATTCAAATTGAACTTGTTCATTGCATAATCTCCAGTGTGTTTCATTTGCATAAATGTACTGGTGGACACCTCTTTAGCATTCAGAGGATTAAAGTGACTGAGAGGCTTTTAACCCCTTGATTCTGGGCTGCAGGGCACTTAGAACATCTCTTTAACTCCTTGAGTGCCAGAGGCGTGCTCAGAGTATTGCTTTGCAATGCTTTGTGTAGCCCTCTGTCACCCAAAGGGTTAAGGAGATCTTCAGGCCGCCATCCTGTAGGTCACATGTTTTTGGCCTGCAGGCCGCATATTTGACATGCCTGGTCTATAAGTTTCCCAACAGGCATTAACCCTTTGAGTGCCAGAGAGGTATCCAACGCATTCCAATACAATACAATGGATACAGCTGTGGCACTCAAAAGGTTCATATAGCTTATTTATATTACTTCAAGAAGTATTAATTTGAGGATAATGTATTTTCTACTGTTCTAGTATAGCTGTAAATCTATTTCACAAGGATTTTAGTTGGTTACATGATACAGTGGGTCAGTAGTGAAACTCTGTAACATGACTGCCCAAGCTCTTCTTTAACTAGCTACAGAAGTGTCCATCCCTTACTATTAAAGGGATTTCTAAAAAACTAGATATCAGAGTCTTCTTTATAATATAAGAAACACATTGTGCTATTTCAAACCACTTACATTTCTGTGGTTCATAACATATTCACTATGGAAGGATCCCCTCCCGTTCTGGCCACCTCCCACTGAATGTCTAATGGTGTTGTGCGACCCGATGGATGCAGCGATGGACAAGCTTCAGTACGTAAGTAAAAGGAAAACCCTGCCCCTTTGACAAAGGAGGGCTGGATTTTCCTTTGCATACTGAAGTTTGTCCCTCACCGCATCCATCCAGACCAGAGAGAGCTGCAGCAGTGATGTGGCCAGAAAGGGCGGGCAGGGATCCTTCTACAGTGAATATGTTATGAACTACAGAAATATAAGTGGCTTGAAGTAGTGCAATGTGTTTCTTATATATTATATTATTAGTTTTTTTGTTGTTGTTTTTTTTACAGTATTACAATCCTTTTAAGTGGAACTAACACCTTATGACAATTTTGTTTAAAGGGATAGTAACGTCAGAAAAGAAGTATTTACTATGTGGTAGATACAATTAAAAGAGATTACTTGCACTTATTCGTATCTCGCAGACCGTTACAGTTTGAGAGATATAGGAAAATAAAGTTCTCCGCTCCCTCCCCTTTCTGCTTGATGAGCTGTAAAGCTGTCAGAAGCAGATTCTGGTTCCTGGATCAGACGGCGGCTGTTCAGCAACACTGATATAACGATATCTAAAAATAAATACTTCATCGGAAGTTTGCAAGCACACATTGTAGATCATTCCAATGAAGTATTTATCTTTAGATATTGCTATATCGGCCGCTTTACAGCTCATCAAGCAGAAAGGGGAGGGAGCGGAGAACTTTATTTTCCTATATCTCTCAAACCATAACGGTTTCAGAGATACGAATAAGTGCAAGTACTCTTTTTATTTATCTACCTTATATTTAATACTTTTTTTTAATGACATTAGTATCCCTTTAACCCTTTGATGGCCAGAGGGATAAGCAAAGTATTGCTTTGCAATGCGTTGTGTACCCCTCTGGCACTCAAAGGGTTAATTTGAAAGTGCTTTGAAAGCTCTTTCAAATGAAACAGATTTGTCATAAGAAGATGATAGTTCCATTTTAACACTAAATAGCACAAAGCAATGCATTGCATACCCCTCTGGCACTCAAAGGGTAAAATGTTCTGCCCTAGTCCTTCCCAATTTTCCCTTTATATATTTTAGCACCTGAGTACTTCCATCCATTGGGTTCACAGAGCTTGGAAAACCTTCTAGATTTCTGATTGTATGTGGGAGACATCATGTGGTACATCTACATCTATGATACATGGGCCACCAAACCTTCTGTTAGCTTGCCAAGAGGGGACCTGAAGATGTCCTCTCAATGTACAATAAGCAAGGGCAAGGGGTTTTACTAGGTAATATGTGTATTCATTAGCATTTTTACTTTTAAAATTGCTTTTGTTCTCATGCTTCATAAGTGCATTTGAATCTTGATGTATTATACATACATACATTCAAAATATGACTTACTGCATTCATTTTTCATGGAAAACATCACAACATGTTAAATCTACATTACGTTACAATGCACTGGATGCCTCTCTGGCACTCAAAGCGTTAATCACCATATACATTTACTAAAGCAGATTTTAGTGGCCCAGGAATTTGAATATACAATATGAAAGAGCAATCCCATTTTATTATCTTTAACCTCTTTAGGACCAGTGGTGTGTAGAATGCATTGAAGGGCAATGCCTTGCACACCTGCCTGGTTCTCAAGGGGTTACTATTGAAGTATGCATCATGTTTTAGCATTTTGTAAAATGTCATTATGTTCACATTGTGGGAGCCATCTTGTGGCCATAAACTGAATTCCACCCCTTCATATTTGACTATATAAAGACATGTAAAAAAGATTTTAAGTTCTTGCACATACCGTATATCTTCTATATTAATATATTAATGCAGATAAGTTGGTAGAATTAAATTTATTTTGCTGCCTTTTGAATATATGTTAATTGAATGTTCCCCAACAGTATATACCAGTGGGGAACAATGCAGCCAATGTGGTTAACTGCAAATGTAAAGAAGGAAATGGTAAGAAAAAAATGCATTTAAACTATTTAAGTCTGAAGGAACAGAATATTCTTTCTTAAAATACAGGGAGTGCAACAAACATTGCAAAAATGCAATTAAGTTAGCAAAAATAGATAATGAAAAGAAAATGAAACTCAAATTGCAAGGAAAAGCAAGACTAATCCAAAAAAGTTTTTCAAATACATTGGACCTTTCAAAAATGAGATTGGTGAGTTGATTAGAACATCTGCATTTTCCTTATCCTCTTTAAACACTTTCTTTGCATACGTATATACAAGGGAACAAGGAATGGTAGAAGAGCTTAATTAAGAATCAAATAAAACCATACCATTATCAGATATTGGGTTAACACAAGAAAAAGTCATGGAAAGCCTGAACAATATTAAGACTGACAAAGCACCGAGTCCTGAAGGTATACATCCAAGGGATCTTCAGGAACTCAGTGCAGTGTTGGCAAGACCCCTATTTTTACTATTTAAAGATTCTCTCACCACAAGCTCTGCCAGAAGAGTGTCATAAAGCCAATGCAGTGCCTCTATTTAAGAAGGGAACTAAAACAGAACCTGGGAATTATACACCTGTGAGTTTGACATCTGTAGTGGGCAAACTTCTAAACAAGATAATAAGGGATTATATTCAGGATTACACTTCAAAAAATAAGATTATTAGTAGGAATCAACATGGTTTTATAAGGAATAGATCATGCCAAGCTACTCTTTTCAGCTTCTATGAAGAAGCAAGTAGCAACCTAGATAATGGTAAGGCAGATGATACAGTGCCACACAGGAGGCTGTGGTATAAAATAAGGAATAGAAAACTGGTTGTAAATGGACCATTCTCTAATACAGTTAAAGTTGAGAGTTTTTTTTTATAAATGACCTGAAAATAAATATAGAAAGCAAAATATCTATATTTGCAGATTACACTAAATTATGCAAAGTAATACATTCAGAACATAATATTCTTTCTCTACAGAGGGATTTACATAAAATGGCAGATTGGGCAAATGGAATATGAAATTTAATGTGGGAAAGTTTAAAGTCATGCATTTGGGAATAAAAAATCTCAGTGCTACTTATGAACTTAATGGAATCATTTTATGGGGCTCATTGCTAGAGAAAGACCTGGGAATCCTTGTAAGCTACATACTTGGAAATCGCGACCAGTGTCAAATAGCAGTAGCAAAAGCAAAGTCATGTCTTGCATAAAAAGGGGTATTGAAGTACGAGTGGTTAACATCATTTTGTACAAATCGATGGTAAGACCTCACCTCAAATATGCAGTGCCGTTTTGGGCACAAGGTCTGATAAAGGATTTTCTAGAACTGGAGAGACTATAGAAAAGAGCAACAAAGTTAATTAAGGGAACTGAGTACTTGACTTATGGGGAACTACTAGACAAACTTGGTTTATTTACTCTAGAGAAAAGATGACTAAGAGAAGATCTTATCTCAATGTAAAGTATATGAGAGGTCAATACAAGGATCTCTCTGGTGAGCTATTCATTTGAAGGCTTGATCAAATAACCAGGGGACACCCCATTGAGATTAGAGGAAAGGAGGTTTCAACTTCAGCAGAGAACATTTTTTTTTTACAGTAAGATCTGTTAAACTATAGAATTCTGTGCCCAAGGGATGCTGTTATGGCAGATACAATTGATAATTTTACGAGATGATTAAATAGATTTCTTTCAAAAGGGAACATACAGGGTTATACTGTGTATTGGTAGGCAAAATAGGAAGGTCTTATAAAGACTAATTTGTCAGCAGGAAAGCTATATAATCCTCTTGTCTCTGGGTAATGAGGCAAAGGTTGAACTTGTTGGACTCGTGTCTTTTTTCAACCTAATGTACAATGTTACCTTAATAGGACTGATTTCACATGCTTATTATACAGGCAGACACTACAGACTGTCAACAGAACCCATGCAATACTTAAGTTTTAATACTAATCTGCAAATCAGCCTGGTTGCTCATTCTGTGGTGCCTTAACCCTTTGAGTGCCAAGTGGGTACATTGTACGAGTTTGGACAGCTGTACCCGCTGTGCCAAGCTCGTACAATGTACCCACTAAAATGCGGTCACTGCATGAGCCGGTATAACCGGCATGCAGTGGCCGCATTTTAAAAAAAAAAAATGTGGGCAATTGTGGGGGGACATGAGGATCACTCCTCATGTCCCCCCTGTTATTGATCTCCCAGCCGATCGCGCTGGGAGATCAATAAAAGAAGAGGAGAAGCGCAGCTGAGGCGCAGCTTCTCCTCTTCCTTGTCTCCTACCCGAACTTCCGGGTAGGAGTGGGCGGGACCGGGGGAAGCCTCCCAGCGTCATCAGTGACATGTCACTGATGACGTTGGGGAAGTTTCCCCGGTCCCATTCACTCCTACCGGTGGTAGGAGTGAAAGGCAGGAGAGCTTCTGCTCTCCTGCAGTCGCCAAATTGGTCTCCCAGCCTATCGGCTGGGAGATCAATTACTTAGGGGACACCAGGAGGGGTCCTGATGTCCCCCACGAGGTCTGAATAGCTAAAAAAAAAAATTAATAAAAAAAAAAAAACAATAGTAACCCTGTGAGTGCCGCAGTGGTCCCCAGCACATTGCTTTGCAATGTGCTGGAGACCCTTGTAGCACTCACAGGGTCTTTTCTTTGGGTTTTTTTTTTTATTTTTTTAAAGACCTCATTGGGGGGATCAGGGGGGATCCTGATGCCCCTCAATGAGGTCTATTATTAAAAAAAAAATAAATAAATTTTTTTAACCCTGTGTGTGCCACAGGGGGGGGTCAAATGCACCCCCCCCCCTCCTGTGGCACACACAGGGCTTCTATCATTACTTTGTTACTAGAGATTGTTGGGGGGCCATCAGGATTTGTCCTGATGGCCCCCCAACAAGCTCTGATTACAAAGTAATAATAAAAAAAAAATTAACCCTCTGAGTGCCAGAAGGGTCCAATGCATTGCTTTGCAATGCGCTGGAAACCCCTTTGGCACTCACAGGGACATTTATTTTGATTCCTTTTTTTTTTTTTTTTTTTAAGACCTCGTTGGGGGGAATCAGAGGGGTCCTGATACCCACCAATGAGGTCCATAATAAAAAAAAAAGTAAAGAAAAAAAAATTAACCCTGTGTGTGCCACAAGGGGGGCCAATGCAGCCCACCTTCTGTGGCGCACACACAGGGCATTTATCATTACTTCGTTATCAGAGATTGTTGGGGGGCCTTCATGATTGGTCCTGATGGCCCCCCAACAAGCTCTGATTACCAAGTAATGATTAAAAAAAAAATTAACCCTCTGAGTGCCAGAAGGGTCCAATGCATTGCTTTGCAATGCGCTGGAGAGCCCTTTGGCACTCACAGGGACATTTATTTTGATTCCTTTTTTTTTTTTTTTTAAGACCTCATTGGGGGGAATCAAAGGGGTCCTGATACCCACCAATGAGGTCCATAATAAAAAAAGTAAAGAAAAAAAATTAACCCTGTGTGTGCCTCAAGGGGGGCCAATGCAGCCCCCCTTCTGCGGCGCACACACAGGGCATTTCTCATTACTTCGTTATCAGAGATTGTTGGGGGGATATCATGATTGGTCCTGATGGCCCCCCAACAAGCTCTGATTACCAAGTAATGATTAAAAAAAAATTAACCCTCTGAGTGCCACAAGGATCCAATGCATTGCTTTGCAATGCGCTGGAGACCCCTGTGGCACTCTCCGGGTCCCCTGTTTGTGGACATATATATATATTTTTTTACTAAGACCTCATTGGGGAGGGATCAGGGGGTCCTTATGCCCCTCAATGAGGTATATAATAAAAAAAAAAAAAAATAAAACACAAATTAACCCTGTGTGTGCCACTAGGAGGGGAGTTCAATGCCGACCCCCTTCCTGTGGCACACACAGGACTTTTTATCAACACTGGTAGTCACAGATCTCCCATACACACTATCAAACACTGCCCCACCATCCTTGCTCCTCTGCTCATACCCACACACACTGCCTAATCCCTCACCCTCCCACATACTTTGTTACACTTGTAGTCACAGGTCCGCACGTACACCGGCTGACGCCCTAGCTTCTTTCATCTGTTAGCCATAAAATCACACATACACTGTTTGCTTTACCATTTCTGTTTCACTGGTAGCTACGCTCCTGTAGCGTAAATTGGTATGTCAACCCACAGCAGTGGGGTACCATTTTTCTTAGGCTGGCAAGAAGTCCTCCTAGGAAATCCCACGCCATTGAACCATTTTAGTATCTTTGAAGTGACTGATGTGTAAAACAAAATTTTATTTTTTCCTGTAGCACCACATTCTGGAAATAGTTGTGCCAACTAACTTAGGGGTAAAAAGGCAAGTGACCCCTCATTAGATGCGGCAGGTTGTCTTCTTTCCAAAATGGTATGGTTTATCTACCTTTTCTTCAATTCTGAAGGTGTTATAGTCATTTTCGTACAGGCAAGTCAGGTTTGAGAAAATGTTAGAAACATCAGAGGTTGTAGTAGGTGTAGTTTTCTACTTCTAGCACCCCCTAAGGTAGTTCAACTCATACCAATGGGGTGTCATTTGACTCCTAAGAGCACTAGCAAACAAATGCAGTTGAAAATTCCATGGTTTTCACAGCGCTCCATACATTTGAAGGGGCAGAAATGTAAAAAAATGCAATTTTTTTCCTATATCGCCTCCTTCTGGAAACATTTATGCACACCAGTATTGGGGTAAGAAGGCAAGTGACCCCTCATTAGATGCGGCAGGTTGTTTTCTTTCCAAAATGGTATGGTTTATCTACCTTTTCTTCAATTCTGAATGTGTTATAGCCATTTTTGTACAGGCAAGTCACATTTGAGAAAATGTTAGAAACATCAGAGGTTGTAGTAGGTGTAGTTTTCTACTTCTAGCACCCCCTAAGGTAGGTCAACTCATATCAATGGGGTGTCGTTTGACTCCTAAGAGCACTAGCTAATGAATGCAGTTGAAAATTCCATGTTTTTTACAAAGTTCCATACATTTGAAGGGGCAGAAATGTAAGAAAATGCCTTTTTTTTTCACTAGCGCCACCTCCTGGAAGCATTTGTGCATACCAGCCTTTGGGTAAGAAGGCACGTGACCCCTCATTAGATGCGGAAGGATGTTTTCTTTCCAAAATGGCATTGTTTCTCTACCTTTTCTGCATATCTATTATGGTTATAACCATTTTAGTGCAAGCAGATAATTTCAAAAACAAAAGTGTCAGGTTTACGTACGTGTTCCTAGCACCCACATATTCTATGTTAACCCACACAAATAGGCTACCATTTTTCTCATGTTGGTAGCAGGTACTGAATACAGCAGGAAATGTTATGGTTTTCAAAGATTTTAGTATCTTTGAAGTGGTGGAAATGTAAAAAAACATGTATTTATTCCCATAGCGCCACCTTTTGGAAATATTTGTGCACTTCAGCCCAGGGGGTAGAAAGGCAAGTGACCCCTCAATTGATGCGGGAGAATGTCTACTTTCCAAAATGGTATACCTTTTATACCTTTCCTTCATGTCTCTAACAGTTATGGACATTTTAGTACAAGCCGCCATTTTCGAAGAAGCAAACAGGTAGGTGTAGTGATGTGCTTCTGGCACCCCTAAGGTAGGTTGACTCATTCCAGTGGGGTGTCATTTTTCTCCTAAGAGCACTAGCTAATGAATACAGTTGGAAATGCCATGGTTTGCACAAATTTCAGTACATTTGAAGGGGCAGAAATGTAAGAAAATGCCTTTTTTTTTCATTAGCGCCACCTTCTGGAGGCATTTGTGCTCTCCAGGCTTGGGGTAACAAAGCAAGTCACCCATCAATAGATGCGGCAGGGTGTCTTCTTTTCAAAATGGTATGGTTTGTGTACCCTTTCTTCACTTCTGTAGTTGTTATAACCATTTGGGTACAGACAAGTAATGTTTGAGAAAATGTTAGAAAAATTTGAGGTTGTAGTAGGTGTCATTTTGCACTTCTAACGCCCCCTGAGGTAGTTAAACTCATACCAATGGGGTGTCATTTTTCTCCTAAGAGCACTAGCTAATGAATACAGTTGGAAATACCATGGTTTGCACATATTTCAGTACATTTGAAGGGGCAGAAATGTAAGAAAATGCCTTTTTTTTTCATTAGTGCCACCTTCTGGAGGCATTTGTGCACTCCAGGCTTGGGGTAACAAGGCAAGTCACCCATCATTAGATGCGGCAGGGTGTCTTCTTTTCAAAATGGTATGGTTTGTGTACCCTTTCTTCACTTCTGTAGTTGTTATAACCATTTGTGTACTGACAAGTAATGTTTGAGAAAATGTTAGAAAAATTTGAGGTTGTAGTAGGTGTCATTTTGCACTTCTAACGCCCCCTGAGGTAGTTAAACTCATACCAATGGGGTGTCATTTTTCTCCTAAGAGCACTAGCTAATGAATACAGTTGGAAATACCATGGTTTGCACATATTTCAGTACATTTGAAGGGGCAGAAATGTAAGAAAATGCCTTTTTTTTTCATTAGTGCCACCTTCTGGAGGCATTTGTGCACTCCAGGCTTGGGGTAACAAGGCAAGTCACCCATCATTAGATGCGGCAGGGTGTCTTCTTTTCAAAATGGTATGGTTTGTGTACCCTTTCTTCACTTCTGTAGTTGTTATAACCATTTGTGTACAGACAAGTAATGTTTGAGAAAATGTTAGAAAAATTTGAGGTTGTAGTAGGTGTCATTTTGCACTTCTAACGCCCCCTGAGGTAGTTAAACTCATACCAATGGGGTGTCATTTTTCTCCTAAGAGCACTAGCTAATGAATACAGTTGGAAATACCATGGTTTGCACATATTTCAGTACATTTGAAGGGGCAGAAATGTAAGAAAATGCCTTTTTTTTCATTAGTGCCACCTTCTGGAGGCATTTGTGCACTCCAGGCTTGGGGTAACAAGGCAAGTCACCCATCATTAGATGCGGCAGGGTGTCTTCTTTTCAAAATGGTATGGTTTGTGTACCCTTTCTTCACTTCTGTAGTTGTTATAACCATTTGTGTACTGACAAGTAATGTTTGAGAAAATGTTAGAAAAATTTGAGGTTGTAGTAGGTGTCATTTTGCACTTCTAACGCCCCCTGAGGTAGTTAAACTCATACCAATGGGGTGTCATTTTTCTCCTAAGAGCACTAGCTAATGAATACAGTTGGAAATGCCATGGTTTTCACAAATTTCAGTACATTCGAAGGGGCAGAAATGTAAGAAAATGCCTTTTTTTTCATTAGCGCCATCTTCTGGAGGCATTTGTGCACACCAGTATTGGGGTAAGAAGGCAAGTTACCCCTCATTAGATGCGGCAGGTTGTCTACTTTTCCGAAATATATAGTTTTATATAGTTATTCCACTGTTTTAGGGTAGTTTTACCACAAAAACCCTAGAATGCGCATATTAGTTTATAAAGTTGAAAATGTCATTTTGCGCTGCTGGTGATTAGGGCTCTACGCTAGCCATGGACGTAGGTAAAACTATACAAATTTGGTATTTTTTTACTCAGGGGACTCGAGGCTTTTTCAAATAATTGAAACTTTTTCAATCAAGGTAAATATTTTTGATACATAGTATGTGATTTTAGCAAAATGAGTAAATTTTCACTTTTTTTTGTCATTATGACATCATAGCTTTTTGCACGATGTAAAATTCTCTTCATGTAAGGTATCACAAGAAAGCTCAATTCGTTCTGAAAAAAACAATATATAGTTTTCCATATGTAACTAAAAATCCCCAGAGGAAATCAAGCCTAAACGGAAGGATAGCAAAAATGTTGAAAAAGTGTCTGGCCTGCAGGGTTCAGAAAATGGCCCGAGCCTCTGGCACTGAAGGGGTTAAGTCTAAATGGCCTCAAAGTGGCATAATTCTGGATCAGAACAACTAAAGCAGGGCTCAAAATTTCCACTCTCCACTAGCCAATGGTGAGTGAAAATTTAGCCCTGGCGAGTAGAAATTCAGCCCTGGTTGGTATGTTTTGGCTTGCAGTGGCGAGTAACTTTTCAGGTCTGGCTAGTAGCAAAGGACTTAAAATTATAAGCCCTGAACTAAAGTATAGATAATAAATAACCGTATCTCCAAATTCTCTTTGATTTAAATGGACTTTTAATCACTGAATACTAGAAAGATCTCCCTTTGCATTACTTCATATTCAAGGAGTTAAAGTTCCAATTAAAAGCAATTGGAATGTTGATTTGTCCTCTCTAATGCAGATGTTGTGCACCAGAATTGCTCCACTTTTAATTTGTACTTCTGGCCTAAGAAAGAAGAAATATTAGATTAATCCTTGCAGTATCTCACATAAGTAAGTGCGCCCATCACATTTTTGTAAATATTTTTATTTTATCTTTCATATGACACTCTGGTGCAATGTAAAGTAGTGAATGTACAGCCTGTATAACAGTGTAAATTTGCATATATAGTATGTAAAATAACAAACAAAATTAGTATCTTGTAATACCTTTTTTATTGGACTAAGAATTTTGGGTTGACAAGGTTTCGGGAGAACCTCCCTTTATCAAGTATAAAGCATTTATAGAAATGTTTTAGACTTTAGAAAGGGAGGTTCTCTCGAAAGCTTGTCAATCCAAAATTGTTAGTCCAATAAAAAAGGTATTATAAGATACTAATTATTTGTTATTATATATAAAATATATACAGTGGATATAAAATGTCTACACACCCCTGTTTAAATGCCAGGTTCTTGTGATGTTAAAGAATGAGACAAAGATAAATAATGTCAGAACTTTTTCCACCTTTAATGTGACCTATAACGCGAGCAATTCAATTGCAAAACAAACTGACATTGTTGAGGGGGAAAAATAAAAAACTCACAATAACCTGGTTGCATAGGTGTGCACACCCTCTTATAACTGGGGATGTGGCTGTGTTCAGAATTAACCAATCACATTCAGTCTCATGTTAAATAGAAGTCATTACACACCTGCCATCATTTAAAGTAACTCCGATTAATCACAAATAAAGTTCAGCCATTCAAGTAGGATTTTCCTGACACTTGCTTAGTTGCATCTCAGAGCAAAAGCCATCGTTCGCAGAGAGCTTCCAAAACATCAGAGGGATCTCATTGTTGAACAATATCAGTCAGGAGAAGGGTACAAAAGAATTTCCAAAGCAGTAGATATACCATGGAACACATCAAGTGGAGAAAATATGGCACAACAGAGACATTACCAAGAACTGGATGTCCCTCCAAAATTGATGAGAAGAAAACTGGTCAGGGAGGCTTCCAAGAGGCCTACTGCAACATTAAAGGAACTGCAGGAATTTCTGGCAAGTACTGGCTGTGTGCTACATGTGACAACAATCTCCCGTATTCTTCATATGAATGGGCTATGGGGTAGGGTGGCAAGACGGAAGACTTTTCTTACAAAGAAAAACATCCAAGCCCGGCTGAAGTTTGCAATAACAACAAGTCCCCCAAAAGCACGTGAGAAAATGTGTTCTGGTCTGATGAAACCAAGGTTGAACTTTTTGGCCATAATTCCAGAAGGTATGTTTGGTGCAAAAACAACACTGCACATCACCCAAACAACACCATACCCACACTGAAGCATGGTGGTGGCAGCATCATGCTTTGGGGCTGTTTTTCCTCAGCTGGAACCGGGGCCTTAGTCAGGGTAGAGGGAATTATGAACCATTCCAAATACCAGGCAATTTTGGCACAAAACCTTCAGGCGTCCGTTAGAAAGCTGAAGATGAAGAGGAAGTTCACCTTTCAGCACGACAACGACCCAAAGCACACATCCAAATCCACAAAAGCATGGCTTCACCAGAAGAAGATTAACGTTTTGGAATGGCCCAGCCAGAGCCCAGACCTGAATCCAATTGAACATCTGTGGGGTGATCTGAAGAGGACTGTGCACAGGAGATGTCCTCGCAATCTGACAGATTTGGAGCGCTTTCGCAAAGAAGAGTAGGCAAATATTGCCATGTCAAGATGTGCCATGCTAATAAACTCCTACCCAAAAAGACTGATTACTGTAATAAAATCAAAAGGTGCTTCAACAAAGTATTAGTTTAAGGGTGTACACACCTATGCAACCAGGTTATTGTGAGTTTTTTATTTTTCCCCCTCAACGATTTCAGTTTGTTTTGCAATTGAATTGTTCACGTTATAGTTCACATTTAAAGGTGGAAAAAGTTCTGACATGATTTATCTTTGTCTCATTCTTTAACATCACAAGAACCTGGCATTTTAACAGGGGTGTGTAGACTTTTTATATCCACTGTATGTATGTATGTGTGTGTATATATAATAATCTCCTATATAATAATTCGCTAGGATGTTTGTCACCATGCAGTCATGCTCAGTAGAATGCGGGCAGTCTCTACTTTGCATGATTGCATTGCGTGAGTGAGGCAACGCAAGACTGCATTGTGTGGAGCAGTGAGGTAGCGGCCTCTTAACTCTTTGAGTGCCAGAGGGGTATAAAACACATTGCAAAGCAATGCGTTGCGTACCCCTCTGGCACTCAAAGGGTTAACACTTCCCGGACTTTGGCCCATGTACACGGGCTTTTATACTAGTGTATATATATTTATACATCTACAAGAACTATGTGTGATATCAAATCAGCAAGCCACCTATTAGAATACCAAGCAGTGTAAAATATCGCTACATTCCCAGAACTCTAGTGGTAAGCGTTCACTAAAAAATAAAAATACAAAAAATACAAGGAGAAAGCTATAATCTACTGCTGATTTAGTAAAAAAAATTTTTAATAAAGAATAAATCAATATAAAATCAATAAAAATCACTGATACTAGCAATATTGGAATGGATCATAGCACAGAAAAATCAACATTAATATGTTCCAGAGCTAGCTGTTACTGTGTACAGTAAATCTTTATCTATATATAATAGTAACGCGTTCCTTTTCCAATGTTGTCGGCTGGGTATCAATGATTCTTCTCAAAGAAACTGTAAGTGGTGAGTATATCAAGCATTTATATTATGTAATATATCTGGACAAGCTGTTGTTATCCAGTGGGCAGGTATATTCTTGTGACTATAAAGGCAGGCGTTATTAGTTATATATATTATCTCCTTGTCCTCCCCCGTCTATAAGTTCTTAGCCCTCTATTCAGGTTCAATTTCAGATGGTCAAATCACTTGATGGTCTTACTTCCATATATTGTCTCTCAATGCGGGCAGAAGATGACCAGAGTCGTTAGGTCTCAAAAACTATTGTGCAAACTTAGAACTGGCTGGATGTCACTGTTACACTGTTTATACCTTTGCAGTTTTAAAAGATCTTGTCTCTAGTCTCACTGGGTACACTTGGGAATCTCTGCTACACAAACGCTGAGTTTCAAAGGTTGCAGGCTTTTCCACAAGCGGCATGGCTGTGAGGGATCGAATTAATTCTAACTGGACTGCTACCCTATGCATATTGTGGACTTTGTCTGGTCACTTCCTCAGAGACTTACATAGCCCCTTTCTTAGCTTCCTTGATATTAACACGAGTGTGCCAAGATGGAATGCCCACAGACCGCCAAGCAATGTAGCACATTCCACTTCTGCACACAGAGGGTCAATTCACACTAATTCACCCAAATATAAAATCCATATGAACCAACCACATCTATTTCCCTAAAATATCTTCTAATTAAAAAGATACTACTAAATCAAAACAAATATATAATACCAGTATAATAAATTATATCATGACTAGTTGAACAGCCCGTTACACGGGCCACAGTGCCACTGCCACCCGGTCGCGGGGCAGTCACGCGCAGTAGAGACTGCCCGCGCCATGGCTGATATAGAGCTGGACGCTCCTTCGGAGCGCCCAGCTCTGTATCAGCCACGGCGCAGGCAGTATCTACTGCGCATGACTGCAGCACGCACAGCAGTGTCTACTGCGCATGTCGCGGCGTTACGATTTAGCTAATTATTATATAGGATGATTATGTAACGGTTTTATGGACACTCAGATATGGAAGGTTTGGTAAAAATACAGTTTTATTGAAAAAACACAGAAATTAGAATAACCCTTGCGGGTCCAGCATATATATATATACACAAATATAATACTGACACAGGACAGGTTACAGTTGAAATCAATAACCCACATGGGTCCAGTATATATATAGACAAATATAATACTGACACAGGTCAGGTCACAGTAGAATTTAATAACCCACACAGGTCCAGTGAGACACGGAGGTACAACACTGCCATAGGTCAGGTTACAGTTCGTGTGAATCCAAAACGAGACAGTGGAGGAATGGTTGCTATTAGGCCAGGAGGTACTGACAGGCCTTAATAGCGCAAAGGCCCTCCGGACACTCACTACGCATACAGAGTGACACAATAGCGACTGAGGCCACACAGGAGTAAATGAAGGCCCTGGACAAGTGACAGACTGCAGGAACAGTAGATGAGGACTGCATCTGTAGGCACAGAGTAACGCCAAACCGAGACTGCAATAGACTGTGACCCGATATGCAATGGCACCAACCCACAAGGCGTTAACGAACGCTCAGACCTGAGAATGACTGCCAGATAGTGGCGACAGCCTGAGGCGACCAGGAGCAAACCAACCTCAGCTTGAAAGTGGTAAAACAGGCCAAGCGTACCGTGGTGCAACCAGATTGATCTCCAACACCGGGGTGTAGGATCTCGAGGCACAAACTAGGTGACCGGGTCAAAGTAACAAGACTGTCAGAGCAGTAGATGAGGCAACCAGAGGATCTGTCCGTAGACAGAGAGGACACCGGAGGACAGCCCCTAACCGGATCACCGGATGGAGTAGTGAACCGGGCCTGATCGATACACAGAGCAGGAATGTCAGCCAAACCGGGTCGGTACATGGAGCAAGAACGTCAGCCAGACCGGGTTGATACACAGAGCAGGAATGTCAGCCAATCCGGGTCGATACACAGAGCAGGAACATCAGCCAGGCCGGTCGATACACAGAGCAGGAACATCAGCCAGGCCGGGTCGATACACAGAGCAGGAACGTCAGCCAATCCGGGTCGATACACAGAGCAGGAACGTCAGCCAATCCGGGTCAGTACACAGAACAGGAATGTAAACAGGCAGAGTAGTCAGGCAGTCCGGGTCATACACAGGATTCACACAAATATAGGAACAAGCGCTTAGCAATGGGAACACCACAAAAGGGCACTGCAGAAGTGACAGGGCTCAGTATTTAAGGGCTATCACTGGGCGGAGCAAAACCACGTTAGCCAATAAAAAGTATCAGGAAGTAGCACTGGTCATAATGTCGCCAGCAATAACACGGGCACCGTGATAGATTACTTATATGTACCCCCCACAACTAAATAAAATACAAGGAAATACCTATTCTATATTCTAAAAACGATAATTTGGTAAATGGAAAGCTGATTTATCCAAAATTAATATACCTCCATTGCATAGTAAATACTTATCATTCCTTTGGATGCCTAGGTGACACCCATTCCATCCCTACATAATGTGACCAATGCATCCATATAATACAACTGATGTCTCTTCAAACAACCCAAAACAATATACATATATATATTCCATTAATCCCACAATTTCTCCAAAAACAGTGGACAGAGACCTGAAAAGTATCATTCCAGGGTTACGTTGTACTGAATAAACTCGGCCAGATCTATATCTACGTTGAGGCTACTGGGATTCAGTGTCTGTAACTCACATATAAAAAAGATCTCACATCTGTGTAACCTCAGAAGCCTATCACCCCATCTCCTATCTGCAAAGATCTTTTCAATAGCTATAATGGAGATATCATCGCACCTTCCCCCATGTTTCTTAGAAAAATGTTTAGAAACATTGTGGGTTTGTAATTCCCTTTGAATATTCCTAAGATATTCTCTAAATCTTATTTTTAATTTCTTTTTTGTGCAGCCCACATATTGTAGGCTGCTTGGACAGCTCAATAAATACACAACATAATCAGAATCACAGCTGTGGGAAAACCTGTACCTGATACTCCTTTCCAGTTGTTCTGGAGTTAAACTTCTTGTTGTTTTTACCTTTATTTACACCAGTATAAACACATAGAAGTGCTTATATGAGTGTAATAAAGAGGAGAACAGCAATCTTTTTAAATCCAGAAGCACTCAGTATAGCTAGGATTGTGGATATTGATGATCTGTATTGCTCATTACTTTACAATAGTGTGTGTGACTGGGTAGGAGTTTACTTGAAAGAGTTAACGATGCTAATGATGATTGTATGTTTAGGTGTCTTTACTTATCCAGAGTCAGGCTTTCCTTGAATTCTCAGACCATTTATAAAACAAGCACAGTGCTCCTTTTCAGTGGTGAAAGATTGAGCCTTTTCCTGTCAGCTAATGTTATGGCCATGCCATCTTCTCTTTCACTCTCAACTCAATCTCTGTCTAAAGAAGAGGAGGATGCTTGAGGGCTATAGCCTAGATAAGCATCATCATCATCAATAATTAGGCCATCTTAATCATAGCCCTGTCGCTTCTTCCCTACTACTTTTAAATTCTTCTAGGCTTTTTGAACTCTCAATTTATTTTAGAGGGATTTCTAGAACTTTCACTACTACTTTCAGGACAGGTGTACTTGTTTGTCTCGCTGTCAGTTGCAGCAGTTGGTTCAGCTTCTACACCCCTCTCCTTTATGCAATGAACATTAGAATGTGACTTATCGTTGTCTTCAGTGTTTTTAAATGGTTTCTTAATACTGCTGATGATGGAGGGACTTTTCATATCACTTTCACCAACGCCTCCTCAGGAAGAGAAGGATTATCATTTTTTATTGCACATGATGAAGCAACCATGGCTGCACTCAATTTTTGGATTACCATTTTACTAACATGATCTTGCACTGCTCCTCACTTGGTAATCTATGTCTGCATAGCAATGGGAATCACTATCCCTAAGAACTGGCTGTTATACTAATTGATATGAACACACATAATAGCACTTGTGAATCATCTACCAAATAAGTTCAAGTTGTTTTGGCATCCTTGATCACACTGCCAGGCCATGGACTTGGAATCCACCATCCAAGTCCTTTATTCACTTCCTTTCTATATTCATCACTCTGTCCTGGAGGATAGTAATTTGGTTTAATTTGCTCCAACTGATGATACAGCTGTAGCTGTACGTTTGTTGTAATTATTCTTGCTTGTACTCTTGTCACATCACTGTGCTGGTGACTTTTAAAACAATAAAGGTGATATTCAACTTGATGATTTGTGCTGGTCTTCTGTGGTGGAGTTGTCTTGCCCCAGGATTACACCATGTCCCTTTAGTACATCAACCTCTAGGTCCTTTCTCATTGTTCTTGAAATTCAGAACAATGCATTTCCTGTGACAAAGAAATCTGCTTTATAAATATTCCATTCTGATATTCTAGGTACTCTTCTGACAACTCCTTGAAAGATTTATGTAGTAATATGAATTGGGGCAATTCTGGAGAAAACCAAGCGCAACCTAGAGGAAAAATAAAATGCCCACTGATTTAAACAGGGTTTTTAATAACTTGAATCATAGTGATATCCATTGTATTGTGAATCAATGTGTTGATGAGTGCTCTAGATTTCAGTAGATTAAGGGCTCGATCCAAATGTTGGAGTAAAAAAATACCAGTAGGACAAAATGGATACCGACTGACCAAAAGAAAATGTCTAAGTTGGTATTCAAATGTCATACCGGCATTAAGCACTATGGATGTTAGGCCATAAAACTGATGTCGTGTCCAAACATGCCTTTTGTGCGTTACGCAAAAACGCAGCTAAATAACAACAGTTTTGGGAACTTAACAGTAAAAAAACTAACCATCGGTGTCTGACATACTGCCAAGAACCGATCGTTAACTAAAGTGTCTTACACTTACCCGTCATCCACTGTCCTTCTCCTTCTGTCTTCTCTTCTTTCTTTTATTCCTTCTTCTCTTCTGTCTTCTCCTTCATCCTGTAAAAGAAAGCAATATGAGTATTACACAGCACTAACATATATATATTTTAACCCTTTGAGTGTCAGAGGCTCACTGGCACTCAAAGGCATACCATTTATTGTGCCATGAGTACAAGGTAAATGCCTCCATGTATTTTCCAAATGTGTGAATATGGCATAGAAATAATATATATAATATCAGCCAAATATTTAATACAGCAATGCTAAGTAAAGTCACTTAGCTTATATGGTGGTCTCGCCGCTTGGTGCTGTGGCGGAGACACAGACCAGCCGCATCAATGCCCCAGCCCGTTGCACACTGAGGGAATTGGAAGTGAGCTTGCCTTTATATATGGGTAGGCTCACTTCCATTTCCCTCACAGCCATTGGCTGGGATGTTCTTACTCACATCCCAGTCAATCAGTTTAAAGAACAGCCGCTCGACTCTGATTGGCTGGGATGTGCGTAAGAACATCCAAGTCAATGGCTGTGAGGAAAGTATATAAAGGCAGGCTCACTTCCAGTTCCCTCAGGGTGCAATGGACATCGGCCCGTTGAGGACTGGGGGTAATGATGTGCCTGGTCTGTGTCTTCGTCGCTTCCGCGGCTGCACCAAGCGGCGGAAACCACCTTATAAGCTAAGTGATTTTACTTAGCATTGCTTTATTAAATATTTGGCTGGTGTGTGTGTGTGCGTGCGTGTGTGAGATATTTCTATGGTATATTTACACATTTGGAAAATACATGGAGGCATTTATGTTGTACTCATGGCTCAATAAATGGTATCCCTTTGAGTGCCAGTGAGGTATGCAACGCATTGCTTTGCGTACCCCTCTGCCACTCAAAGGGTTAAAATATATATATATATATATATATATATATATATATATATATATGT
The DNA here is from genome assembly GCA_037306005.1 of Rhinophrynus dorsalis. Taxonomy (NCBI): domain Eukaryota; kingdom Metazoa; phylum Chordata; class Amphibia; order Anura; family Rhinophrynidae; genus Rhinophrynus; species Rhinophrynus dorsalis. The sequence continues at coordinate 133,785,383 of CM074723.1, read as the reverse complement.
GTATATATATATAATGCTTTGTAATACTTAGATTTTTTTTATTTTATAGGAAGAAGGAGAAGACAGAAGAGAAGAAGAAATAGAAGAAAGAAGAGAAGACCGAAGGACAGAAGATGACCAGGAAGCTGAGGACTCTGCTGGACAGAGGGAGTAATGGTGTTACTTGTAATGTAATGGTTGTATGTTTTTTTGTTTTTTTTAACTTAGTCAGGTTAACCCTATGAATGCCGGCGGGATAATTATACCCCACTGGCACTCATAGGGTTAATTCTACTAACATCTTACATATTTTCCATACTTTGGATATATTGATGTAGTTCTTAGGGCCCCATATCAATACATCCACTGAGTCCTTTATCAGGTTTTCTTGGCTAACGCAGTCGTTTGAATTGATATTTACAGTGTTTTCATAATTTTCAATGGTTGAAAACACCTCTTAACTTTATCACACGATGGCTCTGTTATTTTTCACAGCACAGACATTTGCATAGCTTACTGTGCTGGAAAAATGGCGTAGTCAGAAAAAACAGCCTTCTCCAACATTTGGATTGAGCCCTAAGAGACCCATTTTTTATCAACTGACAATTTTATATGTACCCAGTTGGTTTGCCCCAGAATTTACATCACCTTAGCAAATCAGCATCTCTATGATGATAAAGAAACTTTACTAACATAATTGGAATACCCCATGGATGGTAGAGTTGTCTCTGGAAGACTGGGGAAATGTACAAATGGGATTCCTTTCTCAAAAGGCACAGAAACTGATTTTTTTTTTTTTTTTTTTTTTTTTTGTGCTGCAGCTTCGTAAAGCCTATGTACTAAGTTATTTATGCTGCTTGATTCAAGGGGAGGGCAGTGCAAATATGTCTTGGCATTTCACTATGTTCCATTTCTCTACATCATGTTTCTCTCCAGGTACCAACAAGATTTAGAAGAAATGTGCATTTGTTCCTTTTTTCCAGCACATGCTATAGGAGTAGGCGAGTTCATTGCATAAAAGTCTTAACACTACTTGAATGTGTGCGCCGGTAAATGCACATCCCATAAGTGCAGGGTGAAGGGTTTGGATAGGATTTATAAGCCAACCTATAGTTGCAGAAATTGAGTGTGCTGGAGGATTGTACATTCCCCCATAGATTCTGCATGGTTAAAAGCCCAGATAGCTGTTCAGACAAGAAGGAATAAAACTCCTGTTAATGAGCAGAAAAAAAAATCAGTGACCGTAAGTTTATAAGGTTCAAATACACATCTATAACATGGGTGCAACATGCTTGTAATGGTTAATGCAGCAGAGCCAGTGTTGAAGACTGCTGATGTTTTTATCACCAAGTGTGTTGATAGAGAGCATTGCAATCTTGAAGACTGTACTCCCACTTATTTTGCATCATTACATAACCCTTAAATGACCAGTATGTTTAATGCATTGCGCACCCATCTTGTCGTTAAAGGGATAGTAATGTTTCACAAAAACAGCAGCTCCAATTAATCTCCATAGTATTTGGGCAATGGAGAGTGTTATTTCAATACTGTAAGAGTTATAGTTCAAGAGTAATTCAATGATAAAGTTTCCCGCTCCATTTACCAAGTGTAAGCCAACTCCCCTCAGATGTGGAATCTGGTCACTTGACCAGACAGCTCACTGCAAGGGACAATCTTCTTACTGTGAGCATAAGGAAAACCGTGCCCCCCTTGACAGGTTTTTCCCTTATGCTCACTGAAGATTGTCCCTCTCTGCAATCCATCCGGACAGTATTGCTGCTCTGAGGTGAGCATTGTTACATCAGTAAAAGGGGAGGGAGGGAGGGGGATACATTATAATTAATAGTGGGAATTAATTATATAAATCATAGTGGGGATTATTATTAGGAGATAATAGTTCTCCTTTAACACTGAAGTAGTATAGTGAGGTATGAAGTACATTCAGGTGCTAAACGGGGGGGAGGGGGCTCAGTTGGTTAATAGATTCTGAAACCAATATTTTGAGAGGGATGTATGACTGCACACAGACAAACCTATGTAAAAAGCTCATTGTGCATTTAACCATTTGAGTGCAAGAGGGGTATGCAACACATTGCTTTGCAATGCTTTGCATGCCACTCTGCCATTCAAACTTAAATAGCAGCTTTGTATCTTCTTGTGTGCATCAAAGGCAGCAATTGTGGGAATATGTTGGTATTTCTGGGTGTAGAAAATAGACAGGGAGGTAAAAAGAGGAAACAAGAGGCATCCCCTGTGTTGAAACAAAATTGTATTGCACCCTTCACCAGCACATCACAGTGATTTATACTCACAAGCATAAATGCAGCCTATCCGCGTATATGGAAAACAGCTTGCAAGCTTGAGGGGAATATTTCAGCTGCCCCAAGTCAGCCACTCCAGCTTCACAATAGGCAGCACCTCAGAATTTCATTCTCCCAAAATGATTGATCATGTACAAAGAAAGAGAAGAGAAAGGTCCCCCAATAGTGTGATACAGTACAATACATCGGGTATACATTTACAATATCTTTATTTTAATAAATTATTTTGTTTACTTTTGGAGCAGTTTAGACTATACTTTACACCATTGGAGTTACCTGAACGGGGACGGGATTAACCTCTCCGCAAGCGCGTTTGTCAGCTAGTTCATTAGCTGACAACTACATATGTGAGTACCCATTGTGTATTATTATTATTTGAACATTGTATTATACTGTTTCACACTATTGGGTGCCCTTTCTCTTCTGTTGTTTGTTTGTATTTCAGGGTGTGGCTCAGAAATCTCTCCTTTCATTATGTCTTCTATAGCAGTGCCATCAGAGCCCAAAACCAGGCCAGGATTTGCAGATTTTCTTGAGAGCAGGTGTTAATCAAATTGACTGAACCTCTGATCAACACACCTGTGTTCAAGCAGGGACATGCACAGGTCCTGGTCTGTTTGAGAGCCCTGAGGGCATGGGTTGAGAAATCTGTTCTATAGGATGATGTTAAGAGGTTGTGTGCTGGTTGTCAGAGACCTTGCCATGAAGGGGAGGAAATGGTTAATTTCTCTTTTAAACCAAATTCTCTAAACATCTGTGTTAGAAATGTGTTTAGGGGACGTGGCCTGACCGGCAATGGCACAGGACGTCTGATTTGAGAGCTCCGAGCCTATATGGGTTTATTCTCATTTATTCGGGATTTTTTTTGTCTTTTCTGTTAGTGTTTTATTTCCTCGCCTCTCCCACTACATTGTGGATCCGAATGAGAGGGAGAAAGAAGAAATCTACCAGTAATACTCTGAACATTAGGAGATATTTGTCACCTGGCCCTCCCTCCTCCTCTACTTTCCCGCCGCCAGAGGACTCATCTACGTAGCTCCTGCGGAGGGACTGTGTCTTGTCTATGCAGACTTCCATTCCTCACCTACCTACTTTGCCGACCGCTGCTAGCATCAGCCCTTCTTTACAGTAGGGAGAATCTTCATCTCCCCTCTTGGAGACTGTTACGCAAGAATCTGTGGCGCCTTTACATACTCACATCTCTTCTACATCTGAGATGACGGACACTCCCACGGCTGGAGATATCGCTAACATGGTGGCGGGCCTACCTTCTAAGGCTGACATACAAGGCATCATGGAAGAACTAAAGTCAGCTATTCAAGCAGACGTAGCCACGATACGCGACAACCTCTCAACGGGTTTCACGGTTGGAGGAGGAACGGAGAGAGGTGGTGGACAAAGTTTTGGTGTTGGAACAAACAATAGCAGACCTGCAAGAAACTAATCTTCAACTTATCTCTAAAATTGATGATCTGGATAATAGAGGAAGGAGATGCAACTTGCGAGTGAAAAATCTGTCTGAAAATGTGCCGCCTCAAAATCTGAGAGACGTGTTTATTTCATACTTTGCTACCTTCCTTGGTATATCTCCGAGTGCTATCTTAATTGAAAGGATACATAGGACCTTCAGGTCCAAAGAAGACGGCTCTCCTCAGGATGTCATAATGTGCTTTAATAGGTTCGAGATTAAAGATCGCATCCTCCGCAGAGGCAGAGAGGGGAATCTCTCCTCATGTGCTGGCTCGGCCATACAGCTATTTCAGGATCTGTCACCCAACACTCTCTCTCAGAGGAGATCTCTTCGCTACCTCACTGACCATGTACGCTCACTTCATATTAAATATAGATGGGGCTACCCTTTCGCCCTATTTGCTACCGTGAATGAAGTTACCGCATCCATCAAAACTTCTACGGAGACTACATCCTTTTGTTCCAGCCTTGGCTTATCAGTGCCTCCCGCTTCTCCCTCAGTGGCTCCTCCTGGGGAGCCGCAACGTCGACTGGAATGGTCTCCTGGAGCCCCCCACAACAAAAAGAAGCACAGACAGCTAGAGGACAGTTCACCTTCCACCTCTGCGGACCAGTTGTCCTGGACCTGAACATCGGTGTTAGGATGGTAAAGCGCAGGGTAATTCTCCTTTGGAAAGTTCAATGGGCCGCTAGGCCTTATACAGTTTGAGGTTCGTTTCCGACTGTGATCTCAGACAGTTCTTGGGGACATTCTGAGGCAGGTACTGAAAGTACTTACCTTGTGTCGTTCCATTTGTTCAGTACCCTTATGGGTTGGGGGTGGTGGCAGGGAGTATGATACAATGGCTTTCAACAACTGGATGTATTTCCATATTCACCTCTGACATGTTTTGTACGTATTGTTAATGTTTATATCATGTTATGCCTGCAATGAGCATTGTTCTCTTCAGGATGCGATGTTGTGGGCCCCGGGGTTTCCCCGGCACCGCCTCGTATTTTCTGTGGCATTGTGGGGGAACACGGCGTGGCCCAGCAAATTGCTCTCAGTATTGAGTTATCCCCCCCCCCTTCTCTTTTGACTAGGTTGGGGAGTTTGTTTCATTAATGTTGTCTGTTTAGGTGTACCTTTTTTTTTTTTTTTTTATCCCCCGCCTCCTCTGACTTTGAGGCCTCTCCCCTTTGTTTATTGTTGTGTGTATTTCCCTTAGTGAAATATTATTTATATAACTCTCTTCTTTTATTTGCTTTAATTTGCAACATTGGGTGTCTGTAAGATGTTCTACAGCGTCATCTGTTTCTTATCTCATGTGTTCATATGACCAGAACCCTAACATTTTGCATCACACTAGTCCTTTAGTGTCATGTATCACGATGTACATGACCCGATGTGTCATGATTTATACGACCAGACATATTGTTTCATGATCTTAAAATGATCGATTAGATAGGCTTCATATACTCCCTTTCCTGTGCATAACAGCCCCCCCTTCTATAATAAGAACTTTGTTTGTTTTTACTTTTAAGAAGGAACTTAGGTCATTGCATCTTTCAGACCCACATGTCCTGGATTTGTGTTTCCTTTTAATTCAATATTGTTATAATTGTATTGGTCATGGGAGACGGGCGAGGTATATAACTTATCATCATTAAACACAATAACTTGGGTCTGTCTCTCCACTGTTTGCATATTTGATTTTGTCATTGTTCTTTTACCATAGGATATGCAAAAACTGTATATTAATGACTCTTCTGTGTGTTTTTTTTTTTTTCTTTTTTTTTTTTTTCAGCAGACCTTATAATTATGTACTGTTGTTCCCCATTAGTGTGGGTACTGTATTTCATATTTTGTCCCCTCTGCGGACCTGTTGTTCTTCATGCCCCGCTATTTCTCTCTATTCTCCTCTACCTGTCAATGTCACAGAACCGTTCTTCTCCCTTCCTTTTACATTTAGGCACTAACTCCCTCATATTCATGACTCCCTACGATTCTCAATAGTCGCCCATCATCAGGCTCTCTCTCACTTTCTTTTCTGTCTTTAGACACATGGCTGTCCCCTGTAGCCTTTTGGCACTGGCCATGTATATTTCTTTCACAGTAAAATTTATTGTTTTACCAATTTCGGTTGGCTCATATTTACCTGCATATATACCCTCTTTCTTTCTACCCCTCTATCCCCTTCCCTTTTCTCTCCCCTCCCTCTTCCCTTTTATTTTCTTTTCGCATGTCTCGAGGGGTCGCCCAGCGGGGGCCTGCCGTCCCTGACACTGGTTTCTAGCATGCAGTTTGTGAGGATAACGACACTCAATGCGAAGGGTCTTAATTCTCCTTGCAAATGTTCTATAGTGCTGAGGGAATTTGACAGACTTAAATCGGATATAATACTAATTCAAGAAACGCACTTTCAGAGTACCTCCCCTCCCAAATTTTTTAACAAAAAATATCCAACGGTATATTTTGCTTCTGCTCCGGAGAAGAAATGTGGAGTAGGTATCCTGATTAAAGCTTCTCTTCCCTGGACTTTCTTGGATTCTACTATAGATAGTGACAGGAGGTACATCTTACTTAGGGGACTTATTTACAATAAACCGTTTGTGATATTGAATGTTTATGGCCCTAATTTAAAACAAATCTCCTTTATTATGAATATCTTGTTGCTCTTAGATCAAGAATTGGGTAATAGAATAATAGTGGGGGGAGACTTCAATATTGCAATGGACCCCTTAATGGATTCTTCCACTGGGAAGTCACAGTTTAAATTATCTCATCTGAAGAGGTTGCGCGGTAAATTTGCTGATCTACAACTTGTGGATTCCTGGAGAACTACTCATCCACAGGACAGAGACTATACATTTTTCTCTCCGCCTCATTCTTCATACAGTCGCATAGACTACCTCTTCATCTCTCATTTCCTCTTACATTCTTTGTCGGCCTCCACTATTGATGTTCTCTCCTGGACTGATCACTCTTCGGTCTCTATCTCTCTCGACCTCCCTGAATTAAATCCCTCCAGAACTCACTGGAAACTTAATGAATCCTTTCTGCAGGACGTAGAGTTTTGTAACTTACTTCAGAAAGACATTGAGGATTATTTTCTCCTAAACTCTACCCCGGATGTCTCTAAACCCATTACCTGGGAAGCACACAAGAGTGTCATCCGCGGTATTTTGATCAAACAAGGAGCATATAAAAAGAAAGAACGATCTAAGCAGATTGATGTACTTCTCGCAAAACTCTCAAGGTTGGACAGGACGCACAAGGCGGCCCCCTCTCAAGCTCTTCTTCATGACATTACTCGACTTAGGGAGGACCTGAATGCTCTTCTACGTAATAATGCCATTAAATCACATATGTGGTATAAATATCAGAAATATATCTCTTTTAAAATATGTGGCCATTCCTTGGCTTGTCTTGTTAAGCATAAACGTTATCAGTCTTACATCCCACGCATTAGGTCTACGTCTGGGGCTCTTCTAGACACCTTCCCCGATATAGCTGAGACCTTTAGATCGTTCTATGAAAACCTCTATAATATTTCTGATTCGCATTCCTCTCCCACATCAGACTGGAGATCAAGACTCAGAGTGTTTCTTACGAAGGCACAGATGCCCACTTTATCTCTCATGGATTCCCAATCTCTTGAGAAGGAGACTTCCATCTCTGAAATACAGCAAATTATACGTACGATGACCCCAGGGAAATGTCCTGGCCCTGATGGATTTTCCTTATCTTATTACAAGAAATATCTGACCTCCCTGCTCCCTCATTTAAAGGATTCATACAACAACATCCTCAAGGGTACACCATTTCCTCCCCAGTCCCTAGAATCCCATATAGTTGTAATACCTAAACCTGGTAAAGACCAGACTTTATGTGGCAACTATCGCCCTATTTCACTCCTCAATATTGATTTGAAAATTTTTGTAAAAATTCTGGCCACACGAATTAGAGAGGTCCTCCACAAATTGATACATCCAGACCAGAGTGGCTTTGTGCCGGGCAGGCAGGCGAGATACAACACAGTGACTGCCATATCTCTTCTGCAACTTTCTATTAAGAAACAAACCCCCACTGTCTTTCTTTCTGCAGATTGTGAGAAGGCTTTTGATAGTCAATTGGGAATACATGAGAGCTATTTTGGAGCACGTTGGGCTAGGTCCTCACTTTCTAACGGGTGTTTTGAGTCTATATGCTCATCCGACAGCTAAGATTGTGGTTAATGGGTCTCTCTCTAACTCCTTCTTGATTGCCAATGGAACTTGACAGGGATGCCCACTCTCTCCTATACTTTTTATCCTTACCTTAGAGCCTTTGTTGAATTTGGTAAGACTTTCTCCCCAGATCACAGACAGTAAGGGCTAGATTTAAAGGCAGCCGTTAAACCATCCGCTAAGTAAAAAAGGCACATCGGCCGCAAAGAACACATGGTTTACGGCAGATTCAAAGGTAAGCGTACAAGAATAGCTATCGAGCGTAGGCACTACAAAAACACGTTACACAAAAACCAGCGTCGCACCTGATTTCGCATCACCGTGCGTCCCAAACACCCGTTAAAACACAACTTAAGTCAAAATGTTACATTACGGCTGCCGTTGTCTAGCAACCCTGATAGATGCACAAACAAAATTCAAACCTACAGCCAATCCCAAGGCCCCAAAGTATCAAAAATGTTCAAATACACCTATATATACCTCAAAATAACGGTTACACCCTGTCTGTGTTTCGAGTTTCAGCAAGCTAGAGCACAGGACCCAGGAGCGGAGGATAGTGTTTAGAGAGAGAGAGAGAGATAGAGAGAGAAGCATACACAGGAGTAAGGTAGAGGGATCTTGGAGAGAATTACATTTAAATAGACACATAGCACACTTTTGCACATAGCACATACATCCATACAAACACATACACATACATACACGTAGTCTTTTTTTTTTTCATCACACCTTACACATTTTAAACTTTATTTTTACAGTGTGAATCCGTGAGTGAAAGTGTGTGACAGAGAGTGGGATCGAGTGTTTCTGTGAGGGCGTGTGAGAGTGCCTGGGTGTGAGTGGGTGAATGATGGCTAGGAGAGGAGGACAGGAGAGAGGGATGGGGAGACTAGTGGAGGAGGAGGAGGAAGGTCAGGAGGGGATCCCTCAGCAGAGCAGGGGTGGGAGAGGGAGATCCGCAGGGCGGAGGGGGACCAGGCCCACAAGAACAGGCACACTAAGAAGAAGAGGGACAGATCCTGCAGTGGGACGAGGGGTAGTGCCTGGGGACCACCACACACAGGCAGGGGCAGAGCAGGCAGGACACTCCGGGTCTGACTCCTCGCATGCCGGAGCTGAGGGGGACAGGGTCAGGGATCCCCGATATACCGAGGAAGAAAACACGGCCCTCGTGGAGGCTGTGCTGGAGAGGGAGAGTGTCCTCTTCCCGGGGGAGAGACTCCCTGGCCTGTCTGCGAGGAGGAGAGCTGCCTGGAGTCAAATCTGCAGCAGAGTTAATGCGGTGGCCACCTGCAGACGGGATGTGGACTCAATCAAGAAGAGATGGGGCGACTGCAAAAGGCAGGTGAAGAAGAAGATGGGGGATGCCGCCCTGCACGCCCGAGCCACCGGAGGTGGGCCACCTGTCCCCATCACCTTCAGCGCATGGGAGGAGAGGCTGCGGCAGACACTGTCGTCTACCCTAATTGAGGGGGTCCCTGGAGGATCAGACACTGGGGATGAGAGGAGCCTCCACACCACTGGTAAGTGCATCACCCCAAAACCACACACCACCTCAAACCACACACCCATCACAAACAAGCACTCACATCCCAACATCTGCCCTTCATTCAACCACACAATGGCACCAACACAGCACCCTGAGGGTTTAAACAGGAAGCAAGACAAGGACAAATGTCAAGGTTCAACAAGCCCAAAACCTGTCCAACTCCCTGGTTAACCCTCATGTTGCTGTGCTGATCACACACAATACACACAAACCATGCTCAGTAAAGTGTTGTATGTCAAACATCACAATTGTTGTCACACAGTGTTACCCATGTTCACACAGGGAATCCAGCACATAACCCCATGAGTGCTAGAGGGATCATCAATGCATCGATCAACAATGCTTTGGCAACCCCTCTGTTACTCAAAGGGTTAACCAGACAACAAACACATGTCGATAGGTTAACAATTACATGACACATTGGGGACATTCACTAAGCGGTGAAAAAGAGCTGATGTAGAGAATTTGACACTTACATACCCTCACTTTACCAATTACAATGTTAGTCTATGGAGAACATCCAATAACAGGATTCAAGCTGCACAGGCCCCATTGTGTGGACTCCATAGAAAACATTGCAGATGGGGAAATGAGGTCAGCGGAGAAGTCAGCATCATAATCAGTTCATCAGGTCCACTTAACCGCTTACTGAATCACCAACAGGATGGATCAGGTCACAAATCACAGTGCCACTGAGAATAAATGCTTGTATGTGCAACACACAGGCCAAAAACAATCACACATAACTAAAGGTGAAAAAGTTGGCCTTGGTGTTGTGTATGCAATCATTTACGCTAACTTCAATTTACATAGCTCACATTTGATTCACATATAGATCCTCAGGAGTGCTGATGCCATGGATGGATGGTACACCAGACACTATTTGCAGGATACATATGGGAACCAAATATGAACCATTGAGGTTTGGTCAATAACAGGCCAGGAATTATGGATATCTATGATCGGGTCTGGTTGCCTCACACAGAAGGATGGATGGGCTGATCCAGGAAAAAAAAGGCCTCAATCAATGATATCCTTCAGTACTGGCTTGATTGTTGCCCCTCAGGATTCAACTTGAACAGAGCTCATGGACAGAATCCTGTAATGTACATCAATCCCTGATTGCCACGGTGGTATCCCATGCATCACAATGCAATGCATAGGATACCATCATGACAACCAGAGAGGGACATGTCTAATCTGACAAAATCCAGCACTGTACAGGATGAACTGATAACATAGGGATGAATACTACTTGAATCACACTGCAGATCTATTACAAAAAGATATGTACAGAAAGATAAACGACCAGATATGTATGTGGATATATCCCTTTCAAATGGGTACAAATAGGTCCCAACAAGATGTAAACCCAGAGTTCGGTTCAGTACGTGTGATTGTCCTACTGCCCATATATGTGCACCCTCAACAAAATAACTCATATTGATATCATCATCAGAGTACATATACCTAGTATATTACACCTTACTTGGATGGGTATCAGTGGTATCTATGAAAGTTCATTTGTGATGGCTGTACATATATAGGCAGTAAGACAATCACATGTTCTGAACAGATCTCTGGGTTCATATCTATCAAGGATATGTTTGTACCCATATGAAAGGTACATATACACACATATCAGACCATATTCCTCACTGTGTACCTTGGCATGGCAATGGTTAATTTCACTTTGATGTAACCTTGCAGGCATCATAAAGAGATGTTTAGAAAGATGTTACTGTATGTGACAGCTGGAGATGTCAGTCATATGACCACACGGAGGCTCTTCAGCAGACCCAAAATTGAACCAATTGGAGATGGATCCATCATTGACATGGTCCACAGAGCGTGCTTACAAACCAGGAACACTTAGTAGACAATGGCAAAGATGTAGTTATCTCCAAATGGGTCAATGTGGAGTCTGCTGAAGAGCCTGCGTGTGGTCAAATGACTGACATCTCCAGCTGTCACATACAGCAACATCTTTCTAAACATCTCTTTATGATGCCTGCAATGTTACATCAAGGTGAAATTAACCATTGCTATCCCGTTAAAGAGATAGTAATACCTAAAATGTGAAAGGAAAAATACATGTCATAGGATTGATCCACCGGGTAATGCAAGGGTATTCCCACTACTGAAAGGTGTTTCATCACAAGAGTATAACAGCTCAAAGTTGAATATTCCATGGACAATATCACTGTGGCCTGAAAATGTACTATGCAAATGTTGCCAGACCATCCTCTGGCTAGCTTTGGTCCAGGGAGCAGAAATCCACAAAGGATGATGTGGCAACAGCGCAAATGTACAATTTCAGGCCACTGGGATGTGGCACCAAAGGAATTCAACTCTGAGCTGCAATACATGTAGAATAAAACACCCATCACCAGTAGGAGTACCGTTGTTTCACACAGGGGGATAAACCATACAACATATATGTTTCTTTACACATTTCAAGTATTAATATCAATTTGACACCATCATGGCTAAGTTTACTGATCACACAGTCTCAATCCTCCACACAGGTTATGTGTCTCCAGCACATCAGGAGCCCATGGAGGAGGCCACCTCACCACCCAGTGAGGAGTATATGGAGGAGGGGACCAGCCAGTGGGCACCGTACCCAATGACATCCACACCTCTTGGCCAGCTGGATGCCCCAACTCTGCCTGCACCACCTCTGCCTGCACCAACTCTGGCTGCACCAACTCTGGCTGCACCAACTCTGCCTGCACCAACTCTGGCTGCACCAACTCTGCCTGCACCACCTTATTACAGTGACTGGATGCCCCCCACCACCTCCAGGAGCTATTATCCTCCAGCAGCAGCAGCACCACCACCACCAGGGAGGCGATGGCTGCCCGGTGATGTGTCCACCACCCAATATGGGCCATACTCATCACAGATTGACCTACCCTCCTGGATGGCTCCCCAGCATGGCCCCAGGTATGATCCCAGGTGGGGGCCAAGCACATACCAGTGGCCAAGGTTTGACCCTTGGCCACTCAACTACCAACACCTGGGCCTGCTTGGGGAGCCCCAACAGCCTATGCAAAGGGACGTGTTTACCCCACCACCTCCACCAGCACAGACATCGGTGGGCAGCAGTGGGTCAATTGATGTGGTGGGCACATACCCATCTGCAGCACAACCAGCACCAGCAGAGGAGGACACAGCAGCAGCAGAGGAGGACACAGCAGCAGCAGAAGAGGACACAGCACCAGCAGAGGAAGACACGACACCAGCAGAGGAGGACACAGCACCAGCAGAGGAGGACACAGCACCAGCAGAGGAGGACACAGCAGCAGCTGATTCACCAGGCACAAGCATCACCAGCAGTGAACGGCCCACGGGGATGGAAGCAGAGTGTATGGCTCTGCAACGGAGACTACTCAGGTCAAGCCTCTGCACCAATGACAACATCACCAGGAGCCGTAGGGAATCCCGTAGAAACACTAACAGGATAGAGGCAAGGATCCATGCCCTGGAGTCGGAGGTCATGAGGATCAACACTCAACTCCATCAGCTACACACGGGGGTGATGGACCTGCTTGCACAGGTACTGGTGGAGTTGAGAGAGCTGAACCGCAGGGAGGACTTACCGTTGGAGAGGGAAAACCTGCGCTCCACAGAGGGATCCACTGCCCCCACCACCCCCTCTAATGTGACCCCCGAAGCCACACCTAGGGGGCAAAGGGTGACCAGGAGATCATCCAGGTTATCCACTTCTGCCACACAGTCTAAGCCCCCCCCTAAGAAAAAAAAATAAAATGCCCAACATGTTACATTTCCCCTGAATAAAGGAACATTGTGCTTTTGAATCCTGTCTGATCTGCTTTGAATTTGGTCATAGATTGGGTGGCAGAGTTGTCTCCAATGCATTGCCAAACAATTCAGTGAATACAACTTCTGCATAGGTAAGATGTTTGTGGGATGTTACAACATGGGTTCACACACACATCGTTGTACAAATTCAACTGTAAAAACATCCCTGTTGCCATATTACACAACTGTGTTATATGGCAATGTTGTGTGTTGATTTTGCATAACAAAACATTCCCCTTAGCCCAACATTTGGTACAACATTGAACATTCATCTACATCATATGTTGTGTTTAACCCTTTGATAGCCAGAGTGGTAGGCAACGCATTGCAAAGAAATGCGTTGGGTACCACTCTGGCACTCAGAGGGTTAAGGGGATAACCAAACAAACGGCTAAGCGGTGAGATAACAAGCAGGACAGATAAATGGGACATGTATCCATATTGTCTTGGATTCACACACTCATTGTGCAACAGACTGACTGGGGAAGCCAATGTTTTTAAACTAGGATTTCAATGTGTAGCACACACATTGATATCCTGGGGTGAGCATTGGGGCCTCCAGTAAGTTGACTTGTTGTTTTTTCTAAGGGTGTAACAGACTTCCCCAGTGAAAACACTTGTCCACTTGGTCATGTACTGTGATATGTCCCAGTGGAGCAATATCACTGAACATTGATTATACTGAGCAACACATTAACTGTGGACAGGAATTCACTGTGGAAGTATGTCCCCTTTATCACCTCTTTATCACTCCCACAACACATTAGTGTATCACTGCCACCATCTGTTAGCGTGAATACATCACTGAGTCCACTCACTTGCAAACAAGTGGTGGAGTCCTGTGATATGGGTGATGCCTTTCCATGTATGGGGATACTCTACCCTGGGTGTGGTAACGCATTGACAAATGTGTTCTCAAATATATCCTCCTACAGACACAGATAGAATGGTGATGGTTCATCTTTATTGTGTCTCAAAGTACATTAGGATGTACATGTGTTTTCTGTGTATTGCCTATATGCATTGAACACCTGTATGAGAACACTAAATGTACTTTGAAACTAAATCGTACTACTTCAGTAACACTGCTGCCCAGCTCATGTGTTGTCCACAAGGTTTGACAACTCTGTAGCTGAGCATCCTAACTGTACAGGTTATAACACTCAAGAATTAGTGTTTTCTGTGTCTATATGAAAATGATCCAGTAGAGGTTTGTGTGAACCTCAGGTCAAACTTTGCATCACCAACAACATCACCATAAACAGCAAGGGGTGATCTTCATGAAGGTGTTGTCAAGACATCAATCCAGTCACATAGAAGATCTTCAGTTCAAGGATGGATCATGTTACGGATGCCTGTGGAAGAAGAGGACAGGATTTGGAGCAGTTGACCTGAACTGATCATCAAGCAACAACAATTTAGTCTTTTTAATCCCCTCAATTTTCACAGTTACAGGTGAGTACACAGACCATTGCTTGACAATGTGTTGTGTACTCATCTGTAACCAATTATGTGGAGAACTAAGGACATGTGCCCCAGCCCTATGGATATGTGCCCCTGACATGGATACACACATCAACAAGTGTTCTGAGAGCTCCATGGAAGTAATGAATTTGGGCTGCCACTGTGAAAGTGACAGTGGCAGCCCAATGTCATTTGTTCCATGGAACTGTTAGGGCACATTTGTTGATGTGTGTATTCATGTCGGGGGCACATATGTCTGCACACTCACAGGTCAGCATGGTGTCCCTGGTAATCTGATCTACGTCTCATGACCTCTACATTGTGTGACCATACCACTGTACATCCACCCCTGTGCTGCTCTTCTCAGCTGTAGCACAGTACAGGTCCCATATTGAGTCCAATGGCCCTTTAACCCCTGATGTGACGGAGTATTATCCAATGCATAGCATTGGATAACACTCTTTCGCTACAAGGCTAGCATGGTTGCTCTGGCTATGCTCATGGCAAATCAAGTTAGCTGCTGTCAATCAAGCCCTGTAAGGCGATGAACATGGGTTATGTGTTGTACCTTGTTTCTCCTGAGGGTGTGCGTGATATCCTTGGGGTCTGTATGTCAACGTGGAGAGTGGAATGGAGGATGGTTTTTGAGTCCACACACACAATTTGCCACGTCCGCTGCCAGTGCAGTGCTGTGTCACTGTTCCTGTGGGGTGAGACAGAACAAAATGTGCAGTGTGGTTAGTGTCACAGGACTGATGGGGGACTTGCATGGATTGTTTGCATGCCTGTGTTATACTCACATGTAAAGTGTTCCGTGATGAGCCTGTCTCTGATCTGTGTCCCTCTCAGGGTGTCCTCAACGTGGCCGATGTCCATGGGCACTTCCTGTATGGGGGGGGCCTGGATGTGCTCCAGCAGCCTGGTGTCCACTGCGATGTTGTGCAGTATTGCGCACGCCACAATGATGTCGCACACCTTTCCAGGTGCATATTGCAGTGCTCCCCCCGAGTGGTCCAGACATCGGAATCTTGACTTGAGGAGGCCAAAGGTCCGCTCAATGGCATTCCTCGTTCTGTCATGTACCTGGTTGTAGCTTTCCTGGGCATGTGTTCGAGGATTGGCCAGAGGGGTCAGTAGCCAGGACTTGCATCCATAGCCAGCATCACCTGTGTAATGTGAGTGACATGGTGAGACAGGGAGCACATGTTGTGTGAATGATGTTTTGTGTGGTGGACGTAGTAGCTGTGGGTCAGGAGCATGCTAAGCAGCGTTGTGTGTACGCCTGTGTATGTGATGTGATTTTGTATTGTGAACTCACCCAAAAGCCATCCCCCTGTAAAAGTTCCATTCTCGAAATCTCTGTGGACTGAGGAGTTTTGGAGAATGTATGAATCATGTGAGCTGCCAGGATACTTTGCACACATTCATTATCCTCATATGGCTGTCACACACCACCTGCACGTTGATGGAGTGAAAGTTCTTCCTGTTGATGAATATCTGTGCGTCACGTGCTGGGGCCTTAATTCGGACATGGGTGCAATCTATAGCACCCATGACCCTGGGCATGCCTCCCCTGGCGTAAAAGGCCTGCTTGACTTGTATCCAGTCCATGTCGGTGGTGGGGAAATGTATATAGGTACTGGCCTTGTTTTTGAGGGCTGGCAGGACCTGGGCCAGCACCCTGGAGAATGTGGCCTGTGACATGCCAGATGCGTAACCCTCTGTGGACTGGAAGGCCCCGCTTGCCATGAAGTGCATGGCACAGAGTAGTTTCTGCAGGCCAGTTAGGGCATGGTTGTGGATGTAGATGGGATCCACCTGCTCCTTGATGACCTCATACAAGGCAATGATGCTGTCAGGCCTCAACCTGTAGCGATCAATTACCTCATCATCGGTCATTCCAAAGAGGGTGACCCTTGGGCGGTATACCCTGGACCTTGGTGGTCGTCTATACATCCTGTGCCCTCCAGGTGGGGATGGGCTCCTGTGTGGCTGCTGAGCCAGAGCCTCCTCACTTGCAACAGGTGGTGGCTGTTGATCAGGCATGCTTGGAGGTTGCTGATGTTCCCCAGCTCTCTCCCTTGCACGCCTTCTCTGCAGCCTTCGCAACAATATGTAACCCAACATACTGTTTGCTCTCTCTATCTCTATCTCTCTCTCTCTATCTCTCTCTATCTCTCTCTCTCCCTCCCTGAGTGCAAAACAAGCCACAAGTGAGTGTGTTGAGTTGTCCCTTTAAGTACTTGCTAGGGTGTTGTGTAGGTGTGGTGATGAGGTGAGTGCTGACCAATGGGGTGTTGTTTTTGTCCAGGTAAGTGTTTGCAGGTGTGTGTGTGTTATAAGATGTGGTGTGTTGTGCTTGTTCTGTGTGTGCCATTTGCGGGCGTGCAGTTGTGGGGTGCAGGTAGCGTGTTGATGTTGCCCAGGTGAGCTTGTATTTGCAGGTGTCCGCTTTGTGTGATAACCCCCATTGTTCCGTGCCATGTTGTGCTGGTGTTTTTTAGTGTGTCGTTGTCCCTGTGTTGTTGGTTGTTGTTGTGTGTGTAGTGATTTGTGTTGTGTGTGCATGTTTTTGTGTTGTTTTGGCATTGCACGGGTTAATTTTCCCATTTACATGGTTGTGCGGTAAGCATTTTGTGTCTTTTCCTATGTAACGGGTGTTTTGTTTTGGCCGTTAAGTGTCTAACGGCTAAAAAAAGTGGGTCTTAACTTTTAGCCGTTAGGTGTGTCTTTTTTTCAGCCGTTATCAGTACCGCAAGCCTTTGAATAGCTCTGGGGTATGTTTTTCCATGCGTCTGAATGCACGTAAGTGTATCGGCCGTAAGGATTCTACAACTGCCGTTAGCTGTTCTTTAGACGGATCGTTGAATTGCAACATGTCACTTAACGCACCCGTTAGTGATTTTTTTTGCTAACGGCTGCCTTTAAATCTAGCCCTAAGTCTGGGAACACGATGTTTAAACTAGCAGCATACACTGATGATATCTTGTTCTTCTTGTCGATTCCTCTTTACCAGCACTGATCGATATCTTGGATGAATATAGTTTCTTATCGCAGGCCCAGATTAACTTTGATAAATCTGAGGTATTGAATGTTACGCTTCCCCCTTCGACTTTTAACTCCTTGCATAGCAGATTTAAATTCAAATGGACTTCTGAGCCCATTAAATATTTGGGCATTTTTTTGTCTCCGCATATTTCCTCTTTATCTGATATAACCTTCTCTCCCCTCTTACAGACATTTAAAGGACATTTACTATCTTGGACGTCGCTTTCACTTTCTTGATCCGGAAGAGTTAATGTAATCAAGATGCTGATCCTGCCAAAGGTTCTGTATGTTTTTTATGCTCTTCCAATTTCACTACCGAAATCTCTCATTGATTCCCTGCAGAAATCTGTATCTACTTTTATATGGGCTCATAAAAAGCCACGACTCCGTTTTGATATTCTTACACAGAGTGTAAATAGGGGCGGTCTCGGCATCCCGGAGTTTTGGAAGTATTACCAAGCCGCTGCACTAGCTAAACTGTTCGATTTCTCTTCCAATCCCCCCCAGGTGGATTGGGTCTTTAGCAGACTCTTTAGGTCCTACAGACTTGCTACAGGTTTGATGGTCCTCCGGTGTCACCTCTTCTGGAACCCGCTATGATCATCTTGTAGTTGACCATATCCTCCACACTTGGAAAACTGTGAATGACCTCTATGACCTCGCGCCTCTACCCTCTCCCTTTTGTTCGGTTGTGGTAACCCTGAATTCCCAGCCAGCTGGAACAATGCTGCTATACGTTCCTTGAAATCTATTAATCTAGATAGCCTTCACAACCTGTCACACCTTAGTGTAGAGGATCTCTGTGACAAACTGCAAGCAGTACAGTTTCCCTCAGCATGGTGGATGGCTTCACAGATCAAACATTGGTCCTCCATATCCCTTCGAAATTCTCTTCCTCTTAGATCAGCTTCACCTTTCGAAAAACTTCTATATTCTTCACAGGCCGGCATTCGTCCTCTTTCTATATGCTATTCTTTTTTAGTTCAACAAGACTCAGGAGCAAATACTATTTTCTACTACAATGGGAAAAAGAACTGAAGAGCTCTTTACCCTTAACTTCTTGGCTTTACATCTTTCGTACTTTGCGCAAATCCTCCATAGACTCCAACACCAGACTTTTGAATTACAAGCTTGTTTCGCGCTGGTACCTCACTCCGCAGAGATTAGCCACCTTCTCCGGGGTAACCTCTAATAAGTGTTGGAGGTGCCATAAGGACATAGGCTTGATGCTTCACATCTGGTGGCAATGCTCCTTCATACAGTACTTCTGGACTCAAATTATCTACCAGATTAATAGTAGACTTAAAACTGACATTTCCCTTGACCCTCTTTTTTGTCTTTTCTTCTATAAGGGCCATTTGTCCCACCCCTTCTTTTCTAAACTTGTCCCATGCTTCTGGACCTTATTGAATGCAGCTAAATATGTGATCCCACTATTCTGGGGTAGAACCATTTGTCCTTCTCTGACCGACTGGTTCGCAAGAGTTGACCACTATATCCAAATGGAGAGGCTTCATGCTGTCGCCATGGATTCACTTGATTCCCACCGGGTTAGGTGGTCTCTTTGGCTATCTTCACTTACCTCCTCCAGCATGCTCCCCTCTCCTTCCCCTTGACCCTTCCTGAGCGTAGTTCTTCTGTTGGACTGCATGCTATATTTGGAGTGTCATCATGGAGGCTGCATTCGGGATTGGTGGGCTCCTGTTGGGCGGTTCTGAGACATGCATTGTTTTTTCACCCTTTACCTCACTTCATACTTTTCTCCTCACTTATGTCCTCTCCGCGACTTCCTTTCTCATCTTTCTTTCTCTCTAACCCATTTATAGTTGACTTTCCTACATACTCTCCCCTACACTATCTTATTCATATTGTTTTGTATGATAGAATGCAGGTTGTTGTGTCTTCTACTTACAATGCAGTCTAATTTATTTATTCTCACAATTTTGGAAGATCCTGATATTCTGTAATGCTCTTCTATGTTGTACATTTGTACTTTAGCTTTCTCATTGTTCTTAATAATACTGTTTGTAAACTTTATTTCTTTAATAAAGATTGTTTAAAAAAAAAAAGTGTTTAAATTATCTCATAACAGAGACAATGGGCCTCTTTGCTTCACTATGGGAGTGAAAATATCTAAGTGAGTTTTAGGGTGATTGATATTCAGTTGGAGACAAAATGTTTGAGAAAGATGTACTCCTATGTGAGAAAGGCTGGTAGAATGACATGTTTATAGGGTTTCTGATAAACTTATGATCTCTCCCTTTTGAGATGATTGCCAGACAAGATGTCATTACTAGTATTTCTCAAATTATCAAGGAAAATGTTTATGTAGAGTAAGAGCGACATCTCCAGGCTATATTGCGTTATTACGAAGTGCTTGGCATTTTTTTCATAAATTATGCATGGAAATTAGGAATTATGGGCATCCGATCATGTAATACTGGTGATGTTACTGTATAATGAGATGGCCCTTTAACCAATCAGAGCAGATTTTGATATGAGAAATGTCATTTTATAAATATGCAAGTTGAGAGAGAAGAGGGGTCTTTTTCCTCTTGGCTCCTGGTTCCATTCCTGCTCACGTTCTTGCTGACTGATAAGAGATACAAAGAAATACCCAGTGGACTGGTAACTGTATCTTTCCTTACTATAATTCTGCAAAAATTCTGAATGTAATATTTATTTCCTCCTTATTTGAAGAAAATTAATTTGTCTTATAATTGTCTTAATTGAACTAGCCAACCATTTGGGATCAATTATAATAAGCTATATTAGCTCTAGAAATTCTGAAATTAAGTAGAATTCATTCATTTATTGGTAAATTGTTATATTTTGCCAGATAAGGATAATATAGTTAAATAGAATGGTTTATATATTAGTTAATATTATTCTGTTATTTCTAGAATATTGTATTTCTAGAAAGATTATATGCCTAATATTTGATCTGGGGAATTCTTTGAATTAATTTATTAACCCTTTAACCACTATTTGTCTATTTATTTGTGTTGTTTCTTTGGATTTCTTTGTGTGTGTACTAGGCCTAACTTTTGTAAAGTGAAAGTTTCTTTTAAATTTTCACTAGACAAAAGAAGCTGCTATCTTGGGTGGGGCATCCTATCTTAATAAGTGGATTAACCTTTGAAGTACCCTATAGGTTTTACATAATATTGCTATAGTCATATTTGTGATATATGTTGCACAAAGTTTAATATCCTGTGTAGACATATATTATTGAATTGATTCTAAGTATTTTCTGGTATAATCTGTTATTGACTATATTAAATGCAATTTATATGTTTTATTCAGAAGGTATGCAATATTTGTAATCGGTAGATAATTAAATTATAGTGATTTAAATCTGGGATCCTATTCCAGTTAGTCTCTAAATTTGATTATTATATATGGTACCAGGAAAATTGTCAGAGGACCTGGCTTCATATTAAAATTGACTCATCTGACAATATACCTTAAACCTCAATTAGCATAATTTATACAGTTTCTGGGGCATGGAGTATTCATATACACTGCTGCCAACTGTATTTTATAAATTGTAAGGATCAATTATCCTTTTCTATGCTTCTGAGTGCAATTATTGTTATCTAATACCTCTGAATATACCTATGTGTGGTTAACCCTTTAATTGCTGGTAATCCTAATGGTGGTAATTGTGGTTTGAGTTACTGTATATCTATTGTATTGCTGGTCACTCATTTATTTCAGTGTTGCTTACACACACACACACACACACACATATATATATATATATATATATATATATATATATATATATAATATTGTACTTTAATAAATTATATATATTTTTGCACAAATACGTGGGATTGATTATTTCAATCAATTCTTTACTGTGAAGTAGCGTGTCAATACCTAATATAGTGTAAAGTTCTCAATTATTTAATATTGTCATTTATCTATTTATGTGAAGATATCCAACCTGATTGGTTCTCTTGTTTTAACCCCTTGGATACCTTCAACATAATTGGTTCGACATGGTGGAGTTATCTACCAATTAGTAGTATGCTATCTGTACAGTGGCGTAACTATAGGGGTCCCTGCGACCGGGCCTGTCGTTCCAGGGGCCCAGCCTCCCCCTGCGACCTCCTCGCCTGACGCCCACAATTAAGTAATGCAGAGCGCTGGGGCTCTGCATTACGAGAGTGCCGGTCTGCCAGAGGGAGATCAGTATTCCCTTCGGCAGACCTGCACTCTCGTAATGCAGAGCACTGGGAGATGACATCATCTCCCAGCACTCTGCATTACTGAAGAGGACCACGCAGGAGAAGGGGTCTGTGCAGAAAGAGGCACAAACCTGTCCTCTGCCCTTGGACCACCAGGGAGGTAGGAGATTTAGGGGCATTGTGGAGATGGGGCATTGTGGAAGGGGCAATGTGGAGATGGGGGCAATGAGAAAGGGGCAATGTGGAGGTGGGGGCATTGTGGAACGGGCAATGTGGAGATTGAGGGACATTGTGGAAGGGGCAATGTGGAGGTGGCCATTGTGGGCGGGGGACCGTGGCAATTCTTGAACCGGGGCCCCGTGGCTTCTAGTTACGCCTCTGTATCTGTACATAAGAACAAGTACACCAACTTGGTTTGGTTGCAGATTTTATGCAGTATTATCTGTTTGAATGCAGGGCATTACAAGGTATCTGCTAAGAGGGCTAAAGCCCCAGATCTCACACTAAAAGTCCCCAGTCTTGCTGCCGACATGAGGTATATAATAGTGCTAATCTCCCTACCAGTAATAGATTAGCTGGGCTACTTGGTGGAATAATATGCATTAAGTTGGTCAAAGCCCTCAGTCTTATGGGAAATCCCCATTATCACGGTGCCCGTGATTCGTGCTGCTCTGTGTCTATCACCTGCTGAGTATTCGTGATTGGCTGTCTGTCATTAGCCCTCCTCACACAGCCTCACACAGGTTGCCCTTTCGTGGTGTCTCTGACTCCACTCTGCCTGACCTGCTTGTCAGATCTCTGGGCCTGTTTCCAGTGTTCCTGTATGCTACATTCCGGTGTTCCAGTGTTCCTGTACATTAACGTTCCAGTGTTCCTGTACGTTAATGTTCCGGTGTTCCAGCATTTCAGTGTTCCTGTATGCTAACGTTCCGGTGTGCCTGTATTCCGGGGTTCCTGTGCTCCAGCACCGCGCGGGTTAACCTGTACGAGTTACTGAGTCTCGCGCTCTAGCTGTTGCTCTGGCGACATTGTTCTCCTCGCTATTGCATACACATTGTTGGTTCCAGCGTGCGGACGCTGGTTTACTCCACTAAACCTGGTTGCGATATACATTGTTGGTCCCAGCGTGCGTACGCTGATTTACTCCACTAATCCTGGTTGCTATATACATTGTTGGTCCCAGCGTGCGGACGCTGGTTTACTCCACTAGACTGGTCGCGAGATACATTGTTGGTTCCAGCATGCGGACACTGGTTTGCTCCACTACCTGGTTGCAATACACATTGATGGTTCCTGCGTGCGGACGCTGGTTTACTCCACTAAACCTGGTTGCGAAATACATTGTTGGTCCCAGCGTGCGTACGCTGGTTTACTCCACTAAATCTGGTTGCGATATACATTGTTGGTCCCAGCGTGCGTACGCTGGTTTACTCCACTAAACCTGGTTGCTATATACATTGTTGGTCCCAGCGTGCGGACGCTGGTTTACTCCACTAGACTGGTCGCGAGATACATTGTTGGTTCCAGCGTGCGGACGCTGGTTTGCTCCACTACCTGGTTGCAATACACATTGATGGTTCCAGCGTGCGGACGCTGGTTTACTCCACTAAACCTGGTTGCGATATACATTGTTGGTCCCAGCGTGCGTACGATGGTTTACTCCACTAAATCTGGTTGCGATATACATTGTTGGTCCCAGCGTGCGTACGCTGGTTTACTCCACTAAACCTGGTTGCTATATACATTGTTGGTCCCAGCGTGTGGACGCTGGTTTACTCCACTAGACTGGTCACGAGATACATTGTTGGTTCCAGCGTGCGGACGCTGGTTTGCTCCACTACCTGGTTGCAATACACATTGATGGCTCCAGCGTGCGGAGGCTGGTTTACTCCACTAAACCTGGTTGCGATATACATTGTTGGTCCCAGCGTGCGGACGCTGGTTTGCTCCATTAAACCTGGTTGCGATATACATCATTGGTCCCAGCGTGCGGACGCTGGTTTACTCCACTAGACTGGTTGTGGTTTACACTGTTGGTTCCAGCGTACGGTCACTGGTTTGCTCCATTAAACCTGGTGGCACTATTTACCATTAGTCCCAACGTGCGGACGTTGGTTTGCTCCTATACATCCAGTACTGTGGTCAGTCGCTGTCCACTTCCTTGCAGTTGTCTGATTATCCTTGACAATAGACTTCTGCTGATTAGACCTCTATACTTATGCTCTCTGCTGTCTTAGTCACCTGACAGCTGGTCTACTTGCTCAGGCTGCCCTGCCCGGTATTGGTGAGGCCGGTAGAACCTGGACGACACCATCCTGTAGGTTGCCTCACCCGGTATTGGCAGGGCTGGTAGAGCCTACTACAGTACTCCTTTGGGCTACCCTGCCCGGTATTGGTAAGGCCGGTAGAACCTTGTATATCACCATCTTTAAGGTTGCCTTACCCGGTATTGGCAGGGCCGGTAGAGCCTACATTTTGCATGCCATTGGGCTGCCTTGCCCGGTATTGGTAAGGCCGGTAGAACCGGTATACGTCATCTCACTGTTGCCTTACCCGGTATAGGCAAGGCCGGTAGAGCCTGTCATTAAACTGTCACTTCGGTTGCCTTGCCCGGTATTTAGGCAAGGCCGGTAGAACCTATTGTATGTTCTATTACTGTTGGTAGAACCTATTGTATATTCTATTACTGTTGTTTGTTATGTATGTTTACCCTACGGGGACTGCCTTTAACTTTTAATAAAATTAAGTCATTTTACTAAACCTTAAGTCTGAGAGTCTTCAAAAACCGTGACACCCATGTCTTCTGGGAACCCGGCAACTCCCCTGTTGGCTTCTAAGTGATAATACTCTGAATGATTGAAAGTCACTCAGAAGAAAACATGGCAATGGCTTTTTCATTACATAACAAAAATATACATAACAATACTAATTTTTATTCCGCTCTGTAAACAGATGTTTTCAGGGATTGTAAGGGGGAATCCATGAAATAGGGCAACAGAACATGGCTTGCCCTTGCCTCCTCTGCTCTGTCTTACATATCTAAGCTGATCTCTTGCTACACCCATCATGTGCCTTGTGATCAGTCAAGGACACTCTCCTCACAACTCCATTTGTGTCTACAGTTCTCTCTCCTATGAAACCCTTTCCCCTCATAGCTTCTTATCTGTGGAATGCTTTACCTCCTAGCCTGCACCAGTGAACTTCACACACACCATCTTCAAATCTCACTTGAAAGCCCATGTTCTCCTTGAAGCTTCAACAAACTAGATGGCACTACCACTTTCCATCCATCCAAGACACTTATAATATACTAGTTGAAGAGCCGGTTACACGGGCCACAGTGCCACTACCAGCCGGTCGCAGGGCAGTCATGCGTGGTAGAGACTGCCACCGCTGTGGCTGATACAGAGCTGGACACTAGCGTCCAGCTCTGTATCAGCCGGGGCGCGGGCAGTCTCTACTGCGAATGACTGCAGCATGCACAGCAGTCTTTACTGCGCATGACTGTGTCGTTACACACGTTTTAGCGAATTATTATATAGGATGTTTAACCCAAACCAGACAGACCTTCAGTATGGTATTCCACACATTACCCATATGTACTACAGTATGACTACCTTAATCACATTAAATTGTAAGCTCTAGAGCAGTGACCCTACTCCCATTCACTCTGTACAGCATTTTGTTACACTGTATTGTCCAAACCCTTAAACTGTTAAGCTCTGCTACTATAAACAAATTCCATTATTCATCTCCAGTTTATTGCATGACACTTATAGAAAGCACACTTTGCAGGGCTGCACTGATTCTTGTCCAGTCTTGCAAAAGGCAATTTTTAACCTGCATTAAAAAACGTTGGAGACCTCTAGCACTCAGTGGGTGAAAATCACCTTTTAAATCAGTGGGGATTTAGAGATTTCTGTATGTTCTTATGGTGGAGTAAGTTTGCTCCAGAAATGCTCTAGTTCCTCTTAGTACACCAGCCTCAGTTCGTGTGGAATATTAGGCAGAGCAGCGGGCATTTATACACTAGTCTTGGGTCCTCAATAAGAGTATTTTTATTTACACACTCAGTTAAACACTTCCTTAAAAAACAACAAAGCACTTCTACTATATATGTAGTGTCTGGGAAGTCCACAGAATTAATGGGAAAATCAATGCCCCATTATAACACATGTTTCTTGACTTCCTCTCTTTTACAGCTACAGTCAGTTCAGCATTTGAATTTGGGATTATATATGCTTATTAGTAAGGGATGGGGGACAAAAAATCTGATTTATAATCATCTGCTACACAGAGGAAAGGCATATTTCAGAGCGTTCCCTACAGCAGGCGAAGTCTATGATTGGGCCTTCAGCTGTTGGGGACTGCAACTGCCATCACCCCCAACCATAGAGCAGCTTGTTGGAGATGATGGCTGTTGTAATCCCCAACAGCTCAAGGACCAAAAATTAACTAGTCCTGCCCTGTTGGAATCTGTGGTAGCTGATGCAGCTTAATTAAAAGAACATGTCCATTCTGTTGCTCCCATGTCAACAGTGCCTGCTTTAAGGGGGGATTATCATGTTTTAATGGGAGAAAACTTAGTAAATGCCTAGGTCTACACTGCAGCTCTCAAACTGGCTCCTATAAGGTGTTCAGAGGTTTAGAGTATGTAGCCCTCATCCACAAACCATGGGTTACATTCACAGCCCCCATATATCAGATTTGTAGGGCATTCAATCCAGAAACAAAGGGTCTATGGTGACCTGCATTGATATATAGGGAGAGCAGCAGGGAGGACTCTTTTCAGGCTTTATCTGCTGATAAAAGTTATTACAGCTAAAACAGCATTAGCAAGATCAACAAGTATCGAAAAGGCAACATTTTGGCTTTTTTTTTTTTTCATAATGAGCTCTTTGGGACAGTTTGAGTCCTTGAATAAAGCTGTACATACTAGATGATAGGAACATAATAGAACATTGCAGTGTAATTTTTTTGCTGTGAAAAACCCTATAGTATTTGTTTTCATAAAAAAAAGATTAATTGCTCATTTCAGTTTATTTTCAAGAGTTTTCACAAAACCTCATATCTCGTATTGTAAGTAAGCACTAAGGGCCGTATGCACAAAAAGAGAGATGAGCAAACCAACTGCACTACATGGAGATATACAATTCCCCAAACTGCCTTATTTAAATCGTTCTTGTCCCTGGGCTCTTGGCAATGCAAAACTCAGAGGCTGATGAACTAAGAGTAACTGGAGATATTCTGGGACAAACCAAGTGCAAATAGGGGATAAATAAAAAATCATCCAAATTCCAATCAACTTCAGTGGGGCTCTAAACCACTTGAACATCAGAGAGCTCATCAACACATGACTTTGCAATGCACTCGATACCTCTGTGGAAGTCCAGGCATTAGAATCCAGAATGACTGTAAGGTAATATAGACACTGGAGTCAATGTTTTCGTGCTGTGCTTGTATACTACTCTGTCTATGCCCAAATCACTTCTCTCTGCTCCAAGTAGCAGGCAGCTAGGAGATGTAGGAACCTTTCAGAACCTTCCATTCCTTTGGCTTCTTGTTTAATGCTTTTCGTGTATTAATAAAGAGAACTGGAAATTAAAGTATAATTAGTTGATTTCCCTGCAGACTTTATAGGGGCGATGTCTTAGGCTCAATCTCATTTAATTTGTAATGATCTCAGAATACTTGCAGGGGTACTCACAAAAGCGATTGCACTCACTTGTACATACCCCGAAATGTAAGTGCATCATCTTTATGCCAACATATAAGTGCATGAAAATAATTTCATTGGTGGATTTGTGCATTCCTTCCATAATGTTTCCTGAAAATTACTGCTACAATGTTCTGAGGTCTCTCTTGTTTCATTAAGAGAAAAACATACAATAAGTGGTTGTACTCTAGTAAACCATTAATCTGTGATGTCATTATTAAAGGGACACTATTACCTAACAACAACTGGTGACTTTGAATGAGCTTCCAAAATCACTTCTATGTTGTATTAGCCATTTTTAATTAAGAAATCTAGTATTTTAGTTATTTAGATTTATATCTTATGGTAATTAAGGCATGCCTCGATTTAGCAATATACCTCTCCTTCTTACTGACACTGCTCAGCAATGGATTGCCAATCATTTTTAGCACTGAAATAGTTAAAGGGATAGTAATATCATATCAAAAGTAATAGCTATATCGTAGCTATAATAAAAAAAGATTACCTGAGGTTATTCCTACCTCTCAAACCTTTATGGTTTGAGAAATATATGAAAATAAAGTTCTCCTCTCCCTCCCCTTTCTGCTTGACAAGCTGTAAAGCTGCCAGAAGCAGATTCTGGTCGTGAGACCAGACGGTGGCTCTTCAGCTGAGCCAACACAGCAATATCTAAAAATAAATACTTCATTGTAATGGTCTACAAAGTGTGCGCTTTCAAACCAGGCACACGTTGTAGACCATTCCAATGAAGTATTTATTTTTAGATATCGCTATGTTGGCTCTGCTGAAGGGCCTCTGTCTGGTCCCGGGACTAGCACCTTATGCCGTTGGCTATACAGCTGACGTATGAGAAAGGGGAGGGAGCAGAGAACTTTATTTTCATATATCTCTCAAACCATAAAGGTTTGAGAGATAGGAATAACTTAAGGTAATCTCTTTTTATTGTAGGTAAGATATAGCTATATTATTTAACATTACTATCCCTTTAAGTATCAGTGAGTGGAGCAGGTTATGGAGTGCTAAGGGAAGTACCTTCACAGCATGTCTTTATTGGCATAATCTATAAATCTAAACTAGTTTTATAAATAAAAATAGTTAATGCAACACACAGTTGATTTTGAAAGCTCTTTCAAAATCTCCAGAGTTGTTTTTCGGTGATAGGAATTCTTTAAATCTAGTTTCCATAAAATTATAGCGTTCTACCTCAAAGTTTGTGGAAATTGAACCGACACGCTTAGTTCTTACACCCGTACATATGCTGTTTGTGTACAGTAGCAGATGCCACATCATCTACCCTTAACAAAAATATGGCGATTTAGCTGTAAACTTGCACCATTTCATTAATTAGATGTTTTACTTGTTCCAGAACAGTTGTAGGGGAAGTACCAAAAATAAAAACCCAGAATATTTTATTAACGCATAGCAATGCATTGGAGACATTTCTAGAATCCAAGGGGTTAAATTGGATTGTTTCTACTTTTCAGTTTGCAAACATTGTTGTTTTATGTTGTTAATGGGAGACAGTATGCTAATTAACCAGATTAACAAAGAAGGTGAATCATGCAGTAACCCTTCTTGAAAGCAAGTGCCCATTTTGAGATGCTAAATGAGAGTATAAATGCAGTCAGGCATAGAACTCTTGAAGGATGAGAGAGGTATAAACCAGGCTGCTAATGTAACTAGTCAGATAAACCCAAATATGCTGCAGTTTGTATTGAAACGTAGCTCTTCATGCTACAAGTACGTATGGAACTGACACAACAGGGTGTGAATGAAGTGTATTAGAAGGCATGGGGCCAAAGGCAAAGTGTCTTTACCAGCTGCTAAGTGCATCGGATTGTTTAATCTGTATCCTGGAGTGTCTCATTGTTACAGAGATCCTGATATTAACATCTTCTTAACTCCTTCATTGGCAAACTGCTGCTGTCAGCTATGGGATAAAGAGAAGCAACATAATATTTATTATTAATTTTAGTTGTTAGTCTATAAGACTTATGCACGAAAGAGAAGTCAAGTCATTCTAGAACAAACCAGCTGCACCGTAGGGAAGAAATAATAATACCTGCAATTTCCCACTGCTATAAATGGGGCATTTAGCTCCTTGAATGTTACAGATGTCTCCAGTGCATTGCATCTTCCTCACATAGCATTCTGGGGGTTTAAAGCCTCTTTAAATCAGTCTAGATTTTTATTTGTTTCCTATGTTGTAGTTGTTTTTCCCCCCCACCTCTATTTTGTGTATTGGGCCTTGTGACCACTTGCTAGCATATGAAAGAACATGTTATAGCATTCATATGATGTATACGTAAATGTTTCCACGCGTAGATAGAACTTAACTCATTTGCGTCCACTGACGTGCCAGGACCGTCACGGCTGTCCGGCACTTAAGGACCAGTGATGGTCCTGACACGTTATGTACTTTTTATTCACAGCGCTCCTGCAGGAGTGCTGTAATAGTGTGAATTGAAACTCACTGTTCCAAGACCGGAGCAATCTCTTTCAGTCCCCCGTTTGGCGTACCAGCACATGTGATCAGTCATGTGGGCCGGCACATCAAACGTTTCTATCTGGTCCTTAAAGGACCACACACACACCGAGACTGCTGGTCCTTAAGGGGTTGAAGGGATAGTAATACTTAAAATATACATAAAATTATTTTGTAGGGTTTGTCCCCCTGAGTAAAACAACGGCACTCCCACTGCCAAAAGGTCTTTTATTCAAAATTTATTAGAGCTCAAAGTTAATTTTTTTTTAGGTGCAATGTCACAGTGGCCTGAAATTGTACAGTGGGGCTGTTGCTACACCATCCTATGCAGATTTATGGTCACTTGACCATCTTTGTCCATAGGATTGTGTAGCAACAGCACCACTGTACAATTTCAGGCCACTGTGATACTGCACCTTATAAATTCACGTATGACCTATAATAACTTTTGAATAAAACACCTCTCAGCAGTGGGAGTACCCTTGTTTTACTCAAGGGTATAAACCCTACAACATATTTTTTTTTACACTTTAATTATTACTATCCCTTTAAGGATGTAGGATATTATATTTGTTCTGTCTTCCAGCAGGCTTGGGGAGCACTTTTCCTTTGCACACTTCACTTCCTATGATGTCATAGTATAGTACGTGTCCTGAAGTGAGGGCCTAATACAGGGATGGGCAATTATTCTGGACTAAGGGCCACTTCTCATTTTACATTTTGTTACACATACACACACACACACACACACAACACCTTCCTAATACCCTTGCACTATTAGTAGGAATACCCTTCCTGGCTTGTAGTGGAGAATCAGAGAGAAAGATGCTATTTGTAAGTGAAAACGACTGAATTATATTTGTCTGTCTGATCTCAGACTGTGAATTAAAACTTTCACTGTTATACAGTGAACATGTCAATTCTCTCTCTCTCTCTGCTCAGGAAGAGGAAAACATGGTATCAGTGCCGTGCTTTGTAATAAAATGAGAAAGCCAGGAGTTATATTTACCTGAACAGCACTGTTGTATGTGCACTGCTACAGACCTAAGATCCAGAGATAATCGGGTCATGGGCCATATTTTGCTCACCTCTGATCTAGAATCCAAGAAACCATGCGCTTGGGATCTGTTTATGAAGTTTTATGCTGCTGCAGATAAGGGATATATAATTTTAGAAAAAACTTTCCTCTATGATGATGAATGTCAGTGAGTGTGGGATTGTGTAACTTCTATGACAGATGAGACACACAACTCCTTGTGTATAAAGTGGACCTGTCAAGTTTACTTTTTTGCATGTTTGAAAACTTCATTCAAAATTGACTGTTTTATCATGTTAGCCAAAGTTCCAGCAGAGTCATAATTTAGGAGATAGTCACACTTTCATTTCTGGTAAAAGTGAAAGCCTCTTAGTGCATCATATAAAACAAGACTGAAAAGTTTCAATAGCCTATGTAACCGGTGTGGTTAGCTTCACTATCATGTGTAACCAAACTGAAGATCTTCATTATCATATGTTAAGGGACTGAATAGCTTAATTAGCATACAGTACCACACTGAAGAGCTTAATTAGCATATGGTGATGCACTCCTATAGCTCACCATACCAAAATAAAATAAATGTTTGAATGTCTCCTAAATTATACATCTGCTGGTTTATTTGTTCACATGATGCATAGACAGTTTTTTAATGAAGTTTAAAGATGGTGTGTTATAGACATTAGTACAATGGTTCTCAATCTTTTTTTGCTCAAGGCACACCTAACAGGCAATCTGGTGTTTTTGGAGCACCCCTAACATATTTAATGTCATTTATCAAGTGCATAATGAAAGGTATAATACATAAATATACAGTTATTATTAGATATCA
This sequence comes from Rhinophrynus dorsalis, assembly GCA_037306005.1. Taxonomy (NCBI): domain Eukaryota; kingdom Metazoa; phylum Chordata; class Amphibia; order Anura; family Rhinophrynidae; genus Rhinophrynus; species Rhinophrynus dorsalis. Next base: position 133,753,253 of record CM074723.1, on the reverse strand, counting down.
CAATCATAATAACAAAAATAAAAATATTGTGCATAAATCTACAATTAAAAGTAAATACTGACATTTTTGTAAATGTCTTTCTAGAGAACATGGGGCACCCTTAGCTAATGTTTGTGGCACACCAAAGTGCCACGGCACCCTGGTTGAGAATCACTGCATTAGTAAAAGAACATTGTTTTGTATATTTTACTTTCTCTCACATTCAGTGTGGAACACAGGTACCATGGGGTTTAGTCCCACCTACTGGAAGACAGGACACATCTCAAAAGACAGATTCTTGTAGGTGGAGACTCCCTGCCACTACTTCAGCTAAACCCTCACCCTCCTACTAGCCAGTCTGAATGTGTCCTCTGAGGATTATGGATGGAGCAGAGACACTTTCTTAATTGTATTATACTACTCTGTACACCAGGGTTTTGGGGGCAAGGATGACTGGAGCATTCCGAGGTTAACCCTTTGTCTGCTGGCTTTCATATTATGGGGGCATTGTGGTCTACATTCCACCTTTTTCTTATCTGGGGTAGCATTTTAACTTGCCCTCACATGTTCCCTTGGGTTTTTGGGTACCTTGATTGGTGCTGACCAAAATTGTACTGTGGCCTCTTTAAGAATGGGTGCTTGCGCCGCCGCCATGTTTGCTCCATTGACTTCTAAGGGCAAACTTCTCTGGGACATATCTCTGTACCTGTGGCGATCTTCTGCCAGAGCTGTAGCATTGCTAGGCAAAAGCAACTGAAATTACTACATTTCCCAGAATTCCCGTTTTGCGGGCTTTCTTCCGGCTGGCTACCTGTTTTGCAGTAGCCATTTTACTTCTCTCTTGCTTATCCTATGCAGAGGCTAATTCTCCTGTCTTTCTCCAGATTAACCCTTCACCTGCTAGATGAGTACTTTTTTCTGGTCTTCCTAGGGTGAATTATTAATCTAGGGTTGCTTTTACTGGTCTTGTACTAGTGTGAGACACTTTTACTGTCAGGGTGTCAGATTCGAAGGGTCATGGGAGTAAATCCAAGACTAAGGACTCAGAGGCATCCCTTACCCCCTTGCTTTCTGTTCTTAATGTCAAATGGCTTCCTAGAGAGTATGCTGGATCTCTCTGCCCTTCATGTACTGTGGCCCCTACTAGTCCACTGAGCCCCTCCAGCACTGAACAAAAGCCAGCTTGGGTGAAAACACTTCTGTCCTCAGTAGCCCAAATCTCTTTTTTTCCTTCAGGGGATTCTCCAATCCTGGAAGCCCCCCACTACCTTTAAATATGTGGCCCCTATACCTCACAGTACTCCTCAGTTGCTAGGGGCTTTCTATGAAGAGGAGGGTGAGAAAGAGGAATATGAGGATACGGACTCTTCTTATTCCTGTGGGGAATGAGGGGTATTCTTATACAGCTATCTTCCAGATGAGTAAGAATTCTCCACCGTTTTATCTCCCTAATGCCACTCTTGACCATATCCTTCTGGATTAATGGAAGACCTCAAACAAACGGCTGTCTATTACTAAGAGGTTCTCTAAACTGTACCCTTTTTAGAGGCAGCTTTGGCGCAGTAGGCCTCTCCTTGAACCGTGGATCCTGCAGTCTCCAGGTTGGCAAAAACGACTGCCTTGACTTTTGACAGATGCAGCTGGATCCTATCCTTAGGGCCAACTTTGCAGCCATTAGTGCGGCCATTTAGACCGATCTTTTGCCTCTGCCTGGGTTAATAGGGCTGTCACTGTTTGCAGTGAACATCTTATGGAGGCTGTACATGCAGAGGTTTCCAAGGATGACCTGTTGGTTCTTTTGGCCAGCATTAAAGAGGTAAACACTTATGTGTCTGTGGCTCTTTTTGAGCTGGTCAGATTGTCTGCTAAGGCATCAGCCTTTTCTGTTTTGTGATACACTTTGTGGCTTAAGAATTGGTCTGCAGATCAATCTTCTAAAAGTCAGTGGTTTCTTTGCCTTTTCCGGACAAGACCCTGTGTGCACCAGAATTGAAGCAGAAAATTAGTGAAGCTACTTGGGGCAAGAGCACCTTGTTGCCTTAGTAGTCCTCCAAACATCCGACTATGGTGAGGAAATTGCGTGTTTTTCGTCCCCACCAAACTGAGGCACAAATGCAGCAAACTTTGCAAGCCTCCCACGCATGCCTCTCTGCCAAGTCCAGAAAGCAGTGGCAACCCAAGAGAGCAGCTCCAAGGGCTAAGTCTGTCAAGCACTCTTCCACATGACTCATGGAATCCTGGTCCGCATTTATTTGTAGGGGGGGTGTCTACACCTGTTTTGTGATTTGCTATGCCCGGAAGCCCTCTGTAGCGTACCAGCGGGTTTTGCAGGTATTCTCAGAAGAGTACCTCTTAGACTTTGAGTCCCTTCCACTGTTTTGTTTCTTTTTGTCCAGGGTGCCAAAAGAGCTGAGCAGTGGACTCACTGCTGGCCAAGAAGGTTTTGATCTCAGTACCTCTCCCAGAGCCCGGTACAGGTTTTTATTCCAGCCTGATTGTGGTTTGTCCCATTTTAGAACTGAAATGTCTCAACGCATAAGTGGTGACTCTAGGAGGCAGTGGACTCACTGCTGGCCAAGAAAGTTCTGATCTCAGTACCTGTCACAGAGAGTGGTTCTGGTTTTTATTCCAACCTGATTGTGGTTCCAAAGAAGGACGGCGGCTGTTGTCCCATCTTAGAACTGCAATATCTCAACACATAAGTGGTGATTGTGCTTCAAGATGGAATCTTTGTGTTCTGTCATCGCAACAATGTGCCCTTGGGAATAACTGGCATCTCTAGACCTTCAGGATACGTACCTACACATCCCCATCCATTCAGAAAGCCAACGCTATCTGAGCTTTTCTTACAGCTTTGATCACTACCAGTTCAAAACTCTCCCATTTGGCCTGGCTTCTGCACCCCGGGTGTGCACCAGAGTCATGGGGGCCTTAGTAGCAGGTGCGTTTCCATGACACCCTATCTATCTGGGCAAACCTTTGCTCAAAGCTCCCTCAGAGGAGTTCCTGGCCCAGCACGTCCAGGACTGTGCCCGGCTTCTGAACATGCTGAAGTTCTCTCCGGTGCCTTCCAGGAACTGGTGTTCCTGGGGCTGAGGTTCAGCACCCATCAGTGGAAGGTTTTTATACCAAAAAGAGGATCTTTCTGGTGATGCAGGAGGTGTCTAAGGCCCTGGATTGGCCCTCGGCTATGGTTAGGGAGTACATGAGAGTGTTGGGTGGGCCTTATTCTCAGGTACACCCGAGGGAGCTTCAGAGACTTGTTCTTCAGAGTTGGTCAGGGAATTTGGCACACCTGGATCACCAGATCTCCCTCTCTCCGGAAGTCTGCAGAGACCTTAAGTGGTGGCTGCACTGGTGCAACCGGGAACAGAAGAAACTGAGTGGCTGGGGTGCGGTTCTGGATCACCTGGGAGTCCAGGGCAGGTGGACTGAGGAGCACTCTCTTCTGTCCATCAGTGTTCTGGATCTTAGGGTGATTAGTCTGGCCCTTGTGTACTGGACCTCACACTTGAAGGGGAAGCCAGTGAGAGTTCAGTCGGTCAGTGCCACCTCTGTGGCATACATCAACCTTCAAGGGGGCACTCAAAGTGCCTTCAGCTTGTTCAAGGTAAGGTACATCCTCTTTTAGGAAGAACCCCACGTTCTGGTCATCTCCAACGTACACATTCCAGGGTTAGAAAACATACTGGTGGACTTCCTAAGTCGCCAAGAAGTGGATACTGGGGAGTGGAAACTCAATTCAGAGGTGTTCTACTTAATTGTGCTTCAGTGGGGTGTGCCCACAATGGATCGCATGGCCTCCAGGGAAAACAGGAAGGTTCCTACAGCGCGACCGTAGTTCTGGTCACTCCTTACTGGACCAGGAGGCTGTGGTTTGTGGACCTGGTCAGTCTTTTCATTCAGGACTCACTTCAACTCCCTTCCAGGCTGGACCTCCTTCTCCAGGGTTACCTGTGGAAAGCGGATATTGAACAGATGGCTTTGATGGCAAGTCCACATCATGAGGAGAAAAGGGTTCTCCATTGAGGTCATTTCCACTATGATTCTGGACCGCAAGCCTGACTCTTGCAAGATCTACCATAGGGTATTGTCTCTGTTTACTTCATGGTGTGTGGAAAGGTCTGTGTTCTCGCAGGCGTTGTACAGCCCTTTGGTGTTATCCTTTCTCCAAGATGGAGTGAATAAGGGACTCAGTTTGGTCTCCATGATGTTTCAGATTTCATCACAAATTATGTTTTTTCAGAGACATATTGCCACCATTCCAGATGCCAAGGTGTTTCTTCAGGGGGTGGCTCATGCTTCTTTGCCTTTAAGGCTCCTACTCCTCTGTGGGACTTTAATCTGTTTTTGGGAATGTTGCAGAGTCCTCCTTTTGAGGTGGCTTTTCTTCTGACAGTTGTCTCAGGCCACAGGATTGCTGAACTGCAGACTTTCTACAGTCTTGCAAACCACCTTTCCTGTTTTTCACAAGGCTAAGCCATTGCTTAGCAATTTCTTCCTAAAGTGGTTTCTGAGTTCCATATCAATCGAGATTGTGGTGCTTTCTTTTTGTCCTGAACCGAAGTTTGACAAGGAGAAGGTGCCTTGAATTTTTTGTGCAGTGTACTGAGCCTTTTGGCAAGGCTGATTCTCTTTTTGTCATACCTGAGGGCCCTAAGGCAGGCCCAGCTGCTTCCAAGGTCACTGTGGCCTCTTGGATCAAAGCTACTATACGCCAGGTATATGAACACAGAAAGAAACATATTCCCTTCAAAGTCATGGCACGTTCCACTAGGTCTGTGTGGGCCTCCTGGGTCTGCAAGAATCAGGCCTCAGTTGTGTAAGGGTGTGACTTAGTTCTCCTTGCACACCTTTGCTAAACACTACAGTGCAGTTGTTCTGGCTTCGGCTGAAGCCAGCTTTGGCCTGAAGGTCCTTCAGGCAGCTTTGCCTCTCTAAGGACCTGCACACTGGGTTACCATACTGTGTTCAGTTGTTAGAGCCCTGTTGGGTCATGTTACTGTGTGCTGTGACAGTTCAATGTCTGTGCACAGTTTTTTTCTGTTTGGGCTATTCTGATTGTGGATAATCCCTAGGGAACTCCGTTATCATGGGGACAGACGTGAGATCCATTCTCCTTTCTTTCCGCCCTGTGAGCTTAGTGTTGGAAAATAGAATTTTAGTGTTCTTACCTGTTAAATACATTTCTCTATAGTACATATGGAACATAGGTCTGCCACCCAGTGAAAGGGACCGCTTTTGATCTCGCCTGTCTGGGATATGGACTCTACTTAGGTTCTTTTTTCTGACAGGAGATTTCCTCCTCCTTCTTCTCTTGCTTGCCTAGCCTGTGTGGCTTTGGTCACATTCATACTGGCTAGTAGGCGGTGAGGCTTGAACTGGAGGAGTGGCTGGGAGTCTCCACTTGCAAGGCTTTGTCTTTTGAGATGGGTCCTGCCCTCCAGAAGGAGGGACTCAACCCCATGGTACATGTGTTCCTTATGGACTACAGATAAAAGGATTTAACAGGTGAGAACACTAAAATCCTATTTTTTTTATTAAGACATGGAGACTTTTACATAAAAACTGTGACTATTTAACATGCTATCATATAAGAACAAATTGAGTTTTAACATAATTAGTGTTCCTTTACTGTTCTTCATTTTCCTTTGTCTTTGTAGCTGTTACACCAAGGCCCCACATAAAAATAATACTGGGAAACCAAAATGACTCCTGTCACATTTCCTTATTCAACTATTCCTGCAGCCCCAAGCACTTAGCTATGCACTAATGAATTATCAGGTTGAATGAGTAAAGGGAGATAACCTGCTTAAGACTTTTGTTGCCTGGAGTAAAGGCAATTATTTAATGATGTAAAAGCAGCAGGGAATGGACAGAAGAGATCACCAGAAAGAGTTTCAGGCTTCCACTGTACACTTGGCATTTTCCTCTCCACCAGCTTTTTACTTAGTAAAACACACTGAGGGCATATATCACAACACCAGAAATGCTACATAACTGCTTGTCTTTTATTTAGCGTGTGTTTATAATTTACACTGTTTTAATCCTTTTAAAACCAGAGGGGTATGCAATGCATTGCAAAACAATGAGTTGCTCAGCTTTTTGATCCTTAAAGGGTTAATTACTATGTACGACATGGTATTATGGGATAATGAATCTCTAACCTTGTAAAGGCATGAATCTATAGGCAACTTGTAATGCATTTAATTATGTACAGTTGGGGGCAACATAACCTGATAATCCAAATTAGTGGAGCTTCAGTCTTCCCTTTTTATGTTCTCATTGTCCTTATCTGCAAACAGTGAAAAGCCCGTTCTGGATAGTAAGCCTGCAACAAAGAGTTCCTTCCAGCTGTGGTTCTAGGTTTTTGGGTGACCTAAGCAAAATAAGTCACAAGGGGCCCCCCTTTACTCCTGTGTTGGTATTTCTAATAAGACATTGCCATCTGATTTTGTTTACATGCGGCAGTGGTGCTGTATAAGCTCTGTCAGGCCCGAAGAAGCTACTTATTCTGCTTATATGTTAACACTACCACTGGTTCCTCCTTAAGCTGAGTCTTCCATTGTCTTATTTCTGGGGCTGCATGCCATGGATCTGGGAGTGCGTCTAGAACTGGTTAGGGAGCTTTTCAAGTGTGTGTGTGTGTGTGTGTTTGTGTGTGTGTGTTCCATAGAGTACAAGAGGAGCCATTAAATTTCGACCTGTATGCCACGGTACAAGGAATAAGGCTACTGGGCAGTGATGGCTGTATTGTCTGTAAATAAATTTGTTTTTAAATTGTAACATTGCAGCAATGACATGAAATCCTTAAGAAAATCTGCTTTTAGGATCCTACGTCTTGGAAATGATTTGTATGTTAGATTACACATTGTATTAAAGTATTACACTCACTCACTGTTCAGGTAGTTGCTCGCTATCTCCACGATTTCTGGCATTAGCACATTTCATTATTACGCTCAGGGTGTAAAACTGATTTAGTGTACATATTGATTGACTGAACACTCTTATTTCCCACCCAGTTACATTCTTTACCTGTCACTGGCATAGCGATTACAAAGCAGCCATTTTGGCATCCACTCATATGCTTGACAACAGGCACAGCAAATCTCAAATGGGTATTTTGTCAAGAGTTTTTGTTCCTTCTATCCCAATTAACAGTTTGCCACAGGAATGTTAGTAGGTTCTCAATAGACCTGGGGCCAACCTAATGCACTATAACTAGCAGCTTAGCCTGTTACCATATGGGAGATCAGCAGGGCTTGTCCAAGACCGGTAAAAAAAAAAAAATCTGGGGCTTTAAACATGACACTGTGGTTTGGGAGGATATAAACCAAGCCCTAAATCTTTGATGGGGATGTTAACCCTTTGAGGATAAAACGAGTGGTGCAATGTATTGCAAAGCATTTAAGGATTAAATTAAGTTTTGACTTTTTTTTTCTCAACTAATATCCTAAGAAATATGTAAACCATGATCATGTTTGATACATCTGTGTATACTAATAATAAAGAATCTGCAGGAGAAGACTGCAGATTAACAAGTGGTGATCTATACAGCATTTCTCTTCTGCCTACCCTGCTTTATGAAAGCTGCTGGTATCCATTGTTATTGCTTATTAGGGATAATAAGACGAGAGCTCTCCTAACACCATCTAATTCAGCTGTAAAGATGCAGAGGCAATATATAACCGTACAATATGTGGAGAGTGAAAAATCCATCAATATTGCGACGTTTGAGGTGTAGCTCAGCTAGTTGACTGGGTTTGTGAATGCTAGACTAAGTATCATAATGAAGCTTGCTCAGCCAAGTGGAAAATAAAAAAATGAGGATCTCACGTAGAGCGAGCCTGCCTGAAAATATACAACATATATTCCAAGCAGGTATTAACCCATACCTTGCTAAAGTGGCTTTAAATGTGTTACTTTATTTCACATCTGCATGCCTGTAAAAGTGTATTAATCATTTGAGTGCAGGAGGAATTTGCAATGCATTTGTGAAGCAATACGGTAAATAGAGAATAGGGGTGGGAACCCTATGGCTCTTCAGTGGCTTGCTGAGGATGATGGGAGTTGTAGTTCAACAACTGTCAAACTATAGGTTGCCTGTTTCTACTCTGCAATAGATAATACATACCCTTCTCTCCTGCAGTATGGAGGTTCATTAAATAGACTCTTAACCCCTTAAGGACCAGGGTGGTTTGCAACCAGGGATGCCCTGGACCAGGAGCAAATAGGAATTTTCTCTGCAGGCCAGTGCTTTTATCTTAGGTTCAGGCGGCTGCTGCTATTTCTACTATGTTTTATAAAAGGACCATGACATTAATTATAGAACTGGTATTACCGGCCACCATTGCTACTACTACTGTGGACAGGCTGTGAACTAATCTCAACAATGCTCCACAATGTAAGTAGTGTGCATAGCTATAAATGGCTGACTGGTGCTCTGGCACCACAAAACTATGTAACTAAGGAACTTAACTGTGTTTTAGACATCCACCACAAGAATTCTAGATTGCTCACTGCCAAAGTTTACAACCCAAAAATATGGACAGGGGGGCGGGCAGATCCCCAAACCACCCTGCATGATATCAAGCACTTTCAGATGCTTGCCCTGCTTGTTGTTGTTAGGAGGACCTGTCTACAACCAGAGAGGAGAAATTAAAACAATCTGGATGTACACATGATTTACTGTTCTGTTAGGTATCGGCTCTACTCCACATGGATTGGTAGGACAACATGGCCATTAATACTATATACAGAAATTATGTGGTATGTTATGGGGATTTTATCAAATTCCCAGACAGGCTATGTTAAAGCTTGAATTGGAGCTGATGATGCAGATGATGATAATGTTGAGGGCTCTAGTTAGGATTTATTATAAATGATCACTTGTGCCCAAGGGCTCAGATGGTGATTAGAATGGAGGCAGGGCCCGATTTCCCAATAGACAGATTAGGCAAGTGCCAAGAGGTCCAAGTTTTGAGGGGTGCCTCAGCTGTGCTGGCCACACTGGCATTCTGAATTTTGTGTTTGACAAGAACATTATTTAACCCCTTGGTTGCTAGAGAGATCTCCAACGCATTGATCAGCAATGCGTTGGAGATCTCTCTAGCAACCAAGCGGTTCAAAAAAAAAAATTATTTTGCTCTAGGCCAAGGGCATATTCTGGGCTAGGAGACAGTGGATGGGACTGGAGGTGGTGGTCATGTGAGGAGTTGGTGTGGTCATGGGCGAAGCTAATGGCACCAAGAGTGCCTTGCCTAGGAGAACCTGGGAAGTAAGTTGGGCCCTGGGTGAAGGGCTGTGGTGTGTTATTCTTGTCTGTTTGGGGAAACCTGAGATGCTTGTGAGTTGTTGAGACCTCTTATGGTGTTTATGAGGGCCTTAGATGCTGGCTGTGGTGTGGAGGGGGCATTGATTCTAATTGTGCTAATGGGCCTAAGTACACTGATGGTGGACCTGAGGGCTCGGATAATGGTGGTGTAGGAGTAGATAAGAGTTCTGATGATAGTGGTGAGTCTGAGAGTGCTGATGGTTTGAGGGGGGTGAGGGTTCATATGATTGTAATGCAGCTGAGAGTATTGATGGTGTTTGTGTTTGGGAATGAGGTTGTGGTAGTTGACTGAAAGATTTGATGGTGTACTAGTGGTAGACCAAGGATTTCTATGGGGGTGGTGCTGTGTCTGAAAGCTCTGATTGTGGCGGAGGACTGAGGGCTCAAATGTTGGTGATGGTGGGAGGATTAGAAGGCCCTGATTGTGATGGGGAGCTGTAGGCTCTACTTTGATTAGGTTTATGAAGGCTCTGATGGTGATGTTTGTATGCTTTGATGATGTGTATGTGGGGAAGTGTATGGTGTTTGTAAGGGGAATGATGAATCTTATGGGGGTACTGGGGCTGGGATAACTGTTATAATTTTGAGAGAGGTGATGAGAATTCCATTGTTGGTGATGGTAGTTGAGGGATCTGATTATGGTGGTGTTGGAACAGCTGAAAGCTCTTATGATGACGGTGCAGGGTCAAAAGGATCTAATTGTGATAGAAGCTTTGATGTTGGTGAGGGTCAGAGGCCTGAGGATTTTGAATGTGGCAGGATGCTGTAACTTTCATATAGTGACTGATGGTGGGGTGGTGAAGGCTATAATGGTAGTTGGATGAATGAGATTTTAGTTGGGGAGGGATCAAGATTCTGATGGTGGCTGAGTAGAAGGGGTGGACTAAGGCTCAGACAGTGATGGTAGGGAGGGATGACATCTCTTAGAGTGGTTGTGGGTGCGAAGGGCTCTGGATGATGCAGTTCATAAACAACTGAAAAACCACAACTTGCAGGTGGTTGATCTAGCAGGCTCATTTCTGGCCTTCTTTATACCATTCAACCCAGAGCATTCTAGTGGTACATCCAGTAAGTAGAACTCCTCTCTGCGCCTGATACAACTGAATGCCTACACTAAAGCACAAAGCCAACAAGGTACCAATCATGTAGTAGCACATAAAGTTAATTCCCACTAGCAACCAGATTGGGACGCTCTGTGATTTACTGAATGACTATGTGCTCATGTCAGTATATAGATGTTTGTGTGCACCTGTGTGACAATTACGTAGATTGTAAACGCTATGGCTTACGCTATATCTATTTCAAATACTGTGGGTAAGTTTTCTTGTAGATTGTATACTCTGCAATTCAGTTTCCTTGCTGATTGCAGGGTCTGTGATTTATAGTATTTTTCTCTGTCAGTTTTCTTGTTAACTGAAAATTGTTCTGGTACTGTTCACAGGTTATATAAAACATAATGGATCTGGGTTTCAGACCCCTGCAAATGTTGCAGACTTTATTGGTTGGCTGTCATATACACTTCAAACAATGCAGTTCAGGTTATCTGTTTGGAAGCACAATGGCTGTCTCTTATAATGGTAAACTTTGACTCAGTTCTGTGTAGTTTTTGTAGTTCTTTCTTTATATATTTAAATTTTGATGGACCATTCTAATAGTTACTGAGTTTGTGGCTCAGTTCTTTCATAGATAACAATCATTGTATTGCAGTTCACGGGCCAACACTGGTGGCAGAGAGGACTACGATCTGAATTCGGAGCGCCCTGCTCCGCATCAGCCGTGGCACGGGTAGTCAGTACTGCGCATGACTGCAGAGTGCGCAGCCGTCTCTACTGCTCATGACCGCTTCTGACAAACATCCTTAGAGGATTATAATATAGGATTGAACACTTCCCTGTTCCTTGTCCCTGCACTTGTGGGTTTCTAACCCATGCACTGCCTGTTTGTGGGCACTCCTTCCTTTATGGGAATTTTCTTTTGGCAGTGATACTTACATATTACTTGTAGCAACTTTTATTAGTTTATTTTTAAATGTTCAACTTTTTTTCAGTCACACTGCTTTTAAAGGGATAGTAATGTCTTAATTATATAAAAAGTAATATTGTAGAGCATAAAATAAGAAATCCAACAATGCAGTTCCTATCGCTCAAACATTTATGGTTTAACAAATGCTGGGATGCCACTGCTCCATTTTTTTATATCTGGGAAACTATATTTCCCAGCAGCCCGTTCTTCCTGGGCTTTTTGGCAAAGGAAGATGTGGTCCTTTTCTGTCTCTCTTATTCTTTTTGTATTCTACTTGCTATGAAGAGGTTGGTCTCTCCCTTCTGCTTTCCACAATAACCCATTGCAATTAGACGAGCACTTTTAAGTACTTTTATTCTATATTTTTACTTTATATCAGAACTTAAGGAAGACATGGGAAAGTCCAAACTATTAAGGCTTCATGGTCCATTTATCCCCTTTAATCGATTGCTCTTCATGCCATATTGAAGTTTTCTGCTAGTCTATGTCTGTCTTCCTCTGTGGCCCCTAGTCAACATTCAGAACCCTTCCCTGTTGAACAGGAACCTGCATTGTTTAGGGGCCTAATTTCTTTGGTTAGTTCAATCCCTTCTTCTGTTCAAGTGTAATTGTGCTTTAGTCATGTTGTAGAGGGTGATATCCTCACTATTGCAGATTCTACTGCTGAGGAAAGGAAACTGATGGAACGACCCAGATTTGTCTTTCTTTGCTGGGGACTCTTATGCGAAAGACCCCTGTTCTTCTGCAGAGGGTCCTATTTGGGCTGACCTAGTGTTTTAGGCCTCCAGTTATATTATGTCTACCTCTGATATCTTCAAAAGGTGCATGAAGGAGGTTGTTGCTTTTCCTATTCACCATTCTTTAGACCTCCTGGAAAATGGAAAATGCCTGACAGGAGATTATTCCTTAAATGGTGCATATATATCTTTTTTTACCCTTTTTCTGATGAGGCTGTAACACAATAGGCCACATCCCTTGTGGTAGAACCCAAATTACTTGACTTTACAAGAATACTGCCTTGCCACTGGCTGATGCAGCGGCTCTTAATGATCTGGTGGACAAATGCCTGGATTACTTTTGTAATTAATTTTGCGGCCTGTGGTGCAGCCTTACACCCTACGTTCACCACTATATGGGTTACTAGAGCTATTGTTTCTGTAGGATTAGCTTTTGGATACTATTAAAGTGGATAAAGCTAAAGAGGATTTTGTGGTTCTTATCTCTGAGATCCTTGAAGGTAATGCATACCTTTGTGAAGCAACCTTAAATGTTGCTAAGCTTACTGGAAGAACCTCAGCTTTCTCTGCGGGCATGCATTGCACTGTGTGGCTTAAGATTTGGTCAGCTGACCACTCTTCCAGGAATTCATTGCTATTTCTACCCTTTTGGGCAAATAGCTGTTTGGCCAAGAACTGGACACTGTTGTCAGTCATGCCACCAGGAGAGAGAATATTTTGTTGCCTCAAATTACTCCTGAACAAACCTTTTCTCCAAAGAAGATACTTGGTTTTTGTTACCCCTGCCAAAATGGCTGCGTCCATGGGCCAAGGGCCGTGTCCGAGGTGGATCAGTGAGTTTGGCAGTTAATTTTGGAAGGGTACCATACATATTTCAAGTCTCTTCCATCATGTTTCTTTATGTCCAAAGTTCCTCACAATCCAGAATTAAGCTGTCAATTTTGGATGCAGTTTCTTCCCTGCTAGACATGCAGCTGTTAATTCCAGTTCCTTCTTTGGAAAGATTCATAGAATTGTATTCCAATCTTTTCATTGTCCCCATAAAAAGGCAGTGGATGCCATCCTATTCTGGACTTAAAATGTCCTTGCTCTCCATCATTGCTGCCATGTATTCAGGGGAATTTTTGATTTCTGTAGACATAAAGGAAGCTTATCTGCACATTCCTATCTACACGGATCATGAGTGTTTCCTGCAGTTTGCAATCTAAAATTATCAGTTCAGTTCCCCATTCTTCCCTTTGGGTTGGCTTCCTCTTTGCGGTTATTAATAACGGTCACGTCAGCCTTGACAGCTCATATCCTCAATGTATCTCTTTGAATCCCTTTCTGGACAACCTTTTTTTAAAGGCTCATTCACAGGAGATCTTGCACACTCACTCTTGCATGCCATTCTGGAGCAAGATGGTTGGGTTCACATTATCAAGAAATCTCTGATCCTTCATGTTCCTGGCATGAGATTCGACACTCTTCAGGGGAAAGATTTTCTACCAGATAACAAGATTCAGCTGTGGTCCATTCAAGTGACAGCTTAGATGGTGCAAGAGTATGTGAAGGTACTAGAGTGCCTAGTCTCTGCTCTGGAAGCAGTCCCACTTGCTAAATTTCATATGTGGGAGCTATGGCTGGAAATTCCAGTGTCATGCCTCTGTTCAAAAGGACAAAGGTGGACCTTCGTTGGTGACTTTAGAGGCCTCATTTGTACTTGGGAAGGCTGCTCTATCCCAAATTTGATCAAAGTTACAATGTACCACTCATGCACCAATCTTTGCTCAGGGTCTTTGGAACAGGGCAGAGAACTCTCTCTCCATAAATATTCTGGAGTTTCGGGAGAGTTGCCGTGACCTCAGTCCCTTTTGGTGCAGCTCCATTCCGCCAGGAAGGGACCGTGAGTGCAGCTATGTGAGCAGAGTTTTTGCTGGTTCTCATGTGGGCAGAGGCTCATGTGTCCGCTCTCTAGACCATTTACATTCCAAAGGTAGACAATGTTGTGTCAGATTTCTTCAATCACCAGTGCCTGGATCCTGGCAATTGGGAACTCAGAGCATATTCAACTCGATTGTTCTAATATGGGGTCTCCCGATGGTGGACCTAATGGCTTCTTAGCTGAACCCTAAGGTTTTGCAGTTTTGTGCTAGATCCTGGGATCCTCTAGCTTTGGAGGTAGATGCTATGGTCATTCCATAGCATTTTCCTTTGGCATATGTGTTCCCTCTGGTTCCTAAGCACCCTGGAAATCAGGGGAACATCAAGATGGAGTGGGCTCATATCATCCTGACTTCCCCATTCTGGCCCCACCAGGCCTGCTTTTCTGATCCACTCAGTCTGTCTTTGGTGGAGCTTCTTCGGCCCCCTCCATGCCTGTACCACAGTGTCCGCTATGTAATGCACAGGTGTAGAAGTTGTCTTTGACAGCTTGGCTCTTGAGGATAGCATCTTGAGAAAGGAGGGTTTTTCTGACTTTGTCATTGCTGCCATGCTACATACGTGTAAGCCAGTCTCTTCCAAGGCATATCCTCTGGGGAGTTGGACCTGATTCTGTGAGTGTTTAAGAAGGCTCCTTTTTAGCTCCTGAGTTTTCCTTGATGCTCAGTACTGACTTTCACTTGGCTATTGTCTCAGGTTGGTGGGTGACTGAACTTCCTGCCTTATATTGTAAGCTTTCCATTATGGTATTCCACCCTGATATGGGGGTTTAGAGGGTTCCTTACTAAGGTTTTTCTGAGTCTCATATCAACCAGGAAATTGTTCTGCCTTCTCTGTTTAGCTCCATCTATCAGACAGGAGGAGCTTCATCTCTTGGATATGGTTAGGTATTTGAAGTAATATTTTCATCGCATTCATCCTTTTTCGGAAGGTCCTTGTGCAGGCCAGTCTTTGTCTAAGATAACAGTGGCTTCTTGGATTAAAGTGGCAGTTCTCCAGGTGTATGTTCTGAGGAAGAAGCATGTAACCTTTCAGGTTATGGCACATTCCACCAGGTCAATGGGAGCATCATGGGCCTATAAGAATCAGGCCCACATATTTTTCAAACACTACCATGTGAATGTGTTGGCTTTAGCTGAAGCCAGCTTTGGATGTAATTCTAGAGGCCGTTGTGTCTGTGTAGGTATCCTTCCTGAATTTCTTTTGGTTCCAGTTCTTTGGTTTGTACTGTTGGCATCCTTCGACAACTGAGGTTCATGTTGTACCAGTTCATTTCTGTTAGAGCTGGTTTGTATCTGGAGGGGGTTTTTCGCCTTCCCTCCCAGGACTTTCCTCCCTGACAAAAACTCAGTGGTTTGATGCCCAGATAGGAGTACCTCTTGGGTTCTCTGGCTCAGGGATTCCCGGTCTTGTTAAACTTATGTTTCTTTTCTTTTGCCTTTGCTATAGGTTGAAACTGAGCATGTCCAGACAAGGGTAAAATGATGCAGGCTGGGAGTGTATACCTCAGAGACCACTCTTGTTGAGACCCTCTTGAAGGAATGGACTTTACCCCATTGTTTCTTGTGTTCCACATGGACTAAGAGAAAAGGATTCATTGGTAAGTACACAAAAATCATATTTTTTTTCCGGCCCTGATGAACACATGGGGTGGCATAAGACATCCCCAAGTTTTAATATTTAACCTCAGGATGCCAGACCTTTCATTTATTGGAATTTTTTCTAGCATCCAAGGAGTTAAAAATTAAAACTGGCCGCCCCTGTAATCATCAACTGTTGCCAAGAAATAATGATGTAGCTAGCATCTAAGAGGTTAAAGTGTACATTCCATAAAATAATGGCCCTGCATTCAGATTGAGTGAGGCCACAGTCTACTTATCCCCAAATCTTTCTACCCCCCTGTGACTATGTCCATTAGTATCTCTGCAAGGTAATGCAGATACTTCATTTCTTGGGCTGACTTACTTCAGCTAAGTCAGGGATGGGCAACAAGAGGCCATGAGGCCCTAAGGGGCTGTCTTGTGGCTCCAGTCTATTATCTGGTACAGTGGGAAGAGGAGATAATTTACCTCTGCCACATCATACAACACACACACACACAATTTTCACCCCAAAAATCACACGTTATTCTTTTGCCTCAGAGTATTTACTCTCTGTTCCACCTTAACCCTTCGGGTGCTATAGAGGTCTCCAGTGCATTGTGTTGGAGACTGCTTTAGCATCCAAGGGGTTAATGTACTTTTAAAATCCCTTTTATAGTCTTTTTACCCATAACGAGCACATGTTTGGTGGAGTTGAACCCCACATATGTGGTCCTTGAGTGACTGACTTCCTGTCACTGAGTTAAATCCGAAATAGCCAGGATCTGTACTCTGAATCTCTTCCCTGGCTAAGCATCACTACTGCTTCCGTAAGAGCAGACTTCTGTTAGGGGAATTATCATCTTCTACATTTATTTAACCATTAAACTGCCTGACCTCTTTGCAGTGTTCCTCAGGTGTTATTGGTAAAGCGTTTGCTGGAACAGACAGCTGCCTTACACTAGATAGCGACCTTTCAGGAGTGTATATTCCTTACAAACAGGGAATAGATTACTCGTCTGATATTTCCAAGTCCAGCAGCATATCATTTTCAGGTTATGCTCTCCCACCAAGCCATTTAACAATCTGATTTTAGGAGGTAGGTGAATTATTTTCTTTAAAAAAATATAAGCATGAGGAAGCAATTTTTCCCCCAGCGTGCAATTCCTTTGCGAGAATTTACATTCTTCTAATTTCCTGGTTTACTGCACCACTTATTGCACTCCTGCAGAGGTGCAGAATGGCATCACTGCCAGAATCGCAGGGATGTATGATATATGCACAGAGTAACTCTCTTCCCTTTCCTGACATTGGGTCCATTGTTTAATTTACTTACTGTGACACAGATCTGAATACCCCATCAAGTTAATTTTATCCTGTTTGTTGTAACGGAGGTGCTGCCATACTACAGACACTTGAGCATCAAAAGTTTAACTCCTTGAATGTTAGAGAGGTCTCCAGTTCAATGTTTTGCAATGTGATGGACACCTCTTTAGCAACCAAGGGGTTAATCATTCTACCATAAAAAAATCTATGTCATACGTTCACTGCAGTAAAGCGATAATGCTTAGAGTGTACAAGCCATTCATTAATCTCAGGGCAGAGGCCTGTGTTTTAACAAACAGTTAAATAATTCTACATAAGAATTATATAACCCCACTACTGTTGGACCAGCCCAGCTCTGCTCACTCCCGTCATCATTATGTAGTTTTCTCCAATTTTGCCTGTGTTCTCCCCAAAATGAAGATGAAAGATGGGGTTCATTTAAGAAAACTGATGTCAAAGTTGCAAAAAAAAAAAATTTTAGTAAATGCCTCTTGCTGCAAAGAATACAAGGAATGTGACAGTGACCTTTCCTGTGCTTCTTTTCCATTGCATGGACCTATGTCTGCGTATGACTGGAGAGGCAGAATGGACAGTTTATATAAATGAGTGAGAGAGAGGCCCCTCACTCAAAGGTCTTAATGTAAGCAAAGAAGCATATATGTAAATACAGTAGGAAAAAGTCACTTTAAGCAATATTGATTTAAATGGGGATTTAAACCCTTAATTGTTATAGAGTAGGCTTATGCATTCATTTTGGAATGAATGCAAAATGTAATGAAAACCGTGGTTTGTGTCACTTTAGGATTTAAACAAGAAACAAATGGCACAAAAAAACAAACGCCACGTTCAATACCTTTGTTCAAACCCATTCGTTCATTCACACACTTACTCGCACCATTCATAATGCAAATTAATTTACTTTGATGTCAAGTGGTGTCCTAGATGCCCTGGGCCTCTTGCACATTGTGTCAAAAAAAAACAAGATTAAATAAATAAATAACTCCCTGTCGCTGCCAAATTAATTCTGCTTGTGCCATTGCCTGGAACTGCCGTGTGCCAGTCAGTGAGAGAGAGTGGGAATAAATTTGGCCACATAAAAGCCAACCCCTGTTCAATTCTTCCTTGTTCTGGTTCTGGCAACGGCCCAAGCAGGATTACGGAGGTTATTTTGTAGGAGGTGAGGATGGTGGGGGTGTTTTTTTGTTTTTTTTTTAAACTTTCTTTATTTTTGACACAACATGCTGGAGGCCCAGGACTTCGAGGACACGTCCAACATAAAAGTAAGTAATTGGTTAGTGGACAGAATATTGGTGAGTGAATTTTGTTTAGAAATGAAAATCTTCACAGAAATTCTGATTAACCAAATGGGATAAAAAAAAATTTGTTTCATCCAAATGGGTAAAATAAAAAATGACCTAATAATTCAGACAAAACACGTTTTTTGCTGTGCAAAAGTCTTTTAAAGAGGTCTTAAATGAGTTGTCATATATAAATATTCAGTTCTTTTGACTCAGGATTGCTCCTATTTTACAATTATACATATTCCTCAAAGTATTGTATCAAGGAGGCAACATACGTCAAAACAAAGGCTCGATTCATTTAGAGCTGGTAAATCATTCATTAGAGCCAAAATAAATTCCAGCTGGTCCATGTGTAGCTGTATTGTCATAATTGAATTACCTGAACAACATGCACCACAATGACACAAGGAGCGTCGGTCACCAAAACTTGTAGCCTAATGCTTGTTGCAGTTTTTTTATTCCCACAATGCACACTATATAGCGTGAATAATTAGAACATCAAAGGAAACTAGCTTTTGCTCGATGTTTGACATGGTGTCTACCACTGACTGTGAGCTAGTAACAAAGTCACCCACCCAAGGGCCATAGGATGATGTTACTATTCAGAGAGTATTAAGTGGCAGAGGGGAATGCAATGCTTTGCCATGAGTTTCATATTCCTCTGGCAGTCAAACTGTTATTTATTGTTTTGTTTCGCTTCTGTTTTCTGTAACTTAAATGCATTCATATGGGGCTTAGGGCCCCATATCATTGGTCCCCACATCTCTAGCGTAGGGATGCCTAGTTGCGCATGTGTGTATACTATTTTTACTATTTTTTGACTTATATGTTGATAGTTTTTAACATGAGTTAGAGACTCAACACTTAGGTTTGTTAGGCACTAAAATACCGAGTTCCGTCGCATGTAATTGTATAGCAAATTGATGCACTGTTTCGTTGTTTTCAATAGTGCTAATTTTGCACCTGTTGCGCTTTTTTTGTAGTTGTTTATCACAATGCAGTTGATGGAGTACCAAACTATAACTTAAAACTACAAACTTTACTTTGGTTTTCCTAATGGTGGTAATTGAATCAAGCCCTTAGTCGTTTTCCTAGTAAATCACCACTTCTCCCAGCTTCAGGATAAGCTGAATTTACAGCCCAAATTATAGATCGTCCCTAAGTTTCTTGTCCCATCGCCTACAATAACTGACATTGTCAGTGGAAGTTTCATTCCTATTGGCTATGTTGCTGCATGTGACATGACAGCCAAGCATTTATTAGATTTGCCTCCGCTCCACGGAGCAAAAGCCAGGAGGGGACTTTTACATTGTGAGCTGTAACCTTATAATACTGTTACTGTCTGAGGTGAGTGTAACAATGATTAACTAGTTAAATAATTAGTTTTAACAATATATTCTATATACATATAATACTATATATAAATGTTTTCAGATTAGTTTCCCATTTAACATTTTTATTATGTTAAAACCTCTGAGTTTTGTTGCTCTGTTTCCTTGCATTGTCCATCTGTATCCACACCAAGGCATTAAACCCTGCATCATGAGTGCACCCCATGAGGAAGTCTCTCTCCATAATATATAACATATCTCAAACAGTTTGTTGCTGGCTCTCAATGTAGCCAGCATCTTATTGATCCTCATTCTGGAAGCTATTTTTCTATGTGGTCATTCATGTACTAAACACTCGACAGTGGCGGTAATATCTATAAATAACACAAGCGGATCATTGCTTCAAACAAATGAAAATATTTTAAACTTAATCACATATTGCTAATAGAGATTTATAATTCTTAAAGGATCCTTAACATCAAACAGTTTAATGTAATTAAACATGATTTACTCTGTTAGCATGTGTAAAATTACTTATTTGAGTCTAGATCCCTAAAATATAATGCTTTTCTTATTTTGCTAATACATGTACAGAAAACTGTTTGTTATCTAAATGTAAACAATTTCGTTAAAAGGATAGTAATGTTTCAAAATAAAAGTAGCTCCAATTAATCTTCATAGTATTTGGGCCATGGAGACTGTTATTTCAATACTGTCAGAGTTGTAGTTCAAGAGTAATTGAATGATAAAGTATCCCCCTCCTGCCCCTTTACCTAGTATAAGCCACCTCCCCTTAGATGTGGAATCTGGTCTTAAGACCAGACTGGTCACAGCAAGGGGACAATATTCTTACTGTGAGAACAATGAAAACCCTGCCCCCCTTGACAGGTTTTTCACTTATACTAATTGAACATTGTCCCTCTCTGCAAGCCATCTGGACACCACCTTTCTGTTCTGAGGTGAGCAGTGCTACATCAGTAAAAGGGGCACGAGGGGGATACTTTATCATTCAATTACTCTTGAACTATAACTCTGACCATATTGAAATAACACTCTCCATTACTATCCCTTTAAAGCCAAGTTCTCACTAAATGTAAACCTGAGAAAATTGGGTTGTTTCCAGTAGCATTAGCTCTGCAACCTATTTTCTTTGTTGATGAATTTCAGATTGTTATCTGAAAACCAGGGGAGGGGTGCAGAATTAATGTTCACAGAAACTTGACCCAGAGTTCCTCACCTTTTGTTCATCTGAGTGAGAACTTAACATTGGTGTTTGCTTTTCAATAACAAAATATTTAGCACATTTACCAACACGATAAGTACTTACTTAGTTTGACCAGTTTAACTCCCTCTGCCATTTTGAAATAAATTCCTCAACCAACCACAGTAATAATAGGATTTTAGTCTTACCTGTTAAATCCTTTTCACTTAGTCCATACAGGTCACTGGTACTCTGGGAGGCGTAAGTCCCCTTTAATAGGCAGGAACAATTATGCAAATAATTTGCAAGGGGCGGAGCCTCCCCTCTTACTTAAGCCACCTCCTGGCCAGAGCCACTCATATTGATTTGAGACCCCAAGAACTGACCTCAGGTAAGCAAAAAGAAAGACTCCTGTGAGCATGCCCGAACGGTCTCCCACTGAATGCCACAGGAGAGCCAAGACTGGTCCCTTGACAGGGTGGGAGACCAGTGACCTGTATGGACTAAGTGAAAAGGATTTAACAGGTAAGACTAAAATCCTATTTTCACTGTCGTCCAATACAGGTCACTGGTACTCTGGGATGTACAAACATTGAGCTGATCCAGAGGCGGGAAGTAAGGCAAGGACCAGGCGCAAGGCCCAAGTCACTAGAACTGTTATGACCAGTTGATAACATAGCCCAAACTGTAAGTGTCAACGGACACCAACCAAGGGAACAATCCCTGAACTAACACAGCACACGGAACTAGAGCCAACCGGGCTCAACAGTAAAGAAGCACTAAGGATCACAGAGTGGAAGACCTACACAGGCAAGACTGCCTCCAGGACCTTCCTTCCAAAACTGGCATCAGCCGAAGCCAGTACATCAACTCGATAGTGCTTAGAAAAGGTGTGCACAGAGGACCAAGTGGCCGCTCTGCACAGTTGATCAGCAGAAGCTTGATTCTTGTAGGCCCAAGAGGCCCCAATAGATCTGGTGGAATGGGCAGTCACCCGGAAGGGAACATGCTTATTCCTCAACTTATAGGCTTCACGGATGGTAGCCTTAATCCAAGAGGCAATGGTAACTTTGGAAGCCGGTCTTCCTGCCCTAGGCCCCTCAGGAATGACGAATAGAGCGTCAGACTTCCTGATAGACTCGGTGCGATGAACATAAAACTTGAGGCAACGCACCACATCCAACAGATGGAGATCTCTTTCCTTGTCAGATGAAGGATTAGGGCAGAAAGAGGGAACCACAATCTCCTGATTGATGTGAAACTCAGACACAACCTTGGGTAAGAATTCCTTGGTAGTGCGAAGCACAGCCTTATCCTTGTGGAACACCAGGTAAGGAGGTTTACAAGACAAGGCCTGTAACTCTGCTACCCGGCGCACTGACACAACAGCCAAGAGGAAGGCCATCTTCCAAGTCACAAGACGTAATGGAATGGAAGCCAAGGATTCAAACGGTGGTCGCTGTAGAACTCCCAGCACCAAATTGAGATCCCACTGGGGAGCAGGACTCTTAAAGGCAGGTCGAACATGAGTCACACCCTGGAAAAAGACTTTCACATCAGGAAGGACAGCAATCCGTTCCTGGAAAAACACAGACAAGGCAGAGGTCTGAACTTTGAGGGAACTCAGACTGAGCCCCTTATCCACACCGTCCTGCAAGAAGGCCAGGACAGTGGGAAGATGGAAGTCAAGAGACAACCTCTTGTCAGAGCACCATGTCACGAAAGTTGACCATATGCGATGATAGATCTTGGAAGACACAGGCTTACGAGCACTGAGCATCGTCGATACCACAGAAGGAGAAAAGCCTTTCTTAGCTAGAATCGAGGATTCAACCGCCATGCCATCAAATGGAGAGAGTGAACATCCTCTTTCCACAGATACCCCTGAAGAAGCAGGTCCGGACGGGCTGGAAGTGGAATTGGATCCTTCACTGACATGGCCATCAATTCCGGAAACCAGGACTGGCGAGGCCAGTTTGGAGCAATCAGGATGACAGGACAACGTTCCCTCGTCAACTTCTGGATAACTCTGACCAACAGAGGAAGAGGAGGGAAGATGTAAGCCAGGGAGAAGTCCCAAGGGATCGACAAGGCATCCACTGCTAGAGCAAGGGAGTCCCTCAACCGGGAGCAAAACACCGGAACCTTCCTGTTGTGTCTGGTAGCCATCAGATCCACCACAGGCATCCCCCACCGTTGAGTGAGCATGTGAAACACCTCTGGGTGCAGAGCCCATTCTCCGCTGTCGACGGTATGACGACTGAGGAAGTCTGCCATGACGTTGTCCACGCCTGGAATATGAACCGCAGAGATGACAGGCACGTGATCTTCTGCCCAAGACAAAATATCCTTGACCTCCCACCAGGCGGAACCGCTTCTTGTGCCGCCTTGTCTGTTGATGTAAGCCACCGCCGTGGCGTTGTCGGACTCCACTCTGACTGGAAGACCGGTCAATTGAGACTCCCAGTGCCTCAGGGCCAGCCGGACAGCTCGAAGTTCCAGAACATTGATGGAGAGCATGGATTCCTCCAGACCCCATTTCCCCTGAGCACTGAAGCGACCCCAGACTGCACCCCAGCCCCGAAGGCTGGCATCCGTAGTGACTGTGGTCCAAGGAGGAACTAGAAAGGATTTCCCTTTCAGGAGATGAGCGAGATCTAACCACCAGTGCAGACTCGACTCGACATGAGGAGGAAGAGAAACAGACAGATGTTGATGATCTGGATGATTCTTGCACGTCTGGATCACGAATCTCTGAAGATCCCTGGAGTGGGCCATGGCAAATGGTACTGCTTCGATTGTGGAAATGAACTTCCCCACTAAGGACGACAACTTCGGAACTGGAATCACGTCCAGGTCCAGAATTCCAGCCACTCTGACAGCTATCTGGTGAGCCACGTCCTCTGGAAGAAACACCATGCATTGGCGAGTGTCGAACAGGAGACCCAGGAACAGAAGCCTCTGAGATGGAATCAAGTCCGACTTGTCCAGATTCAGGATCCAGCCATGACGGTTCAGGGTGTGCATGCACATCTGTAATTGCTGGTGGAGAAGCTCCGCTGAGGAGGCCGTCAGTAGGAGATCGTCCATGTAGGGGGTCACTCTGATCCCATCCTGATGGAGCACCGCTATCAAGGAGCCCAACACCCTCTGGAAGACCTGAGGGGCTGAAGTCAGCCCAAAGGGGAGCGCTGCAAACTGAAAGTGTCCCCTGTGGCAGGCAATCCTGAGATACCGCCTGCTCTCTGGATGAATAGGGATGTGAAGATAAGCATCCTGAAGGTCCAGGGAGGCAAGAAACTCCCCTGGAGACATTGCTGCAATCACAGAGCGCAGGGACTCCTGGCGGAAGTGGGAAGTCACCACATATGCATTGAGATCTTTGAGATCCAAGATGGGACGGGCTCCTCCGTCCTTTTTGGCTACCACAAACAGGTTGGAATAAAATCCTGAACCTGTGTCCCCCTGAGGAACCGCCTCCAGGACCTCTTTGTCCAAGAGATCCTGAATAGCGTCGTCGAACAGACGCCTTTTTGTGGGTTCCTGAGAAGGACGAGTAAAATGGAACCGAAAAGGAGGAAGGGAAGAGAAAGGGATCCTGTATCCCTCTGACACCACCTGAAGAACCCATGGGTCCGCCACTGACTCCTCCCAAGTCCGGCGAAAGATGCGGAGACGACCGCCTACAGCTGGATGCGGACCCGGGTTCGGCGAGTCATGCCGAAGCAGTCTTGGAGGTCTTGGCCTTGGAGGCAACTTTGGGCCTCCAGGACTGTTTGGGCTTGGAGGAGGAGCGCGTAGTGGGAGGACCCGTTTGGGCCGAGGAGCGTGTCTCAGTCTGAAAGGAACGAAAGGACCGATTGCGTTTGGCTGGAAACTTTTTCTTAAAGACTGAGGGTAGAAGAGTACTTTTACCGCCAGTAGCCTCACTGATCATTTCTTTGAGTTCAGACCCAAAAAGCAAATTCCCCTGAAAGGGCAAGGAAAGCAAAGCCTTCTTAGAGGCTGTATCAGCAGACCAAATTTTCAGCCAAAGAGCGCGTCTAGCCACCACAGAAGAAGTGGAGGCCCTCGCCATCATGCGCACAGCATCAAAAGCAGCATCAGCAACATAGTTCTGAGCTTCAGTGATATTAGCAAGAAGCTGCAACTGTTCAGATACAGGCGCATCCTGGCGAACCGCTTCAGTCAGTCGTTCAGTCCAGGCCGCAATAGCTCTATTAACCCATGCCACAGCAAAAGTGGGGCGCATGGCTGTGCCAATGGAGGCAAAAATAGACTTAAGAGAGAGCTCTAGTTTCTTATCCGTCCAGTCCTGCAAGGCAGAGGCATCTGAGACAGCCAAAGCAGTAGATTTGGATAGTCTAGACACAGGAGCATCCACTTTGGGAGGATGAACCCATTTTGCCAGCTCCGCCTCAGGAAAAGGGTAAAGTTTGGCAAACTTTTTGGAGACAGAGGAAGATCTATCAGGATTCTTCCATGCCTCAGAGACCAGACGGGCAAGAGTAGGGTTAGTTGGAAAACAAACAACAGGCTTAGATGGCTTTTTCTGAAAAACATCAGTAGGATCATAAGTGGATTCCTGAGTCAGAGGAAGGTTGAGCGTATTCAGAACCGCTCTGATCAGACCCTCAGCCGAAACTTCAGGGTCACACTCATAGGGGTCCCCAATGGACCTGTTAGATTCAATAACAGTACGTTCCTCAGCATCAGAATCCTGTAAAAGTTCTTCTTCAGAAGAATCAGTGATATCAGGAGCTCCCTGTGGCTTAGGCAGGGAGGTCCTGATAGTAGAGGGGGTCTGCCAGACCTGGAGAGCCCCCTGTACCTGAGAGGGAAAGAGTTGAAGCGTGGATCTGAGATCCCTAGTGGCAGCTTTAAACTCCCTCACCCAAGATGGCTCAATAGCGTGGCTGGGAAGCCCAGGGTTGCTATCTTGACCAGAACAATTAGGGCATAGATCCCCCACATTATCGCCATCCAGCCCAATGTGGCAAGAGGAGCAAAACGCCATGGGGGTAGCG
Source organism: Rhinophrynus dorsalis (assembly GCA_037306005.1). Taxonomy (NCBI): domain Eukaryota; kingdom Metazoa; phylum Chordata; class Amphibia; order Anura; family Rhinophrynidae; genus Rhinophrynus; species Rhinophrynus dorsalis. Next base: position 133,727,492 of record CM074723.1, on the reverse strand, counting down.
GACCCCCCATCCTCCTTAGACTTGGGTCTAGCCCCTAGCTCCAGTGAAGTAGACATGCTCACAGCGTCAATATACCCCACTAATAACACTATCACCCAGAAAAAGTGTTAAGATTAAAGTTTCACCCCAGAAATGTTCTAAAAACGGACTTATCTGGCCAGCGAAGGGTTAATCTGTTGAGGAGAGAGAAGGCTCGGTCCCTGCGTAGTGTACTCGCCTAGGAAAAGTACCACAAAATGGCGGCCGTCGTGACAGCCAATCAGAAACGAGCGCGAACCAAGCGCTCATGGGAAATGTAGTTTTTCCCCACAAGTACCCCAAACAGTGCCCGAAGCCCCCCTGAACACCCCACATAAATAAAACACATTCCGGATGATAGAGCAGGAGCCTAGAATTAAAATGAGCCCTCTCTGAAGTTGCTGTGACAAGCGGTTCCAGAGATATGTCCCATACTGTGAATTCCCATAGAGAGTAAAGGAGCCCTTGCGTCTGAGCGGGAAAAAGCCGCGCTTAAAGGCGCGGAACACCATTTTTAATAAAGTTTAGTAAAACATTAAAAAGTGCCCAAACAAGCATGAAACACATGAGAAACATAAATAAATGAATACCCAATGCTCCAAAACTCAGAGAATAACACAGAAATTGCATAAACAGTAATAATGCAATAAAAACACCCTATGAGTGCTGGAGTGTATTAAAACTCCCAAATACAAGCCCATCAAAGGGACACTGTGGGGACAAGTGGACCTTCAGCACTCAATGGGTGACTCACCTTCCTTGCTGACTTCTGTCTTCAGGTGACCATGATAGGGAGGGAAAGAACCAGAGGTAAATTCCCCAACAGGGGAGCTGCTTAACACAAGCTGTCCCCTCATCAGGGTATAGGTCCACAGAAAATCCCTGGAAGCTGCACCAGCCACTTTAAAGAGGGCAATTCACAGCCATGGTCACCCTCCTAATGGTGGTATTCCATATTTGAATAAAAAATAATAAAATACTAAGATGCATAGATGTTCTCTACCTGGTGTGGAAGCACACCAGGAACAAATCAATATGAGTGGCTCTGGCCAGGAGGTGGCTTAAGTAAGAGGGGAGGCTCCGCCCCTTGCAAATTATTTGCATAATTGTTCCTGCCTATTAAAGGGGACTTACGCCTCCCAGAGTACCAGTGACCTGTATTGGACGACAGTGAAAAATGATTTATCAAACACATGAGACCCTGTATCCATTTGGCTTTCAATCAGAGTGACCTGCAATCCAGCATACAAAGCCCTAACGGCCTTCTATGTTTGAATGATGCAGTTCCCACAAAGGCAAAGACACCATTATAGGAGATTCTTAGTTCAAACACAGGAAACCCTATGCTTATATATGCTTTTGTCCATCAATCAAAGGAGTGTACAGTCAATCAGTCTAACACTACACCCCATATCTATCCATCAGATATATCTTTGTGTTTAAATATAGCACGTTTGTCCATTCTGCTATTTTTGTTTGATAGAATTTTTTCTGCCATTGCTATGCATGCTCATGAATAATGGAACTTTTCTATGCGTAAGCAGAACTATAACTTTATAGTAAATACGACAGGAACAGGGGTGCTTCTTTACATTTTAAAAAGAAGTGACTAGAAGCTCTCTCAATCTGGATAATTTGGCATTAGTCCATTAAGTAGATTTTGCTGCATGGCTGATAAAGTAAAAGCATGACAATATTATGTATAACACGGAAAAGGTATATGTTTCACCGCCTTTTTCTTGAAATATCTGAATATATTTCTATGTATAATGCAGGGTTTGTGGGATTTGACAATGCAAACTGGTATCACTAAGAATTAAGACAAATTATAAACATTTGAAAAAAATGGATTTCGTTTCGATAATAGGATTTTGTGCACTTACAGATGAATCCTTTTTGCTTCAGAAAAGTTGCAGTCTCGACCCCCGATCCGCACACCATTTATTGAATAGGGACCATACCTTGATATGCCTTGGAAGAAACTGGCTTTCAAGCCTGTAGTAAAGTGAGGCAGGATGGGAGTCTCAGCATTAGAAAGCTCTTTCTACAAGTGCCCTGCCCTCCTCAAGCAGGAAGTTTACTCCATGGTTCCTGTGTTCCAAATAGGACATAAGAGAATATTCATTCAAGCATAACAATTCCATAATTTAGCCACAGATTGAATAATTTTGTTTGTACAACTAGGTCATTTATTGAGGCTGGTAGCACACTCCTATTTTATTGAAGAAGGTTGTTATCTTTGAAACTTTACCTGAAACTCTGCACTATTGGATGCTAAAGACAACTCCAATGCATTGCTTTTGGTTAAAAAGGGCCAGATTTCCCAATAGGCAGAGAAGACAACTGCCTAGCGCTCCAGTGTTCAAAAACGTCTCAATTCAGTGTCCCTGCATCAATTTTATACCCCCTTATCATTTGGATGCTAGAGAGATCACAGATGCATTGCACTGGAGATGTCTCTAGCAGTCCTGGGTTTGGGGGGGGTGGTTAAAGCTTTTTTGTTTTTTGCTTAATATAGACATAGAAACATAGAAACATAGAATTTGACCAATGGTATTTTCTGTGCCAAGAAACAGTGGATGGGACTGGGGGTGGTGCCATATAAGGAGTGGGGGTATGGCCATGTGTGGAGCTAAAGGTGCCTAGCATGCCTTGCCCAGGGGCACCTGGGATGTAAATATGGCTCTGGGGTTAAACAACAGAGTACCTCTAAAAGGTATATTTAAGATTAGGTTTTAGACTTTCTGAGCTAAATAAAGATTCTATCTATTTCATGTGTATAACCTCATTTCATTTTCGTTCTTAGTGTTCTTTTAATATATTACATGTTGCAAAACAGTTAAATCCATGGTGATGTATAAAGAAAAGCAATCCTGTCTTTGGTCTCAGCCTGCTGTAAGTGTGTTCAGTGCTTTTGTGCAGTGGTGACTAAGATAGCAATTCTAGAATTTAGCAGAGTTCACTTTGCAATTCATGTAAAGCTTTATTAAGCAAAGTATGGCATATTCATTCAACCAGGGAGGAGGGGATTAATCCTGCATAAGTAATTTTAAAACAAGTTCCTTTTTTTCCCATTTCTGTAAACTATTTGAGTTTCCATTTTCAGGATTACTGAGATTTCCGTCAGTCAGATTTTAATTTTAGTTTCATCTGAAATGGCTTATGCATAAGGGTCCAAAGCCGTGCATGAAGGCATCCTGTGAAATATGTAATTGGTGTGGAACACTGACATGCACACAATCTATCCGACAAGGTCCAAGAAATAAGGTGAGGTTCCATGGCTCAGTATCTCATCTAAAGATTAGCAGAATCCATATTTTAGGTAGGGATTGTAGAATATTAGCCAAACAAATAGAACTTTTTTTTTGTCACAAAGGGCAACAGCAAAATTATTTTAACTTGTATTTACAATATACAAGGTGTTTTCCCCATGTAGATATATTAACCCCTTAGATGCCAGAGAGAACTCTAACACATTGCAATGTACTGTGTTGAATACCCCATAGCATCTATGGATTAAAGAGCAAGAGAAAACTTTAGGAATCACATATACTTTGAACAGATATATTCAGGTCAAAGATGGTACAATGTGAACCTGTGAAGAAAGCAGTAGACTGGGAGAGTAAAAGTGGTATCTTTAGTGGCAGAGTAGCTTTAGATTGCAAGCTTTCAAGACATGGAATAAAAGCTGAACACTATATATATATATATATATATATATATATCCTATATAATAATTCGCTAAAATGTGTGTAACGCCACGTCATGCTCCTTCGGAGCGTCCAGCTCTGTATCAGCCACGGCGCAGTCAGTCTCTACTGTGCATGACTGCCCCGCGACCGGGTGGCAGTGGCACTGTGTCCCGTGTAACGGGCTCTTCAACTAGTACATACATAAAACATAACATTGTACAGCAGATAATCACACACATTCATGAGAGTGGGAATTGCAGGTTCTTGATTACTTTGAATTCCACTGAAGATGATGATCTTATCAGGATCTGTCTAAATTACTCTAAATTACTCTTTACTCTAAATGACTCTTTAAGGCATCATTTTTGTAGTCTGCAATAAAATCAAGTGTGGTCAAGTAGTATGAGTCTTTTTTCTTCTTCAGTGTTAATTGCTCCAGTGATTTCAGTGTGTTTTTAAGTGTTTGTGATTTGCAGGTAAAAATTGCCACATAGATTGAATTGGTATGTTAAAATATGTTTGCCATTGATGTTGTTACATGTGTTCGTTACTTGAAATATAATTTCAATGTGACAGAGATTACTAGAATTATATCCTGGTATAACATTTTTAACTTTTGCTTTAAAAAATAGTCAGGAGGTTGTGCAGAAACCAAATGATGAGTAAAGCCAAGGGTATTTATTCTTACATAAAGTTTTATTTAAAGTTTTCATCCTACAAGCAAGCTCAATTTATACATTCTGATACTATACAAAATTTACATCCTTTTTATGATTTGTTGGGTAACACCGCATTTCTTGGTCATGCCTTCTTGAAAGATAGAAAGCTTTAAATTACAATGGTAAAAAAAGAACCATTTATAGGACAACAAATAGCCTTTTACAGTTAGAATTCAAAAGATTGCACATTTCATTAGACAAGTCAGGTGACAGCTGCCTTAAATCGCTTTGAGACAAGTCTTCCGACAATTTTAATATTAAGCAGGGATGCCTCATTTTATACTGAAGCAAATTACTTTTACATGTTTCCTGCAATGGAAAAAATAATCTATCTAGCCCAATGTCTTATTTTACAAGGAAATTGGAGTCCTTGGAATAAAAAAAGTAATTTCTCCTATCACCATTTAATACAAAAACAACATAGATTGCACTTTACAGTGGTAATAAGTGGGTATTTAAAACATTTACAATATTCCAGTTCTGCAAGCCAAGAATTGAATCTCTTCACTGCTCGCAGGGGTGGCAATGCAGTCCATGTTGTTGCTTTAAAGCAGTTCAAACTTAAAAAGGCAGTATAGGGTTCATACAAGACCCTTTAAATGCTAGGCTGTGCACATAAACTCCTCAGTTGCCCTATGGTAAGACTTACAGATCATGATGATTTACAAAGCTGGGTGACGTCAGTGCTGAGTGAAGCTGGCAGTCATGGGAAATTGCACTCCTCTGTACATAAGCCAACTGATGGTGGAATCACAGGACTTCTGTTGGGTTGAATACAGAGGAGAGCATTTTCACAAGGTGCTGATCTGGACCGTGATCTGCAAGGCTTACATGGGGAAGGGGGCAATGGAAGAGTTCAGAGCTTTGGGAACCCCATTCTAACATCTTTTGGGCATAGGCTAGCATTTAAAGGGGTATTGTATGAATTCTATACTGCCCCTTTAATTATTATCTTATAAATGTGTTATAGTAACTGACAGCAGTGACCAACTCCAATAGGCTAAAAGTCATTTACACAAAGAAAAGAGGAACAGTTCTGGAGCAAACTAACTTCACCATAAGGAACAGATTCTTATTGGTCTAAAGAGCAACTTACATGGAAAAAGTAAAATAAATAAATGATATATGTTTTTGTGTTAAAGCTAAGTCTTTTATTAGTTACACTCTGCTACTCAGTTCTGGCAGTAGCAACATTGTAAATTTACAACTTTAACGGTATAGGTTTTTACAGGCTTCACCTCATGCAAGAGCTGAGTTTGTAGTGGCTGTGCAATTGGGCTTAAAGGGATAGTAATACTTCGTTTTATCTTTATTTTATTTTGTAGGCATTAAAAAAACATGAAGAACGATATAAGTCTTATCTCTCAAACCTTTATGGTTTAAGAGATATTCACAAGCAAAGTTCCCCCTCCTGTCCCTTTTTCCTAGTGTAAGCCATCTCTTCTCAGATGTGAATATGGTTGTAAGACCAGACAGATAACAGCAGGGGACAATTTTCTTTGTATGAAAACAATGAAAACCCTTCCCCCCTTGACAAGTTTTTCAGCTTTTTCCCTTATCTTAATTGAAGATTGTCCCTCTCTGCAGTCTACCTGGGCACCTCCCTTCTGATCTGGCTGAACAGTGGGGGATACTTTGCTTGTGAATATCTCTTAAACCATAAAGGTTTGAGAGATAAGACTTATATCGTTCTTCATGTTTTTTTAATGCCTACAAAATAAAATAAAGATAAAACGAAGTATTACTATCCTTATGGTCTAAGCAACCAATAAGAATCATACCTCGATCTTCAGACTTGTAAGTTTATAATGCTGCTATAGCTAGATATATATTTTTGTGTTAGTTGACCTTTAAATGATGTTTTTAACCCTTTCAGTGCCAGAGGTTACAGAATGCATTGCATTGTAAGGAGTTCCGTACCCCTCTGGCACTCAAATGGTTAACCCTTGCATCGGAGACCTTTCTAGCACTTAAGGGGTTAAAAGCCCCATTCAAATCAATGAAAATGATTATTACTTCCCCTATAGCACAGTTGGTTTGCTCTGGAATTGCCCTAAGAGTGGTAACACATATCTGGTACCTCACTGTACAATTTCTTCTATTGTCTGAGCACTTTTAACCCCTTTGATGCTAGAGACAGCTCAAATGCATTTCTTTATGATACACTGCATATATCTCTGGAATCAAAGGGTGTATTATCACACTGCACCTTTACATTAAAACTGTGGAGAATCCAGATTCTATATTGAAAGTGAACAATATTAAAGGAACAGTCAACAGTTTTTATGAAGTAAGAGAAAAAAATATATATACATTTTTTTCCTGTTGGGTCAAACAAGGGTTCTTTTACTGCTCCATTAAAAGTTATTACTTCTCTGACTTGTTTTTTTAAATTAAACTGCAATTATATTTTATGATCATAAGGTGGTGCTGTTCCCTTCACTTACTGTGGAGAGCATTAGTCAAAATACGAGCTGTAATAATGTTTGAATGAAAACTCTACCAGTGGTGGGATTAGCCTTATTTTAATTATCATAACATATACATTTTTTTATGAAAAAAGCTTACTGTACCTCTAATCGGGATTTTTCTTGAAATATTAATGTGGGTAAATACCGGACAATTATTGTGAAAGACAAAATCCTGTTTATGGGTAATGTAGTGTCCTTGGTGTGGTCTTTTGCTTGGTGGAACCCAGAAAGTATTACTACTCTGGGACCTAGGATGCAATGAAAATGGAAATGCCATGCCCTGAACCTATTAATGTTTCATTGTATCATGGTTTTAACTGAAGATACAGATGTATTCAGATGAGAGATGATCTGCACCAAATTTGATTTTATATGCCTTATGCACCAAACAAACAATATTGATTAATTTTGGAGTAAACTAATTATACCATGAGGACAAATAAATATTTCCAAAATTCCCATTAATTTAAATTGGGCTTTCAACCCCTTGAAGGGTAGAGAGGTCTCCAACTCAATGCTTTGGAAACCTCTTTAGTCTTCAAGAGGTTATGAGCTCCATTTAAAACAATGGGATTTTTTTTTTTTTTATTGGTTCCCTATGGTGCATTTGGATTGCCACAGAATCACTCCACATAATATTGTGTGTGTTTGTATACAGATGCATTTTACAGTACGCAATCTAACATATACAATGTATAGGGCACAATATACTGTCAGTCATGTGCTTATAACCTTTCATTTGGGAGCTTCCTGGTTTCTTGGCGGCATGGAGCCTACTTGGACAAAATGAAAAACTATCACTGTGACGCAAACAGGCTTTGTTGTCCAAAAACAGCTTAAACTTTTGAGGAGCAAAGGGGTGTGCAACCCATTTCTACACAATGCTCTGCACACACTTCTGGTTCTCAAGGGTTTAAGAATCACTGGTTCTACACCTCTGACTTAGGTTCTCAGTCAGTCCACAAAGCTCACCAGTAGTACCATATCTTCATTGAGTAATGCAAATCTACAAAATGCAAGTGCCAATGATCATGTAGTATAATAAGAAGGCCCATTCCACAGTATTTGCTTATAACCTTATTATACCACCCAGAGCATTTCATCATGTGAAATGGAAGAACATCAGCTATATTATTAAAGCAGGCTTTATGTTACATATATTACATGGACACTTACAAAGTCAGTACTCCAGAGTGTAACATTCATGTAGTATTCCTCACAGCTGCTTGTGAAATACCTTACTTATCTTGATAGGCTCTGTGAAACCATGTAGCAAGATAATACACATAATGTAGGGGCATATAAGGAGCACTACTGTGGACAAATACAATTGTCAAATACCCACTGATATAAATGAGGTTTTAAACTCTTTAAGTTATAAGGTTTTTACATTCAGTGGGTTAAAAGCCCCATTTAAATTAACTGGGATTTTTATTTACCCCTATGGTACAGTTAGCTAGATCCAGAATTGTGTTATTTTCTTTCTAGATATGGCCCCATTGTAATCAGTTAGGGTTTTTACACACCCCACCCCACCTATGATGCAGTTGATTTGCTCCAGAATTACACCTCATTCTCTTTCAGCCAGCACTGTAATATATGTTGTTTGCTCAACAGTAGTGCTCTTGTTCCCAGTCTCTAGGTCACCTATATAACCAAGATTCAGCCACTTTATGGCTTGTGGTGCTCAATGCACATGTTTGAAAGAAAACGATAAATGGTTTTCTATGTTATCTCAAATTTACATTTTTGTTAATTCCAAACCATAATTTTTACAGTTATTGCCTACAATTATGAGCTACACAATGTAGGCTATGTTGTTATGCTTATTTTTGAAATACCTAGTAAGATGTTCAGCCAATCAGCTGCAAGTGATTGGTAAATTGCTAGATCAAGCCAGATATGGTCAGACATTGGGAAGGGGAGCATGTGAAAGGAATCCACTTACATGATGTTACATAGTATCAATAAAAATAGAGACACAAATGACAACATTCTGAAATCAAGTAAAATATGATGACTTAGCTTGGGGTAAGCAGTTGGCACGTACAAATGTAGCCAACATCATATACCTATTGGTGTGACATTTCTTCTTAGAGTTCAGTCATGCAACTTCCCGTTGAAATATATTTAGATTTTTTCCTAAGTGGGGCCCACTTTGTTTTATCAGCTAGCAAGTTGAGTTGTTCAATAATGTGGACTCCATTTGTATCTAACCTCTACTAACACCTTTTTGTTAATTACTATGGAATAGAACATGGTAAAATTTGTTTCCAGTGTTGGACTTTAAATAGTTTTAACCACTTAAATGTAATATTGATATCCCATTAAAATGTGTTAATTTCTTGCTTCATTTCCAAGCATTACCAAGTTAGAAATAATTTTCAAACAAACATCACAACGTTGCAATGTTATAATGTCCTACAATGTCCTTGTGTTATTTGTTGTATGGGACACAGGCTGGAAGTATGACAGTTGCACAAGCTGGGCCTGCTAGTGGTTCAGCAACGTCCCCCTCCAACTCTGTCCAGCTTGCTTTCTCTGGACTGTAGCAAATAGTGGAAGACTTATATGCTCCCTGAAGATACAAGAAAAAGGGATTCAATAGAATTATAACACCCTGACTAATGAAAAGCTTTACATTTGAACAATTAGATTAGATTACATTTGTTCATATTTGAAAAATTGATGTTAACATTACATAAAACAATTAAAAACAAACTCTTGTTTGAGACAGACATAGTAACTAATTATAGCTTAATCCAGGGATGGGCAACATGAGACCAGTTACCTGGAGCTAGACTACAAATCCCATCATCCTCAACCAGCTGATTGGTATTCTAGTGCAACAGCAACTGTAAGTTCTCAAGTTGCACATCTGGGTTAATGGGTATTTTTACAAAGGCAGTATAAATTGTCAGTTAAAAAACAAGGAACAAAGTATCTGCTGTTTTGTTCTCTGAAAAATGTACAAAATAATCATCTGCCATGTTGTGCTCCATTGACTTATCATTATGCTGTTTTGTGGAAATTAGGCTTGAACTGCAGATACTATACATATTTCAAAAAACATATAAGATAAGCACCTAAAAGTACATTTCTCAGGACCAAAATGTTTCCTAGTATGAGAAAAAAAACATTGTACTTTCTAGAGAGATCAACTAATTTCAGTGTGGATTTCTGCCTTAATTCTCAACAACATTTTTATCTTTCCTTTTGTGGCATACACTTTTCTCCTAATTAACATCAACTACCAAGTCAAAGTGAATTTATTTGTTGACTGTTTACAATATAGCACTCACCATACTCCAGCTATAGCCTCCAACAAGGTAAAACCGATCATCTAACACTGCACATCCTGGTCCACTGCGACCTTCCAATATGGGTGTCTGCAGAATATGCCACTGGTCTCCTTTCGGGTCATAACACTCCACAAGCATGACATCCAGATGGGAGAAACCTGCCATTTACATATGGAAACAATTAATGGGTGAACTGAACGTACCTGAGGGAGTAATCAATATTCCAATAGACTGTTAGGTCAGTGCGTAAAATAATGTCTTCTGGTGCACACCACAACCTTCTTTGACTACCAGTGATGAGCAACACATTGGCACTTAAAGGGTTTAAAAGGGGAATTGTACCCTTTTCAATGAGTGGATCTTATTTTTCTAACATAATTACTTACTTAGTAATACTAAAGTCAGATATATTTCTCTATATTTTTTGTATAGTATCTGCAGTTGCCTACAGTTACTGATCGATATTTTAGGTCTGACAGTAGTGTAGGTAGGAGTCCTTAATATTAAAGTCAGATTTATTGATTTTATCTATTTTTGCCTAATATCTGCAGTTGCCTATATTTGCTGATCCCCATTTTAAGTCTGACATTAGTGTATAATATACTTATTTATTTTTGGAGATAACATATATAAGATAATGTATTTTTTTAAGTGATGGTAATGTGTATCCTTGAATACCCTCACAAAAAAAACACATGTGCATATTTTTATACCCATATATGCATAATCTATATGTTGATTTGTAAAAAAAAAATGTTTGAGGTGTAATACATTTTTAAAAAATTATCCCTTTTATTTTATATTCAGGGATGGATTTACAGCTGAGGCACCCCTAAACAAAAGCACCCATGGTTCCCTTAGCTGCAGCCATGACCACACACTCTCTCCTTGTAGCCCAATCCACTGTTGCTTGGTACAGAAAATAATCTTGCCTTATAACATACAACCAGAAAGAAAACTTTGGTTGCTAAAAATGTCTCCATTGTATTGCTTTGCAATACATAGGATACCTTTCTAGCATCCAGTGGGTTAAATGAATGGGTCTGTAAACTGGCCTCCATAATCCAGGAATACTGGGATTGTTCTGGCCACACCCACATAAACCTTCAAAACTTGGATTGCTACGCAGTTGCCTACTTAGCCTAATCGGAAATCTGGACCTACTTATATTGCTCAAAAGAAAATACCACTATATATATATATATATAATTTTTTTTTTTTTTTTTTTTTTTTTTTACATTTTACTATCACTTAAACCCTTTAAGGATGTTTATTTCTATGTGTTTGTAAAATAGGTTTCATTGGTTTATTCATTTGGAAACATTTAAATATTTATTCCCCATATTCATTGATAAACACATAAATATACAAAAAATGTTTTCTGTATTCTACCCCTTTTTGTTTGGCTAGTCCTCCTGTTCTGCTGTGTATTCCGGCAGTTAAGGAGTTACATTGACAGGCTGCCTTACAGACATACAGTCTATGTTCAGTAGCCTGCCAAAGTCCCTTTAAATGTGCACCCTGTATCTTCTGCACAGGTTGCACATTTAGGTCATCACATTGCTGAATTCTTATATTGAAAACTATGAATGGTTCACAGTTGCAATAAGTGATCCTAGGCTGTCTGTGACAGCTTGACATCCTTTAACTGCAGTAAACATGGCCGCTCAGGAGTGTCTTTTCAATATACAGTGTGCCCCACTCATTTCATTATTGCAATCCACTGGATCTCAATGAGTTATCTTTCAAACAAATGGGAAGGGTGCTGATATGACTAGCTCCATTCACTGGAAGAAGTCTCTGGCTGTCAGGGGCAGCATGTTTGAGTCTTCTAGGCACAGACTGGGAGCACTGTCACTGCTGACAACATTCACATATCTTTTAAAGGGACACCACCATATATACACAATGCCCTAGGTAAAGATGCCAAAAAAGGAGCTGTTTATACACATACACATGGGCCTAATGAGTTAACGTGGAACTTTCACGTTAATTCAAGTTTGCATATTTGAAAATTGCATTATAAACTGCCTGTGTGTCATGTTAGCCAAAAGTCCAGCAGATGTATAGGTTAGGAGATATTCACAATGTTTCCTGGTACATCACAGAGCATCATTAGTATATGACATCACTGACATGGCTTCATTAGCATACAACACTTCATAAACATTCTTAATTAGCATATGAAATGTCACTGTTACTGCACTAGTACCACAATTAGCATACATCAGCATATGGTAACAAGTATGAATATCTCCTAAACTATACATTTGCTGATCTTTTGGCTAACAAGACACATAAGCAGTTTTTAATGCAGTTTTCAAATATGCAAACTTGAATTAAGTTGAAAGTTCCACTTTAAGACAAAATGTTCTATTTTTCAGCAAGTTGTGGAAGCATTTTTTCTTATGCTCATCGCTACTTCCTGTGAAAGGGTATCCTTTTGAAATGTCGCACACTACTGTGTGACCAACTATACAGACAGTAACCATGTCGCCGGAATGAAAAAGTGACATGACAATCTCTCCCAGATCCAAAGGTGAGGTTCTCATGTGGAAGGCTTAAGCGTCGCTCATGTGAGCGCCCGCATGAAAATAAACATACATTGGAGATTATTTGAGCTCCTGCATGAACATAAACATACCTAGCTCTCTCCAGTTCAGTTAGGTTCTGTGTATACTCCTACTCTCCTTCCCATCAATGTATGCGGCTCATAATAATAATAATAAAAAAAAATCCCATCTGAACTGCCGCCTGTGTTTTTGATTTTTTTTTTTTAATTATTATTATGAGCTACGGACACTGAGGGTGCAAATACACACAGAACCTAACTGAACTGGAGAGAGCTAGGTATGTTTATGTTCATGCAAGAGTCCAAATATCACCAATGTATGTTTATTTTCATGCGGGAGCTCAAATGAGTAATGTCTCAGTCTCATGTCTCCCTTTTCATCCCGGTGACATGGTTAATGTGCTGTTTAGTTGGTTGTACAATAGTGGGCGATATTTTCATAGTGAATCCTGTGAAAGGAAGAGTGAAGTGCAAAGAAACTTGTTCTAGTCTACTGGAAACATAAATATACATCTGAATGTTAACCCTTTGAGCACCAGTGGGGTGCCCAATGAATTGTAAAGCAATGTCTAATGCATTGGGCACCCTTCTGGCACTCAAAGGGTTAAAACATTCCCATTTATAACCAGAGACTTGCATTTTAGTATTAGTGCTCCTCTAATCATTGAATGTCTGAGAAATGTGCAATATATTGCAGAGCAGGAAACCACAGAAAGAACCAAATTTTGAGGGAAGCCTCAACTGAACCTCATTGCTCCCAATACTAACATTGATGGACACTTTTATTTAATTATTACATTGCACCCCACTGAGAACAGTGTTTGTGAGCACATTTTAAACACTAAGGGCCTTATTCATCAAGCTATGTGCAATTCTAGAGCAAACCAACTGTACTATATAGAGAGAAGTGAACTATCTCTTTGTGTTTAATGGGTTTCTAACCTCTTGAATGCTGGAGAGGTGATGCAATGCATTGGAGACCTCGCTAGCACTTAAGAGGTTAAAAACTCATTTAAATTTATGGGAATTTTAGGATTTTTATTTTTCCCCTGTGGTGCAGTTAATATGTACCTCTTTAGCTTGATGAATAATGCCATAAGGGCCAATATGTACAAAGAAAAAGAGGAGCAATTAGGTAGGGGGGTAAGCGAACTGTGCTAAAGAAGGCTGATAAATCGTAATACTGATCTAAATAGGGCTTTTAACTCCATAATTGCTAAAGAGCTCCAAATGTTGAGCGGTGCCTTAGCTGTACTGACCACACCCACATTCTGAATTGTGGGTGTGGCCAAAGCAATCTCAATGTCCCTGCATCAGTTTTATACCCCTTTGCAAGCTAGTATTTAACCCCTTGGATGCTGTTTAACCCTTTGAGTGCCAGAAGGGTATGCAGCGCAATGCATTGTATACCCTTCTGGCACTCAAAGGGATAAATTGTTGTTTTTTTAACCCAGCAGTGCCATCAAGTGGTCATGTTTCCATCAGTTATTTTGTTGCATTCTATGGGATACAAAAGTCACTGATAAACTTCATCATAGAATATGACAGAAACTGCTGCGTCACATCCTGATGGTTTGAACTGTTGTAATTTCTGAAAAGACAAACTGATAAAATTCAGAGTGCTCTTGTTTTACTTAGCAGGAAGGACCCTATAACATGTAGGTTTTCATTAAATAAAAAGTTTTCCCACTACATTGCAAACTGTTAGTACCAAGTGGGAACCCCACAACGTGACATGTGGGAGACAGTCTTATTCCAGCATAAACACAAGCATGAACATGGGATAGGAATGGGACATATACATGTCTGCTAATATAATCCCACCAGCTTCATTAATGCCTACTTTCTAGCTGAAATGAGTCAGCCAGCTAGCAGTCAGCTATAAGTCTCAGAGATTGAAAGCCAGCTCTGTGTGTAAGCCAAGAGTCCAGGACACAGGCAGCTCCCGAGTAGTAAGTGCTCCCATAGCATCTGCATATATTTGAGGTGGAGAACGACAAGACTCTTCTTAATAGCACTTGCTGAAAAGCAGCACATGATGGTGGGTATGACTTATCTTCTTAAATGATGCCACTGTTCTTTTCTGGAAGTTTGTCCTATCTATGGTGTACTTACATCTCCTGCTGGGGTAACGTCACTTAAAGAACCCACCAAACCCTGTGATTGGATCACTCTCTGGCATTCACACATATAAAATAGGAAAGAGACCTGCTTGCACAGGTCGGGGCAGGGAGGGCAAACCAGATGGCTGATCTGCTTGAGAAGCACCTGGCAGCTATGGTATGGCTGAGGGAGTCCCATTTCAGCTCACTAGTTTGTGGGCTGATACAGGGGTCTGACAAGCGATACTTGGTAAACAGTAAGTTAGGAAGTGATCCTGCCCACAAAATGTGATGATGACACAGGATCTGTGACATTGGGACCTTTGGTAATGCATAAGCCCACATTGTGAGGTGTGGATGTGGTCTGTGTAACCTCAGTGCCCGTGCATTAGATACTATTTTCTGATTTCTGGCTAAGAGTTTTTTTGTGCCTGCCTGTTGCAGATGAATTGTATTTTTTTACACCGGGCAACGGTGGATGGATCATGTGAAAAATGGGCATGTGATATTAGGTAGGGCTACCTAAGGAAACCTAGACATCAAGGTGTAAATCCATCCCTGCATGTGTGGCTCCCAGGGGGTTGAAAAACAACAAAAAAATGAAAGGAAGGGGGCATATTATTCTGTATAAAATAGGATGGTTTGAAACAGACCTTTCAGATGGTTTCCACCAATTGCATATAGACAGTCATTCATTACAGCCAGCGCATGGATAGCTCTCTTAGTGTTCATATCTTGCTTTCGAGCCCAAACATCCATGACAGGGTCATAGCAGTATAACCACTGGACGTATTCTCCATTATGAACACCACCTGTAGAAAGGACATGGTTAGCAATGTTTGCATTTCTACTCAGTCCTGCAGGTTTTAGGAGCCTTCTACTAGAAGTGGACATATGCAGTAAGTAAAAGGTATTTACAACATTATTATATTCTTTATTTAAGAATAAAAACATGCATCCTTTAAAGGGCAACTATGACTTAGATCAGATATGGGCAACCTGAGGGCTTCCAGCTGCTGTTGGACCACAATTCCCATCATCGTCAATCTGAGTTGTAGTCCAAAAACTGCTGGAGAGTCAAAGAGTACCCACCAGCAGTATAGAAAGATCCTACTCTGAATGTCTGCTCCTTTGGAAGAATATCTGCAGAGTCTGATCACCCTAAAACCCAAACGGTGAGTGAAAAAAGTGACCACCCCCATAAGGAATCTCTGATTGAGACTGAACTGCAAGACTTTGAAGTATTACAGTTTAGTATCCAGGGCCCGTGCGATAGCTCTCATAGACTGTAAGTGTCAGTCTTCTTAATTCTTACACATGCTGCCTATGGGGGATGACAGAAAAGCAAGTTAAGTCCACAAATTAACACTGGCTTAACTTGCTTATCCCAGCCAATCTGCTAGATGAGAAGACTGAGTTTTCTTACTCGTTGGCCGAAATGCACTAAAGGTCAAAGAGGGCTCATAATGTCGATGCCCTGTCAGAGCAATGTCTATGGAACATTGACACGATGCACGAAAGTGTCTTCAACCCCTAGCAATTAGACAAAAATCTGCCCACATCGACATCAAGCCAACATGCCTTCAACAGGTTTACAAATTATCACTCATCACATCGACAATGGCCTATTTCCATATGGAAATGCAAGATAATAAGCAGTTATCATATTCAGGGTGGTGTGTTTATATTCTAATGTGGCACTTCACCACATGTACTAAACTCCGATATCAGCCTCTCCTGTCGGAGTTCACAGCCTCAACTTTGCCTGCCTGAGGCTGGTGAAGTTGGGATCTCCCTGTAGTTTCCTATGCAGTAACAGCCCTCAACCAATCATAAGCAGGGAGGTTTATCAAATGCTCTCCCTCACACATCACCAGCAGTAGATAACCCTAGTGTGACAGCATTCTTTCTGCTTCCCCACTTGGTCAGTAGGAAAGTGGAAAGGATTCTTTCAGCACCACAGCATCACTCCGTTAACCTTTTCCGTGTCATAAGGATGTGCACTGCGCACCCCTGTGACACTCAAAGGGTAAAAAAAAAATACACCAAGCAGTATACAATCACCCCCTCAGCTATATGTCATATTTTATACATGTGTACTCCCATGAGAACAATGCTGGGGGCCAGGCAGCGTCAGTGGGTATTTGTGGCTACCAGCTGCTCCCCAGTCTTGTTCCCTTGCCCACTGATAGACATAGAACTGCATGTATACCTCTGGACCCTCATAGTTGTTCCCTTGCCTACTGGTAGCCATAAATCTACATGCATACTATCAGCCCCCCCCAAGCCTTGTTCTCTTGCCTAATGGTAGCCACAAATCCCCAGGGCCACTTCCTGGGCTAGAGAACAAGGCTGGGGGTGTCTGTCAGTGTATGTAGGGCTAACACACAATGGTGATGTTCCTCATGTTGTCCCAAAATAATTCTGTTCAACATGCCACCCCACAGTTAAAACTCAACATATGCTGCCCCCACACTGTTAATATTCAAAATATGCTTCCACCACACTGCTAAAGGGATAGTAATGTTTCCAAATAAAAGCAGCTCCAATTAATCTTCATAGTATATGAGCCATAGAGAGTGTTATTTCATTACTGTCAGAGTTGTATTTAGTAATAGCATGATAAAGTATCCCCCTCCCGCCTCTTTTACCTAGTGTAAGCCACCTCCCCTCAAATGTGGAATGTGGTCTTAAGACCAGACAGCTCACAGCAAGGAACAATCTTCTTACTGTGAGTATAAGGAAAACCCTGGCCCCAGTGACAGGTTTTTCCCTTATGTTAATTGAATACAGTCCCTCTCTGCAAGCCATCTAGACACCACCTTTCTGTTCTAAAGTGAGCATGTTACATCAGTAAAGGGGTGGGAGGGGGATACTTTATCATTCAATTACTCTTGAAATAACACTCTCCATGGTGCAAATACTATGAAGATTAATCAGAGCTGCTTTTATTTTGAAACATTACTATCCCTTTAATATTCCACATATGCTGCCACCACACAGTTAAAACTCAACATATACTGCCCCAACACAGTTAATTTCCGACATACGCTGCTCCATATACATGATCGGTCTCCGTGTATATTTGTTACAAAATGCATATAGTAGATATAATCCTGCACTATGGCCTGTTTTGTTTTTAAAGAAAATCAGACCTTGTGGGAGCATCAGGACCCCTCCTAACATCCCCGTGGCATTGATAGGATAGGTGATCAATGCGGAGACTAGGAAGGAGATCACCGCCTTCCCCAGCTACCTCCTACTCAACCTGGCATTCTATGAATGACCAGGTTAAGTAGGATGATCCTCAAGACCCACATGGGTTCCCTTGAGAGTATACAACATGTATGAAATATGATACAGAACAGAGGGGATGATTGTGTAGTGCTTGCAGTATTTTTTTAAACCCTTTGAGTGCTACAGGGGTGCACAATGCATATCCCTATGACACTCAAAGGCTGAAGGAAGTGATGCTATAAGTGGTGCTGAAAGTATCCTCTCCACTCCCCTACTGACCAAGTGGGGAAGCAGAGAGAATGCTCTCCAACTTCAGGATTGTCGTACTGCTGGTGATATGCAAGGGAGGGTATCACTTCCACATCGGCAGCAGTTTGAGAACCTTGTATACTTATGGGAACCTTCTCCCCTCCCCTTGCATCCCTACATTTTAGAGCTTATGGCAATGTTTCTTTTCATTGAAAAATCGAAGTGCTTTGAACACCGACAAAATAATATCGTCCCACTGAATGTCTGACAGGAGCCATTTTGTGGCTATATGGCACCCCCAGGTTTTTCTCCCTTTGGAGGAGGGTTGGAAAAACATGATACTTATCTATGAATTAATTTTTGGTAATTATATATCTGAAACAGTCAAATTGCTTGGCCAGTAAAAGATATTTGTGTATTGAGAATCTAACCCTTTGAATGCCAGAGGTGTCCAGCTCATCGCTTTACAATGCTTTGGATACCCCTCTGGCACTCAAAGGGTTACAAAAATATTTAGATGTCATTTGAAATACCATAGTATGCCTGGCAATGATGATTCGGAATCATGGGAGTTATAATCACCAACAGCTGGAGAGCCAAAGGTTGCCTAGCCCTGTTCTCTGCTATCATGGAGTACAACAGGTGTGTTCCCATTGCCTTATCTCTGGAGGAGTGATTCCTATACAGTGCTTCTGGCTTGTGAGATACCTCAGATGTGAGAGGGCCTGGAACAGGTTCAAGTGATTTAATTATTATACAACAGATAGATCTAAAAGTAATGGAGCAGTACCATTACAAAGTAGAGTAATACAACTCCTCCACTGATTACAAGTGCTAATGTTACAGTACTTGAAATACAAGACTAACAGACAAAGCCATCTGTTTGTACTGAGCTAGAGACATTCTTAGGTAGACAAGTGCTTTATGGGTTTAACTCTTAACAATGGCAGACGAGTGGGCAAAGCATTGTACTGCAAATCATTTCCCACCCCTGACACTAAAAGGGTTAATAGCATGACTCATTGGGAGATATGTCATTTCCTATAGCCTGAATTCTTAATTGCATCTTCTGATACACAATAGAAGAGATTACTACCACTTTAAAACTGGCAAGTCATTACAGTGATACAGACTGACACATCTTGTTACTTTACAGCTCCAAATGACATGTGCCGAAAAGGAACACTGACAAATACAAATGAAATGGGTTTATATACATTTTAAAGTCATATACTCCATGCTAGCATCTGTATACAACAATATTTATTTGGTTCTGGATCCTGAAAATCTAATCCTAGTGTTGATTTTCTAATGTAGATGTAGAAAACAGCTGCTGTAGACTAGGACCAAAGGATACATAGATATATTTTCACTTTAACCCTTTGGGAATTCAATGTGTTGGGTTCCTCTCTGATATTGAATGGGTTAACCACTTGAGTGCCAGAGGGGTACACAACACATTGCTCTGCAGTGCGTTGTGTACCCCTCTGGCACTCAAAGGGTTAAAGAAGCAGTGGAATTTTATATTTTATTTATTTAGAGTAATAAAGGGTGCTCCCACTGCTGGGAGATTCTGTTATCAAAAATTATTCCAGGTTTATTTATTATGTATTTATTTTTAATTACTGATCTGCTAGTAACATTCCACCTTGTGATCAGACAGCACCTTTACTGCATCCCTACTGCACTCTGTGGAAGACCTGAGCCGTTGGCTCCTTTTTTCCACAGAATGTGAGAGTAGCAGCTTCACCTAAACATGACAGTTTGAACTGTAGTAACCTATGAATAAAGCATCGCCCAGCAGAGGAAGTATTCTTATTTTGCAGCTTGAAAAAAAACTACAATATGAATTTTCTAAATAAAATACTGTTTCTTTAAGTGGTCTAGAATCACTAAAAAATTGTCTAATGAAACCTTACCCAAGCATCAGGCAGCATTCATTGCACTACTACGAAACCATTCTCGGGCCTAATCCTTTGGACACTGGAGGATTGCCCTAAGCATTCACTATGTGCTGGACTCCCCAGTGGCATTGAACGGGTCATATGGTTTGTACAGAATGCAGCTTCAGATTCGCACACAACAAATACAAATCTCAGTAACATACCAGATATGTAAATCTTCCCACTGTGCACTGCTCCTGCATGAGCCGCTAGTGGCTGTGGCAAGGAGGATACGTAGCGCCATTCATTAGTCTCCAGATTGTAGCACTCCACACTGGACAAGTAACCGGTCTCATTCCTTCCACCAATCACATAGAGGTGTTTCTCCAGCCGGCATGCATAAAAACTGGCTCTCCTAGAAAAGGCAGGGAACAGTTTCCAGTAAAACAGTCTGTATGCTTTAACCCTTTGAGTGGCAGAGAGGTTAATCCAGTTTCACATAAACACACAGCTGTCCCATAGAAATCTCAAACACTTTTCTAATTACCCTTTAAGGACCAAAGGAGGGTGCAACACTTTGCATAACAATGCTTTGCACACCCCTCTGGCCCTTAACTCTTTGAGTGTCAAAGGGGTATGCAGCATTCAAAGGGTGAAAGGATTAATACAAGGGGAAAAAATTAGTTCTAGCACTACAACTTGTATTAAAATATAAAAACATTACCCACCTGTGTGTGTAGATAGATCGATCTGTTCCCCAAATTCTCATTGATTTAGATGTGACTTTTAACCCTCTGGATGCTAAAGAGGTCTCCAAAGGGAAGGCTTCTTGCATTCTAGGGTGTTAACAGCCTTAAATCAATAGGAATTTGTTGTCCCCTATGGTGCAGTTGGTTTACCCCAGAATTACTCCATTTCCTCTTAGTACATCAGCCTCATTATTAATATAGCAGTCCCACATAAGCCCAAATAAAGTATGTAGAGGCACAATTAGAACCCATTTAAAGGAACATCAACATCTCCAAATAATAGTAAAAACAAAAGAAACGAGAAACAACAGGGGATGCCCTTGTGCAGGTCAACTGGAATGTTATCACAGCCCCCACAAACACCCAACAGGTGTCTACTCATAAAATTAATGGCTGGAGAATGGTATAAACCAAATCCAGCTATAAAGATTCTGGGATAAATAACTGTCCCCAGGTACAGTGCCTCAGTTGCTTGGACAGTAATCTGTGGCAGCTCTCCTCATACTAGCTCTCCCCAATGGCACAAGCATAGGCCCTTTCCGTTTTTTTCCTTTGTATCCTATAATCTCCAAATAATATCCTCCCACTCACCTTACAATGACCACAAAATCCTAATGACCAATATGAATTCTATCATTGCTCCTTTGTTCAGAAGATAACAGTAGAGAGGACAACAGGACCTCAAACTCTGAGCACTAAACATGGTAATCTTAGGAGGTCCGTATACTCCGTATGCTTCATTTTGTAAGTAGGAAAAGAAAACCTTCCAGTGGGTGAAGTCTGAGGTCCAGTAGTACTACAAACAACTGTCATATTAACCTCCATGAACATGACAATCAGGATCGATTGAAGATCATTTAAAGCAAGAAGGAAGGGCAAAATTCAAAGAGGCAATTTTCTGGCTATAGTAAGAGATTTGGGGGTTATAATTAGGAGGTGTTGGTGTTCCTTTGACCCTATGAATGCTTCGCAATGCACTGCATACCTCTCTTCCATTTAAGGTGTTTTTTGTTTCTGGACCAAAATCTAACCTTGAAAGAAAATAATTGTCACAAGTGTCCATTCTGTTGGTGAGAATACATTTACCAACCTAAATATTTTCAGAAAAGCTCCATCTTCCTGTTGCATCCTGACTTAATATATTCTTTTAACATTTACTGCTACTAGTATAGCTGATATGATGGCTATTTTTCTTTGGAAGTCTGAAGTGTCTTCAATATATCTGTATCACGTTTGAGTGCACACATCTGCCTAGATTCACTAAAGTTCGAGGAGGGCTGAAAATGTTGATGTCTTGTCGGAGCTGTGTTGAAGGCACATCCATAGTATTCACTAAAGTGTCTTCGAGATCACATCACCATCAGTCTGACAAAAATTTGCCCACATCGACATCCATCTGACAGGTTTATTATTTTTCAATCATCACATAGACAATGGTCTATTTTCCATATGGAAACGAAGCATAATTATTCGTTTCCATATGGAAATGCAGGATAATGTGCCATTATATACAAGAGGGTCTGTTGATATGTTAATGTGACACTTCAACACATTCACTAAACTCTGATAGCAGGCTCTGCTGCTGAAGTTCACAGTCTCAACTTCACCTACCTGATGTTGGCGAAGTTGGGATCTCCCTTTACATTCCTATGCAGTAACAGCCCTCAATCAATAACAAACACGGAGGGTTGTGAACTGTTGTCCATGTGAAAGGGATTTCCTCCCTTCACACATCACCAACACTATGACAATTCTGAAGTTGAAAAGCAGTCTCTTTGCTTCCCTGCTTGGCCAGTAGGGGAGTAGAAAGAACAGTTTCAGCACCATGGATAGCATCACTCTCTTATCCCTTTGATTGCCATAGAAATGTGCATTGCTCACCCCTGTGGCACTCAAATGGTTTATAAAAAAAAACCTAAACACTACACAATTATCCCATTATCTCCGTGTCATATATGATACATATTGTGCATTCCCAAGGGAACAAGGCTGGGGTTCAGGCAACATCTATGGGGATTTATGGCTACCACTTGCCCCCCAGCCTTGTTCCCGTTCCCAGTGGTAACCAGAGATCCACATATACACTGTCTGACCCTCTCCAGCCTTTTCCCTTGCCCACTGTTAGCCACGCATTCTCATGGGCGTTGCCTGGGCATGGGAAGAAGGCTGGGGTTGTCAGGCAGTGTATGTGGTGCTAACACACAATGGTGTTGTTCCCCATGATGCCCAACATTCTATAAATCCGACATGCTGCCCCCTCTTGTTCAATTCGACAAGAACTGCCCCCTCCAATATATGCTGCCTTCCCTTGTTCAATCCAACATTCTGCCCCCCACTTTTTCAATCTGTCATGTACTGCTGTCTACAGTTAACCCTCTGAGTACCAGAGAGGTACGCAAGGCATTGCTTTACAATGCGTTGTAATGCAAGTATGTGGCTGCATACCATTTGCCTTCAAGTATTTAAAAAAATGCTCATTGTTTAAAAATATAAATCAGATCTCGCGGGGGGGGGGGTGGCATCAGTAGCCCTCCTGATGCCTCACTGGCATTGATCACTTATCCAGCAGGATAGGTGATCAATACGGTAACAAGGAAGGAAATTGCTGCCTTCCTTTTCTACCTACTCTAGCCGGCTGCTTGTTCTGGCACTCAGTGAGTTAATGAACAAGATGAACATGTGCTGCAGCAGAGGTGAACAATGTGAGGCCCTCCAGCTTCTGCAGACCACAATTCCCATCATCTCCCACCAGCTGTCTGGTCAGGGGATGATGGGAGTTGTAGTATGGTAGCAGCTACAGAGCCTCACATTGCCCACCAAATGTACTTAAATGTCTCATAGACGGGAATGTGTCTAATTTCAATACATCACATATTAACCCCTTAAGGACGGGCCGTGCATGCACGTGGCGGTCATTTAACCCCTTAAGGACCACTGCCGTCCGGCACTTAAGGACCAATGACGGTCCTGGCACGGCATGGCGTTCAGGGCTCCCGTCGTGGCTGCACGCCGCTCCGGAAGTCCTGAACTGGAAGCGCCAATAAAGAAAAATGCCCGTGGTCCGCAAGTGCCGGCCGCGCATGCGCGCGCCAGTCCTTAAGGGGTTAAGGACCATAGACAATTTTTTTTTTTTTTACAGTGAATCAGATTCTGGACTCCCCAAACGGCGTGCAGCCGCACCGGGGAGCCCATAATTCCATGACGGTCCTGGTACATCATTGGTCCTTAAAGCGTATCTAGCCATGACTTACCAGGACTGTCAAAGGTCCTTAAGGGGTTAATAGTATGATTCACAACAGACTTGCTTTTACTGGTTTTGGGATAATCGGTACCTTGAACAGGATTTGGAAGTCCACATGACAACATGAAAGATGGAGCAGATCATTTAATAATAATAAATTATCTTGACATTCTCTATCCTTACGGTCCTTCAAGGGTCATTGTTTCCAATTTACTAAAAGGACCACATCATCACATTTTTTCTCCAGTTATCTTTTTTTTCTTTTCACCTGGAAGGAGTACAACTTTTATATGACTAGTACAACATAAACGTTGAGATATTTTCCCTAAAAAAGAAATCCAGATACTGGTGATAATGCAATACATGTATGTAGTAGTGGGATCCAGTCCATGTTACCCATATACACACAACACAGTGGATGATGCACTAAGAGGGACTGGACTAATTCTACATCAAACCAACCGCATCAAAAAGATAAAATAAAAAAAAATTAAAACATTGGCACTTCTAACTCTTACAGTGCCAGAGGAGTGCACATCGCACCGGAAAGCAATGCATTGCACCACCTCATTGGCACTGTGAGGGTTAACCCCTTGAATGACATAGATCTCCAAAACATTGCTTCATGCTAGAGACCCACTACCACTATTCAAAGGGTTAATTAATGGAAATCTTATACATAATACACATCTTTGAACTAGGTGTTGTGTACAGACACTGGCACGGGATGCCAAATTGTAAATGTCACCACTACCTAAATTTTTAACCCCTTAAGGTCCAGGACCAAAACATTGCATCACAATATGTTGTGTACCACTCTGGCCCTTAATGGGTTACAGATATTCTGGAGCAAACCAACTGCACCATAGAGGACAAATGAAAATTCCCTTGATTCAAATGAGTTTTAAATTCCTTGAATGCTTTATGTGTGTCCGATGCATTGCTTTGCATACAATGGAAACATATCTAGTATTCACAGAGTTAAAAACGCCACTTAAATCCACAGGTATTTTTGGATTGTGGATTTGTCGCCTTTGACGCAGTTGCTTTTGCTCCAGAATTGCACCTGGTTAGCTTCCAGAATCCTATATAATAAAAGGCTAGGATGTTTGTCTGAAGCTGTCACGCGCAGTAGAGACTGTGCACGCTGCAGTCATGCGCAGTACAGACTGCCCGAATGCGCCGGCTGAGGAGGAAACAAGATAGCGCCACGGCTGATACGGAGCGGGGCACTCCAAATTCGGACCGGAGTCCTTCTGGGACTGCTTCGTGCGCAGAGAGGCTCCGGCCTGGGGATGGTATAACCGGCTCCGGCCTGGGCATGAGGGTCCTCCAGGGGAGGCCGCCCAAGACCCCAGTGCTGCCAGACTCCTCCTCCCTGGGGCCCACCACCTGTCTCCGCTCCTGGCTCCGGGGCACCAGCCGAGGTCGCTGGGTGGCACTGTGGCCCATGTACATGGGCTTTTAAAATAGTAGAACATAAAATATATAAATGGCAATAAAGCAGACATACCTCTCCTGCATGGGTGGGAGCTGAATCCAGCTGTTGAACCTTGGATCGTATCGACTAACGAAGTTCGTACTGTGTTTTCCTGAAAAAGAATATTCGTAAAATGTGTATTGTGAATATCATAACACATATATCAGGATTGTTGACATTCTGTCCTCAATGGCTGCAAGAAGGCCAGGAGTTAAGGATTTCCCTGCTTAAAGGAGCAGTAAACTTATTTTTATAAAAACCTGTTATAGGACTTTTCATGCTGAATAAAACAAGGTTACTCCATCTGCTGTCAGATGTTTTATTCAAAATTTATAGCAGTTCAAATAATCAGAAAGTGAATTTACTGTATTTACTTCCTGATAGCTCTAACTGACAGGAAGTGACAAGCAATTTCTACGTCTCTGACTTTCCTCTCCATTAGAATCTAAAAGAAAAACTAATTAGAATTTGATCACTAGAGGGCACTGCTAATAAAATAAACTGTAATAACTCTGGAAATATAAATATCTCGGCAGTGGGAGTACCCTTATGTTACTCAATAGGAAAATCCTTACAATATATATTTTTTCATAAGAAAAGTTTACTGCTCCTTTAAGCACAGTTGGGTCAGTCAGAATAAATGTGGAGCTAATACGCTTTACTGTGTTTTAAATGGGAAATACTTAAATCCTGGTTTATTTGTAGCACTTGTGAACTGAAGTTCGATAAACCAGACATATATGGAAATGAAGAAGACCATTTCTTTGCTCATACAGGATTGCATGTACTGGACCATGGATGAGTTTTTATGGTAGAACCTGTACCTATGTGACATGAATGTGTACAATACATGTGAAAAGGTACAGTTTGGATGTACAGTACAAATCTGCACTGACAATGGAATTAAGCTCTGGGCGTAACTGGGAATTCTCAGAGGTTAAACCTGAGACTTATGCTTTTGACTCAAATCCCAGAGTCTCAGTGTGAAAGAACAAATCGTCAGGGTGGGAGAGTCCAGTGTTTCTTACTATATGATCTTTATCAATTAGCTTAGCCCATAAACTGTTGTAATTTCTACCAGAAAGGCAAAGTCCTACTTGTTTTGGTTGTGTACAAACAGTGCTCTCTCTAACATGTAGCATGTTAACATTTTCTTGAAATCTGATTGGAGCACATTTGGGTTAGAGCAAGCAGGGACATATTTAATTTAAAAAATATCAGGGTCAGCTCATTTTGGAATTTCCCAGGTATAGCACTGGGCTGAGATGCATATACAAATATGCTTAATCCTTTGAGTGCAAGAGGGGCATGCAATGCATTACAAAACAATTCTCTGGAGACCTCTCTGGCATTCAGGAGGTTAAAGGCCCCACTGAAATCAACTGGAATTTTTATTTATCCCCTATGGTGCAGCTCTGGTTTGCTCCAGAGTTGCTTCAGTTCTCTTAGTACTATCCCCACACATGCCCAGTGAGTGCAGTGCAGAAATAAAGATAACAAAGTCATCTGTTAAGTGTGCACACCATTGTAAGTGAAACTTTCTTGTTTTCCCTAAGAAATCCAAGTGAAGATGGCAACGGTAAGTACACACTAGAACATATAACTGTATACAGATATCCCTAAAAGTGTTGAAATAAGTCTTGGTAATAAAACAAAAGCTAAAGAACCAAGTGAAAAAATGCTGCAAGCTCTTTAAAGGGAAATATGTACAGTGTACAGATGGAATGATCTCGTTGACCCTACAAAGTCTTGGTAACAAACAACAGCAATTATAGCAAAAGGATTTGTGGAAGACATATAGAAGCTTTACAATATCAAGCGGTCTCTTTATAAGTCAATTGAAAAGTGAAGCTTCTTTCCCATATTGATTTTTGGTATTTTATCAATATCTATATTGTGTATGGTGTTGTATTTTAGAGTGCTGTTTTCTAGTATTTCTCTGGTATATTTTATCAGTTGTTTTTTAATAATGGGGGTTGCAGGGGTGCTAACACAGCTATTACTATATTTATATGGTGTTGGTTCTTCAGGGGTCCCTGAAGCGCCACCCTTTGTTGTGTGTTCGCTCGCTTGCATCAGTTGAGTGTGTATCTGCGGTTAGCACTCTCGCCCGGCGGGACTACACAGAGTAGGGAGGTATATTACTATCCTGTTCTCTGGGTGTTGTGGAGGTACGTTAGTGCTTTTTAAACTGCTGATTTTCACTATAACATGTGACAAATTTATTTTTATTATTTAATAGTGATTTGTTTTTTGTATATTTGGCGGCTCTTCGTTCTCTCCCCAGTGGAGTGGAGCAGATTTGGTTCAGGTCTGATCCTTTGTACTGGGGGGGGGGGAGCGCGACAACTGGGAAATCAACTTTCATCAGATATAGTGTATTACTCTTAAATGTGATCTTTTTTTATAAATATAAGATTTCATATATTTGGGACATTCTTTGGGCATTGATGTAATATTATTTTCATTTTATATAGATACACTGAGTTTTAAGCTCTAGAACATCTCTTTTTTGTAATATATGTTTATTTAGATATACTTCTTAGGTGAAAGAAGTAATTTATCCTATAGCAGCTCTTTTCCTAAAAAAAACTTTTTTTCACTACGTAGTGCGCACTTTAGTATATATTTTGTTTTTAACTTTAGATGTAGCCTGGCCCACATGCAGGCCCTCAGGAATGAAAAAGCGAGAATCAGATCTCCGAAAAGACTGTGTACGATGAACATACTACTTCAAACATCTTACCACATCCAACAGATAAATTTCCTGGTTGATGCAAAAATCTGAAACAACCTTGGGCAAAAATCCCACAGGACAAGGCCTGAAGTTCAGCTACAACAGCCAGAGGAAACGCTATCTTGAGCGTTAGCAGAAGCAAAGAAACTGAAGATAGTGGATACAATACCACAGGCTAGGCATGAGCCACCCCTTGGACAAAAGTTTGTACATCAGCGAGGAATGCAATTTGCAGTTGAAAAAGAAAGGAAATCAGAACCTTGATGGAACTAAGACTAAGCCCTTTCCGAACATCATTCTGGAGAAAGGCCAAGCCACCCGGATGCCTAAAAGCTTGCAGACCCAAGCCTCAGTCAGCATATCACTGATGAAGGACCAAAGCCTATGATAGGCCTTGGTAAAAACAGCTTTCTAGTCTGAAGCAGAGTAGAAATAACTAAGTTCTAAAATCTCTTCTTCTTCAGGAGCAAAGCCATCAAAGCTAGTTTCTCTAGCTGATAGTGGCATAAAAGGTCCTGAGTCAAAAGGCCCGGATGCAAGGGAAGGGCGAAAAAGGCTCTGCTATGGACAAAATGAGAAGATCCAGAAAACGGACCTGACTGGGCCAGAATGGAGTAATCGGGATGATGTGAGCCTGATCTATTCTGACTTTCCTCAGCATCCTGATGATCAGGACGGTTAGAGGAAACACATGCACTACAGGAAAAACCCATGGGCTGCTCATTGCATCCACCATGAGAGCAACAGCACCCAGAGACCTGGCACAGAACGGAGAGACCCTGAGGTTTAAGCAAGAGGCCATGAGATTATTGAACATGCTCTAATTGAGCTCCTAATTGCTGGGATCCAGGTGCGGGCAACTGAGAATGTCTGGCACTATGTATTCCATCTCTAGAATGTAAACCATTGAGAATGTCAGTACATGGGGCTTGGCCAACAATAGGAACTTCTGGACCTTGGCCCAAGCTGACATGCTTCTGGTTCCTCCTTTGCAGTCGATGTAAGAGACTATCTCATTTTTGTATTGAATCTATACTATGCGCCCTAGAAGGGAATAAGACCAATGGCACAACAAAAGGTGAATTGCTTGCAATTGCAACTGATGGCCAAAAGGTTCTCTTCCCAGGTCCAAAGGCCCCGGGCCAACAGACAGCCCAGTGTAGCACCCCAGCCTAGTAGGGTGTCATCTTTGGTAACTACAACATAGTCATAAATGATAAAAGGATGACCCAACTTCATATGAGACTGCTGAAGCCAACAGGGAAGGTCCTACTTCATCTGACATGACAGATAAAATGGATGCCTGGACCAATTCCTGAGTATGTCCAGCTGCAATTCCCTGGTATGAAATTGAGTAAAGGGAACTGCCTACAGAGCAGAAACCTGGAACCCAGCACCTTTGTGTACTTCTGTACCTTCTCTGACTGCCAGGAAATTGCCTGAGACACCTGGAGAGACAAAGATTAAATCTTGTCTTCTGGATAAACACTCTCCCTTGTAGAGTATTGAATCGCATACCCAGAAACTGAAGGACCTTTGAAGGAAACAGAGAAGATTTCTTAAAATTAATTACCCAATCATGCAGCTCCAGTATGGACACTCACTCCTTAATATGAGTATGCAAAGATACCATGGAGCATTGAGTAAAAGGGTGTCTAGGGACGGAGTCTACATAACCTTCATGGAAACCCTTAGATTGGATGCTAGACCAAACAGAAGGGCAGTGAGCTGAAAGTGACAGCCCTAATATGAGTACTACAGGAAAAACAGGTGATCCGGATATATCAGGTTGTGCATATAAGCATCCTGCTGGTCCAGGGAGGCATGAAATTCAGCTGAACGTATGGGTCCAATGACAACTCAAGGAATACATTTTGAACCACGGGTTAGTACACATTGGTTGAGGCACTTTAAGTCCACAATAAGACAGCATCTGTCGTCTTTTCTGGGGGGAAAAACAAAAAGATCTGAATAGATTTCAGTGATTTGTTGAAGGAACCAGGGCCAACTCCTGCTTTTCTAGGAAAGAAGAAACTTTGGCTAGTAACAGACGGTCCTGATGAGGATCCCAGGGAACTCTGGACAGGAAATAACATTGAGAGGGAAGGGACTTGAGGTCTATGTGGTACTCCTCCAGGATCACCAGCAAAATCCACAGTTCCATCACTAAAATCACCCATGTTCTTTAGAAATGCAAAGCAATTTGCTTGAGACCTTTCTAGCATTGAAAAGGTTAAAATCTCCTTTAAGATGAATGGAAACTCCCTGTTAACCCCTCAACGACCGGGGAATCCGGAAGCGGAAGTGACTCAACGACCACGGAGCAATTTTTTTTATTCCTCCGTTGCGTTCCGGACTCCCCGAACGGCGTGCAGCCACGGGGGGAGCCCGGAACTCGATGACGGTCATAGTACGTCATCGGTCGTTAAGTCAAATCGACCCTTGATGTACTATGACCGTCAAGGGTCGTTAAGGGGTTAAAATGTACATACATTTCCATTTCTCAACTATGGTGTTTTTGTTTTGCTCATTGGATACTTAGATAAGTAAAATGTGACAAAGTCTAAGTTGGGGGTTGGATGGAGTTAAAATATAATTATTACTCACTGATATAGAGTTTGGCTTTTATGAGCTGTGATTTGAGAGTAAACTTTCATGCAGTCTTGCCCTGTCACATTAATTGCTATAATAACCTGTGTTATGTAGGATTCAGGTTCATTCTCATTAAGGCTGATATACTAAGATAATTTACTATACTACATTTCACACACCCTATTCTCAACCCAAAACTCATATTTCCACTTACTTTTGCCCGAGATCCCATCTCTCTTTATATATACTGACCCACATTATCCCCTCGGGTGCTAAGGAGGGCTCAATGCATTGTTTCACAATGTGTTGGGAATCTCTCCTTGTGGTAAATCTGCTGGTCTGTCAATGAGTGCCAAAGAGGTCCCTAGCACAAAGGGTTAACCCTTTGAGTGCAAGATGGGCACCCAATGCGTAGTGTATCCCTCTAGCACTCAAAGGGTTAAAGGGATTTTTTTGGGGGTGGGGCTTTTGATTATTAAAATATTTTGTACTTTCCAAATTCCTCAGCCCAGCTTCTGGATGCCCTGCATTTAACATGCTCTAGTAACTTTTTCATGCCTTCGGATGGATTCTTTTTATTAAACTAACATTATTAAAATGTTATCTCGGGCTATTTTCATAAATTGCCTTAATTTTTAAGATTATATCAGGAATACCTGGATAAAATAGTACTGCTTGACTTAATACTGATGCATGCAGTATAGAAAATCTTTTTCAATGTATTCTGAATGAGTAATGGTAGGAGTCTGCTTCTAACATATGGGACTGTATGTAGAAAGACAAAATGGAGTATATAGGAATACGCTGATGTAGCTCACTTTCCGAGACTGGACAGTGGTTTACTACTCATTGGCCTAACTCTTTAGCATATGTACTAGAGCGCATAAATTCCCCCACTGTGCTCCCTTTAGGTCATAATGTCAGACAATGTTCTGCATATACAGTGTAGTAACTTGCTGTTAGTCAGGTGAAGCCCTTCAGAATCTCTTCCAACTCATATTTTAACACAGAGTTGTATTAGTGCATCTCCCATGCAGAGTAGCAATTCTGGAGCAAACCAACTGTACCATAAGGGACAGATAAACATTTTAAAATATCCCATTGATTTAAGAGGGATATCCAAAACATTGTTTTGTGGGTAATTCTTTATTCAAAGGTCTAAAAGCTCTATTTAAATGAATTTGCATTTATTGCTATGTGCAGTTGGTTTGCTCCAATATAGTCCACATAGCTTGTTTCTATAGTTTTTTTCTTGCTAAATGCAGAACAGATAAATGTAATAATGTGCTCAAAATCTGGTAGATGATGGTAAATGGCAGATGTCTAAAATGTACAGCTAGGATATCTATCTATCTATATATAGATATATGTACAGTTCTTACCATTAGGATTCCACTGGTCTTCTCCTCCCAACACAAAAAGGAAGTTCTCCACTTCCACCACACAGTGGTGTGCGCTATTGTACGGCATAACTGCAAAACAGAAACCATTACATGAAGATTGTCTCCAACACTTTACTTACTATGGTAAGTACATATTTTACAGCAATGATTCCCAAAAGACCCCCCTGAGGAGATGTGAGGCTCTACTGAAGGTGTATGGCTTTGTCATAGTATTTGTCAACTAGTGTAAAAGCCCGTGTACACAGGTCAAGGTCTGGGTGATGTTAAGAGGCCGGTCCTGCTCTGCGTCCTGCCTCAGAAGCAGTCATGAACTGTAGAGACTGCCCAAAAGCACAAAATGTTCCCAGCATAGAACTCCCAGCATTCTGTGTGTTCGGGCAGTCTCTACCGCGCATGAAGGCTTCTAACAAACATCCTAGCAAATTATTATATAGGATAGTACTTATTCTATTGCGCTTGAAAATTGAAGGGCAAATAGGTAAGGTACTTTATTAATGCAGTTGGCACCTGCTGCAATTTTGTTGATGAGGGAGGGGTTATATTATATCAGCAAAATATGTTGGCAATATAATGTAAATTCAATATCCCAAACAGAGAAGGCATGTATCAGACTATGGATTCACCAACTAATAGCAATGACACTCTTGGGAAGCCTACTTTAATTCCTGTGTCAGATCCTGGTGAACTGTGGCAATCCACTTTATCTACCTGTGCCAGGCACCAAGACATTGATTGTAACCAAGGACTCATATTGAGTGAGATTAAAGTAGAAATGGATAGATTAGCAGGGAAATACAATTATACATTATCTGTTAGTTGTATTCATTTATTTATCAGTGAAGGAGTGCAAGTATAAGCCATGGAAACAACTATTTCCCCACACAACTGAAGGCTGTTGAAATGGACATGTGACAGAGGTTTATGCATCTAAGAATTATTTTTACTAATGCCAGCCAGAAGTACATGAAATTTAAAAAAAAAGTATGAATCCTATTGCATGCAGTGAACCCTTCTTACACTGATTCTATTAGGTTTTGCTGGCTATAGTAGGTTAGACAGGGAAATACTCTCAATCACTGAAATAAAGAGTAACAGCAGACAGCAATGTATGAAAAACACTGCTGTCCTCTCTCCATAATGGCAAGGCCATCTTAAGTCTTGCCCATTATGTTTTTAAAAATGTTGTACAGAACGGTTTATAAAATATTTATATTGCACCAACTTATTCTGCAGAGCTGTGCAACAGGGAATAGACATACACAGATGCAAATGGAACGTGGAAAACAAAAGTATCGCAGGGCCCTTCTCACGAGAGCTTACAGTCTAGGCAGGGCTGTCCAAGTTTAGTCCTTAAGGGTCTTCAAGGGCCACCAATAGGCCAGGATTTAAGGATTTTCCTGATTAAGCACAATTAAGTTAATCAGTGGCTCAATCATTTTGACTGACTCACCTGTCAAGGAAAGCAGAGCAATCCTTAAATCCTCTACTGCTGGTGGTCCTTGAGGACTGAACCTGGACAGCTCTGTTTTAAAGGGAAAGAAAGTGGGACACAGAAGGAGTAACTGCTATTGGGTGTAAGTGCCTCCTGCCACATGAACTGCAGGTCAGTGGGTGGGAGAAAGAAGTGCTATTGAGTGCACTGGTCCAGGCATGTAGTGGGTCTGTTTGGGAGAAAAAGACTGTGAACAGTGAGGTCGTATTGGGGTTGCAGGTGGGAGAGTGATTTTAGAAGTGAATGAGAGTGAGCAATGAATAATGACTGAATCAATTAATTTTTATAATCTTATCTTATAAAAGGGTAGTTCCTCACAATAATAACCAACCACTTACCATACTGTGGTCAGAAAATCCTAATGGCCCCTTTGAGTGTTTTCTTTGATTCACACATTCCTGGATGTCATGTCCAGGAGGAAGACTCCACCCAGTGTACACTGTAATCTTACTTTCTGGACCATGGGTTGTGCACTCGTGTTGTCCTTTAACCCTCTGAATACCAGAGGGGGTACGCAACACATTCCATAGCGATGCATTAGATAACTCTGGCATTCAAGAGGTTAAAGAGCTATATTGAAGAAAATTGGAAATTTAGGAATTTTTTTGTTTTCCCCTATGATGCAGTTGGTTTACTCCAGAATAAATCTAGTTGTCTTTATAAATATGGGCCTTTGTTTCTAACTGCCATATTCTGGCTTAGTCTACTGTTAAATGATATTCATATCTGTTTTTAACCACTTCACTGTTAAACCATTTTACCACCATGCACTAAGCAAAATGTGTAGTCTTTGACCCATGATCTTATCCCAGCTCCCTGCTGCAATAATATAGCATAACTGATACCATAAACTGAAATTAGTCTGATCCAGGGAATAATAATAATAATTTGCTGCAATTTTGCCTATTTTTTTTATTCAGAATTTTGGTACCCAGGTGCAAACATCCAGGTGTAGGCATACTGTGTCTTTCAAGCTGTTGTCAAAACTACAACTCCCCTCATTGACTTCCATAAGCAAAAATAGAGGCATGAGTTCTAAGTGCAGGAAACTACTCTGTCCTTAAACATTGAGCGTTTCTATCCAGTTAGGACCTGTTCACAAGGGCGAAATTAGCATAAAAAATACTAATGTATGAAAAAAATATATGCGTTTGTCATTGTATATTATGACACTGTTCACAAAGATGACTATGACAGGGTATGTTGTAAACCAGCACAGCCTGCCGCAGATTTCCTCTGGCAGTATGTTAACACAACTATAGATTTATAGTATGGAATAGTATGTAGTATGTGGAATTAAATGACAGGTAGATGCATTTCTGTGTAATGTTATTTCAACTATTTGTACAGAGAAAAATGGATTCTGGGAGACAAAAACCCTTGTAAATTGTTGTATGTAAAAAGCAGTCAAATCATTTCACTTTCATCATGCATTTTCTCAAGCACTGGTGAAAAAATATCTCCCATGTTATCATAGCCTAGCAGTTGCTGTCAATATAATTTTAACCCCTTTGGATTCCAAAGATTGTGATGAAATGCACTGTAGACTGTCTATGCAGCAAAGGGGTTATAAAAAAGCGGACTAAAAATGGAATTCCTGTATTAGAGTTTGATAAATTCTCCCAAGTCCCTGCCAAGTTTAGAAAGCTTGTAGCATCAAAATGATAAAAATTATCATTAAACATTCCATATTGCACTGCTGCAGTTTGCAAGAGGAAGATAGTAAATCATGTGAAATGAGAGATATATAACTGAAAAAAGATCCACATGTGAGTTTGTCTGCCTTTCACTTTTTTTTCGCTTTGGCAGAAGTTTATAGAGAAAGAGCTGGCCCTGAGTCATATTGATTTCCCACTGCACTGGTTTTCTAAGTGCTCCGTTGATCCGTGTCCAGCAATAAATTCCCTGCCTCAACATGCGCATCGCTCCTCTCTTTGTCCTCACCTAGATTTAAGGTGTCCATGTGATGAGATGAGCAAGGACATCGTTTTCTGACTAATGCTTCAGCCACTTTACATGATCTGATGAGAACTGTGTATGTGTGTTTGTGTGTCTGCATGTCCTGAATGGATGTGACATGACATTTATATACAAATATAATATACTGCCTAGGACTTGTCTTTTCAACCATGCCTAAACTAATCCTAATAAACTGAAGCATATTTTATTTTGCAGAGATGGAAAACAAATCAGTACATCCAAGATTCAACTGACAGCTCTAAGAGTGGGAATAGGATTTGTTGCTGACATCTCTAGCATTCAAGGGGTTAAGAAATGTGTGGGTTGTGGTTGAAAATTGAAACACCAGTTTCTCATTTTTTATTAAAATAGTAGCTATATTAAGTTCAATCTCCCAAACAAGGAATTATAATCAGTTTTGTATAGTATAAATTAGTGGTATTTTTAACTCCTTAACACCCAGTGACATGCCAGGACTGTCACAGCTGTCCGGGTGTTAAGGACCGGTGACGGTCCTGGCACATCACGAATGTTTGTGATCGCAGTGCAGTGTGTGTGATCACATAACACAGCCGTGAAAAAAAGTGCTGTGGTCCTTAAGGGTTCAAATATATATATTTTTTTCATACTAAAGGTAAAAAAAAACATGGAAATTGTATGTGTCTATGCATTTGTGAGTTTGTTTGTGTGTGTTAAAGTGGAACAGTCACTTTGTAACAAATAAGTTATTTTGAAAGAGGTTTTTCAAAACCACCAATATTAAGGTTAGCCACTTTTATTTAAAACAATAATTTGAGATAGTGTGCATTTTTATTTCTCAATGTATGCACATTATACAGTACTGACTGGCATGCATGCTAGATACTAACATTTCACACTGCTCCCCATCCCAACTGCTATTCCCTACCAGCCAGTGCTTTGTCATGCATATAAACTGACAAATAAAGATAATTTAAATATGGGGTTAAAGAAGCTGTTTTAAATTCACCTATTTGTTACAGAGTGACAGTTGCATTTTAAATATCAACCTCTTACTACATAATACAAAACAAAAATTCAAACCTGCGGTCCTCCAGCTTAATTTAGAATAGTGTTCCCTGTATTGGGCATATATAATAATACTGTTGATAAATTTGAGGCTCTAGTGCACACATTTTTGGCTTAAATAATACCTGTGACTCCCACCTCTGGCAGTAACAGCATTATAAGCTTACAACCCTCAGTATGTAGGTCTCCTCCTGGGATTCTGCCCAGTGTTGATATTGGGAGCTCCAAAGAGGCAGACACAACTGTTTAAGCTACTGCAGGGCCCAGGGCAAACTATAAAGCAAAGGGCCCCCCTTAAAACTTTGGATGCTAGAGGGATCTCTAACGCTACCAAAGCATTAAGCCATGTCTACACTAGTTTTAACTTCCTGCTAAAACTCAAGCTTTTATAGCATCTTTATACAATTAGAGGTTATATTAAATTTGTAAAAGGTTGTGTGTTTACACTGAGGTTCACATAATGTTAAGTGCTTACATTTACAGTAATTTGGCAAAATTAGTTTTTACATTCATTTTCACACCTGGCTTCACAAATTGAGGATACTGTATTGTACCTCAACTCATAAGAAGAGACTCCAGTGGGTTCCAAACAGTGTGTCGGTCAGGGTTTCTTCTTGATTCTGATAGGCTCCTTCTACCAATGGGCCCTGAACAACTGCCCATTTTGCCATATTGTTTAAACAGCCCTAGAGATAGCTTGATCTGTTGCCTGCTATGATGTTACACCCATCTGCACTCCCAGTAGGAATAAGGATGCCACTAGCAACTTCAGTTCTTGCCACCAGCAAGACAGTAAGAACCCTTGGTTCACTTTGGATACCAAAACCCATACGCTGAGGGCTACATGTTTAGAAAGCAGATAGTCCCAGAGGTGAGAATAGCAGCAATTAACTAATAAAACACTGAGCTCCAGTATATGCTTTGTTTTTTTCATCCTAGTTACTCTTTAATATTTGAATCTCCCTTGGGAATCAATATTTGAAATAATGATGGAATGCGAGTCTGCTTCCTCCTACTCAACAAACAACAGTGTGCTGATGCTTTATGGAAATTGTTTTCAATCCTCACTCCATAGAGGCCCTAGTCTTACCATAGACCTGAGATTTCAGTTGTTCAGCACTGAAGATAGATAAAAGCTGGTGAAGTTATTTAACAGCTTGGATGATAAGGGCATTAGGGTATTAGAAGGTTAATACCAGGTGATCACTTGATCACCAAATATAAATGTATATATCTAATGTATGTTATGAGGTAAAGGGGGGGAGGGCAAAACCCCCTTCCCAACTCCTATCATGACAAGCTTGTCCTTGTTGGATAGGTAGGCATAATGTTGTGTTTCTGTCACCCATTATGGTATGTTACTGGTTACCAATGGAATGCAATTTCTCTTGGGAAAGATGTTGCTATTGAATACAGTAGAAAATCTAGTCTTAGAAATGCATACTTTGTGTGGAACCCATTGCTGTCTTGATATCTTTCTAAGCATGTATTTGAATTTAGGATTAGATATTAGGAATCAAGAATTAAAAGGATAGTATTGCACAATTTTGAAAAAATATTACTTGCTGAGAGGTGTTTTATTCAAAATTTATTGAAGCATTTTTTGGGTGCAGCACTTTTATGGCTGAAACTTTATGGTAATGCTGTTGCTACAGTAGTCTATGGACAGCTATTTTTATCAATACCAATGCTCCATATAGGCTGCTATAGCAACAGTGCCTCTGTAAATTTCCAGTCCATGAAAGTACTCCAGCCCCAAAAAAGAAAGTTTGTGCTCTAAAATGTTTTGAAAAAAAAAAAAAAAAACAACATCTCCCAATAGCAGAAATACACTTGGTGAGTAGTAAATGCTGAGCATCAAAATGGTGCATTTAAAATGTCGCTGGTGTCAAAATGGTTAGCTCTATGAGTGCCAGAGGGGTACTCAATGGCGTTTCTTACCCCTCTAGAATTCAATGGGTTATAATGCTGCCTATTTAAAACAGCATCTTAACCCCTTAAGGACCCTTGATGGTCCTGACACGTCATGGGTTCTGGTGCCATAAGGACCCATAAGTGCTAGGACTGTCATGGAATTCAGGGCTCCCTGTGGGGCCGCATGATGTTTGGGGAGCCCTGAACCGGATGCGCAAAAAAAAAAAAAAAAGTTTGTGGTCCTTAAGTGCCGGTCACATGCACAATCAGCCGGTCCTTAAGGTGTTAATAGGTAGAATTTTTAGAATTTGCAGGGGGGTTTAATTTGGGTTAGATATTTATTTTTTTGGTGGAGTAGTTAGGTTAGTGTTAGGGTAGCTAGGATCGGGTAGTTTGGGGGTTTTAATGAGGCAACAGTTCAATAATGCTCTATTGTGAAGCACTCGCACATCCATAATTAAACTCCCTTGTTTTACTCAGCAGGATACTCCCTGCAATACATCTGTTTGCATATTACATGATACTCTAACTTTAAATTAATATTTTAGTACAGATGCTAGCTTAGAGAACATGATATTTTAATGCATGTAACCCAGTTGTTTTTATTCCTTTAAATTCTTCAGGAGAGGCGTGCAAATCATTGTGAAGGAATGTGCCACACACCCCTCTGGTCATTAAGGAGTTAACAGCCAATGACCAAGTACCTCACATGTGGGTGGCATTCAAGAAAGAGGATCATTAGCTATTTTTTGAAAGACATAAAAATATACGCTACTAGCGATTTCCCAAGGCTTGCTGGGGATGACTTCCCACTCCTGGACTATGCAGCACGCAGCTAGGCTAGCAAGCAGCCTAGTTTGCTACATGTATTACATAGACAGTATTCATGTCTGCCTCATAGCTAAAAATCAGTGGACCTGTCACCATAATTACACAGAATTTAAATCTGCCACCATGTTTCACTCATCATTTTTCTCAGAAAATACATTATTTTCGGAAAATGTACCTTTATGTTTTGCTGACACAGTCTGGCACTTTATGTTAATTCTCTGCACAGTATGGTAATTAGTTTTGCTCACTGAGCTATCAGAAATGCCTCCGGGGTGTGGACTAGATTAATTCTTAGCACAGTGTGTGGTAATACTAACCATACAAAAAACTATTTAGCATAAAGTGTCACACTGTGTCACCAGCAAATAAAGCATAATTTCTTGAAAACTATTTATTTTGCAAACAAATGGCTAGCACAACATATAGGCAGTTTTACATTTTCTTGTATCCTTTGAGTGCCAGAGGGTTGCGCAATGAATTGCATCACAATATGTTGCATACTCCTGTGGCACTCACAGGGTTAAAACTAACTACATGTAATGACCTCCCAGAGGGAATAGGGAGCCATGTATCAGTGTTTGCCGATGACACAAAATTAAGTAAGGTAATAAAGTCTGAACTGGATGTGTCTTCATTACAAGAGGATTTGGACAAATTGAGTAACTGGGCAGGCAAGTGGCAAATGAGATTCAATATAGACAAGTGTAAAGTTATGCATTTTGGGTATAATAATAAAAATGCAACATATAGTTTAAATGGTGTTTCTCTGGGGAAATCTACAAATGAAAAGGATTTGGGAGTAATGGTAGACAATAGACTTAGCAGTAGCATGCAGTGCCAACTGGCAGCTGCAAAGGCCAATAAGATATTGGCATGTATTAAAAGGGGTATTGACTCAAGGGAGGTAGATATAATTATGCCTCTTTACAGGTCCATGGTAAGACCCCACTTAGAATATGCTGTTCAATTCTGGGCGCCCTTTCTGAAAAAGGACATTATGGAACTAGAGAGAGTGCAGAGGAGGGCTACAAAACTAGTAAGGGGAATGGAAAGCTTTAGTTATGAAGAAAGGCTAGAAAAGTTAAACTTGTACACACTAGAGAAACGGCGTCTTAGAGGGGATATGATAACACTATATAAATATGTTCAGGGCCCATACAAAGGGCTCTCCAAAGACCTGTTCATTAACAGAACAGTACAAAGGACAAGAGGCCACCCGCTTAGACTTGAGGAAAGGAGATTTAATCTACAACAGCGGAAGGGTTTCTTTACAGTAAGGACAATAAAGGTATGGAATTCACTGCCGGAGGAGGTGGTGCTATCGAAAACATTAGATGCCTTTAAAAGGGGCCTGGATACTTATTTAAAAGAGCATAACATAGAGGGCTATGTACGTTAGTATTGGGATGAATATTTAGTTGGGGCTTGTTGATCCAGGGAGGAATCTGATTGCCATTTGGAATCAAGAAGGAATTTCCCCCCCCCCCCATTCAAGGCAGAATTTTAAATTACTAATTGAGGGGGTTTTTTTTGCCTTCTTTTGGATCAACGATGGTAAACAGGAATAGGAAAAGGTTGAACTAGATGGACGCAAGTGTTTTTTCAACCTAAATTACTATGTTACTATGTATATCACGGTAACAGGTCATTATTTTGTTTACAGTTGGTCAAATGTAATCATTTCATTGCATTTGTTTGGGGGCCAGATTGACTGTGCAAAGGACTACAAAAGGCCCCAGGCCTTTAGATTGAACATCCCTTCTTTAACCCCTTGAGAGCCAGAAGGGTACCCAATGGATTGCTTTGCAATGTACTAGATACCCCTCTGTTCCTCAAGGGGTTAAACTATTCATTATCATTGGTGTCATTAACCCCATGGATTCTAGCGAGGTCTCAAATGCATTTCTTTGCACTGCATTGGAAACCTATATCATTTAAAGGGTTAACATGATACTGAGCTGTTCTGGTCCCTAAGGTTTTAAAGCAAAGTTTTGCAATCTATCCTGTAGCACAGCACAGTATATGAGTTCCTAGCGTGTCAGTCAGTGAGTTAGAGGGAAAGGGTAAAGAGAAGCTAATCAGGATGAAATGAGATTAAAGGCTGTCTAATTTTACAGCAACTGTGATCCATCAGGCACTGTGAAAGTGACAGTGGAAATGAATGATGGAGACAGACAGGTGGGGCAGCACATTCCACTGATTTATCCTCAAATGCACTGGGCCTTATTTTATTGAGTGATCATGACCGCATTTATCATGACTGTCATCTAGGCCCACTTCCCTCCATTTAAAAAGGTCACTTTACTTGGAGGGAGTACGGGTGTAGGGGAATTATTTAAAGGAGCACCAATTTAAAAATACAAGTTGTCCTTACAGGAAAGAGAGTGTAATGACATTCAGATATGTATATGTAGAAGTTTTTTTTACCTTGATAGAAATTAAGGCATCTGAAACGGTGGAGTTCTATTTTTCATCAGCAACTGCCCTTTGCAGTCCACGTCTCCTTGTTTATATATTGTGATCTACTCCAGGACTACGTAAGTTGTTGGGATTGGCCCATTCTATGGGTACCTTAAAGTACTGCAGTGGGGTTTGCAATCTGATCCTTCAGATCAGGGCTCAATTTCCTATTAGTAAGAGTAGGAAACCAGCACACGTGAGCACTATGAGGCCCTCCAGCTAATGCTGGACTACAAATTCCATCATCCCCTCAAAGATGTCAGGGAATGATGAGCTATTTAGTTTCACATCAGATGGAGAGCCTCATGTCGCCCACCTGAAATCTACAGCTCCATATTCTACGAGAAGCCTCATCTTTACTAGACAAAAACAGATTTGGGAGTGGCCTACACAATCTCTGGGATCCTGCGCCAGAGGTCCAGACCATATCCTACACTATTGAAAAATGGTACATGCACATACCCACACAGTTACAACTTGATAAATATGAAAAATATATACTAGCATAGCATAGGAGGAATAATAAATACCAGGAGAGGCTTGGTCTCCCCAAAAAGAAACAACCACAGGAGCACATCTTAGTGGTGCCAGTCATTCCATATACAATTATTAGTGTAGATGGATTCCTTTTAAGAAATTTAGAGAATATCTGTCTGTCTGTCTATCTATCTATCATATCTATC
This sequence comes from Rhinophrynus dorsalis, assembly GCA_037306005.1. NCBI lineage: Eukaryota > Metazoa > Chordata > Amphibia > Anura > Rhinophrynidae > Rhinophrynus > Rhinophrynus dorsalis. The sequence continues at coordinate 133,684,659 of CM074723.1, read as the reverse complement.
TACCTATCTATCTATACTTCAGGTTTGTCATTTTTGCCATTGCAGCGAACCTTGTTTTGTGTTTTTTTTAACCCTTTGAGTGCCAGAGAGGTAGACCTCTGTGGCCCGAAAGGGTTACATTGTATTGAAAGTCAGACCTCATGGTGGGGCATCAATAGGTGTTTCCATCCACTCCTCCCTGACAGGGAACCACCACAGTTTTACTAGGAGAAATTTTTGTGTAAGTAGCTTAGTAAATATGCATTAGATAGATGCAACCCACAACAATCAGGTCCTGCACTATAATCACTTGGAATCAAGTATGTTGCCCGTTATATATTATTGCCTGATCCTTAGCAAACAGGCAATAAAGTAATGCAGAGTATGTAAGTTTATATAGCAAGATGTAAGCATACCTGGGAACTCTGCAATGTGGACTACCCGGAGGGCAGTCCTCTAGTGCTGCTGGGGGAGATCTATGACTCGATTTGTGTCAGAAAAGGGGAAGGGCTTAATCAAGAGTGGGGGCGGGGCTCTAGTGTTTAGAAGTATGTGGTGTGCTCTTCACTCCACAGTGTCACTGAATGGCAGAATTGAATTGTGGCCACCGTTCCTCAGGTCATATGTAAAAACAGAGAATGTTTACAAATGCTATTAATAAGTGCAGGGGATTTAAGTGTATATCGCCACAGGTTAGGTGTTTGTGTTCCTTTAAAATGCCATGATGTTCCAGACTGCACATATTTGTGAAAAACTTCTTAGGGCCTTATGCACAAAAAGAAAAATGGAATCATTCTGGGGCAAACCAACTGGACTATACTAGGGGACAAAAATAATTCCCCAAATACCCACTGATTTTAACGGAGCTTTTAACCTCTTGAATGCTAGATAAATTAACCCCTTGGACACTGGATAAGTCTCCAGTGCATTGCTTCAAATTGCGCTCTAGAATTCAAGGGGTTGAATGGGAATTTTTTTTTGTCCCCTATGGTGCAGTTAGATTGCCCCACATATGCTCCACTTTTAGTTTTTTCAAATGACCCTTAGTAGTCAAAGTATTCCACTTTAAAATGTTAGTAATGTCCAAGTAAAAGTATTTTGAATTGTGTAGAGCTGAAAAAGTTGAATTGAATGCAAAAAATGTATCTCACAAACCACTATGGTTTGAGAGATACATGCATTCAAAGTTTGATGTTTTACAGCTGACAGCAGGAGATCCGTGTCAGCAGACGAGGAGGCTCTGCAGCACAGCCGAAATTGCGTTATTTAAAACAAATCCCTTCATTGGAATAGTCTAAAAAGTGTGCCTGGTTTGCAAGTACACTTTTTAGACCATTCCAATGAAAACATTCGTTTTAAATAACGTGATTTCGGCTCTGCTGGAGAGCCTCCGTGTTGGCCGACACAGATCTCCTGCTGACAGCTTTACAGCTGACAGCCGGAAACATCAAACTTTGAATGCATATATCTCTCAAGCCACAGTGGTTTGAGACGTTTTTTTGCATTCAGTTCAACTTTATCAGCTCTCCACAATGCAAAATATTTTTACTTAGACATTATTAACACTTTAAAGTAACAATCCATTCTCTGCTTGAGAAGCCAGCAACTTACTTATTTAGAATGTAGGGCCCCCCAGAAGGGAAGGGGTTAAGCCTCTGAGTGTTAGAACAGTATGCAACGCCTTTCAAAGCAATGCTTTAGGTACCCCTCTGACTCGCTAAGGATGTATGGATTTAAAAGTTATGTTGTTCTTATGGAAAAGGTAACCTTAAAGATCAATTTAAAAAGTATTCCTACACTTCAACCCCTTGAGTGCCAGAGGAGTTGTGTACGCCTCTGGCACTCAAAGGGTTAAGGTACATGTAAGAAATGTGGCATAATGCATACTGTGCAGATGTACTGTAACACACAGATGCAAGTGTACAAAGGAATATGTGCACAGTAGCACATGTGGGGGAGATGTGATAAAAAGGTGATAAAGCAGAGATATATCACTTCTCCAAGTCCTTTGTTATTCTATGGAGCCAATGGACAAATATTTCCCCAACTTTGGAGATCTTAGTGCATAGGGTCTACAGAATAACATAGGAACTGGAGAAGGGCTACCGCTGGAGACGCTATCTCCACTTTATCAGCTCTTTATCATGCCTTAGTGCATAACCCCCACAGACACAGAAACAAAGGGGGTTATACACTAAGGCGTGAGAAAGTGGAGATGACTTCTCCAGTGATATCACTTCTCCAGTTCCTATATTATTGAAGATCTCCAAAGTTGGAGAAGGCTCCAGAACAAAAACCATCATGGAGCAAAATTACATTATGCCACCCAGGCTCTTAGCGTGTTCAAGTTCTCCTTTAATATTGCAGTTTTATGGTGAAGTAATGGAAGAGAACAGAAATACTTGATCCCTTTGATGCTTACGAGGTCTTCAGTACAGTTCATCCAAGGAGGTAACACAACACAGAATAGTAACATAATTTCCAATTTACTTCCCTAGAAACCTACTGCCCTTTATTACTATGTAATTAATTTACTAATTGTATTTCCATGGGCAGCTGCAGAAATTTTTCTAGAGGTGCAAAGCCATAATATAGATATGTTTATATGGAGGGGGGAAGGCTTTGTGTGTGTGTTAGGCACCCAAGGGTCTCTCTTAAAGGGATAGTAATACTTCATTTTAACTTTATTTTATTTTGTAGGCATTAAAAAAACATGAAGAATGATATAAGTCTTATCTCTGAAACCTTTATGGTTTAAGAGATATTCACAAACAAAGTATCCCCCCCCTGTTCAACCAGATAAGAAGGGAGATGCCCAGGTAGACTGCAGAGAGGGACAATCTTCAATTAAGATAATGGAAAAAGCTGAAAAACTTTTCAAGGGGGGAAGGGCTTTCATTGTTTTCATACAAAGAAAATTGTCCCCTTCTGTTATCTGTACTGTCATACAACCTGATCCACATCTGAGAAGAGATGTCTTACACTAGGAAAAAGGGGCGGGGAGGGGAACTTTGCTTGTGAATATCTCATAAACCATAAAGGTTTGAGAGATAAGACTTATATCATTCTTCATGTTTTTTTAATGCCTACAAAATAAAATAAAGTTAAAACGAAGTGTTACTATCCCTTTAAAACTGAAGTTACACTCTGTTTCAGTCTTGATGAATGTTTTCAGTACTGTGTTCCACCACTAGATGGCACACCTTACTCTCCACTCCCAGTTCTATAAGACTTTGTTTACTAAAATGTTTTGAACAAAAACTTTGGTTTATCATACATTAAATAAAATAATTTACTCCTATTCATAATGCTGGTTTTGTAGGTAATGTTGTACAATATCATGCAGCTATTTTTTTTACCTAATTTGTTTCCGCACTATAAATTGAATCGAACATCATTTTATTAGCGGTGATTATGCTCAATTCACAAAATTTCACAACTCAACTAACACAGTTTTTTGATGTAAGCAAAATTCAAAGTAATTAGCTCTCAAAGTGTTAGTTGCTTAGTGATAGTGAGTGAATACATGCAACTTTACTACAAAGTTACTGACTTTATTTTACCCATTAATTAATATATAACTCTTTGAGTGCCTGAGAGGTACCCAAAGCATTGCAACGCGATGCGTTTTACCTACTTCCCTGGCACTCAAAGGGTAAGAACCAGAGGGGTGCGCAACGCATTGTGACTCAATTCTTTGTCCTTCGTAGGTCTTTAAAGGGTCAAAAGAGCACAGTTAGGGCCATGTGCATAAAAAAGACGAGTAATAACTGTGGGACAGACCAGCTGCAAAATAGGGAACAAATAAAATCCTTGTGTATTTAAATGGAATTTTTAACTTCTTCAATGCTAGAGTCCTCTCTAGCATTGAAGTGGTTAAAAGCTCCATTTAAATACATGGGAATTGGGGGAATTCTTATTTGTCTCCTATGATACTTTTTGTTTTACACAGAATTGATCCAGTTTTATCTGTGTATGTTCAATTTAGAATCCTATTGCAAAGAGAATTCTTAACCCTTCCAGTGCCAGAGGGGTATGCAATGCATTGAAAAGCAATGCGTTGCATACCCCTCGAGCACTGAAAGGGTTAAAGACAGGATAATGTACTAACTTAGACCAAAACTACAAACTGTGTAACAAAAATTGGATACGAGTATTATGTGTAACAACTAATTAACCCTTTGTATGCATTGAAGATATTACTAGCATCCTTGAGGAGGGGGGGTTACCATTGTTTTGCATAATTATTTTTAGAAACATCAAATATGATTTACTAACTATAGGCCAATGTTGGGCATACTATGAATCTCCAGTAGTTGTTACCCTACAACTCTCAGCTGTGGCTCATGGGAGAATAACTCTAACAGGCTCGTGAGCCCCCACCCAGAGAACAAATTGGGGAGAGAACAGAGGTCTGAAAAGAGACAGCAGTGCACTCATGTTGGTCCTGTAGGAATAGGCTGAACTGCCTGTTCGATTTAACGTCCTGTGTGATGCAGCTACCCATACACCACTGTATTAGGCTTGAAAGCCTGACTGAGAAACTCAAAGCCTGTGCCTGAGAACCACATACTTCCAGGTTGTGTTCCAGTTGAGGGGATCAGTTTTCTGCTCCTCACCCAAATACAATGCCCTTGAGACCAACTGTGAGGATAGTGATAAGCAAACCAATCACAAACCATTTCTGTTATGGGCCTTTTATTCAAAAAATTACAAACAATTCACCAAATTCCCATTAATTTAAAGCGGAACAATCATCCACATTATATTGAGCCCCAAATATGAATTAGAATAGTAATATGCATCTACATTCTTGTAGCAGCATTGGTGAAAAATAGACCTTTACAAGCAGACAGGCATCAGCAGGGATCTTGCTGTAGGCACTCTCTGTGGCTTTGCCATCAGTCCCATCCGGTATGTTAAAGTAACCAGGCACTGAACTCTCCAATCATGGAGGAGAAGGGGACAGACAGTGCAGACACAGAGATGCCTTCTCTGCACGATGTCTGCGCTGTTTGCCAATGCCTGTCTGCCTATAAAGGTCTACTTTTCACTAATGCCACAATTATTATTGAAATTACAAGAACATAGATGCATATCGCTATTATTATTAGTATTTGGGGCTCAATTTAATGTGGATGATAGTTCCACTTTAAAAGGGACTTTCAACCCCTTGAATGCTAGAGAGGTCTCAGTGCATTGCTTTGACCTGCCTATCATTCAAGGTGTTAAAAGCCCTATTGAAATCAATGAGTGATTTCAGTTTGTCCCCTCTAGTGCAGTTAGTTTTACCCAAGATTACCACAGTTTACTTTTGGGTTGTCAAGAGAAAACTGCAGTAGTTCTGGCCTCTGTGAACTGTTTTTGCACATGGAGTGTGTTCATTTTCAGAAAGGTCAGTGAATGAGAAATGGACTGGTACAGTGGAATGAACTATTAAAGGAGAAGAGCAGGATAATATTTACCAACCAGATATGCTGACTCTTTTTGTTCAATGTATTTCTCAGTCCCAGTTTTTCCTGCAATCCTGATGGCTGTAATCATGAAAAAAACCTGAAGCAACGCACTGGAGACCTTTCTAGCATCCAAGGCGTTAAAGGGTTTAATCGTTGGTGTTTGGAAGAACTGTAATATGAAACTAAAAGGGTCCAGCACACAGGACTGAATTCCCAATTAGACAAAGTAGGCAACTGCTTAGAATGCCAATGATGTCTCAGCTGAAATGTGGGCGTGGCCAGAGAATACCCCTTTACCAGACATCTGCTCTTGATTTATGCTAAACAACCAATTTTCCAGTTTACATACCCTTTGGTGTCTATTAATTTATCCTTTAGCTGCTAAAGAACAATATGTTGGAGATGACTGCAGCAGCCAAGGCGTTAAGAGCTTGAATTGAGGAGTTTTGGTGTGGTGCAGGCCAAGTGTATTTTCTGTGCTATTCAACAGTGAATGGAGCTAGGGGGTGGAGTCAACAATGGGTGGAGATAAGGGTGTCTTTTGAGTGCCTTGCTGTGGGGGCTCATGAGATCTAAATCTGGCCTTACCACCCCAGCAAAATGTTTGAGCACTTCTGTTCTACATATCCAGTTCATCTGAAAAATGAACCACTGTGTTCATTAATTTCATTCCAAACATACACAAACAGCAATGTGTTCATGGCAAAAATGCAGCCTTTGGGCACTCATGAAGCAAAGCAATATTTCCCAGAAGACTAGACTTCAAACATTTATTTTTGTCTCCAAACCTGCAGTCCAGTCAATACTTATATTATATATTTAATCTTACATACACACATTACATTAAAAACGAGTAATTACCCATGGGTGGAAGGCATTTTGCTGTTATGCAAGAGTAGAAAGCGTATCACCAATTCTAAAAGAGAACTATTGGAACCATTAATCACCGAGTAGGAATATAGCAGTTCTGTATGATCATCCTTTGAATGCACAGTACAGCTAAATTAGGTCTTCTCTGGTGATGTACAAGAGTCTAAAAAATTGAGTTCTTTTATTTCTATTATAAAAATTTGCATAAATAATCCCTGAAGCTGAACCTCGAGACAGCCCGTCTCAAAAACTTAAAGAAAAATAAAATGGAAAAACAGGATCAGTGAAAATCATTTTGCTAGTGTAAACCTGATTAACTTTGTCAAAATTGGAAACACAGAAAAAGAAATCGCCGATTACATGTTGAAATTTCTATAACATTTCATAGCCACTTCTCAAGAAGGGTTAATGTGTCCACACCATGAAAAGCTGATTTTAAAATATATACCTTGTACATATTGGTGTGAATGTACTAGAGCGATTCCATGCTAAATCAATTTTAGCCCTTATGTCTGCCTAACCTAAAATTCTAAGTTATATATGTTGAAAAATCCTCCCCTTAATGCTGTCTGCCTGAAGGAGAGGGCAATGGGGCAGTATATCGTCATTTTGTAGCTTTTCTTTCCTTTGGGCTCTTAATGTAATGTTTTAACCATTTGAAGCCAAAAGGGTATCCAACTCATTGCTCTGCAATGCTTTGGATATCCTCTGGCACTCAAAGAGTTCAACAAGGCATCGTGGAAATGGTGTGATTTATGTCACGTCCCTGTGCATGTTATCTGGCAGGTGTCGGGGGCTGGCTTGCAGTAAAGTCCTAATACTGGAGTAGACTGTTTGCCTGAATGCATTGGAGTCAGAGGCTTAAGCCATTGGGTCTGAACTGGAGAAGTCGTACATTTGCCCCTTTGTACCTAAATCTCAGGACCATATTTAGCAAGCTAAAGGGTGGCAGCTCTGAAGTAATCCAATTGCACCATAGGGGGAAAATTTGATTTGAATGGAAATTTTAAACCCTTGCATGCTAGAGAGGTCTGCAACGCGTTATGAAGCAAAGCCCTGGAGACCTAGCTAGGAATTAAAAGCACCATTTGAATCAACTGAAATTCACAGAATATTAATTTCAAACATATGGTGCAGTTGGTTTGCTCCAGAATTGCGCCTCTTTAGCTTACTACCATTTCTGCTAGTGAAAATTATTATAATAATTAACCCCTTAACACCAAATGATGTACCAGGACCCTTGCGGCTGTCTGGGTGTTAAGGATAGCTGCATGCGATGCTGTGATCACAGATGACTTCAATGCAAACAAAAATGCCCTGGTACTCCAGAGGGCGCCACCTGGACTGTATGATCCTTAACCCTTTGAGTGCCAGAGGGGTGCACAATGCATTGCAGTTCAATGTGCTGCATACCCTTCTGGCACTCAAAGGTTTAAGGGGTTAAATCATTCAAATTAAAGGGTAATACTGGACTTACATCTCAGGGCTTCCCCCATAGTCACACACACACACTCATAAAATGGTCCTACCCACGTTTCAGTGTTGTCTAGCACACACAATTCACTTAAAGCTCTTAATTAATTGACCAGTATAGGGGTATATAAACTGGTTACATTGGCATACAAACTGGATATGATAACTGTATATAAACTAGTAAAGAGCCCAGGTGCCATAAGTTAGTAATGATTCTCTGGTGCAGGGAAATTGGAATTATGTTGGTTTTGAAGCACCCCTTGGAATGTGGCACTCCAGACAGCTGCCTTCTCTCCCTGATGCTAAATCTGGCCCTGATTACAGGGAGTCCTCTCATACTGATACATTGATAAAGCAAGTAACTGAGTGTCAATGTTAGGCATTAAACATGCTGTTAAATCAATCATTTGGCATGGCAATTGTTAATCCATATGGTGCTAGAGAAGTCTCTATTGCAGTGCTTTTAGAGACATCGTTAGCATCCAAGGGGTTAAAACAATTATATAGATAATCAGACTTATGCAGAGAATCTCATAAGGCCATTGGCACCCTCAAAAGGGACACATCACATATTATGGTTTAAAACAGTGGCTGGAAATCCAGGTTAATCCATTGGATGCCAGATAAGTGTTCAGTGCATTGATTCATATGCTGAAGACCTCTCTAGCACCAAAAGGACTAAGAGCATTATGAGTGCCAAGCCCATAAACGGTACGTGTTTGAAAAAAGTTAAATGGAAGTCCAAACACATGCCTGGTACATGGCTGCACGCAACCCCTGTAGTTTACACTGAGCTATTTTTTATTTTTTAATCAGAAATCCTTTTGGGGGGCATAATGACCCACCCTATGATACTGATCACTTATACAATAATATAAGCAATCAATAATGGTGACCAGTAGCGATTCACAGACTTTTCTTCCATGATCCTCTTTGATGTGGCATTCTCTGAACTTCTGGGACAAGAGGGAGGAACTGGAAGGTCTATTCACATTCTTTCTAATTCCTCACATTTGACTCAGAAATCTGGAGAATGCCATGTTGTGAAAGACCATGGGAAAGAAGGCAGTGAGTGAATTCCAGTCTCCAGTGTTGATCATGTAAGGAACAATCAATATCAATAATAGGAGAACCTGCTGTGTGCACGAACTGTCCAATGTATTGCTCTGCAATGCTTAGAAAAGCCCTCTGGAATACGGACATACACTGCCTGCTTACCCAGACTTGTTTCACTGCCCAGTAGTAATTACAGATCCCCATATATACTGTCTGATTCCCCCAGCCTGGTTCCATTGCCCATTGGAAGTCACAATTTCCCATGTACACTATCTGATACACCAGAATTTTTTCACTGACCCATTGAAAGTCATAAAATCATACATACACTGTCTGTTTCTCTAACCTCCTTCTGGTAGCCACAGAACAACATTTACATTTACACCCCAGCCTTGTTCCACTGTTAGTCATAGAAGCACATATACATTGTTTATTTCCCCAGTCTTGTTCCACCAGGAGCCATACTCCTGGCTACCAGTGGAACAAGGCTAGGGAAGTTTATACAAAGTTATATCCACAGCTGAAAGGAGCGGGCCACAAAGGCCACGTGACCTACTTTACTCAGAGCCAATGTTTATATCTGAGAACATTGTATTCCTCACCTCCCTCAGAATTAAGAAGGGCTGGGGTGAAAATGTCAAAGTAGAATTAAAAAAATAAATAAATAATGTGGGTGGGTAGGGTTAAGTAGAAAAAGAGGTTCTGTCCATAAAGTTGTCAGAATTGGGCAGGGTATGGTTGGACCAGAGCAAAATTCGGGTGGATTTAGCAGTAAACTCTGTAGATGGTAATAAAGCCCTGTCCTCTAAACCTGGCACAGCAGACTGTAAATCAGAGGAAAGTATGCCAATGCTCCTACTGAGCCAGGGATGGGAAACCTGCAGCTCTCCTGCAACCCCCATTATTGTCCTTCTGAGGATGATGGGAGTTGCAGCCAAAGACCTGGAGTGCTGCAGATTACCCACCCCTTGCTGTAATGTTTTGTGTGATTGCTATTAAAATATATACCTATGTGCTAGGTTTATAGAAAAGGTGTATTTAAGAAACTATACATAAAGTGTAAACATAAAATAACTATTATAGTGAGAGCTGGGTATTTTGACTGGTCTGGGCTCTGGTGTTGGATATTGACACAACTACAGGTGGGAACAGATACATATTTTTATTCTCGGTCATTTAACCCTTTCAGTGCCAGGGGGTACACAACGCATTGCATAACCCTCAGGCACTGAAAGGGTTAAAACAGCAATACCATTTTGCAACATTTCAGTGTGCTGAAGGTACCACTATGGTACTGCTATGACCCAATACAAAAAGTATTCATATTTGCAAATTTAGCTGGTTTTAATGTAAAGTAAAAGTTTCTAACAGTATCAAGTTGAGTGGTGAATGACTGATACCGGACTAGTATGGCTATTTTTGTGCTTCCAAGCTAAATATAAAACATCATGGGGGATTTGCTAAGTTCCCAAAAGACCAGGGGCTTTCCTCATAAGACACACAGCCCAGTTTTACCATTAAGGGAGAGTGGCACCAATACCTGCACCAAGCTTGTAAACAAACCCATGGCTTTAAGCATGAGATATGGGGCTTTACTCCTTCAAACAGTACATAGGAAATGCCTCTCAAACATGATAGAAACCATTTCTTTAATGAATTAGATTTTTTTTCATGAATTATTGGTAATATTAAATATAGCGTGGGCAACGTTCTGGAACATAAAGGGTTAAAGTAAATGAAAACTGTCCAATTCAGAAACCATTTATGTAATTTTGTTTCTACTGCTTGTGAATGGTAAGGGCTAAAGTCACTTACTTTACTGACTTTAGTGCCTCTGCCATTGCACACAGAAAGGCTGCTACCAGATAATCCTGGACATCGGTTGCTGTGATACTGGGGGCCTTGAGAAGGGCAGGAATGTTTGCTCCCTCAGAGCACATGTAAGACAAGAGGCTGGATTCTAGTACAGGTGCTCATTTTATCTCTGCTTTTATCTCCAGTTTTCCCCATAGACTTCAAAAGGAAAATGTTTGATAAAACGGGTGTTAACATTTAGCACCTGCAATAGAATCTAGACCTAGATTGTACGCCTCAGAAAATATAGATATTCTGCAGGACTAATTATTGAGTAAAACAAGTGTAGAAGGAAGAAGTCATTTTTGAGGGGTTTAGTATATTCATAGCCTGATTGTTTTATGGTGGGCATACGTGAGAACTTTTAAACTGAGCTGTCCCTGAGATCTTGTAAATATTAACCCTTAAAGTCGTGATACTATATATTTACTGCAATACGTCCCTGCTTGCTGTAAATGAGAGGTGCTCCAATCAGTCCTCAAAGAACCAATAGTATACAATAACTTATTCCTTTGAGTGCCACAGGGGTATGCAACACATTGCTTTACAATGAGTTGCGTACCCCTCTGGCACTCAAAGGGTTAAAGATATCACTACATGAACACCCACACACACACAAGACAAACAGGACTTCTCCCTATGCCTTCCTGGTAAAATGGGTAAAGCCTATCTCAGACTATAATGGAGCCTCAGGAATGAATTATAGACCATACTGATAAGAATATTCACTGCCAGTCATGTACTGTACATAGGGTGACCACATGTCCCGGATTTTATGTGTGTGTCCCTTGTCCTGGGCAGCCCCCTTCTAGGACAATACAAAGTCCTGGAATGAAGACTCTAGAGTACAGAGTTCTAAAAACTAGAAGGAAAACTGTCCATTGTCTGCTGTGACAGGAAGTGATGCCTCTGCTGGGCTACAAGAAAATGGCCTCCAGACAGAGCTCAAAACACTAGAGAGATAACCGAGCCTTGATTTGGGCATCAATCGGGAGCTGCAGTGTAATTTTGTTGTATAAGTTTAAGGCTTTGGGCTTGATGTATATTTTCTTGTAACCCACAGCAGGCATTACTTTCTGACACAGCAATTCTCCTTCTAGTGTTTAGGCAGTACTCCTTCTAGTGTTTAGAACTCTGTGGTGCCCTCTTCTCTTCACAGTGTCCCTTAATGGCAGAATTGAAATGTGACCACCCTAATTGTGCATTCAGCCTTCATTCTTATTACGCCTGAAGAAAAGACCTAGATGTCTTGAAAGATTGAACCGAGAGCCACTCAGTTAGCCAATAAAGGTATCATTGTTACTCTACTAGTTTTCAGCATTTCCTGGTAAAACTGGTACCAATTTAAAGAATAAAGAAGCAATTAACTGGAGCAGAACATATAATAGGAAACACTGGACTCTCTCACCCTGGGAATATGGTCATTTACCATGAGACCCTGAGATTTAGGACAAAAGCTCTGAGTTTCAGGGTGAAACCCTGAGAGTTCCCAGGTATGATGGTGGGGCTATTGCTGTTGCATTGTATGGAGAGCTACTGTCAGTGACAGGCAAAGTCCCCCCTAAAATGGACAGACCAAGAACAAACTTCTCCCATAAAATGCAGTTTTGATCTTTTGGAATCTGCCATCATCCAGCAGGGGGACTACGCTTGTTTTATCCCTTTGAGTGCCAGAGGGGTGAGCAATGCATTGCATGCCCCTCTGGCACTCAAAGGGTTATACTTTCCCTTTATGCCAACTGTCACACAAAGTACTTAAAGTAAAAACATACAGATGAAGGTACTTTTCCTTCGTACAACAAACATAGTGCTTTAACCTTTTGATTGCAAGAGAGCATGCAGCACATTGCTCAGCAATGTGCTTCACACCACTCTGGCACTGGAATAGTTAAGACCAATTCGAAGACAGTGAGGCTGATATGCTATTTGGAACAGGCGTTATTCTGGTGAAAAACAACTGCACCGTAGTGTACAAATATATATTTTCAAATTGATGTCATTGGGAATTTTAACCCCTTTAACTTTAGACAGCAATGTATTGACCTCTATAGAATTGAAGGGGGTTAAAATCAATGGAAATTTTAACCCCTTTAACGCTAGACAGCAATGCTTCTATAGAATTCACTGGGGTTAAAATCAATGGGAATTTGTATTTGTTCCCTATAGTGCAATTGGTTTGCTGTGGAATTACTGCTGTTCCTTGTAGTCATCAGCCTCAGAATGTTTTCCTAAAAACAAACTAAAATCAGTAATTCATGTGAAAGGCATTGTCATTCTTTTATCTTTCAGGCATTTGCTTTTCAAAGAATTCGTACATATCTGACCTATCTTACCTTAACCCCTTAAGGACCAGAGACGTGTGCAACGCATTGCGTTGCACATGCCTCTGGTCCTTAAAGGGATAGTAATGTTTCACAATAATGGCAGCTCCAATTAATCTTCATAGTATATGGGCCATGGAGAGTGTTATTTCAGTACTGTCTGAGTTGTAGTTCAATTGAATGATAATGTATCTCCCTCCCATCCCTTTTACCTAGTGTAAGCCTCCTCCCCTCAGATGTGGAATCTGGTCCACTGACCAGACAGTTCACAGCAAGGGACAATCTTCTTACTGTGAGCAGAAGTAAAACCCTGCCCCCATTGACAGGTTTTTCCTTATGCTCACTGAAGATTGTCCCTCTCTGTAATCCATCCGGACAGTATTGCTGCTCTGCGGTGGGCAGTGTTACGTCAGTAAAAGGGGCGGGAGGGGAATACTTTATCACTCAATTACCCTTGAACTACAACTCTGACAGTATTGAAGTAACACTCTTCACGTCCCACATTAATTGGAGCTGCTTTCATTTTGAAACATTACTATCTCTTTAAGGGGTTAATTTTTATCACTAAAAGACAAACGCATTAAAGAAGAATTAATCATGTCATGCAAGATTTTAGCAAAAACAAGTGAAACCAAGCGTAAAGCCTCACTACATCTAGTGTGAATTCACGCTCTGATTAAAGACATATAATGAAAGTGAAAGTAATACATCATTGCCTTAGCAATGGGGGATTCTACATAGCATACGCAAGCTGAATTAATTCAGAGAAAAGCATACATTTTATATCTATACAAATCAATATCTATCGCTAATTCTGCACATGTGCACACACACGTATTCACATACATTTGTCTGCCTGCTCATGTGAAGTAACATGTAACTAGGTTTTATTGTTCTATTCATTTTAAAGGAGCAGTGCCTAATAGGAAACAAAAGGAGGAGACTTACTAAGACAATGCTATACTGGAGTGTGTTTTTGTGCTCCCCTAGGGTTGCCACCCAGATGGTATTTTACAGGCAGGCTGGTAAAAATAGGATTTTAGTCTTACCTGTTAAATCCTTTTCACTTAGTCCATACAGGTCACTGGTACTCTGGGAGGCGATCCGCCCCTTTAATAGGCAGGAACAATTATGCAAATGACTGCAGTGGACGGAGCCTCCCCTCCTACTTAAGCTGCCTTCAGGCCAGAGCCACTAGATTGATTTGAGACACTAAAACTGACCATAGGTAAGCAAGAAGGAAGACTCCTGTTAGCATGCCCCAAAGGTCTCCCACTGAATGCCACAGGAGAGCCAAGCATGGTCCCTTGACAGGGTGGGAGACCAGTGACCTGTATGGACTAAGTGAAAAGGATTTAACAGGTAAGACTAAAATCCTATTTTCACTGTCGTCCAATACAGGTCACTGGTACTCTGGGATGTACAAACATTGAGCTGACCCAGAGGCGGGAAGTAAGGCAAGGACCAGGCGCAAGGCCCCAAGTCACTAGAACTGCTATGAACCAGTTAATTACATAGCCCAAAATGTAAGTGTCAACGGACACCAACCAGGGGAAAACAAAACCTGAACTAACACAGCACACAGAACCAGAGCCAACCGGGCTCAACAGTAAAGAAGCACTAAGAACCACAGAGTAGAAGGCCTAGACAGGCAAAACTGCCTCCAGGACCTTCCTCCCAAAACTGGCATCAGCCGAGGCCAGTACATCAACTCGGTAGTGCTTTGAAAATGTGTGCACAGAGGACCAAGTGGCCGCTCTGCACAGTTGATCAGCAGATGCCTGATTCTTGTAGGCCCAAGAGGCCCCAATAGATCTGGTGGAATGGGCAGTCACCCGGAAGGGAACATGCTTATTCCGCAACTTATAGGCTTCACGAATAGTAGCCTTAATCCAAGAGGCAATGGTAACTTTGGAAGCCGGTCTCCCTGCCCTAGGCCCCTCAGGAATGACGAATAGAGCGTCGGACTTCCTGATAGACTCGGTGCGATGAACATAAAACTTGAGGCAACGCACCACATCCAACAAATGGAGATCTCGTTCCTTGTCAGATGACGGATTAGGGCAGAAAGAGGGAACCACAATCTCCTGATTGATGTGAAACTCAGACACAACCTTGGGTAAGAATTCCTTGGTAGTGCGAAGCACAGCCTTATCCTTGTGGAACACCAGGTAAGGAGGTTTACAAGACAGAGCTTGTAACTCTGCTACCCGGCAAACTGAAACAATAGCCAAGAGAAAGGCCATTTTCCAAGTCAAGAGACGTAATGGAATGGAAGCCAAGGATTCAAACGGGGGTCGTTGGAGAACTCCCAGCACCAAATTGAGGTCCCACTGGGGAGTAGGACTCTTGAAGGCAGGCCAAACATGAGTCACACCTTGGAAGAAAACTTTGACATCAGGAAGGATAGCAATCCTTTCCTGGAAAAATAAAGACAAGGCAGAAGTCTGGATTTTGAGGGAACTCAGACTGAGCCCTTTCTCAACACCGTCCTGCAAAAAGGCCAGGACAGTGGGAAGATGAAAATCTAGGGACATCTTCCGATCAGTACACCAAACCACGAAGGTGGCCCAGATACGATGATAAATCTTGGAGGACACAGGCTTACGAGCACTAAGCATCGTCGACACCACAGAAGGAGAAAATCCTTTCTTCTCTAGAATCGAGGATTCAACCGCCATGCCATTAAATGGAGATGCTGAACATCCTCCTTCCACAGGTATCCTTGAAGAAGTAGATCCGGACGGGCAGGAAGTGGAAACGGTTCCGCCACCGACATGGCCATAAACTCCGGATACCAGGACTGGCGAGGCCAGTTTGGAGCGATCAGGATGACAGGACAGCGCTCCAGCTTCAGCTTCTGGATGACTCTGATCAATAGAGGAAGAGGAGGGAAGATGTAGGCCAGAGGAAAATCCCAAGGGATTGACAAGGCATCCACTGCTAGAGCAAGAGGGGCCCTCCACCGGGAGCAAAACACCGGCAACTTCCTGTTGTGTCTGGTAGCCATCAGGTCCACTACAGGTACCCCCCACCTCTGGGTGAGTAGGTGAAACACCTCTGGATGAAGAGCCCATTCTCTGCTGTCGACTATGTGACGACGGAGAAAGTCTGCCATGACATTGTCTACGCCTGGAATGTGAACTGCTGAAATGACAGGCACGTGATCTTCTGCCCAAGATAAAATATCCTTGACCTCCAACCAGGCGGTGCAACTTCTTGTGCCGCCTTGCCTGTTGATGTAGGCCACTGCGGTGGCGTTGTCGGACTCCACTCTGACTGGGCAACCTTCCAGTTGAGATTCCCAGTGCCTCAGGGCAAGCCGGATGGCACACAGTTCCAGAACATTGATGGACAGAAGAGATTCCTCCAGTCCCCATTTCCCCTGAGCACTGAAACGACCCAACACAGCACCCCATCCCCGGATGCTGGCATCCGTTGTAACCGTGGTCCAATAGGGAACTTGAAAGGATCTCCCTTTCAGGAGATGAGGGAGATCCAACCACCAGTGCAGACTCGATTCGACATGAGGAGGTAGAGAGACTGACAGATGCTGATGATCTGGATGATTCTTGCACGTCTGGATCACAAACCTCTGGAGTTCCCTGGAGTGAGCCATGGCAAATGGTACCGCTTCGATCATGGAAATGAACTTCCCCACCAGAGACGTCAACTTCGGCACTGGAACTCTGTCCAGCTCCAGGATCCCAGCTACTCGGATGGCTATTTGATGAGCCACTTCCTCCGGTAGAAACACCATGCATTGGCGAGTGTCGAACAGGAGACCCAGGAAAATGAGCCTCTGAGATGGGACCAAGTCTGACTTGTCCAGATTCAGGATCCAGCCGTGACGGTTCAGAGTGTGAATACACAGCTGCAGTTGTTGTTGGAGAAGCTCCGCTGAGGAGGCTTTCAGGAGGAGATCGTCCATGTAGGGGGTCACCCTGACCCCTTCTTGGTGGAGTACAGCTATCAAGGAACCCAACACCCTCTGAAAGACCTGAGGGGCCGAAGTCAGCCCAAAGGAAAGAGCTGAAAACTGAAAGTGTCCCCTGTGGCAGGCAATCCTGAGATACCGCCTGCTCTCTGGATGAATAGGGATGTGAAGATAAGCATCCTGAAGGTCCAGGGAGGCAAGGAACTCCCCTGGAGACATTGCTGCAATCACAGAGCGCAGGGACTCCTGGCGAAAGTGGGAACTCACAACATAGGAATTGAGGTCTTTGAGATCCAAAATGGGACGAGCACCTCCGTCCTTTTTGGCCACCACGAACCTGTTGGAATAGAATCCTGAACCTGTGTCCTCTGGAGGAACCAAGTCCAGAACCTCCTTGTCCAAGAGATCCTGAATAGCGTCGACGAACAGACGTCTTTTTGTAGGTTCCTGAGAAGGACGAGTAAAATGGAACCGAAAAGGAGGAAGGGAAGAGAAAGGGATCCTGTATCCCTCTGATACTACCTGAATGACCCATGGGTCTGCCACTGACTCCTCCCAAGTCCGGCGAAAGATGCGGAGACGTCCACCTACTGCCGGATGCGGACCCGGGTTCGGTGAGTCATGCCGAAGCAGTCTTAGAGGTCTTGGCCTCGGGGGCAACTTTGGGCTTCCAGGACTGTTTGGGCTTGGGGGAGGAGCGCGCAGAGGACGGACCCGTCTGGGACGTGGAGCGTGTCTCAGTCTGAAAGGAACGAAAGGACCGATTGCGTTTGGCTGGAAACTTCTTCTTGAAGACTGAGGGTAGAAGAGTACTTTTACCACCAGTAGCCTCACTGATCATTTCCTTGAGTTCAGAACCAAATAGCAAGCTCCCCTGAAAGGGCAAGGAAAGCAAGGCTTTCTTAGAGGCTGTATCAGCAGACCAAATTTTCAGCCAAAGGGCACGTCTGGTCACCACAGAAGAAGTGGAGGCCCTCGCCATCATGCGCACAGCATCAAAGGCAGCATCAGCAACATAATTTTGTGCTTCAGTAATGTTAGCAAGGAGCTGCAACTGCTCAGATACCGGTGCATCCTGGCGGACTGCCTCAGTCAGTCGTTCAGTCCAGGCCGCAATAGCTCTATTAACCCACGCCACTGCAAAGGTTGGACGCATGGCAGTGCCAATGGAGGCAAAAATAGACTTAAGAGAAAGTTCTAGCTTTTTGTCCGTCCAATCCTGCAGGGCAGAGGCATCAGAGACAGCTAAAGCAGTAGATTTGGATAGCCTGGAAACAGGAGCATCCACCTTGGGAGGATGAACCCATTTTGCCAGTTCAGTCTCAGGAAAAGGGTAAAGTTTAGCAAACTTTTTGGACACAGAGGAGGATTTGTCAGGATTCCTCCACGCCTCAGAGACTAGACGGGCAAGGGCAGGGTTAGTTGGAAAACATACCACCGCCTTAGATGGTTTTTGGAAAACGTCAGTTGGATCATGAGTAGATTCCTGAGTCAGAGGAAGGTTGAGCGTAGTTAACACAGCTCTAATCAAACCCTCAGCAGAAACCTCAGGGTCACATTCATAAGGGTCCCCAACGGACCTGTTAGACTCAATAACAGTGCCTTCCTCAGCAGCAGAATCCTGCAATAGTTCTTCTTCAGAAGAATCAGACACATCAGGAGCTCCCTGTGGCTTAGGTAGGGAAGTCCTGATTGTAGAGGGGGTCTGCCAAACCTGGAGAGCCCCCTGTACCTGAGAGGGAAAGTTGGAGTGTGGATCTGAGATCCCTAGTGGCAGCTTTAAACTCTCTCACCCAAGTTGGCTCAATAGCATGGCTGGGAAGCCCAGGGTTGCTATCACGACAATCAGTGCATTTAGGGCATAAATCACCAGAACAATCTCTAGGCATCCCAGAGTGACAAGAGGAGCAAAGCGCAATGGGGGGAACAGACACCCCAGCCTCTTTAGTCTTGGGTCTAGCCCCTGGCTCCAGTGGAGTAGACATGCTCACAGCGTCAATATACACCACTTAACAATATCACCCAGTAAAAGTGTGAAAGATTAAAGTTTCACCCCAGAAATGCCTAAAAACGGACTTATCTGGCCAGCGAAGGGTTAATCTGCTGAGAGGAGAGAAGGCTCGGTCCCTGCGTAGTATACTCGCTGAGAAATAACACCACAAAATGGCAGCCGTCAGGTCAGCCAATCAGAAATGAGCGCGAACCGGGCGCTCATGGGAAATGTAGTTTTCTCTCAGAAGTACCCCAAACAGTGCCCAAAGCCCCCCTGAACTCCCCACACCCTGTAAACATACACCGGATGATAGAGCAGGAGCATAGAAGTAAAATGAGCCATCTCTGAAGTTGCTGTGACAAGCGGTTGCAGAGATATGTTCCACACTGTGAAATCCCATAGAGAGTAAAGGAGCAATAGCGTCTAAGCGGGAAAAGGCGCGTTTAAAGGCGCGGAACACTAAATTTTAATAAAGTCCTACTGAAATATAAAATGCCCCAAACAGTTATCAAACACATGAGAAACAAGAGAAAAACAATACCCAATGCTCCAAAACCCAGAGAATACCACAGAAATTGCATAAATATAAGAAATGCAAACAAAAACACCCTATGAGTGCTGGAGTGCAATGCAAACTCCCAAATACAAGCCCATCAAAGGGACACTGTGGGGACAAGTGGACCTTCAGCACTCAAGGGGTGGCTCACCTTTCTGCAGGACTTCTGTCTTCAGGTGACCATGATGAAGTGGGAATAGACCAGAGGTAAATTCCTCAGCAGGGAAGCTGCTTGACTCAAGCTGTTCCCTCTTCAGGGCATAAGGTCCACAGAAAATCCCTGGAAGCTGCACCAGCCACTTTAAAGAGGGCAATTCACAGCCATGGTCACCCTCCTAATGGTGGTATTCCATATTGAAATAAAAATAACAAAACACTAAGATGAATGCAAAGATGTTCTCCACCTGGTGTGCACAGCACACAGGAACAAATCAATCTAGTGGCTCTGGCCTGAAGGCAGCTTAAGTAGGAGGGGAGGCTCCGCCCACTGCAGTCATTTGCATAATTGTTCCTGCCTATTAAAGGGGTAGATCACCTCCCAGAGTACCAGTGACCTGTATTGGACGACAGTGAAAAATTGGCTTCTGTCGAATGTTAAGTCTATAGAGGGAATGCCATGGCCGGTATTTTTTTGAAGAAAAGGTGGCAACCCTATGCTCCCCTGCCTAACTTACGCCCATCTGTATGCTGAAAATACTCCTCTTTTTGTCAGATGCATCAAGAGGGGGGCAGTGTGAAAGTGTACGGGTGTTTCAGGGAGTTCTGTTCCTCTGTGCCCTGATTCTCAATATATACTAACAATGTGCAGAGGAACTTGGAATAAATTTGGTGTATTTTCCTGTGCATGCTATAGGAGTGGTGTTCAAGGCTTGTTCACCTTGAAGTCTTAACTATGCACAGTGTGTACAACAGTCGGATCATTGACCACATTTAAAGCAGAACTATCATCAACCTTATATTGAGCCCCAAATCCTAATTCTAACAGCAATATGCATATACGTACTTGTATTATCAAGAATAATTGCAGCATTAGTAACAAATAGAACTTTTTAGGCAGACAAGCATTGGGAAACAGTGCAGACATCTTGCAGAGAAGGCATCTCTCAGTCCGCTGTCTGTCCCCTTCTCCTCCACGATTGGTGAGTTGAATGCCTGGTTACCTTAAGCAACCAGAAGGGACTGACGGTGCAGGCGCAGAGAGCGTCTACTGCAAGATCCCTGCTGATGCCTGTCTGCCAAAACTAGTTATATTTTTCACTAATGCTGCAATTATTCTTGAAAATACATATCGCTATTATAATTAGGATTTGGGGCTCAATATAAGATTGATGATAGTTCAGCTTTAAGTCACATTAAAGTCATTGCTCACATTCAAGTTCTTATTGCCATAACTACACAAGAAACTTAAGGGGAGATTTATAAAATAACGTTCTTAGTGCTTTTAAATAAAAATTTCCTTAAGTCATAGCAACTGGAGATAATGTCAGGGCTGATTTATAAAGGATTTAAGGCATTTTTATAAATATGGCGTTATTACTCTGATGTTAATGCCTGGAATGCTTAACCCTATGAGTGCCAGAGGAGCACGCAATGCATTGCGCTGCAGTGCATTTCATACTCCTCTGGAACTCAAAGGGTTAAGGACAGTATATACATGGCGTTAAGATTGTGGTGAAAATTCTGTGCTACAAATAGCATCATTTCTTTATAAATTCTCTGTGTACAAACGTCTTTACTCCATAAAAAAAAAAAAAAAAAAAAACATACTACATGGAGTACAGCCCTCCTAAACTGGTGTCATTCATTTTATAACTATAGCTTTTTTTGCTTAAATCCACTATTAGAAATCACCTCCTTAGTACAGTCCTCTCTTTCAATCTCTCCTCTTTAAGACAGCTGCTGAAATCCCACCAGGCCTACCTAGCACAGGCTGCCTGAAGCTTCCTCAAATGGGCTTGCCTTGGATCATCAGCTGGAAGCTAAATAGCAATCTTTAACAATCTGAGTGGTTGCTTTTCAATGCAATGGATCCTCTCTGTCACCCAAAGAGTTAACAACAGCAGACATGTCTGCTTCCCTGAATTTCATAATGGTCATATCTCTTAATTTCACAGGTAACATACAAAGGGTAATATACAAAAAGAGCATTGTGCAAAAATATGCAGAACAAACTGTCCTTGTGCCCTGCTCCTTCCTAATGCCAACTTAAAAGCTTTTAGTACAGCAAAACGGCTGTTTTGTGCCAAGGGGATGGTATTGTGTGGGAGTGTATTGGCATTTCAGGGCTTGCCATTCCTCTGCTCTCAGGAATAGTTTTGTATAAACCCTGCTCTAGGTTTTTGTGTTAAGGGTTTGTTCACACTGAAGTTTTACCTAAGCAAAGGCATTGCATTATCTACAGTATAAGCACAGCTCATGCACATATTAACCTGGTTTATTTGATGCTTAGTCAGTTAACCCAAAAGAAAGCTACTGTTGCTCTTGGAAAAATAATTTACAAGTGTTTGAGCTTACCAGAGCCTGCGTATGTCAAGTACTCATCGCTTCTGGCTTCTTCCCAACCAGTGGGGTAACTGGTTAAGTGGAATCCCAGGTGCAAGAAAAGTTGCCCCCCCTCCCCGAATATGATAATGATAAATTTTTATTGGCGGATTTGCGAATTCCAGCGAATGTGAGGATTCTCTGGAACCTGCAGAGCTTGGCAGAGGTGCACCCTCTGGCGAACAGGAGGAATCTCTGGTGAGGCTGCAAAGCTTGGCAGATGTGCACCCTCTGGCAAATGGGAGGAACCTCTGGTGGAGCTGCAGGGCTTG
This sequence comes from Rhinophrynus dorsalis, assembly GCA_037306005.1. Taxonomy (NCBI): domain Eukaryota; kingdom Metazoa; phylum Chordata; class Amphibia; order Anura; family Rhinophrynidae; genus Rhinophrynus; species Rhinophrynus dorsalis. Next base: position 133,662,351 of record CM074723.1, on the reverse strand, counting down.
GTGGATGAGAGGCCTTGAGCACCTAGAGAAAACTATCAAACAAGTGTGAGAACACTGACAATGTCTGAAGGATGAGGCGAAAGCAAGTCAAGCCAAGGTCAAAGCCAGGAAAGCCAGTCTGAGACATGGTACAATGGAGAAGGTATGGGCAAAATCAAAACACAGGCCGGGTAGAACACTGGAACTTGCCAAAAAAGGTACCAAAGGGATCAGACAAGAAGTGAGGTCAAATACAAGCCGAGGTCAATAACAGGAACAAAACACTATATTCAGGAGCTCTACCAACACAGGATGCTTGAAGAACAGGCAACATAACTAGATGAAAAATGAGGCTTAGATGTGTGCCATAACATTGAAACATTGAATTTGATGGCAGATAAGAACCATTCAGCCCATCTAGTCTTACATAATGAATAGGAGAAGAAGGGTGTAAAGAGCACCGGCAAAGCAGGTAAGACATAGTGACACTTGCAAAATCAGTCTGCATATGTTTACCACAGTAAGGTCTTGTCAAATAAACATTACTATTTGTTTTTTACTTTGCAACTAAAATCATAGACCAGGGTGAGGTAGTATGTGTAGCTTATCTGGATTTTAGTAAACCTTTCGGCACTGGCCACATATAAAAGGCTAATCCTTAAACTGCATGGTTTGGGACTAGATTCAAAGAAAGATTGCTGTATAAAGTATTGGTTGAAAAATCAAAGACAGAGGGTTATAGTCAATGGAATACATTTACAGGAAGGATAGATTACTGGTGGGGTACTTCAGTGATCAGTGTAGGGGGCTGTTATATTTAATATTTTACTGGTAGACTTAAAGGGAAGGTGTACCTTTCTCAATATGACACTAGTATACTGTAATGGAGATGACATTCCTGAAGAACTGATTCATCATGTTAGAAGACTGGACAAAAGAATGGGATTTAACATTTTATTCACCAGAAGGCAAAATAATGCATATAGAGTACAAATCCTCCAAAGAAGTACTCTGCAGAAAACATCCTCCAAATCCTCCAGGGTACTCTGCAGAAAACATCACAAGAGGAAATGGATTTAGGAGCAGTTTTAAAGGTAGGGAAGCAATGCAGGAAAACTATGGGGAAAGCCAGCGAGTTACTAGATTGTATAGGAAGTTGTCCTAATTCAGCTTTACATATCAGTAGTTAGACCTCACCTAGATTAAGGTGTACCATTCTGGAGGCTATATCTCCAGAAGTACATCAATAAATTAAACACTATTCAAGGAAGGACCATTAAAATGATACAACTGAAATCTTCAAATATATTAAAGGATTTAATAAAGTTCAGAGAGAGCTACAGGCTTGCCAATGAAATTGGCAGTGCCAAAGGCAGCTTCAGCAAGATACACATTTTGTCAAAAATCTTATAAATGGAAACACCACCATCCCCTTTTGGAGTGAGTAAATGGATTGCCTCTAACAGGTGCTCTCCCCGCACAGTCATGGCCACCCATGACCTTACAAAGGGTGGTCATTAGGTGGCCCATGAGGTCATGAAATATGCCTTAAGAAGAGAATCTAGGCATTTTTCTGCTTGATTCTTGAAGACAGTTGCATCTGCAATTGGCAAAACTGTGTGCTTAGAAAGGAAAGCCATGGGGGGTCAAATGCTGGGGGGAAGCCTAGTGCAGCTAATTCACTAAACGTGTGTTTGTCAGAAGCTGTCATGTGAAGTAGAGACAGCTATGTACGCTGCAGTCATTCGCACTACAGACTGTCCATGCCGCGGCTGATAACGGAGCTCTGAACTTCGGTGCGCAGAGAGGACTATGGTCTGAATTCAGAGCGCCCCGCTCTGTATCAGCTGCGGCGCTGGCAGTCTCTACTGTGCATGACTGCACCACAGCCTTTGCTGGGTGGCACTGCGGCCCGTGTACACGGGCTCTTCAACTAGTTGGGTATAAAAGAGATAAGCATCTGGTTATAAACAGTTTCTTATCAGGCAACTTCCACTCCTCAAGTAACACTTGATCAAAGGAATGATAGGGAGGGAAAAGAAATGCATTCCTTTTGTGCTTTTAAAGATGTCCAGAGATGAGAGACTCGAATCTGAGGCCTCAGAAACCTTAAAGATCTCCAAAACAGCCTGAATAAGCCCAGGTCTTCCTCAAATGATCCCCCAGGAATAAAGGAGGAAGCAATATCCGCCTCCTAAATTCTTCCATAGAAGAAGTCCCTTGAACAAGGAAATAATACCATCCTTCAAAAACCGCCAGTTCAATGCATTGCATACCTCTCTGGCACGCAAAGGGTTAAAAACTTGATGATGATTTACCCCTGCACATTATACAGAGGTGCGTATTATACCCGAGATTTTACAGTATTTGCACAACCTGTATACATGTCACCTTTTTTTCACTAGCATATTATGTTGTAGTGAATCTCGTCTAAGTGTCCTAATTGTATAAGGCTGCAATAAGGTCAAAAACTACTCAACAGCAGAGTATTTCCGAATTCATCATAAAAGAGTATTCCAAGTTCACCTTGTTTCAAGTATATATTTCATACCCCTTCATAGCAGTCTAGAACGTAACCCTTTAATTTATATGTGAGGTTTCACAGTAGACATCTATAGAGGTTTGACATACTCTGTTATGGAAAAATGCACTTCAGTGGAGAACTTGGAAATACATCTCTATTTTGCGAATATGTCCTAGGGATGAGATGTTCAGAAAGTGGTGGTAACTGTAATTGTCTGCAATCAGAATAAAAAAGTTCTTACGCCATGGTCCGTCAATTCTCAGACATGTTTCTGTCAATTTTTGCATCCAATTCCTCCATCTCTGTCAAAGGGAAAAAGCCATCTTAAAAGTGGGTGTGGTTTAATCTACCGTCATATTGTAAGGTATTTTCATAAAAAAATATTTGTTTCAACGTCACTTTTTTGTATGATTAACGTAAATTTTTTCATACAAACTAAAGATGGTCTAAACCTGGAGAAGACAAATGAAAGTACTGTTAGCAGGAGTGAGAAGTAATTTGTCATTTTAAAGACAAAAAATGTATTTTTTCTTTGAAAATGTTCGTTTCAAAGACAAAATCAAAGACATTTTTAACATCAGAATTTTTAAGGGCAATGTTCATCACAATCTTCTTACCATCATTTTTAATTCTTTAGACACATTTTCAAACTTGACAGAGTTACTTCTGAAAATATTGTCCTTCTTTTACCATCAACACATGATCCGACAATTTTTTCATTATGACGACTTTTTGAACATCTCACCCAAATTCTCACTTGAGGTGGTGTACTGTAATGTGAGGCTTACATAGAAAGCTATAACACAATCAAGATTTTAACAGCCTCGGAGAGGGGAGGTTGTTTCTGTGAGGTATGACACTATTGTCGGTTTCCAAATCTTGGGGAATATGGCATATAGTCACAGTAACATAAAAACATACCAACAGGAATATGAAAGCAGGTAATTAAGTAAAATGTAAATATTCAAGTACGTCATAGGCGAATGATGCACTCAAATATTGTAACTCTATTACAGCAATAAGGGAATTTAGTGTTGAATGCAGCATAGTGCTTATGATGAGGCAGATTAATCTAAAATTCACCTCCATATCACTACATAAGACCCTTATCATACCGTAGTGCATCTACCCCAGAAGATATCCACACAAGCAAATATATTCTGTTGGAGAACTCAATCTTAGGCCTCAGAATTGCTTCATTTCTCTCTTTGGACATGAGACTCGGGTTTCATTTATCAGGGATATGGCTATGCAGAGTACCTGATTCCCCTGCTCACTACCATTATTTGTTGCAGTTTCTCCTAAATTCCTTTATGAGTGATCTACCCATTCCTCAAAGCCCACTAACAGGCCAGGATTTGAGGATGTCCTTGTTAGATCACATGTGAGCTAATCAAAGTGACTGAGCCTCAGATCAACACACCTGTGCTCTGGCAGGGAAATTCACAAGTCCTGGCCTGTTAATAAGCACTTTAGTCATGGGTTGAGAACCACTGGTCTAGAGTTTTCTCCTGTTGTGTGTTAACCCAGAAAATTCCCTCGAAATTAGAAGTAGCACAATATTGTTGATGGAAAGTGAGCATACTAACATATTTGTCTGCATGTCTGTCAGTATCAAATATATTATTGGGACGGGGATTGCAATAAAAAGATTCTGCACTAAAACAGGCACAGAAATTGATTTATTGGTGCTGTGCCTTCATATTGCTTATTTACTAAGCTATCGACATTGAAAAATCTCACATTTATCCCTTTGAGTTCCAGAGTGGTACGCAACGCATTGCAAAGCAATGTGTTGTGTACCACTCTCGCACTCAAAGGGTTAAACCTCTTTTACTAAGTGGAAGGTAAGAGGAAGTGGATTTGTTTTTCCTGGTTTCCATGCCCCTGCACCTTGTTTCATTCTATCTACTAACAAGACACATGAAAATTGACGTAAAGTTACTTGAATGCTATAGGTGAGGCATTTGGGGACTTCCTCACATTAAAGTTTTAATTATGGCAGAGAGTGTGGGGTGGTATGCACTATTATATGCTCGAGTATATACCACAAAGTGCAGGCAGGGGATTTATAAGCTATCATGTAAGTGCACAAAATGAGCAGATGTGGCAGATTTATAAATTCACCTTATTGCGTACAATGAACAGTTTTAAAATGACTAACCCGGGGAAGACCAAAAACATGTGCATTGTATGAAAAAGCAATGCCTCGCACACCCACTGGTTCTCAAAGGGTTAAACATAATCACCCTAATATGTTGTTCCTTTTTTTTTTTAATGTCATTGCCTTTAGTTCAAATTGCTTGTAGGTAGGAGTGCCGTTTGACTTGTTTTCTATACACTCAAACACTATTAATGCTATGCAGCACAATAGCTTACGGCCTCTTTAGAATATTTAAATGCCTTGTAAACAATTAAGTAAGCTTGTCTAGTTTTGCCCGTTAGACAAATGTTTGTAATTATACTTAATACTGGAAGAATTTGTTGTTGTATCTAGTAATTGATCATATTTGTGGTATGAATAACATGATAAGGTCCTTTATCCCATTGGTAGACCTTATCATTCTGAAAATGTTTACATAATTTCTTCCACAAAATCATTAATCAACCCCCTTTCTGTAACTACCTTATTTTAACTCCATAAAGAGACATCTCATCACAAAATATTGGCTACTGATATTTTCCATATGAGCCTAAAGCAGAACTATACCTATAGAATAAATGATTCAATAAATGTCATAGAAACGTAGAATTTCATGGCAGATATGAGCCAAATGATCGTCTACTCTGCCCATATCCTTATCTAGTTTATATCAGATTTATTTTACTCTTAGCCAGGAGTCTATTTCAAGACTTCTAATGTTCATTTAGAGTTTTAGCCTCAATCGCTCCAACTGAGAGGCTATTCTATTTTTCTATCACCCTTTCCTCAAAGGGATAGTAATACTTTGTTTTATCTTTATTTTATTTTGTAGGCATTAAAAAACATGAAGAACGAAATAAGTCTTATCTCTCAAACCTTTATGGTTTGAGAGATATTCACTAGCAAAGTTTCCCCCTCCCACCCCTTTTACCTAGTGTAAGCCATCTCTTCTCAGATGTGGAATGCAGTCCATAGACCAGACAGGTAAAAGCAGGGGACAATCTTCTTCCTATGAGCACAATGAAAGCCCTGCCCCCCTTGACAAGTTTTTCAGGTTTTTCCCTTATCTTAATTGAAGATTGTCCCTCTCTGCAGTCTACCTGGGCACCTCCCTTCTGATCTGGCTGAGCAGTGTTACATCAGTAAAAGGGGCGGGAGGGAGATACTTTGTCATTGAATTACTCTTGAACTACAACTCTGACAGAATTGAAATAACGCTCTCCAAAGTCCAAATACTATGATAATTAATTAGAGCTGCTTTTATTATGAAACATTACTATCCCTTTAAAGTTGTTTTTTTCTTACATTTCCTCTTACTTAATTTCATCCATTGTGGAACACAAGAACCATGTGATAAACTATCTTCTTCTTGGAGGCAGGGCACTTGCACAAAGGGCCATATGTGCAAAGTGATAACGACAAAAAAAAATGTTATATGAACGACAAAAATGAGTCATTGTATGCATGAACGACATATTTTCTATACAGTATACAACAAAAAACTAAACTACACAACTCCAGAATTGCTGGGCAAAGGGGCGGGACAAGGGCGTGGCTAAACTATTCTCCAACATTGTACAGAGGAAAAGAAAATTTGTTGTATACAGCGACAAAAAAAAATGTCCGATCACAACCGACACTCTCTGAAAATATTAATGATCCCAATGACACTGTGCTGTGAAATGTTGTTACAAACAACAAAAACTATTTCGCTACTTCTTTGAACATATGGACCAAAGAGTTCTATGGAGCTGAAAACTCCATTCGTACTCCACTTTATCCCTAACCATCATGCCCAGTTTCAAAAGTGTCAAGAGACAGTCAGGACACAGATTCACTTAGCTTTCTTTTATTTTTGCAACTTATATGGGCTATTCTATCCCCCATTAGTCAGGCTCCTACTCTATATACCTCCAGGATAGCTAAGGAACAGGAAGAAGACTTTCACAGCTTTATTTAACAATTTTCCCTCCTTTTTTTCTGTGTTTCATAGGAGCCTGAAGACTGAAGAGGACTATGGTTTCAGAGTGCACACATACTGTAGGTATTTTCTATCTCTTTGTCTGTCTGCCAGACACAATATGAGATCTGTGGTTTCTTGCAATATTTGGCACTCTGGCCCTTTAAACTAATTTCTATCATCACCCCATGGCCACTGCAGATGCCCCAGTGATGGATGGCCATTTTTAAAAATCTTTTTTTCTACCTTATCGATTCTTTATATATTATTGGGCTGTGGCACCTTTAAGAAATGGGACTTTGTGACTGCCATCTTGTATATGACTTTGGTTTCTTCTCAGCCACGACTATTGCTCATCCACTTCCTTTTTCTCAGTGTGGAGTGACTCATGAGGCATCTGTCACACAGTTCTATCTCTGGGTGACTGACAGGGTTGTATATTATACACATGCAGCCCTCTCTGGGTGGCTGAAAGGGGTGTATATTATACACATACACCCCTTTCTGCCCCTCTACCCATAAAAAGAAAAAATAAATAAAATGCTGGTCTCCCCTTGATCCCTGAAGGTCCTTACAGGGCACTAATGTATTTTCAGTCTTCAGAGGTCCTCAATGGTGATACAGCAGCCGAGGAAGCACGTGGTAAATGCATGCATGCCACCTGCTGGAGCTCCCAGCTGCCTCCTCAAGGACCCCCAGCTGCCTCCGCAAGGACCCCCAGCTGCCTCCGCAAGGTGGGCTGAGTGAAGGAAAAGGGGAAACAAAATATAGTATTGATGTGGGGAGAGGGATGGAGGGAAAGAGGAGAGGGATCAAAGAGAGACCTGCATTTTAACTTTTTTTGTTTGTTTTACTTGTGTATAATACACACTTCCCACTCCACGTAAGGGGTAAAGAGATAAAAAAGTATTATACTCAAGAGTTTACAGTATCTATCGCTATTTACACGTAAAAATAGGCTGCATGAAGGTAAAAAAAAATTGCTACATGTGCGTCAAAACAAATTTACAGTATAATTTGTGTCTAAAGTAAACATTTTGTCACATGTAATGTATAAAATTTGTCACATTTTGTGTCAGTTTCAAGATCACTGTTTTCTCTTATTTTGTTTGTCATCATCTCTTGGTGTAGTCTCAGTACTGTCAGTCTATGTTAAAGATGCGTAGAAAATGTCACAAAGCCGGAAAAAAAGCCATAGAAATGTCACAAACAAATTCACAATTTAAACTTTCTATTGGGCTTAGTAAGCATGTATAATACTCATGCAAACAAATTTATACAGTCTGATCTTGCACATAGCACACTGATTCCACCATTGCATTGGCCTTAAAGGGATAGTAATGCTTGCTCTTGTAGATTTTAAAAATAGAAATACGTCGATGTATGTGTTGTCTCTCAAACATTTACTTTGAGACATATAAGCTGTTAAAGTTCCCCTTTCCCACCACTTTCACTGACGTCAGCGCTCTAGCTGACAGCATGACATCCTGGTCCCGGGACCGGCCGGCGGCTCTTCAGTAAAGTCGAAATACCTCTATCTAAAAAGAAATACTTAATTGGAACGGTCTACAAAGTGTGTCTGGCTTGCAAGCACACTTTGTAGACCATTCCAATTAAGTATTTCTTAATAGATAGTTTTATTTTGGCTCTGCTGAAGAGCCGCCATCTGTACACACAACCAGAATCTTATGCTGTCAGCTAGAGTGTTGACGTCTGTGAAAGGGGAGGGGGGTGGAAACTTTAAAAGCTTATATCTCTCAAACTATATATGTTTGAGAGACAACAAGTACATCATTGAATTTCTATTTTTAATATCTACAATATTAAAGTTTGTTAAGAGCAAGCATTACTATCTCTTTAAATAATTTTTATACATTCCCTCCAATGTCTCTACCCCTCTTTAAACACACAGGGGGATGCATAAAAACCACTCATAAGACCTAATTCAGCAAGCAAAAGTGATGCAGTTCTGGTGCAAACTGTACAATATGTGACAAATGAAAGTTCCCCAAATTCCCATTGAAGTAAATGGGGGTTTAAACCTCTTGAATGCTACAGAGGTCTCCAATGTATTGTGCAATAGAAACCTCTCTAATATTTAAATGGTTAAAAGCACCATTTCAGTCAAAAGGATTTCTTCTTTTGTCCCCAACAGTGCATCTGGTTAGCCCCAAAATGGCTCCACTTTATCTTGCTGAATTAGGCCTATTCTGTTTAAAGGGGTAGAATTGCTTTTATTCAACAAATATTAATATTGTAGATATTAAAAATAGTAGTACAACGAGCTGTGTCCCATCTCTCAAACATTTATAGTTTGACAGATCAAAGCATGTAAAGTTCCCCTGTCCCTCCCCTTTCATAGATGTCAGCGCTCTATGGGACAGAAGCAGATTCTGATCCTGGGACCGTCCTGCGGCTCTTCAGCAGAGCCAAAATAGTGCAATCTAGATATAAAACCTTTATATGAAATGGTCTACAAACTGTGCCTGGTTTGCTAGCACACTTTGTAGACCGCTCCAATAAAGTATTTATTTCTATATCACGCTATCTTGGCTCTGCTGAAGAGCCGCAGGATGGTCCCGGGACCAGAATCTGCTTCTCTCAGCTAGAGGGCAGACTTCTTTGAAAAGGCCAGGAGGGGGGAACTTTACATGCTTCGATCTGTCAAACTATAAATGTTTGAGAGATGGGACATAGCTCATTGTACTACTGTTTTTAATGTCTACAATAGTAATATTTGTTAATTAAAAGCAATACTATCCCTTTAAGAATAGTCATAAAAAAAGCAAGTGAAATATATAACCTATGTGAGAAAATTTGCCATGGAGTTTTTTTTTTAAATACTTTCTCTACCACTTAACAACCAATATACTTCCCTTAACTCTCTGAATGCCAGAGAGTACACAACACATTGCTTTTCAATGCGTTGCAGGGTTAAAGGGATAGTAATACCTAAAATGTAAAAAAAAATATGTTGTAGGGTTTATCCCCCTGAGTAAAACAAGAGTACTCCCACTGCTGAAAGATGTTTCATTCAAAAGTTATTAATTTTCAAAGTTGAATTTTTTAGGTGCAATATCACAGTGGCCTGAAATTTTACAGTGGCGCTGTTGCTACACCATCCTATGGAGATTTATGGTCCTGAGACCAGAGCTGTCCATAGGATCGTGTAGCAACAGCGCCACTGTACAATTTCAGGCCACTGTGATATTGCACCTAAAAAATTCAACTTTGAAAATTAATAACTTTTGAATGAAACATCTTTCAGCAGTGGGAGTACTCTTGTTTTACTCAGGGGGATAAACCCTACAACATATTTTTTTTTACATTTTAGGTATTACTATCCCTTTAAGCACAGGTTATAACTGGCATTAAAATGTAACCACTAAATTGCCTTTATTTTTGAAGCAATTAGAGAATAGTTTATACATACATAGCAAGACAATTCTTATTTGTACCACATACATTTCTATTTCACTTTTCAAAAAGTCAACTGAGTGGCATTAGTACATAGTGAACATTTAAGTAAATATATCACATATATAAACATCAGTTTGTCTCACTGCAACAGTTTTACAGACACTTCTTATTACGCCAGCTTTATACATCCCCCCCATAGTTCTTAGTGTATATGTTTTATTCATCAAAGAGAAGTGTTTGCATCACATCGCCCCCTACATATTGCCATTTTATCAGACTTAGTAGAACCCCCTGTATGGGTATTCATTGAGATGCGATAGCAGCGTGATAGAGAGCAGATAATGTCTCCAGCAGGATAAACGTCATATTCCTATGTTATTCTATGAAGCCCATGCAATAAGATCTGTCCAACCGAAGAGATTTCAGTGTATAGGCTCCACAGAGTAACATAGGAAATGGAGAGTTCATCTCCAATGAGAAGTTATCTCTTCTTTATCACTCCTTAGTGCATAACCCACAGGTGCAGCTCTGACTAGCAGTTTAAAGCAGAACTATCACAGATATATAAGTGCCCCTCTATTAATAGTTAGTATAGAGGTAATCATTTAAATACTGTTTATTAAGTGCAGGCATAATATGGAAACATAAGTTCTTCTGAGACTCACCTCAACACAACAGTGAAGACATTATGCCGAAGAGGGATCTGTGCGCCTGTACTGCCGTCCCTGTCTCCTCACTGACAGATTATTTGCCAATGGGGAGTTGCACTGTACAGTACAGTACAGGCAGGGCGGACAGTGCAGGCACACAGATCCCTCTTCTGCAAAACGTCTTCTCTGTTGTCTGGAGGTAAGTCTCAGAAGAACTTATGTTTCCATATAATGCCTGCACTTAAAGGGATAGTAATGTTTCACAAAAACAGCAGCGCCAATTAATCTTCCTAGTATTTGGGCCATGGAGAGTGTTATTTCAATACTGTCAGAGCTGTGGTTCAAGAGTAATTGAAGGATAAAGTTTCCCCCTCCCTCCCCTTTTACCTAGTGTAAGTCATCTCTTCTCAGATGTGGAATCTGGTTGTAAGACCAGACAGATAACAGCAGGGGACAATCTTCTTATGAGAACAATAAAAGTCCTGAACATTGCAAACATTACTATCCCTTTAATAAACATTATAACAGTATTTAAATGATTACCGCTATACTAATTATTAATAGAAGGGAATTATATCTCCGTTATAGTTCCGCTTTAATAAAAAGCTGTACCCTTGTTTTACTCAATATAGAGGGAAAACCTTATCTGTTAAATCTTATTTATCCTACTGAGTGCCATGATGAGTTGTATTTCCCACTGCTACTCCAAGGGTTAAGAGACAACCATCTGTCTTGCTGCGATAGAAACCTATTCTGCATGACACAACCACTATAAATGGTTACAGCAAGGAAGGTCAAAACCATAGATTGACTGTCTGTCTTCAAGGATCAGTAATCCAGTCAGTAAATTAGGAAATTCAGGGGAATACGATCTCTACCTATACAACAGACATACATTTGAAACTCTGAAGCAGAATATCACTGTCTCACATGATACTGAAGAGACAATGGTTGATGCCTTAACCCCTTGGATGCTAGAGACAATGCCAACATATTACAAAGCTATACTTTGGAGATGCCCCTAGCAATCAAGGGACTAAAAAAACAATATGGTCTAAATATGAAACCTCAATCTACTCCTACCCATGTTAAATGCATCAGAGGGCTACTATCTCTGCATGGAAGACATCACATTTGCTCTGTCTCTGTGTTGAAAGTGGACTAGAGAACAGTATTACTAAAAAGCTAAGTTATATGAGAGAGTATGTTGAATTCTTCACACATAAAATCTAGCTTTAAAGAAGAGTGTATTACCTATTTGTGTCCATCTTAAAGGTAAACAATCTCTATCTCTGTGAGCGGACCTGTTGAGGAAGCCAGGGTTGTAAATCTGATCCACAGAGGATCATTGGAAGTGCTAAGCAGGTGTCTGTTCCTCCGACAGACACTGAATTGCAAGACTTTAACCCTTTCAGAGCCAGAAGGGGTAACCAAAACATTGCAAAGCAATGGTTATGTTCAGTTCTCCAACCAGCTCAGGAGGATCAGTTTTCTGAATCTCCCAACTGCTGATAGGATCTGATTTAGAGATGCACAGTTCAGCCTCATACTTTTTGCTTAGTCTGTTCCCAAAGGTGCAGACAGTGAAACCTGATAATATCCCCTTATAGTCATTAATAGACATTAAAAGATACTGAAGTCTCCACTTATATTTTCTTCCACATAAAAAAAGGCTACAATTATTTTTTTTCTTTTCAGAAAGAGGAAAGGTCATACAGGAAGTGACAATTTATGTGCATCAAAGCAGTGAGTTGAAGCTTGGTCCTGAGAGACCGAATACCACTGGCAGCATAAGAAGAATTTCCAATGAAATTGCTTTAAAATTGTTGTGGTTCTCAAACTAGTCTCTGAAGACTTTACTAGTGGTTCCTGCAGCTCTTCAACTTTCAGAAAAGGAAATGTCACCTACATTCTGTGGTTTTCTTCTATCACCATCAACAAATGGAGACACCAATTTTTGGTCACTAGGTATGTTTAATGAACAGAGTTTTAAAGTATGGTAATCCATGAAATAACTATACAAACTGTAGGGAAGCTGTAATTATATCTCAGGCAGCTCTAGGGCTCGATTATATATCAGGAACCCTTGGGCACACTTAGCAACATCTGTAGCTACTCTCCCATCCGCTGTTTTCCTGACAGAGAAACCATGTTTAGCGTCATATGCATAACCAATATGTGATGTAATTCAAAGTTTAAAAGCTCTACTTAAATCAATGGAAATTTGGGGATTTTTATTTGTGCCCAATGATGCATATAGTGTGCCCCTTAGGCTATGTATTACAAACACAGAACAATGTTAACCCATTGGTTGCTCCACAATATGTTGAAAACCTCTCTATCACCCAATGGGTTAAATAAACTATCCAATACATGGGAGTATAAACTGGCAAATAATTTAAAAATTGTGCATTGCAGAAAAACATAAACTGGTAATTAAACTGCCCACCATAAGATAGAAGTGGATGTCTCAGCACAGATTAGAAGTGCCTAACAATCATGTGCCTAAGGCAACAGCCAACTCTGCCTAATGGGAAATTTGGCTCTGAGAACACAGATATAAATATATAGATGCCTAAATAGGGTTGCAAAAATGCAAAGGTTTTCCAAGTATTGAGTGTATATAATGATGTATGACACACAGACATTGATACAGAGACAGCAAATTGCTTCAAGAGATAGTAATGGCATGATATAAAATAATTTCCAATTATTCATTATACTTTTTTATAATGCACTGTACCATTGTAAATGTCCATAATGTTGTAGTCTTCTTGTAATTTTACTTTAAATTCACCTCCCCCCTTTTCCCTACATTACTCTTATTTCCTTAGATATGAAAACCACTCGCTTGACCAGACAGATCGCAGTGAGGTACAATTTTGTGTGTGTCTGTATAAGGAAAACTGTACCCCCACCTTCTTTATGCTAACACAATACTGTCCCTCGTTGTGATTCAGTCCAGACCGGCTTTCAGATCTGAGGAGACTGAGTGATGTAGGGATGGGTGGGGGGTGATTTACAATAAAATTACAAGACAACTACAATTATATGGACATCTGCAACAGTACAGTGGATTATAAAAACATATAATGAATAATCGGAAATTAATTTATACTGTGCCATTACTATCTCTTTCAGATATCATTACGAGGGCCTATCCACATTTGTACCTAAAACTGACCAAGGAATGAGGAGAAGAAAGTGATATAGTGATAACTAACCTTAACATTATAACATAGTTGATGAGGCTGAAAAAAACCATTGTCCATCAGTTTCAGCCCATGATGATCCAGACGAAGGCAGAAAAGTTACTGTTAGGTAAATAAAAAATCCTTCCTGACTCCAAATGGCTGTTGGATATTTCACTGGACCAGCATTCTATCTGCTTTGAAACTGTCACAATTATCAATATTGTTCTGAGCTAGAAAGATATTCATTACCTTTTTGAAAGCCAATACAGTATCTGCAAGTACAGCATCCCGAGGCAAAAACTCCATTACTTTATTGCCCTTAATGTAAAACAAAAATCTTTGCATTTGTTTTAGTTGAAAGCACCTTTCCTCTAATCTTAATGAATGACCTTGGAGACTTCACTGAGTGTACAATCAGAATATTTGCAGCATATTTGGGCCCTCATCCTCTGCCCTGCCACTGACAAAATTTCCATCAGTACCACCAGCAGACAGTGATTCTGTAGATGTAAGAATCTAGTAATATGTCTCAACACAGTGAAGTGTGGTGCAGTGACCACACATAGCAATGCGGTGGAGAAGGATACAATGCAAGAGAGCATCTGCAAACTGTCCACCATGCTTATATCGGGGAGGGTAAATTATTTTTACTGAGTGTACTAATTAATCATGGGAAATGTCAGTTGCCCACCACCACCATCATGGTGTTTAATCCCAGTCCTCCTCTATTCACATTGAAGTTGCTGACAACTGCACAGTCCTAAGAAAAAATATTCCAACACCCATGACATTAGAGGAGGAGGAGAAAGATTATGTTGACTGATAGTGTAATTTTAAAATTATTTACATAAACTGTGATTATTAAATTACAATCAACATCAGTCAATACCATTAATATATATAAAAAATAATTAATTTAACGTGGTCGATTTGGATTATTGGGGTTGAATATATGCTGAATAGGAAGGAATGCTAGACAAATTATATGCAGTATCATGTACGATTGCAGTATAACCTTGAAATGATTATACGTCAGTCATTCATCAATGTTCGTAAGTACTGGTCCCAAATGTCGTAGATGGTGACACCTGTGCATAACCCTCCTGCTCCTCCTAGGTACTGCTATTACTAAAGGTGTCATATGCTTCCCTGTCATGCGTGTTTTTTCCACTTCTGCTCTATTATACTTGTATGTTAGTCTTTATTAGTTCTTTTTTAAAAATGTAAATCTACCAAGAGCTGATTGGTGGACATGTCCTACAGTCATTAACAATATTACCAGATGCACTGAAAAGAAGCAATGACTGCATGCTTGCTGTTGGGTAACTAAGGGTTTCCACAGCAACATGCACAACTGCTGGCTACACATGCTGTTTTGTATACCAGAACTCAAGTGGATCGTTTGGCCTAGTTATACTGCAAGCACTATGTAACCATCTCACATGCAGTCAATCTCATGTGTAGTGGGTCCACTCCTTGGAGATAGATTATGTTCATGTGCATCAGTTACAACTCATATTCTAGGGCATGTCCCATAGAGATGTGCTAGTGCCACCACTACCACAAATGTTAGGTTGTCTCACCTGAGACGCATTATTTGCGCTATATGATGATGACCTGTTCTGCAAAAGGTTGTGGTGTTGTTGCTGATGTGCTGAGGGTATAATCCCCTTGTGTGCTTTTTCTCTATGCTCTCTAGTAGTTTTGCTATGTTTCTCTCTCTTTTATCCTCATCAATGCACACGTCTACTCGATTTATAAGAATTTCTATATATGCTTTCACAAAATCCGATTTCTCAGACTGCTACTGTTCATGCCTTGGCACAAATTCAGAGACTGTATGTTTAAAGTCAGGGTCCAGCAAAGTAGCTAGAATGTATTTCTTATTGATTTTAATAGAGACTATGCAGAAATCCTGCTCCAAGTATGCTAACATGTCATTCATATCTGTCTTGTCATTATTGTAAGATTCATCAGCCAGGATCTTCTTTTTTTCTAATAAATATGTTAGTAATCAGTATCTCTGATTTTTGCACTGGTATAATGCTGCAGTTTCTTAAACACATCTACAGCTTTGTGGAATTGTTTCTCAAAGCTCTCCATGCATAAAAGTGACATGATGGTGGAATGGTTACCTTGCAGCTTGTTAGGAGGGAAGATTCTAGGTGGGGATGTAGCTGAATACTGTGTGCGGTAACCGGTAAAAGGGAAGATGCTTGAATTGTAGCTGGTATGGTGTAATCGTTAGGATTTGATGTTGAGGTGTATTGTAACTGTTAGGTGGAAAGAT
Organism: Rhinophrynus dorsalis; assembly: GCA_037306005.1. Classification (NCBI taxonomy): domain Eukaryota; kingdom Metazoa; phylum Chordata; class Amphibia; order Anura; family Rhinophrynidae; genus Rhinophrynus; species Rhinophrynus dorsalis. Next base: position 133,646,191 of record CM074723.1, on the reverse strand, counting down.
TCTAGATGGTGAATTCTACTTGTGCACTGTGTAACTGGAGAAAGTATTCTTGGAGTTTGAGCTGGGACATGTTTTATTAATTGTTCAGAGCAACAATTCTAGGTTGCAGCTGCCTTGTACTCTGCTACTAGCTGGACTTCACAAAGAGGCCACAAACATTGATTATACTGGCAGTGTCTGTACAATGGGTTTGTTTGCAAAACTGTACAAAGATTATCCAGCTATCTTCAAACTATGAAGTGGGAACACAACACAAGATGATATATATAATCCATCTACAGCAGTGCACTATTCAGCGATGTATAAATTAGAATTGCGCAGCTGTTGTTGGACTACAATTCCCATCATCCTCAGCTGGCTAATTGATAGGAGCTAGCGGAGAATGATAGGAGTTGTAGTCAAAACAATGCAGAGCTGGCTGGGGGTGATGAGAAATTAAGTGCAACAACAGCAAGGGGGGCTGCGGGCTATGCATTTATAAGGTGTCAGTATGCTCTTCCCAGCTATATTACCCGTGCTGCTTATTTATCATGTTATTACATGGTTTTTGTAGTAAGGTATAGGCAACCTTTGTCACACAGCCAATGTGGACTTTGGCTTCCATCATCCCCAGCCAGTCAGACTGGGTGCTGTAGTCCCTGACAGCTGGAGTGCTGATGTTGCATGGCTCAGTTATTGCATTTTGGTTGAAAATAATCTCTTTGCTTTACAATTACAGCTACATCTTCCATCTGCACAGTGATCTCTGTTGATGCTGTGTTACATACTAAGTACTATGGAGTTCAATGTGTCTGTCCATTCTCAAAGTGTTTCAACCCTTTGAGTGCCAAGGAGGTATACAAAGCATTGCAACGCAATGCGTTGTATACCTCCTTGGCACTCAAAGGGTTAACATTAGATTGACAGCACACACTTTTGGAGAAATTATAAAAGCAAACACAATCCTTCATTGTAAAGAGACACAAATAGACACCAAGCTCTGTGTCTATCTATGTCTCTTTACAATAAGGATTGTTTTTACTCCTTGTATCACTCCGAAAGTGTGTGCTGCCAATATGATGTTGAAGTTTCTTGACAGGTTCTTGGAGAAGCCTAAGGTTTGGCAGCACACTGGAGATGTGCAATAGTGAGCTTTTACTTGCATACATTGTTACAGATTCATTAACAACTAGAGCCGCTTTGTTCTTTTGTGTCTACTTGTGAGAACATTCTCAGGGTGTCAGGACTTTATCTTTATGTGCCGTAAGTTTGTTTTATTTTGGGGACACCTCCCTCTAGTAATCCTGGGTTTGCATAATAAAATGAAATATCATGAATTAAAATAGATCAGGACTACAATGACCACTGGCAGGGGTAGTGCTAGATTATAACAAATGAGGTCATCTTGTACCAATGTTACCACTGGGCTTGGGACACAAATCCACTACAATATGGACATACTGAGGATTATGTACTAATAAACTGAAGAAAAACTGCACCACACTGATTTAAATTATACTTTTAACCCTTTGAGTGCCAGAGGGGTACGCAACGCATTGCAAAGCAATGCGTTGCGTACCCCTCTGGCACTCAAAGGGTTAACTACTTGAATGCTAGAGGGGTCTGCAAAGCATTGTCATGTGGTGCATTGGAGACATCACTATCATTCAAGGGGTTAAAAACCCAATTTATATCAATGGAAAATGTTATTTGTCCCTTATGGTGCACTTGTTTACTGTAGGGGGCGTGATAAAAAGGAGACGACTTCTCCAGTGATATTATTTCTCCAAGTTCTATGTAGATTTCTCCGGTTTTGGAGATCTTAGTGCAGTAGTTCTCAATCTTTTTTTGTTCAGGGCACCCCTAACACGTAATCTAGAACATTCGGGGCACCCCTAACATATTTAATGTACTTTATCAAGGACATAATGAAGGTTCCATACATAAATATACAGTTATTATTAGGTCTTACAATCATAATAACACAATTAAACATAATGTGCATAACAATTTCTATAAATCTTTACTTAAAAGTCCATTTTTGTTAGTCTTCATAGAAAACATGGGGCACCCTAAGTTGATGTCCGTGGCACACCAAAGTGCCACGGCACCCTGGTTGAGAATCACTGTCTTAGTGCATAGACTTGATAGAATAACAAAGGAACTGGAGAAGTTATATCACTGGAGACTTTATCTCCTCTTTATCCCCTCTTTATCATGCCTTACTGCATAACCCCCAGATCCTATTAGTACATCACCCTACTCTGCTTAGTAGTTGTGAGCAGATTGTTTCAGGACACACACACTGTTGAAAGGCGGTGCTATTCCTGAGCACACTAACTGCTCCATAGGGAGCAAATAACAATTCCTCAAAAAATCCCATTAATTTCAATGGGACTTTTAACTACTTAAATGCTAGAGAAATCTCCAATGCATTTCCTTTGGGGACCACTCTAGCATACAAAAGGTTAAAAACTCAATGTAAATAAATTGTAATTTCTATTTGTCCCCTATGAATCACTTGCATTACCCCAAAACTTCTTCTTTTCTTCTTAGTAAATCAACCCCTGGAAATCAACCATCATTGGCTGTGGTCCAGAGCACTCATTCCATTTTATAGTCTACACCAGGGATGAGCAACAAGAGGCCCTGCAGCTGCTGCCAGACTGCAACTGACATCATTCCTCAACAGCCCGCGTCTGATGGGGAACAATGGGAGTTGCAGACTGGCAGTAGCTGCAGGACCTTAACCCTTTGAGTTCTAGAGGGGTATGCAAGGCATTGCAAAGCAATTGGTTGCATACCCCTCTGGCACTCAAAGGGTTAAGTTATCCATCGCTGGTCTAGACTTTAATTTCAGTTTTGCTTCCCAGACACCTAAATACAATATCAGCAAGTCATTTTCTGTGCTGGAAAATATTGGTGTAAAGTTGGTTTTACACAGCGCTTTATTGATTTCTCAAACTTTTCCTTTTTATAATTCAGAGCTGAAAAATGAAATTAGAAAACATACACTTTTATTATCACAAGCCTGTAAAAACTGTACTCCCGAGAAATATCCATTAACAACAATATGCTCTCCTGAAAGTATGCAAGATAATAATAAAAAAAGTATTTGAATCTTATGGGTCCCAGCATTTGCCATCTCATCTCCATGCCTGAGGCTCAGACTAACAAAGTGACTTCCTGAAGGTCATTAAGTGAGTTTTACAAGTCCACCCATTACAAAGTCAATGCTATGATTTCTAGTCTACTCCTTCAGTCAAATATCCCTTCAAAGGAACGAAATGCTAGAGTGAATATGACTCTTACATGGCAGGACTTTAGTAACATTCAAGATGTTTACATACTTTGATGGAGATTCAATCTTTAATAGAGAACTACTCTTTAATAGAGAACACCTCCTAACAGTAAGCACCATTTAAAGTGTTAGTAAGGTCAAAAAATAATTTTTAACAATTTTGTAGAGGGTAAAAAAATAATCAGATTGCCACAAACTTCATCTCTCAAACCTTTACAGTTTGAGAGATATTCGGAATCAAAGTTCCCCCTTCCCTCCCCTTCTCCTGACGTCAGCGTCTAGCTGACAGCAGGAGATCCCAGTCCGGGAATCAGCCCACGGCTCTGTACCACAGCTGAAATCCCATTATTGCAAACAAATTACTTCATTGTAAAGGTCTACAAAGTGTGCCTGGTTTGCAAGCACACTTCGTAGACCTTTCCAATGAAGTAATTTGTTTGCAATAACGTGATTTCGGCTCTGCTGAAAAGCCTCATCGCATCGGCCTACACGGATCTCCTTCTGTCAGATTTACAGCTACATCAAGAGAAGGGGAGGGAGGGGGACTTTGATTGCCAATATCTCTCAAATCATAGAGGTTTGAGAGATGGGGTTTGTGGCATTCTGATTATTTTTCTACCCTCTACAAATTTATTAAAAATTATTTTTAGACATTACGAATGCTTTAAATTACTATGACCAGAAAATCATGAAGACCCCTCCCTATAAGTTTTGCTCTTGTGCCTTTGTTGAAGAGACAACAGAGGAGATTCACTAAGCAGTGATAAAGAGGTGACAAAGTGGAGATGACTTCTCCAGTTCCTATTTTATTCTATGCTGAAGAAATCTTAGTTCATAGGCTCCATAGAATAACACAGGAACTGGAGAAGTGATAAACTGGAGAAGTCATCTCTACTTTGTCACCTCTTTATCACTGCTTAGTGAATCTCCCCCAACAACTTCAGTCTCTCCTGGATGTCATGTCCAAGGAGGAAGACAGATTCTTGGCATTTTTTTCCAAAATGAAACAAGCAGGTAGAGTGAATGAACCTACTTAACCTTTTAAAGACAATATGGATCTACAGTGTATTGTGCATTAATGCTCTGAACACCTCTTTGTTCCTTAAAAGGTTATGATTGCCATTTGCAGTGAGTAGAGTTTGACATCCTGTGGTCCTGCTACCAACTGTCAGGTCTGCCTCCATGACATGACGTCCAAGAGTGACTGAAGATGTTATCAAAGTCAAAATCCACAAGGGCCATTACGAATTTATGGCCATAGTAAAGTAAGTGCAAGGAAATTATTAGGAGGTGTTAGTTATCCTTTAAGGACCAGAGGTGAGCTCAACACATTGCCAATGACTGGAGTGTTGTGATGACCATCCCATTAATTCGGTCACTTCTGAATGGTTTGCATGTCCTGAGGAAGGTCGCTGACAATGTGACTGAAACATTGACCATTAAACTCCTTGTACTGCAAGTTTATAAAATATTTTCTTTAACCAACATAAGGACTTCTTGGACTCAGTCTGAAAATAAACCCCAGACAACTTACTTGTTAATATTTTCCATGTCTTCTTTTCATCATCATAATACTGAACCAGATTGCTGGGCAGTCGGTCTGGTCCTGGTGGCAGTCCTCCAACTAATAACAGCATCTTCTTGTTGGACCGAATTCTTCACCCAAAACAGAAGAGAAGATGAATGAAAACCAACATGTACCAAGCATGCTGGCTCTTTCCAGAGCTAAGGGCAGGCAATAACATACTAACATATAAAACATACTAATACAATTCTGTGCTAAAAGAGGAGTTGAAACAGAGTTCATAATGCCAATATCATAATCTGTATATGCCAAAAATTATTCTCTGTATGCTGCTTGTTCCAAGGGATGTGCAATGGCAAAGTGTATGGTCACTCTGTGGCAATCCTTTCCACTGGGCCCTGTGTAACACTATGTACTATGAGGGCACCAAGGAAATGGACACATTTATTCCATATCACTAGTGTTCATGGGGAAGCATTAAAGGAGCAGTAAACTTTTATTAATGAAAACACATATTTTATAGAGCTTTTCCTGCTGAGTAAAACAAGGTCACTCCCATCGCTGTCAGATGTTTATTCAAAATTTATAGCAGTTCACATAACCAGGAAGTGAATTTACTCTGTTTACTTCCTGATAGTTCTAACTGATAGGAAGTGACAGGCAGTTTCTATCACATTCTATGGAGAACTGTATGTCTCTAACTTTTCTGACTTTCCTCTCCATTAGAATCTAACAGGAAAACTAATTAAAATTTGACCACTAGAGGGCACTGCTAATGTAAAAAAAAGAACATGAGTTTAAACCGTAATAACTCTCTGTAAACATAAATCTCTCAGCAGTGGGAGTACCCTTATTTTACTCAATTGGAAAATCCCTATAATATATATTTTTTCATAAAAAAAAGTTTACTGCTCCTTTAAGGACTTGTTGGCATTACATTTTTACTGACAGCAGAGTGTGTGCAGTAGATCAGTGGTTCCCAACCATATCCTCAGGGACCCCCTAACATGTCATGTATTTAGGATTTCCCTGAACCTAAGATTAAGTAACCTGTACTCGAGCAAGAAAAACCTATAAATCTGGCCTGTTAGGGATCCCTCAAGATGGATTTGGAAACCTCTGATTTAGTGTATAACCCAAGAAGCAGCCAAATGAGTTGTAGCAAATTCATAATCCCCCAACACTGTTTTGCTACTGGCTCCTGCCAGAGCTCTATTTTAATTCATTGAGATCCTGATGGGTGTCCAATACATTGCTTTGCAATATGTTGGACACCATCTAACACTCAAAGAGTTAATGTTTCTTGAGTGCCCTAATTATGTTGTCACAATACATGAGTTAAGTAGGAAAATTATCATGGAAGCTGCACATATTTTACCAGCATTAAAAAAAAATTCTTAAGTGCTATTCTTCCTGAATTGCATTTTATTCCTCCTAGTATCCCTATAAATCATCTCTCTCTACAGCTGAGTACACATGGAATGCTCTGCAGTTGTGATAAGGTTAGACATTAAAGTTACACATCAAAAACCATATTAGTCAAAATCATTATTATAAGTCATTTTACACCTACAGAACCTTGGAAAAAATGATAAAGGTTACATTGTGAGACTGGAAACAAGGCTTTGATAACAGTTAGTTTGTACTTGAGATTCCAGCATAATTAGTTACAGGATAACAGGCAAAAGGTACTTGTTGTCTATGTGTATTTCCTCAATGCATTATAGAATGCTAATCCAATAACATAATTTGCTCTTAAGGGAAAAGTAATTTATATGGCATTCATGGATATGTATTTAACTCTTTCAGTGTCAGCAAGGCGTTGGATACCGCTCTGGCATGGGAAGGGAAAACATATCAATGCCATCAAAGATGTTAAAGGACCAATAATCCTATATAATAATTTGCTAGGATGTTTGTCAGAAGCCATCATGAGCAGTAGAGACTGCCCGAATGCACAGAACGCTGGGAAGTGTAGGAATGCTGGGAGTTCTGTGCTGGGAGCATTCTGTGCTTTCGGGCAGTCTCTACAGTGCATGACTGCGTTGGCGGAAGGACGCAGAGCAGGACCGGCCTCTTAACCCTTTGAGTGCCAGAGGGGTACACAACGTATTGCAAAGCAATGTGTTGCGTACCCCTCTGGCACTCAAAGGGTGGACCTTGGCCTGTGTACAAAGGCTTTTACACTAGTATATTATCATACCCCTCAGGCACTCAAAGGGTGGACCTTGGCCTGTGTACACAGGCTTTTACACTAGTTTATTATAATAAGAAAAACATATATTGTAGGACTTTTCTCACTGAGCACAAAAGGAATATTCCCACTCTTGCTTTATTCAAAAATGTTTGTTTAAATTGTCACAAAGTCATAGAGCTGTTAATATAACACATGTTCTATGGAGAAGTGTAATAGTACCACACCTCCCCTATAAAATGCAACTGAATGATTGTCTAGACATTGGTACACAACCAGTGCCCTGATGGCCCACTAACAGTCCAGAGGGAAGATGCACTAAGGTGTGATAAAGAGGCAATAAAGCAGAGAAAATCTGATAAACACTGATATCAGTTCTCTAGTCCCTATGTTATTCTATGGAGCATATGCACTAAGATTTCTCAAGTGGGAGCGATTTTAGTGCATAGACTCCATAGAATAACATAGGAATTAGAGAAGCAATATCACTGAAGACAGAGGCGTAACTAGATGCCACCGGGCACTGGTGCAGAAATTGCCATGTCCCCCACTAACCACATTGACCCCTCCCCACTGGCCACCTCCACATTGCTCCTCCATTGCCCCCAATCTCCACATTGCCCCCAATCTTGATATTGCCTCCACATCGCCCCAATCTCCACATTGCCTCCACATTGCCCCCAATCTCCACATTGCTCCCAATCTCCACCTCCACATTCCTCTATTGACCCCCCAGTGTCCATTTCCAGTGTCCAGCGGTGTGGCGTCTGCACAGACCTCTATACGGCTGGAAAGCCTGCATGGTCCTCTCTTCAGTAATGCAGAGCGCTGGGAGATGATGTAATCTCCCAGTGTTCTGCATTACTAGAGTGCCAAACAGGGAGCTCAGCTGCTAGAGGTCTGTGCAGAAGAAGGCACAGACCTCAGCTTGTTACTTGTTGTGGGCACCGGACGGGGGGGGGGTCGCAGGAGGCAGCCGGACCCTGGAGTAACGGGCTCGGTCATAGGTGCAACCCCTGCTGTTACACCACTGACTGGAGAAGTTATCACCTCTTTAGAACGCCTTAGTGAAGGAGATAGTAATGTTTCAAAAAAACAGTAGCTACAATTAATCTTCATAGTATTTGGGCCATGGAGAGTGTTATTTCATTACTGTCAGAGTTGTAGTTCAAGAGTAATTGAATGCTAAAATATCCCCCTCCCTCTCCTTTTACCTAATGTAAGTCACTGCCCCTCAGATGTGGAATCTGGTTTCTTGTCCAGATAGCTTGCAGCAAGGGACAATCTTCTTATTGTGCGTATAAGGAAAACCCTGCCCCCCTTGACAGGTTTTTTTCCTTATGCTCACTGAGGATTGTCCCTCTCTGCAATCTATCCAGACGGCTCAAAAGGGACTGACAGCGCAGGCGCACGGACGTCACTGTGACGAGATGTCCGTGCTTCCTGCTCCTGTGACCGCCAGAAAAAGGCAAAAATCTTTTGAACCGGGTAATATTTCTGGCGACTAGCGCTACTAAGCAGCTAGTCGCCAGATGAAGATTGATTTAAGGTAAAGTTATTGCGGAGTCTTAGTTCCCCTTTAACCATCTGATTGCCAGAGAAGTATGCAAAGCAATGTGTTGGATGTCTCTCTGGCATTTAAAGCATACCTCCTAAGTGTCCCTCTTTAAGACCCAAATCCCTCTGTCCCTCTTTCCCACCCTGATGTCCCTCTTTTTAGGAGATCAGACTGTGTGATGTGTATATAAGTGTATCTCATCTCTAGCTGACAGCAGGAGATCCTGGTCCTGGGACTGGGCGGGGGCTCTTCAGCAGAGCTGAAATACCAAAATCTAAAAGAAATACTTCATTGGAATGGTCTACAAAGTGTGCTTGCAAACCAGGCACACTGTGTAGACCATTCCGATTAAGTATTTCTTTTTAGATAGCGGTATTTTAGCGATGCTGAAGAGCCATTGGTCGGTCCCGGGACCAGGATCTCCTGCTGTAAGCTAGAGCCTGATGTCAGTGAAAGGGGAAGGTGGGGGGAACTTTGTATTCATATATTTCTCAAACTATACATGTTTTAGATATCGGACCGGCTTCAATTACTTTATTTTTTTAATATCTACAATATTAAATGAAGATAAAATGATCCATTACTATCCCTTTAACACCTTAAGGGCCAATGTCATGCCAGGACCGTCACTGCACTTAAGGACCAGTGACGGTCCTGGCACGTCAACAAATACAGGGGTCCCGGCACGGCTGCACACCGCTTGGGAAACCCTGAATCGAACACAAAAAAAAAGAAAAGAAAAAAAAAAAAGCCCTGTGGTCCTTAACTGCTGGATTAAATGTTTAATTCATGTGTAGAGTATCCTAACACTATTTGGCTTTAATGTTTTGCTGTTAATGTATTAAAAAAAGTGCCCACTGGCCTTCTATTCAGAAATACTGATATCTTATCTCAAGCCCATTAACAGACAATAAAACACTACCACTTCTGAGACACCTATCAGACTTTGTATAGTAACAGAAGCTCTGCAAAAGGCAGAAATGGGTGCCCCAGAGAGAATATGTAAGACTAGATTTCAGGCGTCTGAAAACAAATAGGGAATGTAGAATGGAGTACACAGTATTCAAGTGTATATAACTCTAGATCCTTTTTAGGTGTTAGTGTTTCTTTAAACTGCAATTCTATCCTCTGGATGTGCTGTCCTAATGACATATTATCAAGTGCTGTAAACGTAGACTCACGTCTCCCATAGTGTGTTTTATAAGAAAATGCCTTTTGGACATCCGTTGGCACTGGTGAAAAATCACCAAAATCTCCACTGATATAAACAATGCTTTTAACCCTTTGAGTGCCAGAGGGATACGCAACGCATTGCAAAGAAATGCTTTGCATACCCCTCTGGCACTCAAAGGGTTAACCCCTCATACTTTGAAAGGCCATTACTGGAGACCTCTCTGTCATTCAAGGGGTTAAAATGCACATTAAGCCTTTGAGTGCCAGAGAGGTGAGCAACGAATTGAGGCTCAATGAGTGAAAATCAATGTGAATATTATTTCTCCCCTGTTGGTTCAGTTGGTCTGTGCCAGACTTGATCCAGTTCTTCATAATACATCAGTCACACAGAGTCTTGGCTTCTTATATTAACCCCTTCGGCCGATACTCAACGCCAACCAAACTTTTTTTTCATTTTTTTTAAACGACTTACGGGACGTACATGTACGTCCTCCATCCGCCTGGGACATCCGCTCGGGACGTACATGTATGTCCTTGGGCGGTAAGGGGTTAAAGTTGTTTTTTTTCTTTCCATTGCTGGCTCCCCCCTGTGCAACAATGGCTACAAACACTGACTGGTGAGCGTGTGATGTTACCAAGAGCCTCCCTAGAGTGTAGCCCTGCCATCGCTTTCTACTGATCCAATGGCAAAAACCTGCTCATCTGTGCAAATATCACTCTAATTCCATCCTTCTGGGTTTTTCTTTCCTGCATTCTCCCCTCAGGGGTAACTACAATGTGACTACACAGAGAGTGGCAGAAGGGCTTTGCTTTTAACCCACTGAGTGTCAAACAGGAGTCCAACGAACTGGCACCCAAGCGGTTAATCCCAATTTTGATACCAAATGAGTTGCTGACATCTAAATAGAGTAGTCATTTCATGAACAGGTCTGCCGTGCTATGATTCACTTTTAAGTTGTATTTATATAAGGAAACAAATGGCTTTAAAATAATTTCTGAGTGGCTATATGGACCTATAAAGGGACTGGTGGTGTTCTGCTGTTTTTGGGCCCTTACTCACTCACCCCTTGAGGAACCTAGGGATGTACTGGATATTTAATTTCTTTAAGTTTTAGGTGTTTTTAACTAGACTTGTTATGTGTTGCCTTAAAGGGGAACTACCACCCCACACAATCTTTACCTTCACTAAGTCCCCATCTGGCGATTAGCTGCTTAGTAGCACTAGTCGCCAGAATAATTACCTTATTTAATAGATTTCTGCTCTCTTCCATGTGTGACAGGCAGGACGGAGCGTGTAGATCTTGCCATTGTGACGTCTGCGTGCCTGTGCTGTCAGTCCCAGTCGGAGCCAAATGGCTCCTAGCAACTCCTCCTAGACACGGCTGGGACTGGCAGCGCAGGAGCGCGGATGTCGCTATGGGAAGATGTCTGCACTCCGTCCTGCCTGTCACCCATGGAAGAGAGCAGAAATCTATTAAAGAAGGTAATTATTCTGGTGACTAGCGCTACTAAGCAGCTAGTCACCAGATGGGGACTTAGTGAAGATAAAGATTGTGTGGGGTGGTAGTTCCCCTTTAAAGGGATAGTAATACTTCATTTTATCTTTATTTTATTTTGTAGGCATTAAAAAAACATGAAGAATGATATAAGTCTTATCTCTCAAACCTCTACAGTTTGAGAGATATTCATAAGCAAAGTTTCCCCTCACTGACCAAAACGGTCAAGTTTGCCATCTAGTTGTCAGATTTGGAATCCAGTCCGCAGATCAACCGGTGGTTCTTCAGCAGAGCTGAGATTGCAAGATATAAAAAGAACTATTTCATTGGAAGGGTCTAAAAAGTGTGCTTGCAAACCAGGCACACTTTGTAGACTATTTGAATGAAGTAGTTCTTCTTATATCTCGCAATCTCGGCTCTGCTGTACAGCCACGGCCGGTCCATGGACCGGACTCCAAATCTGACAGCTAGATGGCAGACTTGACCGTTTTGGTCAGTGAGGGGAAACTTTGCTTGTGAATACCTCTCAAACCATAAAGGTTTGAGAGATAAGACATATTGTTATTCATGTTTTTTTAATGCCTACAAAATAAAATAAAGATAAAGTATTACTATCCCTTTAAAGTGTTAGTAATGTCCCATTATAAATAGCTTGCATTTTGTAGAGCTTCAAAAGTTGAATTGAATGCAAACAACTGTATCTTTCAAACCACTATGGTTTGAGAGATATCTGCATTCAAACTTTGATGTGTCCTGCTTTCAGCTGTAAAGCTGTCAGCAGGAGATGCGTGTCTGCCGACACAGAGGCTCTGCAGCAAAGCCGCAATTGCTTTATTTAAAACTAATGACTTCATTGGAATGGTCTAAAAAGTGTGCCTGGTTTGCAAGCTATTTATAATGGGACATTACAAACACTTTAAAGACAATTTCACTAGGAGAATATTTTAAATATAGGCATTTTTAAACCAGAATAAACTTGGAGGTCATAAAATGGAAACGTTTATATGTTAGGATTTGTTTTAAATGGGGTTCCTTGATGAGGTTAGCAAGCTTAAACATACTTTGTCTATACACAATCCAAAGGCGCTTGTGTGTTGCAGGTTAACTTAGTGTTTCAAAAAAGAGAACTCTGTGTAAACACCTTAGTTCGATTTCTAAAAGAATAATAATAATAAATAATAATAATAATAATAATAAAAAATATATAAAAAATAAAAGATGAGAATAAAAAAGACTATGTTTCAAAAATTTGTCATAATAGAGGTTCATATATCTATAGAGACTGTTTAATCCATAAATAAGGTCGTAAGTTATAATTTAGAGACAAGAGTTATATTGAAAGTCTCCTCATATGAGTCTGTTCTGGTATTCAGCAATGATCTGCAGTATTCTTCAGAATGCTTTCTTTATCTTTTGGACGCTGCCCTTGGTTCCTAGCACAGTGGTAGTGCTCGTCTTCACAGTACCCCACATGCACTATACACACAGGAAAAGGAACAGGGCGCAGAGCCATCTAAGATCTGTACTGAATTAAGATTAAAATATATAACAAGAAATATAAGATAAAAGTAATGAATTGTCTAATTGGTACCTTACTTTTATCTTATATTATTTGCTATATAGTTTAATTATTATTACTTCAATAAATCCTTAAATAAAATATTTGGATCTAATATTGCTGAAACGGGACAAAATACAGACCTGGTCAAAAGGAATAAGAGACAAGTTCTTCCTCTGAAGACTGACTTATTATTGAGGATCTGGTGAGTGCATACAAGCAGGGGTTTTAATTACCTTAATTCAGTACAGATCCACTCTTAGATGGCTCTGCACCCTGTTCCTTTTCTGTTTTTAAACATACTTTGGCCCAATTATGCAACAGAACACTCATTATTTTCAAATAAGTAAACACACTGGTGTGATTTATGGCTTCCACAGGATTCACATTTCTCTTATTTGTATGGAGCAGTGCAGGCCTGTTTTATCTTTTTTTCTTTTGTCTAGATTGTTCCTAACTTTGGGTGACTCAGGGAATCCCTTTCATTCCTTACTGCTCTCCATACCTTACTCACATGGATTTTTATTTTTGTATATATATTATATGTATCAATTATGGTGTTCTACCACTTAATCCTTTGTTTTATACCATTTTATAACATTGTTCTTTATAACCAGGGATGTCCAGTTTTATTATGGCTTCACATTTTTTTTTAAACTGATCCTCTAAAGCTTTACTGCACAGGATATTTTAGAAAATAGTCCGACAGCTTCCTTCTGTTTATACTTTATGGGTAATTATCTGCACAAACCTAAAGGAACCTTGAAGAAGTCACAAAAATACAAGCTTTTGAAATTAGGTTAAAATAGACCCTTAGGATCAAGTGAAAAGCACACATTTTATATTGGACCTGACAAGACTTGGCTGAAAATCAGCTCTGTGTAGAAGTGTCCTATGCTGATTGGCTGACTGACCTATACATTCCTGCCAGGTTTGAGGACTCTTAGATGAGGACAAGGTCTCTGTTTTAGTGAGTGATAAAAATGGATGGTTTGCACTATTGGGGATTGTGAAAGTTTCAGATTTGTTTAATAAAATGCAAAAAAAAAACTGTTCTGCAGTAAAACCAGGAAATATAACATACCCTAAAGAGATAAAGGTGATAACCCTTAATGACACACTCAGAAGATGTTACAAACTTTCATAAAATGTGTAGCCTCCTTTTACTCAGTTTGCCTTTATCCATATGAGAGAGGACTGCCCATCACATGAAAATTATCCTACTTGCACTGCTTTCTTATGAAAAAAAAAGCATTTCATTCTTTGAAACAAGGGTTCTCCAACTGTTGGGAGAGTTTCCATTCAAATGTTATAACAGCTCAAACTTAATACTATTATTTTAAATAAGGACCACCAGCTGATGTTCAAGAAGAAAATAATATATTTTTATGATAAATGATAAAGACTGTACCATCTGATGAACAAAATGGCAAATTGCACCATTTGACTTTCCTTCTTTATGTCTTTATTTCTTTTACATAATTTTAAGTAAAAGAAGGTTTAAAGAACCATTTGCCAAACATTTTAGGTCCATCTAAGAACTTTCCTCTGGGCAGGGAACTCAGTGACCCTTTGCCCGTGAAGTGAGAGATAACCAGTTATTTTATTATTATTTTTTATTATTAACATTTTATTTTTTTAGTTCAGACCTTGTGATGGGGCATCCTGTTTTTTTTATCATTAGATTTCAACACTGCAAAGGGTTTCCACCATGGGGAAGGCTGTGTCACCTCTGCTGAACTCCCAGCTGAATAGGCTGGGAGATCAGAAGCTGCGAGACTGTCCCTCCACAAGGTCTGAATTTTTTTTTACATTCCCTTTAGCCATGAGGAAGGGTGTTCACTGTGGTGAAAGGAAGAGGCAGTCCTGTTCCCCCTGGCAAAGGACGAACCGGATAGTACTCCCCTTCACACTAATGAAGGGAAGGGGCCAACATGTCCCCTTAGCCATAATGAGAGGGAATGTGCATCGGTGGCCCCTTCCCTTCACCAGGGTGAACAGCGTAGCATCTCCAGTTCACCTGGCCTTTATCCACAGGATATCCCCTGTCCATTTGGCTGAGGAACAATATTAAATATACAGTCGCTGCTTAAAATAGTCACCCAAATAGATAGCACTCACCATTCCTAATTAAGGTTGGTGGACCCGGTGAAGCTCCCCACAATCGCAGCTACGATTCCACAAATTGGAGGACAACCGGAGGGAAGTGCACTCAGGCCCACCAAAGCATTCACAGCCCAATCATCTATAAAAGATAGTAACTTTATTTGTAAAAAAATTAAAAACATCCAAATCTGATTTGGTGTAAATCAGGATGCACGGTAGGACTTACACATTGGTTAATTATTTGTTTGCTCCGTATAAAACCGGATGGTATTACTGGGTCTAAGTTTCCTATGATTAAGTGACCACACATGGTTACGAAAAGCGTTAGGTGAAGGGTCTTGTGATCAAGTACCTTGTGATCTTTCTGTCGTTCTGTTTTGGATGTTTTTAACTTTACAAATAAAGTTCCTATCTTTAATATGATGCTTGGGCTGTGAATGCTTTGGTGGGCCTGAGTGCGCTTCCCTCCGGTTGTCCTCCCATTTGGCTAAGGAGGCAGGGGCTGAAGATAACTTACAGTTTGTATTTGGTTAAAGAGGTAGGGAGAGCTAAGGCACATTGTCCATTTGGCTGAGGAGGCAGGAGGCGGCCCCTCAGACAGCTCACAATGTGTATTATATTTGGTTTCAACCCCTGCCTCCTCTTCAGCCAGTCGCCAATGGGGAGTTTTAAATAACCAGCTGGCAGCTAATCAGGAACCCTATTAAAATTATATATTATATATATATGTATATATATATATATATATATATGACATCCAAGGATTGGCACTCACGCTTCACTCTTGCAACAGGACCGGGTGCAATAGAGACAATAGAATACAAAATACAAGCTATGCACTCACGGTCAAAAAAATAAAAAAATTTATTAAACTATACAGCAACGTTTCGGTCCTCCTCTGGGACCTTTGTCACAAAGGTCCCAGAGGAGGACCGAAACGTTGCTGTATAGTTTAATAAATTTTTTTATTTTTTTGACCGTGAGTGCATAGCTTGTATTTTGTATATATATATATATATATATATATATATATATATATATATATATATATAGACAGACAGATAGGAAAACTCACAACATAGCAGAAAAAAATGCAAACTGTGCATCTTGCATCAGTGAATACCTAATCAATGGTTCCCATATGTCCTAAATCTCACATATAATATTCTAGCATTGTATAATATATATATAGACAGTTTTGGGCCACATGATATGAAAGCCATACATGTGAGGGCCACATTAATTTTATATTTTTATATAGCCTGTCATCTATTCAAAAATGTGTCAGTGACAACAGAGATGTTTAAAAGACAGCTGTCCTTGAAATGTAGCTTACTGGCCTGCCAGGCAATGTATGCTAGTTAATTTAGTTTTTTGTTACAAATCTGAGGCCGTATCCTGGGGTCATACACACACACATATATATACTTTTTTTTTTTCTTGCAATAAAATATAGAGCACTGCAGTGTGTTGAATACCCCACTGAACCTCAAAGGGTTATAGGGTTGAGCTGCATTTTAACGTCACAAGGAGTATAAACAATAAGAAGCAATACGAACACAGAAAGAATTGTATGTATGTACACTGACAATCAGTGTTTCAATGAAGCAGGCAGCAGTTATATTTATGGTGTATAAATGTGGGTCATTCTGAAATGCAGTCTCGGCATAAAAACTAAACTACACAGTAGAAATAGTGTATGAGCTGTCAGACAGGCCATAATGTATTGCTCTCTAAACTAATACACATTAAACAAACAAGATTTTTGACAGGGGGAATTTGCTAATACACTCATTGTCTGTAGGTGAAACACTTAGGATGCAATGTATTGTATATCATACTTTCAAATTCGTGTTAACATGTATCTCAGCTCCAGTAACATATATAGAGCTGTATGCAGACAGATAAAGAGCAGTTGTGGAACACATCCACTGCACCATAGGGAAGAAAAAAAAATTACCCAAACTATCACTGATTTTCATAGGTAATTAACCCCTTGAGTGATAGAGAGGTTCCCAGCACATCAATGTGCAATGCATTGGAGAACTTGCTAGCATTCAATGAGTTAAAAGCCCTATTTGTCTCCTCTAGTGCAACTGGTTTGCTCCTTCTTTCTGTGGACAAACCATGAAACGATTTAATAGATAGAAGGAACCCCCCCCCCCCCGATTGGGACTAAGTACTGATGGTAGGGTGTGGTGTTAACACCAGGTCTCATGATTAAAGAAACAGTAAACTTTTATTATAAGACAGCATATATTGTAAATGTAAAGCATTGGTAGTCCCACTACTAAGAGACATTTTGTTCCAAATGTATAACTATTTAACCCCTTGAGTGCCAGATGGGTATTCAACACATTGCAGAGCAATTCATTGCATACCTCCCTGGCACCCCTACACCCCCACCCCCGGACACATATGCAAAATTTTGGTTCTCAAATTTTCTCTACCGGCAGAACCCAGTTGTATGCTCTGGAGATTCAGAGCTTGTAATCTATATACCAGGCCAACAGAGGGTACAATACAGACAAGAACTAAATCACAGAACTTGCAATTGCTTTTTTAACACAATGTTGGTCTGTTCTATAGATTATTAGATCTCAGGTTCAATTTCTGTGATTGCAAGCTCTGTGTCTGAGGTTCGATTTTTTTGTATACACTGATTATTTACATAGATAGCTAGCTCTGAGGTTCAGTTTCAGTGATTGAAAGCTCTGTGTGTTTCATACTGGATTTTTTGCATACACTTTTTATTTCTATAGATTGTTAGCTTTGTGGTTCAGTTTCCTTGACTGCAAGATCTGTGTGTTTCAGACTGAATTTTCAATACATACTGTGGTTGGTTCTATAGATTGTTAGTGTGAGGCTCAGTTTCAGTGAGTGCAAGCTTTGTGCTTGAGATTATTTTTTGTTGATTGTTAGTCAATTCTATGCGTTGCTAGCTCTGTGGATCAGTTTCACTAATTAAAAGAATTCAGGTCTGAATCATTTTGTTATTTTAGTCAGCTATTCTATACAGTGCAAGCCCATTGAACTTGATGAACACATATTTTTTCAACCTTATTAACGATGTAACAATACTCTGAAAGTTAGTTCCCCTATTAATTACAAGCTTTGGTAATGCACAATACAAAACAAAGAACAGGACTGATGTTATGTGATATATACCACCCCTACACAACAATTATTCAATCAGGTAAACTCTATAAAGTATTTTAATTTGTTGTATGGCAACCAACAGGAACAATAACTGGATGATACTCCCAAAACGTTCTTTATACTTGAAGATTTACTTTCCTCTGTATTCTTGGTGACCAGGCCACGTGATCCCAAAATGCCAACTGGCTGCATAAACGACAAAAGAAGAAGAAAGCGCAATAGCACCTCTAAGAGCAAACCTTCTATGCAATGTGACTTGTGACACAAACACATCCGCCCCTTTAGGCTGGGTACTCACTGGATGTTGAGGCTTAACCAGCCTCTAGGTTTGTAGGCTCTTTAACGTAATAATACCACCTTCACCTTCCCTCTTGCGACTCGGATCTTGCTTTCTTGGAATGAGTGAATATAGGGAAAGAAATGGGACTACTGCCTGGGCTGTTCAGAATGCCTCCATTTATTGGGCAGTAAAAAAGTATATGAACATACAATATAATATATTAAAGCGGAACTACCACCTGAACACAACTTTAGCTTAAATAACTCCCCATCTGGCGACTAGCTGCTTAGTAGCGCTAGTCGCCAGAATTATTACCTTGACAAATAGATTTAGCCTTTCTTCCCGGGCTGACAGCATCACAGAAAGCGGACATCTTGCCATAATGATGTCTGCGCGCCTGCGCTGTCAGTCCCAGCTGGGTCGAGGAGGTGTTGCTAGGAGCCGTCCGGCTCCAAAAGGGACTGACAGTGCAGGCACGCGGACGTCATTATGGCAAGAGGTCCGCGTTCCGTGATGCTGTCAGCCCGGGAAGAAAGGCTGAATCTATTTGTCAAGGTAATAATTCTGGCGACTAGCGCTACTAAGAAGCTAGTCACCAGATGGGGAGTTATTTAAGCTAAAGTGTTCAGGTGGTAGTTCCGCTTTAAAAAACAATTGTGTATTAGCAAGGTGTGTGGGTGGTTATTAATAAGATACACTACTTCCCCTTTAAATATTGGGTGTAACTCTTCAGTGCTCCATGATTATTAACCACACACATGAGCAATAAAAAACCTTACTGCAGGTTTGATTTGTCCGACTTGCACTGCCAGGAAGACAGGTAGTGTTAATCAATCCTGCACCTCCTCAAATGCACTGAGCCAAGACCTATCTCCCATGTTCTACAATAAAACATGTTAAACACTGGAGATATGCCACAGTCCTTCCTTTATCTTTACTATGTATTATTTAGTGATAATCAGCATGAGTAAAGAAAACTTGGTTTAGTACATTTAGCCCATAAAGGAATAGTAAACCGTGAGGGGTTTTCCTGTTGAGTAAAACAAGGGTGCTCCCATTGCTGTGATGCACTTCATGCAAAAAGTATTACAACTCACACTTGATTTTTTTTTTTTTTAAATCAAAATCTCTTTAAGAAAAGTCATGTCAGCTGACAGGGCTAAAATGTGAATTATGTGGCTTCCCTTGAAGCACTGCCATCTCCAGAGGCATTAACTGTTACGTTTATAAAACCATATACTTGCAGGCTATGCGGACTGCGCACACATAGACCTGTTTTAAAACTTTGTGAGGCCCCAGTGTAACTGTACGAGGAAGCCCCTCTATAGAGAAGTCCATCATATAGCAGTTAAGTATATCTATACAGTTACTATACATACAGATAGTTCCATCCAGAATTTCACCACTTCAGTTTAGTATATCAGTTCCAGGAATTATATAGATACTAGTACTGAAGGCCCGTGTACACGAGGCGAATTGGCAGACAGCGGCCCCGGCTACTGCCTCGGCTGCTGCCCCAATGCCGGGGGCGCTGGGCTGTTTGGAGCACCCCGATCTGGATCAGCAAAATCTCTGACTGCAAGCCGGCACGTGACTGCATCGTTCCCTACTGCGCATGTGCGGTTACGCACACAGGGAGCGACGCATTCTAGCGCTTTATGTAATTTAGATACCTCGTTTCTGTATGATAGACTCCTACCTAGGTAAGTTCTTCTGTTACACACAATAATATCTAGATATTTCTGACTACTGTATAGTGTACTACTACCTAGGTAAGTGCTTCAGCTACACACAGTAATTATATAGATATGCCTAACTGCTGTATGATGTACTCCTATCTCGGTTAGTCTTTCTGTTACACATAGTAATTATATAGCTATACCTGACTGGTGTATGATATACTCCTATCTCGGTAAGTCTTTCTGTTATACATAGTAATTATATAGATATACCTGACTGGTGTATGATATACTCCTATCTCGGTAAGTCCTTCTGTTATACATAGTAATTATATAGATATACCTGACTGGTGTATGATATACTCCTATCTCGGTAAGTCATTCTGTTATACATAGTAATTATATAGATATACCTGACTGGTGTATGATATACTCCTATCTCGGTAAGTCCTTCTGTTACACATAGTAATTATATAGATATACCTGAATGCTGTATGACGAACTCCAACCTAAGCAAGTCCTTCTATTACACATAGTAATTATTTAGATATACCTCACTGCTGCTGTATGATGGACTCCTGTCTAGGTAAGTCCTTCCGTCACACACACAGTAATTTTATAGATATACCTCACCACTGTATGATGGACTCCTACTTAGGTAAGCCATTCTGTTACACATAGTAATTATATAGATATATCTTACTGCTGTATGATGGACTCCTACCTAGGTAGGTCCCTCTGTTACACACAGTAATTATACAGATATACCTGACCGCTCTGTTATGGAGTCTTTTATGTTGTGTACCCCTCTGTTCCTTAAGGGGTAAATCAACTCTAAAGCATTCCATATAAAATTCCATTAAATACATAAATAAAAAAAAACAGACCAGAGGTCAGTATCTTATCAATGTTTGTTCTCCAGACTATAAATGTAACATCTATAGTGCAAATGAGAAATCCACTAATGTAAAACCATTTATGAGACAGTACTAAACCTAAATAATATACGCACACACAAACATACATTCCGAACCCCTTGTTCTTATAACCACAAGTCATGTCCTCTACAATATACCTTGTATAGTCACCAGAAGGACTGAGACCTGCTTAACATGAAGAACACATCCAATAATCACCCAGTCTGATAGATGCACAGGGGAGTGCAAAGAAGATGGGAAATGGTCAGGAAAAAAATCCATTCTACCTGCAACAATTAAGTGATGTGGGGGATATCCTATGCACGGTGGAACCTCACAGGGAAAAAAGAGGGACATCAGCACCAAGGAACATTACACTACAAGTGTCACCAAAAGAATTTGGTCTCCTCAGGAGCTGAAAGTGATCCATTGGCAGCAGCCCTATATACTCTTTCCTTGACAGCTACCCATCCAAAATTAAGGTGATCACATGTCCCTGATTGCTGAGGACATCCCTTGATTTTAAATGTGTGTCCCTTGTCCCAGGCAACACTCTTCTGGTAAAAAACAAAGTCCCTGAATGAAGACTCCAATGCACATAATTCTAAACACTAGAAGGATAACTGTCCATTGCCTACTGTGACAAACATTGATGTCTCAGCTAGGATACAATAAATGGGTTCCAGACAAAGCTCTAGACATTAGTGTTGTAGTGTAATGCTAGTCTAAGGCTTTCGGCATGGTACATTTTCTTGTAGTTCACCACAGTCATTGCTTCCTGTCACAGAAATGTGAAGTTCTCCCTCTAGTGTTTAGTACGTGTCAGAGCACCAAAAATGCATCCCTTGAAAATCTGTGACCATAGCTTACAAGGCCTACTAGGCCTAGACCTAAATATCTCAATGTCTGCAACCCAAGAGGTTAATAATAATGTTAAGGCAATAATCACAATAATCAGGTCCAGCTGCTATGTGCCATAAACCCAGCCATAGTTGGATTTACATCCCAGGCACCCCTAGTCAAGACACGCTAAACACCTTTAGCTCCAGCCATTGTCACACTTCCACTCACCACATGATCCCCCCACCCAAATCCCATCCACTGTTATCTAGCACAGAATATACTCTTGGCCAACAACAAAACAAGAACAACAAGTTTTAACCCATTGGTTGCTACAGAGATCACCAACACTTTGCGGAGCAATACAGCAATTCAGAATGCGGGTGTGGCCAATGCAGCTGAGGCACCCCTCAAAATATGGAGCTCTAGGAAGTTTCGTACTCTGCCTATTGGGAAATCCGGCCCTGAAACCAGCAGCAGTACTTTATATTTCTATGAAACGGTTTCTAGAAACATGTGGGCATGAAAGAGTTAAGCAACAGTTGTGGTACCAGAGACTAAATCAAACTTTGTTGCATATTTTAATCCCTTAACGACCGACCGATCGGTGCGGCGCGGTCAGTTAAGGACCATGGAGCATTTTTTTTTCTTTCTTCCACTTCCGGACTCCCCGAACGGCGTGCAGCCACGGGGGGAGCCTGGAATTCCATGACTGTCATAGTACGTCATGGGTCGTTCAGTCAGATGGACCCTTGATGTACTATGACCGTCAAGGGTCGTTAAGGGGTTAAAAATAGAATTTAAACAAATATACACCAATATAAAACATAATAATTGCCTTATGTTAAAAATTCCCATTGACTTCTATGGAGACTTTAACCCTTTGAGTGCCAGAGGGGTACGCAATGCATTGCTCTGCAATGCGTTGTGTACCCCTCTGGCACTCAAAGGGTTAACCCCTTCACTGCTAGAAAGATTGCCAAGATTTTAACTTCTTGAATGCTAGAGAGGTCTCCAGTGAGACCTTTCTAAGATTCAAGCAGTTCACGTTTCCCTTTTATCAATGGGAATTTTGGACATTTGTATTCTCCTTTCTTTTGCAATTGGTTTGTCCCAGAATTACACTGTTTTTTTGTTTTTTTAACAAGTGGCCCTAAGTATATAGTAATACAACTAATGCTTACAACAATGGCACCGCTGACAAGACATGATTAGATAAAGGAACAAAAAGAAGTTTTTTCAAGAACAGTTCAAGTTTGGCCACTATGTCCTGAATTTACAAAGCCGCAAATCAGCCACGCAACTCATTTTGCGGCTCTGCGGCTGATGCACTAAGTGGAATTGGAGCAATTCTGAAGAA
Organism: Rhinophrynus dorsalis; assembly: GCA_037306005.1. Classification (NCBI taxonomy): domain Eukaryota; kingdom Metazoa; phylum Chordata; class Amphibia; order Anura; family Rhinophrynidae; genus Rhinophrynus; species Rhinophrynus dorsalis. The sequence continues at coordinate 133,623,066 of CM074723.1, read as the reverse complement.
AACTAACAGTACCATGGGGGACAATAAAATCCCCAAAATGTCCATTGATTTAAATGGCGATTTTAACCACTTGAATGCTAGGGACATGTGGGAAGTTAATTTACTCCAGTGCATCAGCCACTGTATGTGCCAAGGCAGCCAAAAAGTATCCCTGAATTTACTAAAAAAATATGAAATTCTGAGTATTGGCAATCTGAAAAATGAATGAGAGACTTATCAGGAATAGATGAAAATGTCCAACAGCTATGTTTCAGTTATTTACAGCTAGTTGAAGAGCCCGTGTACACGGGCCACAGTGCCAGCCGGTCACGGGGCAGTCATGCACAGTAGAGACTGCCCACGCCGCAGCTGATACAGTGCCAGCTGGTCAAGGGGCAGTCATGCACAGTAGAGACTGCCCGCACCGCGGATTATACTTTGGAGCACCCCACTCTATATCAGCCGTGTCACGGGCAGTCTCTACTGTGCATGACTGCATCGTTACAAACATTTTAGCGAATTATTATATAGGATGGGATTATGCACCTAGCTGAGATCCAAGCAAAAATCCTAGAAATGCTGTTTATTACTAGGGTTATAATATTATGTAATAAAGTAAGTAGATCTCAACCAGAGTTCCATGGCATGTTTGGCTTGCCACTGACATTCACATAGGGGTTTACTTATGGCGCCACTATTGTTTTCTATATACAGTTTCAAATGAATATGTAAGGAAATTTTGCTCAGTAACTATCATGTTATAGTTTTTACAAAAGAGAGATCTAAGAATAACCATATGTCTATGTATCTGTCTCCTTCTTTATGCTCTTTACTAATTACCTATAAAATGTTAGAGGTGCCCCAACAGTTCCACGCTGCTGTTAGGCATACCTCTCAAGTGTCCCTCTTTAGGAATGGTAGTCCTTCTTTAAAATGATAGTAATGGCTGCTTTTAACAAACTTTAATATTGTAGACTAGTGTAAACAGGTAATAATGCCAGCCGGTCGTGATGCAGTCATGCGCAGTAGAGACTGCCCATGACGCAGCTGATATGGAGCGGGCCGCTCCGAATTCAGACCATGGTCCTTTCTGCACACTTCGGTGCGCAGAGAGGATCACGGTCTGAATTCAGCGCCCCGCTCCGTATCAGTAGCGTCACAGGAAGTCTCTACTGCGCATGACTGCATCATTACAAACTTTTAGCGAATTATTATATAGGATATGATGTAGGTGCTGTTTCTGAAACATTTATAGTTTGAGATATATAAGCTTTTAAAGTACCCCCCTCCTGCCCCTTTCACAGACTTCAGCGCTTTAGCTGACAGAAGGAGATTCGTATTGTGCGACACGATGGCAGCTCTTCAGCAGAGCTGAAACAGCGCTATTTAAAAAGAAATACTTCATTGGAACGGTCTACAATGCCTAATATTAAAAAAAGAATAACACTGATGTGTCTTTATGGTTTGAGAGATATAACTGACTAAAGTTCCCCCGTCCAGGCTGTTTTAGAGAAGTTGGCGCTCTAGCTGACAGCAGCAGATTCCGGTCATTTGACCAGATGGCGGCTTTCAGCAGAGCCGAAATCAAGCTATTTAGAAATAAATACTTCACTGAAATGGTCTACAAAGTGTGCCTGCAAACCAGGCACCCTTTGTAGACTGTTCCAATTAAGTATTTCTTTTTAGATATTGCTATTTCGGATTTGCTGAAGACCTGCCGGACGGTCCCGGGACCAGAATCTTATGCTGTCAGCTAGAGCACTGACGTGTGTAAAAGGAGCAGGAGGGGGACTTTTAAAGCTTATATCTCTCAAACTATAAATGTTTGAGAGACAACACATACATCATTGAATTTATATTTTTAATATCTACAATATTAAAGTTTGTTAACAGCAGGCGTTACTATCCCTTTAAAACCCAAATCCCTCTGTCCATTTTTCCCACCCTGGTGTCCCTCTTTTTAGGAGATAAGACTGTGTGGTGTGTGTATATAAGTGCATCACATTGCTCCAAGTACACAATAAAACTCACATTAATGTTTGTTTAGATTTCAGTATATGTGCTTATAAATTAGTCTGTGTAAATAAAATACTTTTGTCTTATTCTATATAATTTTTTTCAGTCATATAAAAAGCTTTCAATAGGCCATGAAGTGACCTAAAACTTCTTGGTAGCGCCCCACCTGTTGTGCCCCCAGAAACAAATAAAACAAAACTGTCCCTCTTTGGTCATCTGAAATGTTGGGAGGTATGGTGTTAGGGATGCCTTGAGACCCCAGAAAATTGAAAAACACTACCCTAAGTAAATATCAAGAACTAAAATGTACTTAAAGGATAGTAATACTTCATTATTACTATCCTCCATCTTGTAGACCTTATAAATTGAATTCAACTATATCAGCGGCATCTCTCAAACCTTTATGGTTTGAGAGATATCTGATTTCAAATTTCCCTCTTTTTGCCTTTCCCCTGACGTCAGCGTTCTAGCTGAGAGAAGGGGAATCCAGTCCCGGGACCAGCGGCGGCTCTGCAGCAGTGCTGAGATCTTGTTATAGAAACAGAAATCCTTCACTAAAATGGTCTTCCACGTGTGCTTGCAAACCAAGCACGGGTAGAAGACCATTTTAGTGAAGGATTTCTGTTTCTATAACGCAATCTCAGGACTGCTGCAGAGCGGCCACTTGCTCATTGAGAGGATTCCCCGGCTCTCAGTTAGAATGCTGACGTCAGCAGAAAGGCAAAAAGAGGGAACTTTTATAACAGAATATCTCTCAAACCATAAAGGTTTGAGAGATGCCGCTGATATCGCTGAATTCAGAATTTTAAGGACTACAACATGGGGGATAGTAATAATGAAGTATTACTATCCCTTTAAAGCTGATCTATCACTCCTATACATGTTTGTCTAAAATGTTAGTTTATATAGCGATTAGACTGAAAACTCTTTTCATTAAAAAAAAAAAAAAAAATTATTTTGCCCAAAAGTCCTAAAGATTACTTTGCTGCTTCCTTCTGGACAGACTGCGGTTACCAATTCTGTACCACAGTCTGTCACTCTTCCTCTGCTCCCCTCCCTCCAGGGGGGTCTGTAGAAATTTTTCTGGGGGGGCAAAGCCATAATATGACCCCCAGTCCAGCCCATACAGCCCCTTTGTTTATATGGAGGGAGTAATTGTAGGGGGGAAAGTGGCCCCTCTCTGGACGCCCATGCCTCCCTCTAACCAATCTCCTCCAATGATGGAGGCTTTCTGCATCTAAGCTGGAGTGGTCTCTGGCCAATGAGAGCACTCCAGCTTACATGCATTGGAGGAGGCTGAATAGAGGGAGGGAAGCAGAGGAAGAGTGACAGACTGCAGTACAGAGCTGGTAACCGCAGACTGTCCAGAAGGAAGCTGCATGGTTATCTTTAGACGTTTAATTTGGGAAAAATAACGAAAAATGAAAACAGTTTTCAAATTAATCGCTATATAAAGTAACGTTTTAGACAAACATGTATAGGGGTGACAGATCCCATTTAATATACTTTACTCCACACTCTCCTCAATTTTTGCACTTACAATTAAAAATAATTTGTACTTCAGTAAATCCTGACCTATGTTTGGATGAGTGATGACACTTCCAGAGGATAACTGCGATTTATATCACACTCTGTTACCATTGATCAAATAATCTGGGTCTGGACTGAGCTGATCTTATCTGCTTTCCATTCTAAATAATGCAATGTGTACTTGTATTTAAGAGAGATGTTTTCATATTTATCTGTATTACATGCCTGAGGAATACACCTGAGAGGTCTCGAAAGCTTGCATCCTAAATCTGCTTTGTTATCCAATAAAGGTGCTAAATAAAGGGATTTGTTTTCTGGTGCTCACCAAGTTACTATTGTGTTATGTAGTATGGACAACTGTAGGGATATATTTTTCTGTGTGGTGATCCCAGGTGTCTGGGAGTTTGATAAAGCAGTGAGTTTAAAAAAATTCAAATAGTATTAGTCATTGTACCAAAGGGTTATTTTCCATAAGTTGTAATACCTTAAATCGTCTATACGACTATAAAAATATCCACAATATTCAACACAAATATACATAAAAAACAGTAGTTCAATAATTCAATGATCAAGATACATTTAGCAGTTGTAATGGATACATATGGACAAAAGCTCACTTTTAGTCTGGCTTTTCAGCAACACAGTTGGATTCTAAATGAATGGGATGAAGATGAATGATGGTTAAATGAAGATGAGCTTTTTACAAACACAATTGAATTTTTCCCTGATGAAGGGACTCTGATATGTCCCGAAACGCATTGGAACAACAAGAAATCATCCATGAGGAGGAAAGGCCTCATTAATTATTAATGATCTAGAAGGGGGAATTGAAAGTAGCATCTCACTCTTTGCTGATGACACTAAGCTATATAAGGAAATACGTACAGAGCTGGATGTTTTTTCTCTGCAGAAGGATTTAGATAAACTAAGTGAATGGGCAGAAAAGTGGTAGATGTCATTTATTGTAGATAAATGTAAGGTTATGCATTTGGGCTGTAGAAACAAACTTGCTACATATACTCTAAATGGGAAACAACTTGGGAAATCCTCATTAGAGAAAGATTTAGGAGTACTGATAGACAATAGACTTCACAGAATTGTGCAGAGTCACTCAGCTGGTGCAAGAGCAAATAGTGTATTAGCCTGCATAAAAAGAGGTGTAGAAGCAAGGGATGCTAATATTATCCTACCTTTGTATTCATCCTTGGTTAGGCCTCATCTAGAATATGGAGTACAATTTTGGGCACCTGTTCTTAAAAAAGACATTATTATGGAAAAGGTGCAGAGGCGTGTAACAAAACTGATAAAGGGATTGGAGGATCTGAGTTACAAAGAGAGACTAGCCAAACTGGGTTTGTTTACATTAGAAAAGAGACGTCTAAGGGGTGATATGATTACTATTTACAAATACATTTAAAGTCAAAACAAAGAACTATCCAATGAATTATTTTCAAAGAGCTGAGCTAAGAACAAGAGGTCATCCATTAAGACTAGGGGAAAGGCGCTTTTGACTGAAACAAAGGCAGGGATTCTTTACAGAAAGGGCGGTAAGGCTATGGGATTCTTTGCCTCGGGATGTTGTCCTTGCAGATAATGTAACTGCAGTCAAAAAAGCAATGGATGCTTATCTAGCACAGAACAATATTGAAAATTATGACAGATGGCTTCAAAGAAGATAGGATATTGATCCGGGGAACTATTTGACTACCAATTGGAGTCAGGAAGGAATACATATTTTTTTACCCACTTGGGGCTAGACTGGAAATGGCTCCAGAGGGCTTCCTCTGGATCAACAGAGATGTTTTTGGCATGGGCTGGACTTGATGGACGCATGTCTTTCTTCAGCCTCATCTACTATGTTAATATGTTACTAAGGCCTGCCAAAGAACCCGACTTCACAGAGATGCAGAAATTAAATCGGAGATCATGACACGGGGACAGAAGGCAACAGCATCCCAGGACTCTACAGACAGATGTGCAATTGGTAAAGAAGGTGGACAGTAAGCAGACTACGAGAAGGGGGGATTTGACACACACACAATTACCTTACAGTACTATATACTGATTTTTTTTTTACCTTTCACATGGTAATTAGATTGCATTATAGTCTCGGTTCATGCATGGTGTTGTAATCAAGACACCCCATTTTCTGCACCATTCTGATATATTTTTCTAGCACATATTACTCCATATTGGCTATTATTTTCTGTTATATTATATTGATCTTATTGCAGCTTTTATTATTTATTTATTAAATTAATATTTTATTGCAATATGTTATTGCACAGCGGCTATCTTTTTAATATGGTCCTCATCATCATCCATTTACAGACTGCGTAGTACTGTATAAATGATGGTTCTATTATAAATTTATAGTATCCTCATTTCCAATGTACTACACAGATTATTTTTATTCTTTATCTATTCTTCATTCTATATTCCCTATCTCGGAGAGCTTGAATCCTACACAAAAGAGCCAATAAAGGTATCAACTTAACTATATTTACATTTCTGTAGTTAACAAGAGAAAATGCAACTCATCAGAGAGTCAACAGATAAATGTTAGCCTAATAATTCAGTCTTCTTTTGCAGGGTACCAACTAGTACTCTGAGTGCCAGAGGGGAGTCCAAAGGATTACGAAGCAATGGCACTCAAAAGGTTAAGGTATGAACAACAGTATCTATCTACATCTATATATTCTAGCATATCTGGCACAGCTTTGGCTGTGCATTCAAGGCTGTTTTTTTTTGTTTGTTTGGTTTTTTTTTTAAATGTCAGACCTCGTAGTGGGGCATCAGAACCCCTCCTGATGCCCCCCAGCTACTGACTCCTATCCGATTGGTTGGGAGATCAACAGAGGTAATGCAGGGAAGCAACAGGACTCCTCTGCTTGCATCCTACCCGAAGTACTGGATAGGAGAGGGCGGGATCAGGAAACCCTTTTACATCAATGTGGGAAAGCCTCACTAAGTAACGTGAGAGAGCTTTCTGATCACAACCACTTCCACCATGTGGCTCTGGGTAGAATGGAAGAGCGGAAGCTCTCTTACTCCCCTGCATTGCCTCTATTGATCTCCCAGCTGAATCAGATGGGAGTCAGTACCTGGGGCTATCAGAAAGGGTTCTGATGCTACACCACGAGGCAGGAAGTGATGCTCAGCCAGTCAGCGTTGTGTGCCACCCCCCCAACAGCGAACCAGAAACACTTAGAATTTTATATATATATATATATATATATATATATATATATATATATATATATAGATATATATCAAAAAACATAAAGTATATATATATATATCCAATAACATAAAGTGGTAGAATGCGTCGCTCCCTGTGCGTGTAACCGCACATGCGCAGTAGAGACTGCTGTTCCAGCTTCTCTGTGAGCGGCCTGGAGCTCCCCACTAAGGATCAATGCATTCTGAGTGTCTCTACTGAGCATGACTGCAGTCATGCACAGTAGAAACTTGCCAAACGCACTGATCCTGAGCGAGGATCTGCGGATGACTCACCACCTGTCTCTGCTCCCAGCTCCGGGGCAACAGCCGGGGCTGCTGGGTGCACTTTAGCCCGTGTATACGGGCTTTCATACTAGAACATATATATATATATATATATATATATATACAGGGCTTAAAATTTGAAGTCCTTTGCTACTAGCCAGACCTGAAATGTTACTCGCCACTGCAAGCCAAAACATACCCACCAGGGCTGGATTTCTACTCGCCAGGGCTGAATTTTCACTCGCCACTGGCTAGTGGCGAGTGGAAATTTTGAGCCCTGTATACATATATATATATATATATGCCACAATGGGCCACCAAAACAAAAAACAATTTATTTTGCAGAGAAAATGACTATTACACCATATATGTAGATTTTAATTATCTGCAACACCAGCTAACCAGGCCCACTTTTAGGAAAAAACATCAATTATACAGCTTTCCCATATTTGCGTTTGCATCATATTTAGATTTCTGTGGATGCAGGCTGACATGAAGTATGGAATGCACTTTCAGTTAGAAGAAAACATGAAAAATACATATAAAGCTATGCAAAAGTGTGGAAAAATTAATAAGTGCATTGTTTTCTTCTAAAGTGTTTGCATCTTTATAATTTTCTTTTAGAATTTTTCCTTTCATTAAAAGCTCATAGCTTATGCTGTATTAACCCATTGATGATAAACTGGTATCTAACATATTGTACAGCAATGACTGAGGTCTACTTAACATCCAATGTTTTCATTAATATTAAGTGATGCCTGATGCCAATTGCTAACCAAGAAATTAAAGTAACCTTTTCGTCATATGAAACTCATTGAGGCCAATGTACTCAACATGGACACAACTCATATTAAGGTCCTTAGCAGATATATGCCCATATGACTGCATATATGGACACATTAGAAACTGTAGGAGTTCAGCACTTCTGGAGCAGACCAACTAGACACACCATCAGTTACTCCAAACTGGAGCATTAGTAAAGAACATCCAGGATTTGTGCCTTCTTTTTCTGCTCAAATTTCATAAAAATCCTTCCCCTGGGCCCAGATGAAGGGAGTGACCATATAGTGCCACATTTCCCACACTATAGTATACCTGGATGGAGCAAAACAGCCATCTGTACAAGCAAAGTGATTTATACATAGACCTAACCAGGGCGTAGACATGCTTGGAGCTGAGAAACAGCTTTTGAAATTGTGCTACACATGTATTTATACATGACCCTCAATGCATTAATTATATTTGCAACATAAAGATTACAGTACAATACTGATTTATTCTAATGATACTAAATACAATTACAATAATAACAATAATATTAATAATAATAAAAATGACAAAGACATCTGTTCCCTTACCTGCTAGCTAGGCTTTGCCTGCAGTGCTGCCTGAAAGGCATCAGATGATAGTTCATAGCGTCCAGCAGTAGCTTCTGACACACAGGGTCAGACCTCATGAAATCCACTGATTGCACCCTCTCTACCAACTCTGGGGCTGGGATAAGGGCAAAGCGGAGCCTCTTCATTAGGTCTGGGGCATACTGCATGCGGGTTTCCCTGTCATGCTCCAGCCAAAGTACAGACATCTGGAAAAGTGCTAGCTCAGACTCCACAGGTGGTGGCAGGGAGTCCAGCATTGAGCGCATCTCCTCAAAATTTAGAAGCAGTACGTCCTCCACTAGGTACTTGTTGGCTAGTTTCTTGGTCTCCTCAAGGCTGTGCAGGGCTGCAATTTTGCACACCTGCTTGTAGTTCTGCACTGAGATCTGGTCATTGAGGAACTGAACACAGAGTTTGGTAACCTGAGGGATGTGCAGAATCTTGCTTACTGACAGCACCTCCTCCACTGTGTCTAATGACAAGGTAACATTGGCGGTGTAGAGATACTCCAGGACCAGACGCAGTCCTATTGAGGAGCAACCCTGCAGAACAAGGTTGTTGATGGCCCTTGGGCTGACCAGGAGCTTATCATCTGGGGATGAGGATGGGGTGCCAGGTTCATCTGACTGCTGTTGCTGCTGGTCATTGGGAACAGATGGTAGACCATCCTGTCCTGGGTGGCTGGAAAAGAGGGATCTGAAGTACTGAGAGCAAGATGCCAGTACAGCCTTATGGCAATGGAATTGCTGTCCTTGGGCTGTCAGAGTCACATCACAGAAAAGCTGCTTCCTCCATAACAGGTTCAGGCCATGCAGCAAATTGTCACTATGGCTCGGGTCAAAGGTGGAAGTCCTGTCCCCCGATCTGGACATGGCGGGCCTCTCTTGTAACTGTTGTTTGGACCCGGCAGGGATGAGGACCAACTGGCAATGATTACTGGAAAGGATAAAAATAAATACATATTAAAATTAAAAATTCCACTGACAGACTTTACGTCCAGCCTTGCTGATTGTCTCTCTGTAGAGAGAGGTTTTTACCAAAATATAAATATAATGAGCCTTACATGTAAAGGCAAAGAGAAATCATTCTGGGGCATCAACTGCTCCAGAAAAGTGGAAATTCCCAGAATTCCAACTCATTTAAATTGGGCTTTTAGTCCATTGACTGCTAGACAGGTGTCCAATGCATTGCTTAGCATTCAAAAGGTTAACCCTTTGCATGCTAGAGAGGTGTCCAATGCATTGTGGAGCAATGTGTTGAACACCACTTTGGTCCTCAATGGTTTAAAAGTCCGGCAACTGAGTGGCATTCAAGTTGCTAAAAGAGGATCAATTCTGGGGTAAACCAACTACACCATGAGGGACATATAAATATTCATATTGTTTTAATGTGACATTCAGTCTTGTTTTTGACTTTACATATTCCACAAGTGCATGCAATTTCTGTTTCCTTTAAAATGTCTCTCAGGGACTGTGAAACCAGGGGCTACTCATATAACGTGACACTATCCCCGCAACAGGAAATATAGCATACAGTGCAATCAGTGATTAAGGGATTGGGAAGCAATAACTCTCATGAACATAAAAGTGTAAAAAAAAATATGAAGGTAATAACAAATAATACATAGGCAGTTTCAAAAAGGAGGTTGACTGTCACTTAAAATTGGGGCTTTAACCCTGGAGCAATGTGTTGGAGACCTCTCTAGCATGCAATGGCTTAAAACCCCCATTTAAAATAATTTTAAAAAAGATGTCCCCTATAGAGCAGCTGCTATGCTCCAGAACTGATCTTCTTTTTCCTCTTCAATACAGACTATTGTATCATCAATGTGCAATGTAACATAGTAGATGTACATTATGTCTCAGAAAAGAGATACCCCTTGGATGCTAGTCTTACCCAATGCATTGCTCTACCATGTTTAGGAGACATCACTAGCATTCAAGGTGTTACACTGATTCAATCACAAAGATAATTCCCGTTTCAGCTTTTAAAAAACGTTTTCCCTTGACAAATCAAAGCTGTTCAAAGCCTATCAAAATCAGTGATTATTTTACAGAAAAAGTAAACCTCCCAAACCTAAACTAACCAAAAGATTAATCCCTGACTACCGCTAACCTGTTCTGGTAGACCAGTGGTTAATACTTACTGGGTCGCATGGCAGATCCAGTGCTGTTTATGGAAGAGTAGGGAGAAGCAGGCTCCACTTCTGGTCTCTGATTGGCAGCTGCCACTCTGGCAGTTGTGACTGCCATTTCAAACCTCAAAGAACCAATGACCCTCTAATATCGCTAGTGTGAAAGGCCTGCCAGTGGACCCATGTTCCACTGTGTAGACCTTCCTTGTTGCATCTTTACTGCATTCCTGTGTGAACACAGTTAGCATGTAGTATGCTAGACATCAGTGGGTTCAGGCAAGGCGATAATCACCTGTGTGAAAGGAACTCTAGCCCAGCATTGTACATTTCACAACAGGCAACATCAACTCAGCATTTCCTATACTAATTAAAGAATAATTTGTGGAAACAAATCCACATTTTACCGAGATTAAGGTAAGTGGGGTATATCATTAGGATGCATTAGTGTTACTTTATGTAATCATACTAGGGCATGTTAAAGAATTTGGGTGTTACAGTTCTGGAAATGATATTGTGTGAATTTGATGAAAAGTGCTCTACAGACAGGTGATTACCATCAATCAAATCTAGAACCAGAAGATGAACACAAACTCATATGGAAATGAGCTTTTGGTTTAAAGGGGAAAAGCACCTAATAATAATAACCCTCCACTTACCATAGTATGGCCAGATACTCCCATTGGCCCTTGCAAATGTCGCCTTTGTTCAAGAGATAATATCTTCAATCAGTCCTATGTGTCATATCCAGGGAGGGGGACATGAAAGCTGCTGGTATATTTTCTAACTGTAGCATCAGTAGGTACGTTTACAAACTGTCAGAGGAAATCAGTTTGCTACATACACTACAATAGTAGCCCATGTAAATAGCTCATACGGAACAAAGATCATTCATATTTTGGTGAATTTCTATGTTGCCTGTGTGAACTAAGCCAAGAAGTGAAGGACTGGAACATATATAATTCCTTCAATATTTCTTTGTGCACAGACACACAGCTTTGAATGTGATACATTTATGTCAGCAAGGACTGGTCACGGTGATATAATCAGTGCACCTGCTGCTTCCAGTGTGCATTCTGGATGAAATGAACATATCCATCTATTATCTCTGTAGTTGCCAGAGAGGTCTCCAACATATAATCTTGTTGCCTCCATGCCCATTATCTGAACTATACTACCCTTTGAATGTAATATCCAATGTGGCATTGGATGGAGTGAAATGTGCAAAACATTTTCCATCCCTGGTGGCACTCAGTGGGTCAAGAACCACTATAATGTCTCTCCTACACCAAAAAATATAATTCAGCAATTATCTCACACTGTTACAATTTTCCTTCTGATATGGATATGTTTGATCTGCAGTTTGTATATATTCCCAAAGTAGAATGCTACACAAAAATCTAAGTGAAGTTGCAGCAGAGAGTAATGCTGGCTGTTGTGCAGATCTCTGACATAGCTGATTGTTTTGTTACAGTGCTCACTGCAACAATCCAATCAATGGCGATCCACATGGGCATCAGGCAATCATGCTTGACAGTGACAGGATCCACCCACTGGTTTTCCTCCAACATGCCCCTCTCTCAGTAATCAGATCACAAGGACACCATATGGACAACAGAGGTAAAATGCTAGTGTGGCTTGATCAGTAGTACTATGCAGATACAAAACACTCTCTTGAGTCGACTATTTAAACATACTCTAAATATGTATTACCTGGAGGAGCAAATGGAGAGCAGTTATGTGATAGATATATTCCAATATATTAAGGCAGGGGTAGTCAACTTTTGGCACTGCAACTGTTGGGGACTTCACTTCTGTTGTTGTTGATAATGGGCGTTGTAAGGTCCAAGAATTGGAGAGCAAATGGTTGGCCACTCCTATATTATGGAATTTCAAAATTATCTGGAAATAATATTTTTTCAGAAAAAAGAGGCATACTAGAAGAAGCAGACATGAGGCTTGGACTGGACATAAAGTGTGTGAGTTCTACTTTAAGGGAAGATGACTTTATGGACAAGTCTCTGGTTCATGGTTGTCCAGACTTTAGTAACATTGGATCTATGTCGCATTTAAACATGTTGCACAGCATATAGATGTATATAATGCCAGTCTTTATAGAATAAAATTAGACCAAAACAACATGCCTACTATTTTTTTTAAAGTCTGCTAAAAACAAGTAATTCTGTGGCAAACCAAATGTATTACATGGAACAAATACAATTTTCCAAATGTCCCACTGATTTAAATGTTCCTTGTAACACTGAGAATTATAGAGAGGTATCCAGTGCATTGAGGAGAAATGCACTGGAGACATCTCTATCATTCAAAGGGCTAAAAGCATTGTTCACTTGTTCATTATGGTGCAAATTTTAAATGACAAGTCTGTGATCATGTTAGCTTCTTCAGTGTTGAAGGGATTTGGCAAACATAACTCAGTATGAACCTTCTCACAGTCTACTAGTAATCACTTGGTGATCTACTAGATAGAAATCTACCTATCGGGCTCCCCTGTTCTAGGCAGAAGTGGTACGGAGTAATACGCTAAAGAAAATAAATAGATAGACATTAATCTATTCTGAGGATTATATAATGTTTTTTAATAGGCAGGAAAGTGGGTAGACTACATAGATGAACAGGCTGTTTAAAATCAATTGGTCTTATGTATAAAAAACTGGAGCAATTCTGGGGCAAACCAACTACACAGTAGGTGACAACTAAAAGGTCTCCAAATTCCCACTGATTTAAATAGGGTTTTCTAACCTTTTGGATACATTTCTAATACTCAAGGGGTTAAAAGCTGTATTTAAATCAATGAGAATGTTTATGTGTCCCCTATGCAAATTATGTGCTGGGGGTTTCTTGATATTTTTTTTGTATAAATCTTTACTGTATTTTACAGGTATTACTTTTTTCAGTACCAAACAGCATTCTGGTCTATGTTATAAGGATACTAAGTTAGGGATCCCATATTTGCAAATTGTAAAAGGAAGAATGCATACTGCATGATCGCATTGTTAAGCTAGTGCAGCCAAGCAGCATGTATTTTTTATAATTGGTCCCCCTTAAAATAGCTGATTATGGGAGCTCTACTAGACTAATCCTTGGGATGATGGAGAGGTCTCTAATTCATCGTGAAGCAAATCAATGGAGACCTAACATCCAATTGGGTTAAAGTGATTCACTGTTAGGGTTCCACATGGGGGTTGCATGGAACTACAGAGTTCCATAACAACAAGTATGAAGTACATGATAGTTGATCTAAAGTAGAGGGTAGTCAATCTTTGGACCTCCAGTAGGGAGATACACTAAGGAGTGATAAAGGGGTTCTAAATAGGCAACAACTTCTCCATTGTGATAAATTCTCCAACTCCTATGTTATTACATGCTCTAAGACACGGGTAGCTAACCTTGGTCCTAAAGAGTCACGAAAAGAACAGGTTTTTGATGGATCTCTACTTGAGGGCAGTGGCTCAGTCACTTTTTAATCTACCAGCACTCAGGTAGGGATATCCTGACCTGTAAACATGCACAGTTTGGTACTGTTAAGCTCTCTCATGTTGGACAAAACTTAGTGCATGATCTCCATGGAATGACACAAGAACTGGAGAGCTTATCACACTGTAGAAAATATTGCCTTTTTATCATACCTTAGGTCATAACCCCATGGCTGTTAGGAACTACAACCCCCATCATCCTCAAGCAGCCAATAGCTAGGGAGCTGAAGGTAGAGGTAGTCTCCAAGAGCTGCTAAGCCAGAGGCTACTTATTTCTGGTCTGAATAGATTATAGTTATGAAGAACTTGAAGGATGGTCTTCTAAATGGATAGTGTCTATGAAGCAGACTCAGTTAAAGTGGACCTATCACTTTAAAATAGTTGTGCCTATTATTTAAAAATGAAACATTTACTTTGCATTGTATTTTTATTTTTTTCTAAGATGCACTGTGTCTTAAATAGGCCATATCATTTGCCTAGACCTTCCCTCGGTAGGAGCTTCCATCTTGCAAGGATGTGTATGATATTTCCTCCTTATCAATTTATTCCACCCCTCTGATGGACATTGGCAGGTTTTAGCAACCTAAGAAAGCAAATTGAGAGCAGATTTTTGGACATGTCTGTAAGTGTGCCTGCTTTATCTGACCAAGTCAGAGAACAAAGCTCTGCTAACATCAGAGTCCCTAACTACTGAATCAAATATCTCTAAAATTAATATTAACCCGTTTAAAAAAAAATGAGACTAAAGGCTGTGTAGGTAATAGGTCCACTTTAAGAACTACTCCTGCCTAATCCAACAATGATTACATAACCCACCAGTCAGAGAGACCCTCCCATCCTTCCCATAGATAGTAATGATGCACAGTGGGGACTGACTCCACCGCCCACAGTAGTAATCAAATAACATTGACCAGTATCCCCCACCCTGGGGCAGCAACCCTCCTGCCTTCAGCTTCTACATGGCTGTGGTCATGTCTCTCTCATTAATAGCCAACTTGCTTCTATAAACTCCAAAAAGGAGTACGAAAAAAAATAGTCAATACAAAAAAAATATGCATCATATTGTCCTGAACAAACTGAGGCAGGGGTACAAAACAGAGAGAAACAGTTCTTGAGCAAATCAGCTGCAATATGGGGGACAAATACAAATTCCCCAATTTCCCATTTATTTAAATTTGGTTTTAACCCCTTAAATGTCAATATTGCCTTCATCACATTGCAAAAGCAAGGCATTAGAGACTTTTCTAGCAATCAAAGGTTTTAAAGCGCATTTTAACCCTTTGAGTCCCAGAGTAGTTCACAATAATTTGTGAGTTCCTCCAACATTCAAAGGGTTAATTCAGCATGAGGTTTTAGCTGTCCCTTGTAGAGCAGTTGTTTTGACTCAGAATTGATGCACTTTTTACTCTTATTACATCACCTCACTATGTCCACCAGCGCTGCCCAGTAGTCCACCTGCACTACCCTTTAATGTCAGAAAAAGAGTGCAATACTGCTCCCAAAAGGTTAACCTCCCCTATGTATATCTACGTGAACACATGTTATCTGTGAATATATGTGTTGTAGATTTGCTTTTATTACTAAACAACCAATGGTTTGATGTATCTGTATGTATGTTTTATATT